>CM022300.1:302446824-303100713 GCA_011799875.1 Thinopyrum elongatum
GACACCCGCCGCCAGTCTGATAGGCGCAATGGTCCCGACATCGACGAGCCCGCGCCCAGTGGAGACGGATACCTGCCTTTCGAGGTTGGGTGTCCTGCCTTCACTCGCGAGCTGCGGCAAGTCTGCTGGCCGTCTGCTCATACGTTCAAGCCAGAGATACCAGAGAAGTACGATGGAAGACTGAATCCGACAGAGTTCTTGAACATCTACACCATCGTTGTTCAAGCCGCCGGAGGAAGAGATGAGAAGGTATTCACCAACTACTTCCCTTTGGCACTCAAGCCAAACGTGAGGTCGTGGCTGATGCACTTACCGGAGAACTCCATCTCGACCTGGGCTGACCTGTGCAATGAGTTTGTTGGCGCCTTCACGGGCGGCCATCAAGAACTAGGGCAGCCCAGCGACTTGCAGCTCCTCCCACAGAAGGAAGGAGAGAGTTTGCGGAAGTATATGCAGAGATTCAGCCGGGTGCACAGGAACATTCCGAACATCCACGCGGCAGCTGTGATAGCTGCGTTCCAGTCCAAAGTACGCAACCGCAGGATAAGTTCCAAGATGAACGTCCGGTTACCCAAGACTGTGAATGAGCTGTACACTTTGGCAGATAAGTGTGCCCGAACAGAGGAGGGGAGGTGACTCCCCGGAGAAGAAGACGACGTCGACGTTGACTCGGAGGACGACGATGATGCTGCAAATCAGAAGAAGAAGAAAAAGAAACGCAACAAGAAGCGCAAGGAAAAGTCAGTTCTGGCTGTCGAAGGGTCTAGCGTTCCTAGTACCGGCTAGAAGGACAAGACCAAAGCTCCCGGCAAGGAAGTTGCCGCGTGCAATGACTGCCAGGAAGCTGCGGCGGCCGAGAAGGCTGGGAAGGCTGACGGGCCGTACTGCAAGATCCATCAGACCAAGGGCCATGATCTCCAATAGTGTCATCAAGTCGAGCAACTCATCAAGAAGCAGAAGGCTGAGTACGAGAAGCGTGACAAAGAGAAAGACCAAGATGGCATTGGCAGGACGGGCCGAGGTGGCAGAGGAAGTCACCCCGGCAAGGTTCCTTAGCATCAAAGGAAGCCTGCCAGAGGCCGTGGGAAGAAGGAATGCGATGACGAGAGCGATGAAGGGGATGAAGAGGAAACCAGCGAGCAGGAGTTCCAGGAGGCCACTGACGCCCTGTGCATTGACGGAGGTGCATCCTTGCACTCCTCTCACCGCCAGCTTAAACAGTGGGTGCGTGAGGTCAATGCTATGGAGCCAGCGGCAGATTCTCGGAAACCACTCAAATGGTCCCGCACGCCCATCATCTTTGATGAAGAGGATCACCCTGACTACACAACCGCGGTAGGGTGCTTGCCGTTGTTGGTTTCATGAACGATCCGCAACCCCAAGGTCTCAAAGATGTTGGTTGATGGCGGGGCCAGGTTGTTTCTCCCAAGGTCATCAGCAAGCTGCAGATAACAGAAGAAGATCTCAAGGTTACTAGCACTTTTCAAGGGATCAACCGTGGAAGGAGTCGACCGAAGGGGAAGATCACGCTACCAGTGACGTTTGGAGGCAAATTGAACTACCGGACTGAGAAGATTGTGTTTGATGTGGTTGAGCTTCCGTTGTCGTACAATGGGATACTTGGACAGCCTGCTCTGGCAAAGTTCATGGCGGCATCCCACTATGCCTACAACACCCTGAAGATGCCCGGACCAATGGGCATTATTTCTATCCCATCAGACAAGAAGGACGCAATTATATGCGTGGACAAGATGTACCGGGACGCGGTCGCTGCCGAGGCAGCGGAAGCCACAGTCCCCGCCAAGGAAAACAAGCAAGGGAGAAAAGCTGGCAAGGATACCAGCAAGGAATCCGAGAAGTGCGCCTCTTCGGAGTGTGCTGCACCTGTCGATGACTTGCCGGAGAGTTCCACTAGCAAAAGGTTAAAGGTTGCTGCGCCTGCTACGAAGAAGGTCCCGGTAGGGCTGGGTGGCGCTGATGGTACATTTACTATCAGCTCCACCCTGGACGACAAATAGGAAAGCGCGCTCGTTGCCTTCCTGCGGGCGAATGTCGATGAGTTTGCTTGGCAACCATCTGACATCCCCGATGTTCCCAGGAAGGTAATCAAGCAACACCTTGTTGTCTGCCCTCATGCCTGGCGTGTCAAGCAAAAGGTCCGGAAGCAAGCCTTGGAGTGGCACCAATTCATTGCCGACGAGATCAAGAAACCTGAAGCTGCTGGTTTGGTCAGAGGAGTATTACATCCAACATGGTTGGCGAATCCAGTGGTGGTGCGCAAGGCGAATGTGAAATGGAGGCTTTGCATAGATTTCACATATCTCAACAAAGCATGCCACAAGAATCCATTTCCCTTGCCGCGCATCGATCAGATTGTGGATTCCACCTCCGGGTGTGACCTGCTTTCCTTCTTGGATGCCTACTCCGGGTACCACCAGATGTTCATGTCGAAGGAAGACGAAGAGAAGACCGCGTTCATAACCCCATGCGGCACGTACTGTTTTGTACGGATGCCCTTTGGGTTAAAGAGCGCTAGATCCACTTTTGCAAGAGCAGTGCAAATTGGTTTTGAGTCCCAGTTACATAGGAACATTGAAGCTTACATGGATGACATAGTGGTCAAAACCAAGCACAAATCAACTCTCATTCAGGACTTGGAAGAGACCTTTGCAAATTTGTGCAAGATCAACTTGAAGCTGAACCCAGAGAAGTGTGTGTTTGGCGTTCCTTTCGGCAAGCTACTTATCTTCTTCGTATCCCACCGAGGGATAGAGGCCAACCCCGACAAGATCAAGGCGATCAAGCAGATTCAAGCACCCAAGACTGTTAAAGATGTGAGTCATTTGACTGGATGTGTTCCTGCGCTGAGCTGGTTCATTTCCATGTCTGCCGAGCGCACCTTGCCGTTCTTCAAAATCATGAAGAAGGCAGGGCCCATGGAGTGGACCCCGGAGGCGGACGTTGCGCTACAAGATTTTAAGATCTACTTATCCTCTATTCCCACCCTAGTCGCTCCTAAACCACAAGAGCCATTGTTGCTGTACCTAGCAGCAACCAATCAAGTGGTTAGAGCAGCGCTGGTGGCCCAGTGGGAAGTAGATGAAGGAGCAGCCGTAGTTACCGTTCCCTCTGGAGAGGAAAGTGAACTCATCCCTGCAAGATCAGGTGTAGGTCAGAACGAAGAGGAACGAGGCAATGGAGACAATTCCAGGATCGCGGCAAAGAAGAAGGTGGTGCAGTGGCCAGTGTACTTTGTCAGCTCCCTACTGCAGGGGCTAGATCAAGGTATTCTGGTCTGCAAAAGTTGATCTTTGGCTTCATCATGGCCTCAAGGAAACTGCACCACTACTTCCAAGCCCACGATATCATGGTTGTCACCTATTTTCCCTTGCAACGCGTACTGAGGAGCCCTGAGGCCACTGGCAGAATAGTGGAATGGGCTCTGGAGTTATCAAGCTTTGGTTTGAAGTTTGAGAGCACATCAACTATTCAGAGCAGGGCATTGGCGAAGTTTATTGCAGAATGGACACCAACTCCAGATGAAGAGACGCCGGCGACAGTTATCCCCGGCAAGGAAGCGCCCCAAGAATGGATCATGTACTTTGATGGTGCCTTCTCCCTAAAAGGTGCGGGGGCTGGCGTGCTTCTCGTCGCACCCACTGGGGAGCACCTCAAGTATGTGGTTCAAATGCATTTCCCCCAGGAGAAGGCTACCAACAACACTTTAGAATATGAAGGACTCCTTGCCGGGCTCAGGATCGCAACAGAACTGGGAATCAAGAAGTTGATCATTCATGGAGACTCACAGCTTGTGGTGAGGCAAGTGAACAAGGATTATCAAAGTCCATTGATGGAGGCATACGTGGAGGAAGTGAGAAAGCTGGAGGAGCGCTTTGACGGATTGCAAACAGAGCACGTACCCCGTGCAGAAAACAGCATTGCTGATCATTTGTCAAAGTGTGATGCGCAAAAGCTTCCTGTGGAACCAAGGACTTTTGTTCTCCACCTGACTCAGCCCTCCGTATCCCCGGCAACAATTGCCAGAAAGAGGAGGAAACTGGACTCCGGCAAGGCTCTCCCGGCAGAGCTTCCCGAAGCCCTCGGCAGAGAGCTTGGTGGGAACAACTCCCCTTCGCTCGGTGAGCAGCACCCTGCCGCCGGACTACCAGTCTTTGCGGTCGAGGCATGCACTCCCGTGATCGAGGTGGTGCCGCTGATCCTTGTTGTCGAGCCTTAGGCTCCAACTTGGGCGCGGTACATAGTCCATTACCTACAAATAGGAGAACTTCCCGAAGAGCAAGAAGAAGCTGAAAGAGTAGCCCGAAGGGCCAATATGTTTCAGTTCATTGACAACATGCTATATAGAAGGAGGCCCAACGGTGTGAAATTGAAGTGCATTTGTCGGGAAGAAGGGAAGGAACTGTTGGCAGAGATACACAAAGGCATGTGTGGCTCCCACATTGGATTAAGGATCCTGGTTGGAAAAGCTTTCCGGCAAGGTTTCTACCGGCCCACGGCCCTCCAAGATGCAATTAAGCTTGTCACCAGATGTGAAGCCTGCCAGTTCCACTCCAAGAATATCCATCAGCCTGCTCAAGCTCTCTAGACGATCCCTTTGTCGTGGCCTATTTCGGTATGGGGGCTCGACATCTTGGGCCCCTTCCCCCGTGCTACCAGGGGCTTTGAATTCTTGTACGTTGCAATCGACAAGTTTACAAAGTGGCCGGAAGTGGAGCCTGTGAGGAAGGTGACCGCACAGTCAGCTATCAAGTTCTTGAAAGGATTGGTGTGCCGTTTCGGAGTACCCGCTAGAGTCACCACTAACAATTGCTGTCGGATTTCGGGTTCCTCAAACCCTTGAGAGGTTCGAACTCTGGCCGGGAGTGGAGCCTGTGAGGATTGGCCTCAAGGGGCTGAGGATGAACTAGTACAGTGGTGAACAGCCTCAGGAGGAGAGGTGTTCTTGTGCTCGAGTGACCTGGTTGGAGCGAGGGTGATCTAAATGATCCGTCCGGGTGTCCGATCGCCCTCTACGGTGGTGGCTAAGTCCTATTTATAGTGGCCTTGGTCCTCTTCCCAAACGAAAGGCGGGAAGGGATCCCACAACGGCCAAATTCGAAGGGAGACAACTAGTACATGCTATCCTGACAAAAGTAGTCTTCGCCTGCAAAAGCCTCTGGTCGTGACGCCATTGTGGGCTCGGTGATGACCTCCGTCCTGCCGTCCTGGCGGCCTTGGTCTTGTTGCACGGGAATGGAAACCTTTGGCTGATTCCTCGGGACTCCGCGCCTGTGCTTTCCTCCTTGGTACCAAAGAGGAAACTGGTACACTGCGCCCGCTGGCGCCCGCCTGGCCTTGGTCGTCATGGCTCACGTCATCCGGACCTCACGAGGTGAGGCTTGCATAGAACTCTCCGCTCCTCAGGAGCCAGCCTGAGGAGGCCGCTCCTCGTGGAGGTCTTGGTGTCGTCCGCCTCATGAGGCTTGGCCCCTCGCGAGGGTCTTGAGTTGTTGGTGCTGAAGATGGGCCGTACCAGGCCGTTGATGGAGCCACGCGATGGGCCGCAGGCAGGCAAGTCTGGGTACCCTGGTTCCCAGAACACCGATAGTAGCCCCCGGGCCCAAGGCACGCTCGCACTTGGCTTTGAGGCGAAGCCAACGGGCAAGTTTGGAGCGCCGCGGGCCCCCACCGCTTGCGGGCCCGGTCGACGCATGGCGCTTGATGGGACGTGGCCGCCTCCACTTCCCCGTGTGGCCTTGATAACTGCCAGACATGATGGCTGCCTGTTGCACGCGCAGTTTCGCCATTGCTGCCCGCCGTGCTCACCCTTGACTCCCCCTCCTTTCTTTGAACTCGCGGCTCTTCTCCTGGATCCAGCGTCGTGCCAATCCTCCCTTGACGCCATGGCCCCGAGGTCGAAGAAGAAGAGCAAGGTCTGCGCTCTTGCCGAATCCCGGCCGGGCCTGGAGCCTGCTCTCGATAGGTCGACGGTGGTCAATCATGAGGGGTTGGATAAGGTCCGGCCGGCCCTTGCCACCGATTTCAATGAGTGGAAGGCGACGACGATCTGGCATGCTTCTCAAGCTTTGATTGACATGGAGGTCATCGAGATCCCCATCCATCTTCACGCTCTCTCGGCTGGCTTGGTCCCCCCCCCCTTCTCCAATTTCTTCAATGCCATATTCTCGCATTACCAGATCCAAGCGCTGCATCTGGACCCCCGGTCCATCATCCTCCTTGCTGTCTTCGCCTTCCTGTGCAAAGCCATGGTGGGCATTGCCCTGTGTGTCGCCTTGTTCCGCCATTTCTTCTCACTCCAGATGGTCGATGCCCGCCAGTGCTCGGGGTGCGTGGCCTTCCAGGTCGTGCCACAGTGACAGCGCCACCCTCGGCACCCTGAAGCCGAGCGTGTCCAGCGGTGATCAGCGTGTCACTCACCGCGGTCACCGTGCCCAGAGGTGGTGTGGGAGCTGCGCCACGTTGCTGGCCCCCACAACCCACATGAACGGTTGCCGGTGGCGAGGAGGTCGTCGGCCAGCTCATCCATTGGACTAGTCTGTGACACGTCGTGTGCCCCACATGTCGATTTCCCTGTTTTCCCGGCCAAATTTGAGCATTAGTATGGCCTCATTAATACTCAGCCGACCTCTCTCTCTCTTCTAGTTTAGTGGTATCCGTAAATGATGCAGGCGGGGGAGGGGGACGGATGTCGGTTTGCTCTCAACTGCGGTCCCACAAGCGACCGAAAACGCAAGACGAAGCATGTTCCATTCAGTGAGCGATGTGCAGGGTCCACCATGCCGCGGTGCAACGTGAACGTGACAAGAGTGATGTACACCGTCCGTTTGTTATGAACTTGCATACTTCGAGTACTCCTTTTTTTTAACACAGTACAGACGCAAGCGCTCATACATGCGCGCATACACTCACCCTTATGAACGCACACACGCACACCCTACCCCTATGAGCACCTGCGAGAGACTGAGCCGTCATATCTATAATAATATATCTCTACTCTCGGTGATGATGGTGTGCCTGCCATCTTGCAATATAGACCTTCCGATCTACATCTGATGGATAGAAAGCAAACTATGGCAATTTTGCAAAAGGATACCTGCACCTCTCTCGTTCATCCTTATCTCCCACAACTTCATTGTTGAGTAATTAAAAAAGGAAGCCTCTGGAACAATCTGGCATGGTGGCCACTGCCGGCGTCGTCCATCCCCATGCTTCCGCTAAGTCCGACCACCAATCACCACCACGCCCCACTCCTCCTCACCTTATCTCTCATCTTTCTCGAGATATCATTTTTCGATGAAATTCTTGAGATGCCATTTTTTTATGAAATTCTTGAGATATCATTAGTTTTTACACATGGGATTACTCCTTCATGGGTCAATCACGACAGGTGTTTTGTAAAAAAATGCATCCTGATGTTCCGTGCAATGCACGGGCATCTTGCTAGTCATCTTGAGATTTACGAAGTCACCGCCTCGTCGTCGACAGGAACGGTGGGGAGGTCCGGATGTCTGCCACGTGAAACTCCGAAACTTTGGTCCCATCCCACCCCACAACTCTCCGGGCTGCAGCCATCCGGCTTTGCATACACCGCACAATCAAAACCGATTGACCGGTCGTCACCGGAAACACTATTCACACCAGAACCTTCGCTGCTCGGCCTACGCCAGCTACTTGCCAGCCGGTCACCACTGCCCCAAAACCACACCTACTCTCTAGCCCATTCCCCCACCTTTCGATCCCCTAGCCCGCATCAGCCGTCCCCTAGTTCGCCGGAAAGCCATGGTGCGCCGCAAGATCACGTACTACAAGATGCTGACGCCGGAGCGCCGCGCAGAAATCATGGCAGCAGTCGGTGCCACAGACCTCCATTCCCAAGCTCGCATTGCGGCGGGCTAATCCCCGAGTTCTCTGGAGCCAAGCTCCGAGGAGGAGGAAGCCGATCCAATGTTGATGGCGGATGTCGCGACGCAGAAGGCCCCGATGCGTATGAGACGATGGACGTCGACTTCGTGCCGGCGTCTGGGTCCCCCATGGTGCAGGCAGACCAGCGGTTCAACCTGGCGATCCTAAAGGAGGACCGGGAGGCGGAGGCTCAACTCGACGCGGAGCGCGCGGATGCTGCTGCCATCGAGGCCCTCCTACAGGCGGAACCGGATGTCGTGGATGAGAACCGGGCGGCGGAGGCTCAACTTGACGCGAAGCGCGCGGATGCCACTGCCGTCGAGGCCCTCCTGCAGGCGGAACCGGACGTCCTGGACTTGAACCGGGCGGCGGAGGCTCAACTTGACGCAGAGCGCACGGATGCCGCTACCATCGAGGCCCTCCTGTAGGCGGAACCGGACGTCCTGGACTTGAACCGGGCAGCGGAGGCTCAACTCGACGCGGAGCGCGCAGATGCCGCTGCCATCGACGCCCTCCTGCAGGCGGAACCGAACATTGTGGACGTGAACCAGGTGGTGCTCGCGTCCGTGCAGAGCGCCCGCACGCTCCACGTGAACAAGTAGCTAGAGTCCGAGGACAACCACGGTGCGGAGACACACGTCGGCAGCTACGGCTGGCTCGCGCTGGCAGCCAAAGACGACGAGGCCGTCTCATTCCGCGAGCAGTGATAGTTTTTCTATATGTTGTTGTTTTTAGGGATCTTTTGCTGTGTAAAAACATATATTTATGCAAGTCGCCTGACTTTCATCATTTGGGTTAGTCAACTATTTCAGGTTGTTGGATGAATATCCTACGTCTCCTAACCCTTTTTCCTCCTCACCTCTTCTTCTTCCCCAACAGACCACCGCACGGGCCGCACGGATCTTCGCCAACATGCGGTTGGATAAACATACTGTATGAATGCAAATTATGTGTCAGCGGTAGGATGGCTGAGTTTGGTTTGATCACATGCGGTAGCATGTGTCAGTGAGGGTGCGTTCCCTTGGTTGTGTTTGTGGCGTGCAGGAGTGATTGTGAGAGCGTGCGGTGCGACCGCAACAGCCGTGCGCAAGTGTACCTCCTTTTCATTTGGAAAAATTTTAGGCAAGCTTGGCAAAAATGTGTGGCGAAGTATGGCAATGCAAGGCCTAGACCCAAACAGGATACAAGTACGTATGTACTACTTGTGTTAAAAAAGAAAGGCGGGGTTTTCCTTCGCGGGATTGATCAATAAAAATCCTTGTTTGACATGTCAATTAAGACATATTTTTTTCTCCAGCGCCCAAAGAGCTAACCATCTCACTCCTCATTGCTTGATTAATGCAGCGCCATGCAAATCAACCTTCTCACTTCCACATGCATGCAAGGGTATGTTAATGTCCTTGGTTGCTAGTACGAGGCAAACCCCATCAATTTTGCCTCGATTAGTGTTAGTGGCCTTCTGCAAATTGTAATTTTGATACTGGCCTTGTATACAAAAAAATGGAGGTAGTAACTATTTGACTTCCTTCCCCATTGCGGTGACGTCGACGATATCTCGAACGTTGTGGCTTTAGCGAAGTGCGTTCGACGGAGCACACCATTGAGGGAGACCATGGTAAGTCATTCGCAAGTGCCGCTTGCAAGCTGAGACAACCGCCTTCTTTGCATCCAGGAAGTCCGTTGAACCAAAGGAGGCATAAATGTACTAGTACTACACAATAGCATCATCCATCCAGCTTAGTGCGGTAAGGTGGTTTCTCGAAGAAGACGATGGAGAAGCGGAGTCAGCGAAGAGTGAAATGATGGTTGCTTCATCCATGCTTTATGATTTGACGCCTCACTGCTTTGTGATTTGTGATAGAAGGGACAGGGGAGTAGACTATGTGCTCTATACTGTACATGCGTCCAAGCACAGGAGAAAGAGGAGAGAGGTTGCATTTTTCTATTCCTTCAATCAATCAATTAGGGAGCTTTGGTTCCATCTTTTTGGCTTTGGCAGCACCCTCCACAATGGTTCCCATCGATGCCAAAAGCTATTTGCACATTTGGCTACACATTGTGGATGCCCTTAACCGTACCACTTGGTTTTGCTCCTGTGTGCTATCTATACAAATATCGATTATATTGATCTAAAAAATTATAGTATCAATATTAGTAAAAAGGAGGTGATTTTGCCACGCGGAAGGTGGGGGAGGTTACTTATTTTTAGAGGACGTTGGCCTGGCGGTTTGCTAACATGCGGTCCCACGTGTCTGTGCTTTACCAAGCTGACCCGCGTCCCACATGAGGCAGAACAACGGCAGAAGCAACACGTGGTTAACTTGAAGAAGATGAGGGAGAAGCGGATTCAGCAACGAGTGAAATGATGGTTGCTTCGTCCCTCCAACTTCTTTTTTTAGCATTACTTCGTCCCTCCAACTTAACTGTGGGAAAGTTGCAGCTTTGTGATTTGACGCCTCATTGCTCATTACTACGCCGGCACCATGACTGGGGTGCTTCACCCCTGCTGCTCTGCACTGTTATTTCAGTATGGCACGTGGACCCGGTTGCTTGATGTCCCACATGTCGGCGAAAGGGACTAGAACATTTATGAAAGCGAGTGCTCCACTCTTACGACGGAGGAGTACACGACACGGTGGCCTAGTGAATTGTTACTTGTATTGTAGTACTACTATAGTTTTGTTGTTTCGCACAATCCATCGATACAAACCCAATTAAACAGGCAAGGGCTGGATTTTTCCCTCGCGGTAGATGATATTAGCCATACATTTCAAAGGAAATTTTAATGTATGCAAACTAAATAATTAAGTAACAATATGAGATCTAGTAAAACTAAAAACACATATGATTTATTGTGTTAGAGTGTAGTAGTAGTGCTGTATTGCATAGTTGTTAGATGTAACATGCGAGAACATGTAGAGATGTACTTTTGGAGGGCCTACAGAGAGAAATTGGGCATAAAGTGGATTCAAATATTTGTATTTGTCTTCATAGCATTTGTAACTCATATCTACAGTTTGTACAGTAGACGTGAATGCTTGTTAGCTCTTACGAAACCAGTACAGCAATAATGGGGTGGCGTGCGCCAATTTAGGCACTAGCACGTTGGCCTACTCGGCTCCACAGAGAGAGCGAGAGAAGAGATAAATACACTGGCGGTCAGTGTATTTCAAGCGAAAAGCGTAATATGGTCACCGGACTTCAGAATACGCTCATTACAGTCACTATATACGTTTTGCGGTGATTATACGGTCACTTGCTCACCGTTCAGCATCGGATTGCACTCTGTTGACCGGCCAAATAGTCTGCGTGGCACTATGTTGACTGGTTAAATTGACCACGCTCCTTGTGGGTCCCACCTGTCAGTTCACATAGGAAAAAGATAAGATAAACACAAATTTACGCAGGCGCGACAAGACACCAACCCTTACGCGGGAACCACCTAGTTGTGTATGTGTCTGTCAGGGCCTGATGTGTGCGCATGCATGTGTAGGTTGAGCACTTCAGCGTGAGCATGTGTGTTGGTCATGTGGTGTGTGCATGCATGCGTGCGTGTGTGCGTGTGAGTGTTGCGTGCGTGCGTGGCTGCATGTGTACGTGTGAGTGTTGCGTGCGTGCGTGGCTGCGTGTGTATGTGTGAGTGTTGCGTGCATGCAGTTCGTGTGCATGCGTGCGTGTGTGTATAATCACCACACCACCTCCTATGTGTTAAAATAGACGGCTCAGCATACCAATACAAGGCCACCTTGTCCGCTGTGCCCGCAGTCATGACTTCGAACCACCGTCCAATATTTTTTTATCGTTTATTTTCATTCTTATACACACCGATAAGTGGGCCCAATGGTAGTGAGATAATGTGATGCAACACTAGAGGTGCCACGTGAAGCGTTTAACTGGTCAACTAGTCGTGTCTTGAGCAAATACAGAGATGTACGGTGAGCCCGTGACTGTATAATAACCACAAAACATAAATGGTGACCGTAATGAGTGGATTCTGAAGTCCAATGTACGTATCGTGCTTTCGCTTCAAATACAATGATCATCACTGTATATATCACGAGAGAAAGATGAAACATGCGTGAATGTGTTGGGGGCGTACTTTTAGAGGAGCTGGAGATAGTTTGTGTGCATACGTGAAAGGGGCGTAGAGGGGTTGTATGCGATGGAGAGAGAGATGCTCTTCGTTTCTCTTTATTATGACTAACTTTATATATAGTATAAAAATATAAAAATTCACAGTGCGGAATAAATATCATTGGGTGCACCATGCAATGCAAATTAACATTCATACTCCTCCATATAACTTTGTAATGTTGTATATATGTAGAAATTCTAAAATATTTTTTTGGCCACACTTTGTGTGGTTTTATTCAAAAGGAATGTTGTATGTGAAATAAAGGTGAAGAGAGGGCTTTTTAGATCAATGGGGTACGTGATGTAACATGTGTGAATGTGTAGTTGACGTATGTGGCAGGGCCTAGAGAGGGTATGTGTATGTATTACGTATTCGAGAGAGGCATGGATAGAGGGGCCGGCGGGGGGGGGGGCGTGGGAGAGATAGCATGAGAAATGAGAGAGGTCTAGGGAGAGAGACGATTTGGATGTCACGGCGAGAGATTCCCTTGAGTGTGTATATGCAAGGGGGAAGGGGATAGAGGCACGAGGAGAAAATATTTTGTGTGGTGTCTCTGTTGGTATGTGTGGGTGTGAGAAGATAACGAGATCTAGGGGCAGAGGGTGTGTCACCGCGTGAGGTCCGGTGGGCCAAGGTGAGGCCCTTGGTTCGGTTTCGTCCTGCGCCACATTGGTCGGCCCGTGACGCATTCAGGGAGACCCATGGGGGACTAGTCGTACAAGACAAAGATACCAGAGTCGTGAAGGACTCTATGTCCACTGACAAAACTGGCTAGGATTTGTAACCCTAGGTCCTCGGACTAAGGTAACCCCTTATCTCTGATATTACCATTCATCCAACCTAACTTTAAGGGGCATCCTACAGAATGCTCTGCTAGAATCATACTCGTCAATTAGGAAGAGAGGTGGAGACAATGCGTGCGAGACAGGCCGAAAGATAATGTGCGTGCGGGAGACACGTAGGTAGGTCTATGTGTATAGAAAGGGTCGATGGGGATGGTGCGTGTGTATGCGTGTGAGAGGAAGAGTGCCTGTGATAAAGGTTAGTGAAAACAGTTGTAAATGGTTGCGAGAGGGAGGGAGGGTGATATCGAGAGCATGTCTGCGAGAAGGACACCTCGGGAGAGAGTGTGTGAGCATGTGTGAGAGACCACCGATGGATATACACCGTGTGTGCGTATGTGTGAGAGAGAAAGTCAGCGCGTGTGTGAGAAGGGGCCTATGGAGAGTGAAACTACACGTAAAAGACTGATGTACACATTTATTAAAAATATAAATTGTATCCAAATATTAGGATGGGATCATGATATTTGCAATTCGCGTAAGGAACGGTCATTGATCCATCAGACATCTATATTCTATCGAATTTGAGCATGTCTATGTTATCATTCGACATAATTGATCCACAGAGTCAGTATTTTGAACTCCAGACAATGCATCGCTTTAGCAATTCGAATATAAACATGAGTATAGTTCATGTTGTGTGTGTAAAGCACGTTATACATACAAAAGTTACGCAATAAACATTATAAATAGCTAGCTATGAACTAGCATACATTTGAATTCAACTTAAGGTGGTTTAAAAAATTCGAATTCAACATGAAGTCCATTTAATTATTTGAATTCGAGATCATGGCATTTGTAAATCATACCTAAATTATGGGGGCACCAATCTTTGCTCTCCTTTTGTACATAATAGCATACATAGTCGTGTACAAAATAGATTCAAATTTACCTCCTCCATTCCAAAATAATCGTAGTTATAGGATTTTCAAGTGTCAAAATTTCAAAAAGAAGCGCATAATTTAATGAGGTTTTCAAACATACAAGGTCAAATTTAACGTTGTCTATTTAGTTCAATCCTCAAAGTTCAAGAGTACTCTAAACGTGAATGCTTCTATTTCAAAATGTCGAACCAAGCGCCAAAAGAGCCTCTACTCGCCCGAAACCGTGTGAGACCAATGTTTGGTAGAAGGAAATTACTTTTCTAACTCCGACCCGTGAAGCCTACCGGCCCGAAGTCTATAGGTGTAAACCGGGGTAGGTTTGTAACTTCATCTAGACGCCATGCAACCGCCTCCGAAAAACATTCATACACCATGGCCGCCTAAGAACACATTCGCTCGGCCGAAATCGCTCCCGCCCACTATTTGGGACACCTGGGATTACCGTCCTACCCCCGACCTGCAGCAGGTCCGAAATTTAAGAGGGGGCAAAGTTTGTACTTTCCCCAAATTTCAAACAAGCGCGTCCCATCTGTTCAAAAAAAAAACAAGCCCGTCCTAGACCGAAACATGGTTCCCCCTTAGCTCCCCCCGCCCCCGTCTGATTCCCCATTCGTACTCCGTGGGCACCAAAACTACCTCTCCAGCAGCCGCGAAACCCCGGCGTCCTCCGTCCCCCACCCCATCCCACCCATCAACCGCCGCCCTCCTCCATCTCTCCGGAGCCGATACCCCGACGTTGTCGTCCACCGCAACCGCAATGCACTCCACGTCTAGTAGTTGAAGCCGAGTCTGAGCTGCCTCCAGGACGCCGACGTGCGCCGTACCCGAGCCAGTTCAACCATGCCGTCCTGGGCCTCACCGCTGCTGCTCCAATGTCGCCACCGTCAAACGCACTGGAGCTGTTCCCGCTACGCCGTCCTTCGCTGCCTCGGATCTGCTTCCCCTCCGCCGACAGACGGCCACTGCAACAAAATCAACAATTTGGCCATGGGTTCGTCCAAGGCTCCACCCTCCTCCAAAACATCAGTTCCCCCGATAAAAAGAATAACATCGCCGCGATATCAGGAGGACACAGCACTGGCAACCGAATCTGGTACTCCTCTTCCCTTATTCGTGCAAATCTTATGTGTCTGCTTGCACGGTATTCATCCCACTGAAGACACTAGTTGACCGCTTCCTCCTACACCTTCTTCCTGATACTAGATGTTCCTAGTAACTCACGATGCACAAGGTTTCTCCTCGTATACTATTTCACCTTAGCTAGAGGTCCATCGCCCCCTGGATTTCAATTCCTGGTTAGTTGATTCCCAATTAAAGGAAGCATTCCCCGGCGTAACAGGCGCTAGTCCGCCTATTACACTGGGGAAGCAGCGCCTCAGTGTTTATCTTAGGGGTGTGTGGGGCCTAGGAGCTGCTGGGGCTCGATCTGGAGGTCGGCCAGGCTTAAAGGGATGGCCAGGGGGCGCTGCCAAGCACGGTAGTGGTGTGAGGTCGAGGGGAGGGCGGGGCGGCGGAGGCAGGGGTCTGGGCCGGTGGTCGCTGGCGGTTCGAGAAAGATCGTCAATAGTGACTGGCGGGAGGAGTACCTGCCCGTTCCTTGTAGATCGGACGGTTCATAAAAAAATCGACTGACCTATTTATTTTTAGTCGACTGTTATTTTTATAGGACCACATGTGGTGGTGTGCTGGAGGAGTACCTGCATTTCCCAGCCATCCCTGTGCTCATATATTACAAAATCATACAGAGTAGAATCTAATTTTGTTTGCCATGCAATGTTGTAGAGCTATCATATGTCTCCTGACATTTATTTTTCAACCACCTGCTATCTGCTAATTTTACAGTGCACTAGTTCTGCACACACTTCATGTAATATGTGGTTGGTAGGCAAGACACGTCTCGGCACTTTAAAGGTTGCATGTTCAACAGATGAAGATGGTAAACGTAGCTCTGGAGATGATGATCTCGCTCGCCATGAATAACCATCCCAGGTGCTTGCTTTAACTTCACGGTGTCATATGTAGTTGCATGTTGCATATGGTGTCTAGCTTGTATTCGAAAGGCCAAATTCGGTCTTTATTAAGATAAGGAAATATATTTTTTACATGAGCCACCATCCCGGGAGCACTAGAAGCCAAATAGCTAGTCAGGGCACTGGCCGAGCCAGTGAAAAGCCCAGCACAGACAGGCATCATCTACAAGCCAACTAAAAAGCCACGGTGCTGGCGAAGCAGCCCGCCTCCCACCAGGCTCTCAGGTCCTCGATGATCATGCTCACCACTCCAGCCGGGTCTCTAGATTGTATTACTTCCATTTTGGTTAAATTGCATCTGCTTAGCTTACACATTATACCTTTGAATATGACATGCCTTCCTGTTTTTGGTACATACTACTACATCTGTCTATTAACCATGTTCTTACATCAAACTAATGTTCTTGTGTATCCCTCATCAATCATTTATGATGAGATAGCCAGGCCAATAGACTGCTGTAAGAAAAGATCCTCTTTTAAAGAATGCAGGGTCAGCCTCCCCACATGATTCTCAAGAAACAACAATGCTAGATGAAGATAGTCAAAGTAGCTCTGTAGTTGATGACCGCATTTCCCCTACACCACCATCGCAGGTGCTTGCTCTAACTTGGCAGCGTGATATGTGGTTGCATGTTGCATATAGTGTCTAGATTGTAATTCTTCCAATCTGGTTAAATTGCATGTGCTATTCTGCTTACTTTATACATTACACCTGTTAACGTGACATGCCTTCCTATTTTTGGTACATAGTACATCTGTCTATTAAGCATGTCCTTACATAAAACTACTATTTTTTTGTATCCCGCGTCAATCAATTATGATGAGACACCTTTAGTATATGCAGAGTGATATTGGTTGCATCTTTCATATGATTTATAGCATGCACTGCTTCTAATTTGTTGAAACGCCATTTATGATGGGACGCTTTTAACTTGGTAGTCATATTGGTTACATCTTTCATGTGGTGTCTAGCTTGCATTGCTTCTAATTTGTTGAAATGGCTTCTGCTTAGTTTACACAAATAGTTGTGAATATGCCATGCCGTCCTATTTTTCTTACATATTCCATCCTCGTATCATGTGTAGTGATTGTCAGTATCATGCATGAATGAGTTCTGAAGAGTGAATTTTATTGCTTTTTCTTGTCGGTTTTACTTGACAATGCAAAATCAATAAAGCGGAAGGAAATTAGCAAGGCAGTGGATAAAGGTGCTCCTTCCAAACAACTAAAACGGAGGGCCTCTATAGATTCTACTCCGCCACCCCCCAAGAAGATTTGCAAGACAACACATGCATAGACACTCAACATAGCTGTGTTGATGATGAGCATGTCTCCCCTAGTCCACCATCACAGGTGCTCCCTCTAACTTGGTACTGTTATATGTGGTTGCATGTTATGGATTATGTCTAGCTTGTATTGCTTCTAATTTTGTTGAATTCCATCTGCTTACTTTACACATTATACTTGTGAATAAGACACGAGTTCCTGTTTCTAGAACATACAATATCTGTCTATCACACCATGTTCTTACATCAAAGTACTACTGTTGTGTAACCTGCAACAATCACTTATCATAAGACACGTTTAACTTGGGAGTGTGATATAGGTTACATCTCGCATTCTTTTCCAGCTTGTACTACTTCTAATTTGTTGAACTGGCACTTATGACGAGACAATTTTAACTTGGTAGAGTGATATTCGTTGCATCTTTCATATGGTGTCTAGCCTTCATTGCTTCTAATTTGTTGAAATGCCTTCTGCTTAGCTTACACATCATAGGTGTGAATATGCAATGCTGCCCTTTTTTCTTACACATTCAATCGTCCTATCATGCGGTCGCCTTACATTAAAGTAGTGCTCGTCAGCATCCTGTATCAATGAGTTCTGAAAAGCGAATTTTTATTCATTTTTCTTGTGGGTTTGACTTAACAAGGCAATAAAATTAAGAAAGAGGTAGGAAAAAATTAAGGCAGGGACTGATGCCGGTCTTCCGGTGAAATCGGCATCCCAGGTGCTTTCTCTAGCTTGGCAGTGTGCTATTGTCTTGCATGTTGCATACGGTGTCTAGCTTGTATTGCTCGTAATTTGATTAAATTACTTCTTCTTAGTCTACACATCATAGCTATGAATATGCAATGGCACTAATGATGAGAGACCTTTAACTTGGTAGTGTGATGTTGTTTGCATCTTGCATATGATTTATTTCTTGTACTGCTTCACATTTGTTTAAATGCCAGTTATGACGAGACACTGTTAACTTGGCAGAGCGATATTTGTAGCATCTTTCATATGGTGTCTACCTTCCATTGCATTGCTTCTAATTTATTGAAATGCCTTCTGCTTAGTTTACACATCATAGTTCTGATTATCTCATGTCGTCCTGTTTTTCGTACATATTACATCCTCCTATCATGCGGTTGTCTAACATCAAGGTTCAGTTTGTCTGTATCACACATCAATTTGTTCTAAAGAACTAAATTTTCATTCCTTTTTCTTGTCGGCTTGACTTGACATGGCACAGAGAAAGAGGAAGGAACACAGAATGGCAGGGGATGGTGTTAGTACTCAGGACGCACGGAAATAGAAGCGGAAGAATTATGATGATTCTGCTGGTATTGATGGTGCAATAGAAGGTCAAAGTCCACCAGAAAATTGTACAAACATGGTATCCCATGCTACACCAGCTGCAAAATAATCCAAACAGAAACTAATAGCTACCACCAAACAAGTAGTGACAGCCCTAGTTGTTGCAACACCTTCTATAGTACCACCAGCTGCACGAGTTACTCGTTTGTCAACTCAGCTAGCAGCACGTTCCCAAGCTCCCTTGCCACATGAAACTACTTCCAAAGCACTCTTGACACAAGACGAGTTGGCAAGATCAGAGGAACCTTGTGAGCTTCAACAGCAAGAAGGTAGTTGCTGGAGTCAAGTTACAGTTGCATGCTTCTTTATATGTAGTCTCACAGTTTGATGTACACTAACACTTCATATGTTCGTTGTTGGACTAGCACCTAGGCGCAAGAGGAAATAGACATCAGGGTTAATGCTCGAAAGGTTAACTAAATCTAGAGGAGGAAGAATGGAGATCCATTTTGAGGCAGGTTTAAAAAGGCCACGTGATGCTACAGAGTCAGCCAAGTTAGTATCAGAGGCAGCGGTTGCCGTTAGGTGTCATGCACGTATCCTCCCAACATGGATTCAGTACAGGAATGACAAAGACAAAACCCAGTTCAACACCTTCCTCGACCATTTATCTGTAAGTATGGTTATGTATGGAAATTAGTAATATCATCTTGGTCTGTCCCATACTTTCTAGGTTGCTGGTAATGAGACTCCCATAATTTTCAATAGATGAGGTTCAAGTTGGATAGCCAAGATGATGCAACCAGACAAGCATGGACACATGTTTTCAAGTCTGCTCTGCGACAGTATCGGTATAACTTGAGGAAAACTCACTTTGAAGGCAAGGCTAATAGTGAACTTGCCCAAACATCTCCAGTGGAAAATATATCGGATGAAGACTGGAGAGGCCTCGTTAAACATTGGTCTGATCCAAAGTATCAAGTACGTTATATATATGTGATCAGATCACATGTTGAACTCCTATTTACGCATGTGCCTCACAAATCTATCTTCTTGTAGGTGAACTGTTCAAAGAACAAGGCCAACCATACATAAGTGAAATTCCAACAGATGACAGGATCTCGTAGTTATATTCCACACTGCGAGGCTCTTGTAATTAGCTGTTGTTTCACTCTTTTCGCTGTGCCATATTATCAGATCTATATTGACTTGTTCCAAATGCAGATGAAAGCCCGCAAGGAACAAAAAGTACCTGAACCAATGCTGTGGAAATCTTCAAGGACTGTCACACTAGAAAGACGAAGGGCATGACTACACCAGTCAAAGCCGCTGTTGTAAGTCCTTAATCCTCATGGCTTTTAACTACTACTTACTCTGACTTATGCATTGAACTGCACGGTTTGCAGCCAATGTCTATTACTCTTTTCAATTTTATACACAATTGTCTTAGCGTATCATTGCACCTTACAAAGTTTAAAAGAGAGGAGTGATGTTTCATTGATCTTGATCTGTAATCTAGTTCCGTGCTGGACTTGTCTACACAACATTACAATTGCATGTTTGTCTGTTCTTAGTTGTTTTGTGATATGAATGATGTCATACTATGCTTACCGTATTATAAACTTTGTCTCTTTATCCTTAGCTGTCAATACAATGTGAAGAAATAGACAATACATTAGCCATGGTACGTGGTCATATGTTTGCAACCTGGTTCTATTATGTATTTTGCAGTAAAATACAACTAATATTTTACACGGGTTCACCAGAATAAGTTCTGTATATAGACCAAAGCTATTTTGTTTGGTTTTTCTGCCTCCTTAATATCTTCTGTTCTTGTACTACTAATGTAAAAACTCAACTTTTCAGCAAGCTATGGAATAAATGGGGGAACCGCCACCTTCTGAAGGTGACGAGGCAACTATAACCGCAATGTCACCTCTTGATGCAGTGGGTCAGTACCTGTCCACTAACAGTGCCAAAAGCATGTTCCTGTGTAATACTGGGTGGGTTGTTAAGGCAATCTCATCCAAACTGCCTCATGATCAAGATATGCAAGCTCAAAACAATGTTATATCTACGCTCCAGACACAAGTCCATTCCCTAACAGAGACCCTTTGTGAAACAAGGACAGCGATTGTTCGATGTCATCAAGATATGCATGGTTTTGAAACCAGAATATCAAACATTTGATATGTTGTTTAGGAGGCTAGGAGAAATGAAGGCGAAGGTTATGGTGCTCCATCGGACAGTACAACATGAAAACGTAACAGTCAGGTCAAATGAACTGAGCTTCTGAACTTCTGGTGGTGCATTTATCTGCCGGACTGTTAACTTTTATGCCAACCTTCCTTTTGTTTTATGGTTGTAATTTGTTTTGTTGCGATACAAAATTTGTTCTTAACATGCAGCGACCGGCTGAAGAAAATAGCAAGCCATTTTTGTATAGTGTAGGGTGTTCCCTATATTTGCACTGGTGGCGAACTTTGATGCCGAGTGGATGTAATCTGTGCAATCGCCTTAATAGCCTAGCATTAGTTTCTGGCTTATTTATTTCCCTAGTCTTCTTTTTCCTTGGTTTGCTAGTGGCCGCAACAACCATGGGCCATATACGGACCGTGGTAACCTTGAGCCTGCTACGGGCCGTAGGACCCATGGGCCTCTTACAGGCCGTCGGACAAATGGGCCTCCAACGGCCCGTAGATTCAGTGGGCCTCGGGCCGTCGGATAAATGGGCCCACATGGGCCGTAATCGGGCATAATTTGTATCGGGCCAGCACGATAATGGGCCATTAATAGGATGGAAGACAGCAAAGGCTTAATTTTGTCACAGGCATAACGGGTCATTAATGGGCCAGAATATAGGACGAGCTGGAAATGGCACAACGGGTTAACAGGCCTAAAACGGGCCGATTCTAACCATGGGCTGAATTTGGCCGATTAGGGGAACAGGCTAGTAACAGGCCGGAAGTAATCGAGGGCCGGAAAGGAGCCCAAGAATGTATGGGCCGTCAGTAGGCCAAAAGCTAACACGGGATGGAAACGGCCCATGTGAATCATGGGCCGTTACTGGGCATAAAGAAATTTACTATTTATTATGGGCCAGAGTCACCATGGCCCATTAAAGGGCCCAAAGATACGAAAGGCCTCGTATGGGCCGAAAGACGTCGTGGGCCATACATGTAACACCCCATGTCATTAGCCACAGTAATCACTTTTGATAATGACAAGTCAGCATGGTTAACAGTGCCAAATCATCATTTGCATCATATTGCATTTCAACTCCTAAGTCAAAATTCAAAGTTAAATGAAAGAGGAAAATAAAAGTTATGCAACATAAAAACTAAAATGTTCAATAAATGACAAATAATACAGAGACCATTCTAAAATTGTAACCAACATTTAATAAATTAATTAGGTGACCCATACCTCTTTTAACAGTGGCTGGAAATAATATTTAATAGCCTTTTAATTAATGTAGATCAAATATGAAATGATGTTTTGCCCAAACTAGTTTTTGGTGTTATGGTATAGTGCACTGGTAATTAAGGACTAGCTCACACTTTTTACAAAATCCATTTGGGGCCCAAATATTTAACAAAACAGAAAAGAAAGAAACAGAAAAAGAGAAAAGGAAAAAGGCCTATAGAAGCTACTGCGCACTTGGCCTGCTCGCTACAGCCGCGGCCCAGCACACCCCGCGCCTCCTCCCACCTCTCACTGCTCACCGCCGCCCCGCTGTCGAACGCGCACGCGCGCGCACCCCAGGCCCCCCCTCTCCCTCGCTCGACAGCGCGCGCCGCGCCCTCTCGCCGTGGATAAGAGACCGCCCCGACCCCTCTGGCGAACCCTAGCCGCCCCGTTCGCCCTCCTCCTCGTTCCTCCCCACCTCGCCCGACGCCGCCATGGCTGCGCCACCGTGAAGCTCGTTCCCACCGTCGCCCATTCACCGCCCCGATAAGTCCAACAGCTCCGCCTCGCTCCTCCGCTTCGTCTACGCCGCCGGATCGAGCCCCGGAGGCCCTGCAGCGCCGAACCCCTTCCGAACGCATCTCCGACCGCCGCCATTTGTCTCCGTCTCCGTCGACCTCTGCTGCTCCTAAGCTCACACGGGCCTTTCTTGGCCGCTCGGTGAGCTCCTCCCTCCATCTGTTACTCCTTTCCGTGGCCGCATTTGCCCCTAGCCCGCTCGGCGCCATTACCGAACCCCTGCCTCTGCCACTGCTCGTCGCCGGCGTCGATCCGGTGACCAATAGGCCTCGCAACCAAGCCCGTTGCATTCGCTGCATCGTGTAGACGTCGTAGCCACCTCGTTTTGCGCGTCGTAGCCACCTCGTTTTGCGCCCCGTAGCCCCGATCCCGAAGACGACCGAACTCCGGCATCCACCTCGCTGCTCGCCGTCGACGCTACCGACCACCGCAGCCTCAGCCGCCACCCCAGTTCGCTTCGCCATCGTCTGCTCGTTCGAACGAGCCCGGCCGCGCGTGATTTGGCCCCCTGTGGACGAATCCCGACGCTGCTCCGCCGCTCGCCGCCGCGCTCGGGCTCGCCGGAGCGTTCCACCTGGGTCCCACCCCCTGGGTCGCTGCCTGGTGGCCCCACGGCCCCAGTTGACCAGTTGACTTGGTCAACTGGCTGACTGGGCACTGCCCAGTCACTGACTGGTGGGGCCCCATTCCCTGTGTCTATGACATATGGGCCCCCCTGTCAGGTGCCTAATTAACTAATTAGATAAATAAAAATAATTAAAATCCTAATCAATCACTGACTGCTGGGCCCCACCTGTTAATTAATCCAATTAATTAATTTAACCCCTCAGTTAATGTCACAGTGTATGACATGTGGGTCCCACATGTCAGGTTTGACTCTGGTCAGCCAGAGTTGACCTGCTGACATCACCCTGACCTCATGCTGACGTCATCATTCACTATTCTGGATAATTCGAATTTAAATTAATAATTAAATTCAGAAAATGTTTAAAACTTTAGAAAATCATATTAAATAAACCGTAACTCCGATGAAAATAATTTATATATGAAACTTGCTCAGAATTCCGATACGAACCTGAATACGCACTCCGTATTCCTATCAGATGCCTCTAGCTATATAAACATTGAACTTTTAGACCGAATTCGATAGATGAATAGTGCCCATTGTTGATTAAATAAATCCGAATAAATTCCTAAATTAACTAAATCATTTAGTTAGGCAGTAGAATACCCCAGCATATCATTTAGGCATGTCATACATATTGTTTGCATTACTGCCGTGAATTTAATTGTTTCTCTCCTCCTCCTTCTCTCTCGATAGACGCTGAGACCGATGACGCTGCACCTGGGTACAACTACACTACCGACGAGCAGCCCGTTGGCGATCTCTCTCTCTTGCCAGAGCAACCAGGCAAGCCCCCCCCCCCTTGAGCATCCAGATATCGCCCATTCCATTTCTCCTGCTTGCATTAGATTTTGCTACTGTTAATGTATGCTCCTATTCTGATGCATAGACTGCTGTTGTAACCTGTTCATTGCTACCTTAACTGCCTATGATAAACTGTTTAGTATAGGTTGGTAGTGAACCATCAGTGACCCCACCACCTTATCCTTGTTGCCCCTGCTTGATCATCGACGACTCAATCAACGTGATCATCGACCAGAGACCGACACCTCACTTCACACCCCCTTAGTTATACGACTCTACGTAGTAACTATCGAGTGCCGAGGGTGATACCTCGTAACGCACTCCCGATGAATACTCTGCAGTGTAGCTGTTCGGTCGTGGTCATCGAGGGTGATTCCTCCTTCTCCACTTCCGATACGACTCTGTCGTGCAACCCTCAGTGTGAACCTCGAGGGTGATGCCTCATACGTTCACCCTGATGATTTCGTCGAGTGGAATCCGCCGAGGGTGATTCCTCGGGTTTCCCCCTTGATGTTATGACCACACGATTACTTGACCTTTGTTACAGGCGGGTCCACCCTGGTGGGTACCCGCTGGGGATCTATGATGTCGGGTGTGCCGGAAGGGCACTCGAGTGTGATATTGTGGCGGAGCATCAGAGACTCTGATTGTCTCCGCGTGATACTAATTGAGCCTATTGGATTTGGGTGTGTGATCTGAGTGGGTCGACGTGCCCTATACGCACTACCACCACGCGGGATAATGGTTATGGAACCCTC
Source organism: Thinopyrum elongatum (assembly GCA_011799875.1). NCBI lineage: Eukaryota > Viridiplantae > Streptophyta > Magnoliopsida > Poales > Poaceae > Thinopyrum > Thinopyrum elongatum. The sequence goes on from CM022300.1 coordinate 302,471,399, forward strand.
TGCGATGTACGTTTCTCCCGAAAGCTCATCTGACGTCACGATTCACCGTGCGGGTTGATTGTCGGGATTGGGCTGGATACTTCACTGACGAGTTCAGTGTAGCGCCTGCACCCCGGCCAGTCTCGCAACGCGCAGGGTGCCTAGGACGATGGCCCAAGACCTCTGGGTGCATAGGTTAGTCCGGCGTGCTGACCTCTCTGCCGAGCCTAGGTAGGGCGTTGCTTCGTGTTGATCTTCCGAGGACGGGCATTACCCAGCAAGTGTGTCCGGCCAGAGTTGATCGAGCATGTTGGGTAACAGTAGTGCACCCCTGCAGGGATGAATCATCTATCGATAGCCGGTCCTACGGTAAAGGACGCTCAGTTTTTGTATTCCGATCTACTACTTGAACTGGATACTTGTTACTTAATTGAAGCTTCGGGATCGCTTTCTCGCTTGGGAGTCGAGGAAGGATCTTTAAGCTGTACTTCAACATGTTCGCTAAATAAAATGCTATTCTACTCTCTTCTACTGCTGCAAGATGATGGCCTCGAGAAGAAGTTTGAAGATGCTAGTCTTCGATAGGACTAGGCCTTCTCTCTATTCTGGCATTTCTACAGCCCAGTCCACTTATACAACCTTTCTCCATTGATAATGTTGCATATGTAGTATAGATCCTTGCTTGCTGAGTACTTCGGATGAGTACTCATGGTTGCATTACTTTCTCTTTTCCCCATACCCCACCTTGATGATACATCAGACGATGGAGTCCAGGAGCCAGATGCCACCACAGGAGCTTACTACCAGGAGGGTCCAGAGGGCACTTACTACTGGATCGAGCCAGCCGACCAGGAGTAGGATCGGAGGCTCCCAGGCAGGAGGCCAACACCTTTCGATCTAGTGTCGCTGTTTGTGCTAGCCTTCTTAAGGCAAAACTTGTCTAACTATGTCTGTACTCAGATAATATTGGTATGACTGACTTATGTATTCCGATCTTCGGATCCCTGGTCTGTAATATTGTGGATCTCCATTTAAATTGTGTTAGAGTTGTGTTGTGATATCTTCCCGTGAGTCCCTGTGCTTGATCGTACACGTTTGCGTGTATGATTAGTGTATGATTGAGTCGGGGGCGCCACAATACATGGGCCAAAAATGAAACGGGCTGGTATTATACTGGATGGCCCACATGATGCTGTTGGGCCGATTTCGGGAACGCCATAACGGGCCGTGAGTTATCGGGCCGTAAAATGGGCTATATGCGAACAGACCGTTAACAGGCTTTTCATGGGCCGGCCCGCTATCTTATTACCAAGTCAAACGGGACGACCTTTGTAAGCTAAATGGGCTAGTGTTGGGCCGTCGCACGTGTCGACATATCATAGGCGCGTATCTGACCCAATGACGAGCTGACACGTGTTTCCTCCGGCCAATGAGAATTTTACACGTGGAAAATCACCATTGGACGTTGCTGTTAATGGGTTATCGGATCCAAAACCGGACCCGATAGATAAACGGCGACCCATTACGGTGGATGCCACATGTCGGTTACCCTTGACGAAAGCACTTCCATGACGCGTCATTTATCATCATGGAAGTGATCACTTCCGTGATGATAATTTTGGTATCGTCATGGAACACTTCTATGACAGCACAGGTATGACTATCTTGATTCTGTCATAAAATCATCATGGATGTACATGCATGACAGAAAACGTGACCTACTATGACAAACACGTATCAGCACAGAAGTGTATTTTTTTTGTAGTGCTATCACATCAAGTGGCCGAATGGAGGGCGGACTGGCTGTGGATCAAGCAGAAGGACTTCCCGGAGTACTATCACACCGAGACCAACATGATCAAAAGGAACCCCCACTGGTCAGATATCAATCCCCGGGACGAAGATTTTGGTCTTGCTCTAAGAAGGATATAGGGCCTCCGTGCTGCCGTGCTGACCATTGAAATTGTTGGCGCTAATTTCCCATGGCATCGAATAGCTCCATTGCAGAGGAGAAACCGACTAGCCTTGGAGTACAACGGTGTCGGTGATACCATGCGGCTCCATCTAGTTTGGCCAACAACTTGACGATGAGGGAGCATGACTACATCATCTGTAAGGTCTTCGATAAGGGTTGTAACCATAGACGGCCGGTCATGGTCTACTCTTTGTGCAACAGCACTGCTAGAGATTCCATTTTGGTAATGATGTCGAAGTGCAATGCTCAAGGCATTCCTGCCACATGGAAAAGGCCCTCGGGTGCCATCGAGGAGTGGCTTGATGGGCTGGTGGAGACCCCTAGAAAGGATGAAACCGATATAATCCATCCCATTAAGGACCACGAGCTAGAGTGGATCGCCAATAGGGCGGAAGCCGCAGGGGGTGTCGGGCCTCGCCCAGTAGCCAGCGACTCCGGGAGAGGAGGTGTGGCAGACGAGCCCCTTGTTTGCCCGGCTCCCAAGAGGGCTGCAGGGGCGCCTAGAATCTCGTAAAAGCCTCCCTAGAAGAGGCCAAGATGCACTGAGCCAGCTGGGGGTGAGCTTGCCGGCATGGAGGCTGGAACTAAGGCATCCCGGCAACAGGCTTCACCGACAGCGAAGTGTGCTCGGGTGCCTTCTACTTTCGCAAAGGCTTCTGGTTCTAGGAGCCAAGTGATCTGGAACATCTCTTCTCTCGGGGAGGAGGAAGAGGAGGAATAAGTCCCACCCTCTCTTCTACTCTTTAATTTTCCTTGTTGCTTGCGTCATTGATCTGACGGATTTATCCTTCTTGGTCTAGTAGGGACAAAGAGCCTTTGGTACACAAGTCCCAGAAAAGATCGAGGATTGCAAAAGCGAGGGACCCAGCAATTGGTAATGGACAGAGCTCAACACCTCCAGGGCTGCTAGGAACAACCCACGGGAGGAAGAGACTGGCCAGATTCCACCGGCAAGCACCACCGAAATCGTCCCAAGGATCGACACCGGCAAGGAGGTGGAAGGACCACTGCCCATGAGGTTCTCAGGAGTCCTTCCCGTGAAAGAGCTCATGAGGATGTTGTCTGTGTTGAGGACACACCGGCAATGAATGTTGTCGGGGACCAAGCGATGACAACTAACACTACCGAAGCGGGAGTGCCACCCCCTCAACAGATCCATACAGGTAAGCCTTTCTTTGTGCAAGCGCCTCTTCGTCCTTCGGACCCCCTCAATAGATCCAGAATTGCTTCTCTTTGTATTGACTTCTTGATTTGGAGTTGAACTTTTCTTATTTCCTTTTGCCCTCATAGAGCTAACCCCTCCAGAAGAGAAGGTAACCACCGATGTCGCAAAAGAGGCCGCAAAGGTTGCTGCTGACGATACAGGGAAGGCCATCAAAACTACTAGTGGCACCCCTGCTCCAGGGGTGGAGGATGCCTGCGAAGAAGTGGAATTGGAAACCACAAGTGACGCTGCGCCGACTGCTGCCGGTCCTTCTACCGCATCCAAAGCCACTCACGTGAATGATTCCTTAATGATCTCGAGTGTACAGAGGGGAGTGGATGCTTCTGGCACAACTGATGCCGATGAACGCTTGTTTGAGGAGGTGGACAATGAGTATGTCGTTCCTCCCATTATGACCACCGAGGAGGAGCGCAACACCATGGAAGATGCCACCGATCTGAACTTCTTGATGTCCGTGGAAAGTGACTTTAAGAAGATGCGACAGCGCTACAATAGGTGTTGCGAGAAACTCCAACGTCGTGTTGGCCATGTTGAAAACGCGGAACATGAATTCCTGCTGAGAGCCGATGAAGTGAAGCTTTGGCATGCCGAGAAGATTGATGATATTAGGAGTCACGAAGTTCACTTGCTACTGCCAAGGAAGCCTTCATCTTGGAGCAGGCTGCGGCCGAGATGGCCTAGGCCGAGGCTACCAAGAAAGCCGAAGAGGCTAAGGGTGAGCTGGTCCAGCACAAGATCCACCTTGACACCCATGAAGAAGAGCTTGCAGCCCGGGAGGAGAAGCTAGTCGCCACCCTCCATGCCAAGGACATGGAGATCCAAGATCTTCTGACCAAGCGTACCAAGGAGATCGAGCAGAAACAGGAAGAGGCCCTTGAGGCTCTGGCTTTGGAGCATGCCGGGAAACTCAAGGAGGCCACTGATGCTGCTCACACCGCCAGTGTCGTGAAGGCCAACATGGAAGATCAGGTGATTAAAATGGCTTTAGAAGGAGATTGCTGCCAAAGGCGAGATGATTACTACTCTCAAGGAATCGGACCAGAAAGCCATAGATTCACTGACAGAGCTCCAGGCTTCTCTGGAATTCAAGAACAGCGAACTCCAAGCCCTTGCCGGTGCCAAATCTGACTTGCAGGGCCAACTCTCTGACCTGTAGAGTGCCCTTGAACGTGCCACTACTGAGCAAAAACCTTGATCGCTAACTTGGACAAAGCCAAATGTCTTTGGGAAGCAGCAGAGCAAAGGATGGCCCGAGAAGAGAAATCAATTACCGACTGGATTCCAAATCTTGTCGGCATCGCCAACACGTCGGCACGCAGATGACGCCAATGGGAATGCAAGCCTTGGATCTCAGCATGGACGCTGCTCAGCCCAGGGGCATATCTTTGTATATCTTCCTTGAGGGGCTCATCACAGAGCCAGAAGCTTATGACGGCACTCGAGGAGAATCTTTCGCCACCGAAGTGAGAACCCTTGTGTGCAATGTGTTCCAGGTGATGTTGACCAAAATCTTGTATTATAATCCTGGTGTTCATATACGGGGACTCTTCAAGAAGATCCCTCAAAGCCATGAACTGGAAGCGGCCCGACAAGTTGCTACCCCAACTGCCCACAAGGTCACCACTAAGTGCTCCGGGGAAGAAGGCAGCTGCCAGGACTGGAGCCCTTTTGCATGTCTATTGCTGCAATGGCACATGTGAAGAAAACTACTTTTCTTTAATTAGCCCAGTCTTATCTTGTGTACAATATATCTTTTTATGTTGAATGAATGTTTGCCTCTCCCTTGAATGATCTTGCCCTTGTATGCTTTTTATCCCCTACGCTTGCTGGAAAACCTCCCTGGTGTGCAGGCTCTAGCCGGTAGTGCTCGAGGAAATAGGTCCTTAGCAGCTTTCCGAGAACACCGCCTTCCCAGGGGGTTTTACCTTTCCGGAGTCTATGCAACTTCATACGTTGCCGAGCGTACTCGGAACAATTAGGAGTGCTATCAATCCCGAAATGCTCCTTCACATGAAGGTTCATCTACAAGGACAAAAATCGTTAAAGAAAAAGTGAGATCAGCAAAGAAAACTTAATTGTTTCAAAGCTCTATAACTTAGCTTTCTCTCCTATTCATCCTACATAGTGGACACCCAACAGTTTCTTGAACGTCGTTGGTGTACCACATGTTTGCCCCCCAAAAAACTTGTACGCGAAGGGGCTTCTCTGTTCCTAAGGAAAGAAAAGGAGAAAGCGAGACAACTATATATTTACGGGATATTAGTCATTCTCGTGCAGGAACTATATTTGTAACACAACATTGCACATAATACACATAATAGAAATGTACACTCAACAAAGGTTGCGAAACACTCATCTTTTTTTTCTATGCTCGGAGTCTACGCCCGGCTTTATACAAAGGATTACATGCCACGGAGGCCAACTTGTATAGAAGTGGTTGCCAGGTGACCCAACAACCGCGCCTCACGGGTAGAACTTGCGGAGATTTCAATATTCCATGTATTTTGCATAGGAACTCCATCTTTGGTCTCTAGCCGGACTGATCCAGGCCAAGTGACTTGAACTACCTAGTAAGGGCCTTTCCACTTTGGTGTTGATATGTCTCCAACGTATTTATAATTTTTTATTGTTCCATGCTATTATAGTATCAATCTTCGATGTTTTGTATACATTTACAAGCAATTATATATCATATTTTGGGACTAACCTATTAACTTAGAACCCAGTGCCAGTTGCTGTTTTTTGCCTGCTTTTGGTTTTTTAGAATATCAGTATCAAACAAAGTCCAAATGCCACGAAACTTTTTAGAGTTTTTTTTCTGGACATAAGAGACCCTGGAAGCTTCGGGAGGGGATGAGAAGATGGAGTAGTGGCCCACGAGGCACCAGGGCGCGCCCAGGGGGTGGGCGCGCCCTCGTGGCTCGTGGGACCCATGTGGCTCCATTTGACCTAACTCTGCCTCTATAAATTCTCTATAATCGGGAAACCAACACAGAGCCACCCAAAATACTTTTTCCACCGCCGCAAGTTCCTGTTCTCGCGAGATCACATTTGGAGGCCTTTTCCGGCACTCTGCCGGAGGGGGAATCAATGACGGAGGGGCTCTACATCAACCTTGCTGCCCTTCCGATGATGTGTGAGTATCTTACCACAGACCTACCAGCCCATAGTTAGTAGCTAGATGGCTATCTCTCTCTCTCTTTGAAATTCAATACAATGTTCTTCTTGATGTTCTTGGAGTTCTATTCGATATAATCACTTTTTGCGGTGTGTTTGTTGGGATCCGATGAATTGTGAGTTTGTGATCAGATTATCCATGAATATTATTTGAGTCTTCTCTGAACTCTTTTATGCATGATTATTATAGCTTCGTATTTCTCTCTGATCTATTGATTTGGTTTGGCCAACTTGGTTGAATTTTCTTACAATGGGAGAGGTTCTTTGTGATGGGTTCGATCTTGTATCCCAGTGAAAGAAGGGGACATGACACATATTTTTACCGTTGCCATAAGGATAAAAAGATGGGGATTATTCATGCGTGAGTTCACTTTGTCTACATCATGTCATCTTGCTTAAGGCATTACTCCGTTCTTTATGAACTTAATACTCTAGATGCATGTTGAATAGTGATCGATGTGTGGAGTAATAGTAGAAGATGCAGGTAGGAGTTGGTCTACTTGTCTTGGATGTGATGCCTATATAGATGATCATTGGCTTGGATATCGTCATGATTATTTGCTTTTCTATAAATTGCCCAACAGTAATTTGTTTACCCACCGTATGCTATTTTCAAGAGAGAAGCCTCGAGTGAAAACTATGGCCCCCAGGTCTACTTTTATCATACTAGAAATCCTACAAAAACCCTTGCTGCAATTTTACTTTATTTATTTTATTTTGTATTTTTGTTAAATCTATCTATCAATTACTACACAATTTTATCTTGCATGTAACTGCCAAGGGATTGACAACCCCTTGTTTGCGTTGGGTTGCAAGGATTTGTTATTTTGAGTGCAGGTGCTGCTAACGAGGTGTTGTGTGGTTCTCCTACTGGATTGATAACCTTGTTCTTAACTTAGGGAAATACTTATCTCTACTGTACTGCATCATCCTCTCCTCTTAGGGGAAATCTCAACACAGTTCCCAAGTAGAAGGAAGAATTTCTTGTGCCGTTGCTGAGGAGACATCATCAACATCTATCAAGTACCTACCCATGAACTTTCATCTCCTTGCATTTAGATTATTTGCCATTTACCTCTAGTTTTCATCTCCCCTACTTCTAAAACATTTTCACAAAAACACAAAAATACTTTTTGTTTGCCTTCTTGCTCGTTTGCTTGCTTGCTTTTATTGTCTTCATGTCATGACTAAAAAATAGAAAAGAAACAAGGAAAATAAAAATGACTATGGATCAATTTAAAGTTTTCTACTTGGATCATCTTCGATCCATTTATGCTCGTGCGTCACCGTTTGTCTCAAAAAGGGAGACTCTTATGGCATCAAATAAATTGTTTGCTATCCTATGCTTGGAATCTATGTGAAATTTATGATTTTACTTGTTGCTCGGAGAACCCTAAAAAACATCTTCCCTACCTATGTGAGGTTAATGATAGTGAAATCTTATCTTCTTATGCCAAAGGTGTTTATAGTTACTATGATATCGAAAAAAATCAAAGAATTTGTTGCATTTAAGGGTGCTTATGAAGTTGCTTCTTTGATTGAAAAGTATGATATTAGTCTATACAAATCTGAAAATTTTCCCATACTTAAATATTGCTATGAAAACTATGCTTCTAATGCCTATGTTAGAGAATGTATGCTGCTTTGGAAGAGAATAATGATATCATGAATCTATAGATAATTATGATTCTGTTGATTTGATTGAAATATCCAACCTTGACGAACATGATGCTTGCTATTCTTATGGCTATGATGCCAATATTAATGATGCTTATGGAGACGAACTTGCTATAGTTCCTTATGTTAAACATGAAATTATTGCTATTGCACCCACACTTGATAGCCCCTTGAATGAAAAGCATGATTGCAATGATGTTATTACAAATTCTACTAATGACAATTGTGCAAATGATATGCAAAGCTACAGGCTTGGGGATGATAATTTTGTTATGTCTACGACTTATTGTAGTGATCATGATTGGGGTGATAATGCTTCTTATGATCTTGAAATTTATTTAAGCCTCATGATGAATATGTTATTGATAATAATTTTTGCAATAATATTGAAAGTGGGTTTATAAGAGTGCCAACCTTAGGTAAAAATAATCCCACATATTTAGAGCTTGTTCAATCTTATTAAAATTTTGATAAAAGTGGTACAAGGGGTAAAAACAAGATAAAAGAGTTAGTACCATCCTATAGTTTTTACCCCTTGTGACTTTAGTTGATGTTAATCCCACTATCTTGGAAGATTATAAAACTTGTATGCATGTGGATCATGAAGAGAAAATTTTATATGATAGATATATTGTTGAATTTGATTATGATATTACATGTAATATTTGAGAGAGGAAAATATGGTTGTAGAAATTTTCATGCTACTAAATTACCTCTCGTTATGTTGAGATTGTCAATGTTTTATTCCTCTCCTTTGCATATGCTAGATATTTCTTGTCTTGATAATTTGTTTTCTTATAAAATTCCTATGCATAGGAAGTATGCTAGACTTAAATATGTTTGTCACATGTTTTTTGATGCTCTCTTTGTGTTTCAATTATTATCTTTCATGTGAGCATCAATAAAATCTCAAGCCTATCTTTATGTCTATAAAGAAAGAGCTTGTTAAGAGACAACCAAATAGCTATATTTTATTCTATTTTATTGTGTGCACACAATTATGCTAGTGTTATGGTTGTGTTTTTGTGTTTAAATTAGTGTCTGTGCCAACTAAAGCCTTTGGGATGATTTGGATGATTGTTGCTTTGATTCTGTGAAAAAACAGAAACTTTTGTGTCCAGTAGCAGAATTATCAAAATTTGCTGGAACGGTGAAAAATTCTGAATTTTTTACACAAGATTGGCATAATAATTGCCTATGTTTTCCTAACTTTTCAGAATTTTGGAGTTATAGAAGTATAGTCAATATTCAGATTGCTACAGACTGTTCTGTTTTTGACAAATTCTGTTTTTGATGCATTGTTTTGCTTGTTCTGGTGGAACTATGGATTGTATCGGGGGGTATAAGCCATGGAGAAGTTAGAATACAGTAGGTACAATGCAAAAATAAAAGATGAATGGGTTTGCAACAATACCTAAAGTAGTGATTTATTATTATACTAACCGATGTCATGAAGGTTTTGTTAAGATTTGTGTGATTGAAGTTTTCAAGTTTTGGGTGAGATCACGATGGATGAAGGAATAAGGAGTGGCAAGAGCGCAAGATTGGGGATGCCCGAGGCACCCCAAGGTAATATTCAAGGACTCCCAAGCAACTAAGCTTGGGGATTCCCTGGAAGGCATCCCCTCTTTCTTCTACCGACTATCAGTAATTTTACTTGGAGCTATATTTTTATTCTTCTCATGATATGAGTTTTGCTTGGAGCCTCGTGTATTATATGAGTGTTTTATTTGTTTTCTTTTTAGTTTTTCACAATTATCTTTGTTGGACACACCTATTTGAGGGGGACACATACTTTTCGTGATTTGTTAGAATACTCTATGTGCTTCACTTATATCTTTTGAGCTAGGCAGTTGCTCTAGTACTTCACTTATATCTTTTTGAGCACGGCGGTGATTATATTTTGAAGAAATAGATGAACTCTCATGCTTCACTTATATGTTTTGAGAGTTGATAATAGTAATGGTAATTTGCACAAGATATGAATTTGGTCCGAATGTGATGAATATTCAAGAAGGATATAATAAAAACTTTCATATAGATCATTGGATATGATAAGTTTGATTCCTTGCAATAGTTTTGCGATATGGAGATGATAATATGTGAGTTATGCTAGTGGGTTATTCTCACAATGAGTGTTCATTCACTTATCATTGCACGAGAAAGTGGCAAGGTAATAGGGATGCCCGGTCCCGATATGAAAATAATAATAATAATAATAATAATAATAAATTCCTTGGAAAGTGTTGGTATGGAAGGCACCCGTGGATACGGCTAGCCATGGATTGTGAAACAATGGTGGAAAAAGGAATAAACTTTATTTTATGTTTGGGAACCACCTATGATGTATCTAGCATGGAAAGTATTGGGAATTCTCGGTCGTCTTCGTTGACGGGAAAAGCATGCCTCTCAAAATATTTTATCTCTCAATTTAAGTTTTGAGCTCTCGCACCTCTACAAATCTCTGCTTCCCTCTGCGAAGGGCCTATCTATTTACTTTATGAAATTTTTATTTTTCACTTTTGAGTGTCCATCTTCTCTTATAAAGCACCAACTAGGGAGCACTATGTCATACTTGTGCATTCGATGTAGCTAATATTCGAGTGTGTTTCATGAATGGATCAATGATTGAGCATGATGGGCTAGGGATAGCTTTCTTTAGTGTTCATATTTTAAAAGACATGGTTGCTTGTTGATATGCTTGAGTATTGATGTCCTCATGCCAATTGTAGATTATTACTTTGAATCATCTAAAACTCCAAATGTCCATGCTATAAAAGAAAGCAATATGTGATGAACATGTTAGGAAGCATTCCACATCAAAAATTCTGCTTCTATCATTTACCCACTCGAGGACGAGCAGGAATTAAGCTTGGGGATGCTGATATGTCTCCAACGTATCTATAATTTTTTATTGTTTCATGCTGTTATATTATCAATCTTGGATGTTTTACATTCATTTACTAGCAACTTTATATCATTTTTTGGGACTAACCTATTGACATAGTGCCTAGTGCCAGTTGCTGTTTTTTGCTTGTTTTTTACTTCGCAAAATATCCATATCAAACGGACTCCAAACGCAGCGAAACTTTTTGGATGTTTTTTTTCTGCCCAGCAGAGCCAGGGAGCCCAAGGGGTGTACCAGAGAAGGCCCATGGGGCCCACAAGACACCAGGGCGCCAGAGGCCCCAGGCTCGCCCTGGTGTCTTGTGGGGCCCACAGTGATCTTTTCCACCACCTCTCAGCTCTATAAATACTCAGATATTCCAGAAACCCAAGAGGAGTCGGCGAAAAACAATTCCAGCCGTCGCAAGTTCCAGAACCACGAGATCCAATCTAGAGCCTTTTTCTGGCACCTTGCCGGAGGGGGAAATGATCACGGAGGGGTTCATCATCCTCATTGGTGCTCCTTTGATGATGCGTGAGTAGTTTATCACGGACCTACGGGTCCTTAGGCAGTAGCTAGATGGCTTCTTCTTTCTCTTTGATCTTCAATATATTGTTCTCCTCGATGTTCTTGGAGATCTATTTGATGTAATGACTTTTTGCGATGCATTTGTTGGGATCCGATGAATTGCGAGTTTATGATCAGTTCTATCTATGAATATTATTTGAGTCTTCTCTGAACTCTTTTATGCATGATCTTTATAGCCTCGTATTTCTTCTCCGAAACTTTGGTTTCGTTTCGCCAACTAGATTGATTTTTCTTGCAATGGAACGAGGTGCTTTCTGATGGGTTTGATCTTGCGGTGCTTATTCTCAGTGACAGAAGGAGATGCTACTTCTTGAGCTTGCGTTGGTTTTTCCCTTGAAGAGGAAAGGGTGATGCAGCAAAGTAGAGATAAGTATTTCCCTCAGTTAGAGAACCAAGGTATCAATCCAGTAGGAGACAACGCACAAATCACCAATACCTGCACAAACAATCAAACACTTGCACCCAACGCGATAAAGGGGTTGTCAATCCCTTCACGATCACTTGCAAAAGTGAGATCTGATAGAGATAGATAAAACTAAACAAAAGATAAAGTAAATAGTTTTAGGGTTTTTTGTTTATAGATCTGAAAATAAAAGATTGCAAAATAGTAGATTGGAAAGTAATATGATGGAAAATAGACCCCGGGGGCCATAGGTTTCACTAGAGGCTTCTCTCAAGATAGCAAATAATACGGTGGGTGAACAAATTACTGTCGAGCAATTGATAGAAAAGCGCAAAGTTATGACGATATCCAAGGCAATGATTATGAAATATAGGCATCACGTACGTGTCAAAGTAGACCGACTCCTGCCTGCATCTACTACTATTACTCCACACATCGACCGACTCCTACCTGCATCTAGAGTATTAAGTTCATGAAGAACAGAGTAACGCTTTAAGTAAGATGACATGATGTAGAGGAATAAAGTCAAGCAATATGATGTAAACCACATCTTTTTATCCTCGATGGCAACAATACAATACGTGCCTCGCTGCCCCTACTGTCACTGAGAGAGGACACCACAAGATTGAAACCAAAGCCAAGCACTTCTCCCATTGCAAGAAAAACCAATCTAGTTGGCCAAACCAAACCGATAGTTCGAAGAGAATTACAAGGATATCAAATCATGAATAAAAGAATTCAGAGAAGATTCAAATAATATTCATAGATAATCTGATCATAAATCCACAATTCATCGGATCTCGACAAACACACCGCAAAAGAAGATTACATCGGATAGATCTCCAAGAACATCAAGGAGTACATTGTATTGAGAATCAAAGAGAGAGAAGAAGCCATCTAGCTACTAGCTATGGACCCATAGGTCTGAGGTAAACTACTCACGCTTCATCGGAAGGGCAATAGAGTTGATGTAGAAGCCCTCCGTGATCGAATCCCCCTCCGGCAGGATGCCGGAAAAGGCTCCAAGATGGGATCTCATGGGAACAGAAGGTTGTGGCGGTGGAAAAGTGTTTTTGTGGATGCTTTTGGTGGTTTGGGAATATATGTGAATATATAGGAGGAAGATCTAGGTCAGGGGGTCACCGAGGGGCCCACAAGGCAGGGGGCACGCCCTACCCCCCTGGGCGCACCCTCCCCCCTTGTGGCCGCCTCGTAGCTCTTCTGACTTGCACTCCAAGTCTCCTGGGTGTCTTCTGGTCCAAGAAAAATCATTGCGAAGGTTTTATTCCGTTTGGACTCCGTTTGGTATTCCTTTTGTGCGAAGCTCAAAAACAATGGAAAAACTGAAACTGGCACTGGGCTCTAGGTTAATAAGTTAGTCCCAAAAATAATATAAAATAGCATATTAATGCATATAAAACATCCAAAACAGATAATATAATAGCATGGAACAATAAAAAATTATAGATACGTTGGAGACGTATCAAGCATCCCCAAGCTTAATTCCTGCTCGTCCACGAGTAGTTAAATGATAAAAACAGAATTTTTTATGTGGAATGGTACCTAACATATTTATCCATGTAATTTTCTTTATTGTGGCATGAATGTTCAGATCCATAAGATTCAAAACAAAAGTTTAATATTGACATAAAAACAATAATACTTCAAGCATACTAACAAGGCAATTATGTCTTCTCAAAATAACATGGCCAAAGAAAGTTTATCCCTACAAAATCATATAGTCTAGCTATGCTCCATCTTCGTCACACAAAGTATTCAAATCATTCACAACCCCGATGACAAGCCAAGCAATTGTTTCACACTTTTGTTGTTCTCAAACCTTTTCAACTTTCACACAATACATGAGCCTGAGCCATGGACATAGCACTATAGGTGGAATAGAATATGGTGGTTGTGGAGAAGACAAAAAGAGGGAGATAGTCTCACATCAACTAGGCGTATTAACGGGCTATGGAGATGTCCATCGATAGATATCAATGAGAGTGAGTAGGGATTGCCATGCAACGGATGCACTAGAGCTATAAGTTTATGAAAGCTCAAAAGAAAACTAAGTGGGTGTGCATCCAACTTGTTTGCTCATGAAGACCTAGGGCAATTTGAGGAAACCCATCGTTGGAATATACAAGCCAAGTTCTATAATGAAAAATTCCCATTAGCATATGAAAGTGACAAGATAGGAGACTCTCTATCATGAAGATCATGGTGCTACTTTGAAGCACAAGTGTGGAAAAAAAGGATAGTAACATTGCCCCTTCTCTCTTTTTCTCTCATTTTTTTTGTTTGGCTTCTTTGGCCTTCCTTTTATTTTTTTCCTCACATGGGCCAATGCTCTAATAATGAAGATCATCACACTCTTATTTACTTACAACTCAAAAATTACAACTCGATACTTAGAACAAAAATATGACTCTATATGAATGCCTCCGGCGGTGTACCGGGATGTGCAATGACTCAAGAGTGACATGTATGAAAGAATTATGAAAGGTGGCTTTGCCACAAATACGATGTCAACTACATGATCATGCAAAGCAATATGACAATGATGGAACGTGTCATAATAAAACGGAACGGTGGAAAATTGCATGGCAATATATCTCGGAATGGCTATGGAAATGACATAATAGGTAGGTATGGTGGCTGTTCTGAGGAAGGTATATGGTGGGTTTATGGTACCGGCGAAAGTTGCGCGGCACTAGAGAGGCTAGCAAAGGTGGAAGGGTGAGTGTGTATAATCCATGGACTCAACATTAGTCATAAATAACTCACATACTTATTGCAAAAATCTATTAGTCGTCGAAACAAAGTACTACGCGCATGCTCCTAGGGGGATAGATTGGTAGGAAAAGACCATCGCTCATCCCCGACCGCCACTCATAAGGAAGACAATCAAAAAATACCTCATGCTCCAACTTCGTTACATAACGGTTCACCATACATACATGCTACGGGAATCACAAACCTCAACACAAGTATTTCTCCAATTCACAATTACTCACTAGCATGACTCTAATATCACCATCTCTATATCTCAAAACAATCATAAGGAATCAAACTTCTCATAGTATTCAATGCACTTTATATGAAAGTTTTTATTATCTCCCTCTTGGATGCCTATCATATTAGGACTAAATTCATAACCAAAGCAAATTACCACTCTGTTTAGAGACTCTTAAAATAATATAAATGAAGCATGAGAGTTCAATAATTTCTACAAAATAAGGCCACCGCCGTGCTCTAAAAAGATATAAGTGAAGCACTAGAGCAAAATTGCCTAGCTCAAAAGATATAAGTGAAGCACATAGAGTATTCTAATAAATCATGATTCATGTGTGTCCCTCTCAAAAGGTGTGTACAGCAAGGATGATTGTGGCAAACTAAAAAAAACAAAGACTCAAACCATACAAGACGCTCCAAGCAAAACACATATCATGTGGTGAATAAAAATATTGACTCAAGTAAAGTTACCGATAGACGAAGACGAAAGAGGGGATGCCTTCCGGGGCATCCCCAAGCTTAGGCTCTTGGTTGTCCTTGAATATTACCTTGGGGTGCCTTGGGCATCCCCAAGCTTATGCTCTTGCCACTCCTTATTCCATAGTCCATTAAATCCTTACCCAAAACTTGAAAACTTCACAACACAAAACTCAACAGAAAATCTCATAAGCTCCGTTAGTATAAGAAAATAAATCACCACTTTTGGTGCTGTTGTGAACTCATTCTTTATTTATATTGGTGTAATATCTACTGTATTCCAACTTCTCCATGTTTCATACCCCCCGATACTACCCATAGATTCATCAAAATAAGCAAACAACACATACAAAACAGAATCTGTCAAAACCAGAACAGTCTGCAAAGATCTGAATTTTTCTAATACTTATATAACTCAAAAATCTCTGAAAAACTTGGAAAACATAGATAATTTGCACATAAATCCTGTGTAAAAAACTCAGGGTTTTTCCGCCCTCCAGTGAGTCTAAACAATTATGTGACTGGACGCAAAACTTTCTGTTGTTCAGCAAGATCAAATCAACTATCACCGTAAGCCATCCCAAAGGTCTTACTTGGCACAAACACTAATTAAAACACAGAAACACATCTAACCAGAGGCTATATGAATTATTTATTGAAAAACAGCAAGGAAAAATATTGGGTTGTCTCCCAACAAGCGCTTTTCTTTAAAGCCTTTTAGCTAGGCATTGGTAATTTTGATGATGCTCATATGAAAGAAAAGAATTGAGGCACAAAGAGAGCATCGTAGAACATGTGAAAAACACATCTAAGTCTAACATACTTCCTATGCATAGGCATTTTATAGGAAAACAAATTAGCAAGACAAGCAAGATCTAGCATATGCAAGGAAGAAGAAAGAAACAATAGCAATCTCAACATAACGAGAGGTAATTTAGTAACATGAAAATTTCTACGACCATATTTTCCTCTCTCATAATAATTACATGTAGGATCATAATCAAATTCAACAATATAAATATCACATAAAATATTCTCTTCATGATCCACATGCATACAAAGTTGACACTCTTCCAAAATAGTGGGGTTATCAAATAAAGTCATGACCTCTCCAAGTCCACTTTTATCAAAAAATTCATAAGATTGATCATACTCCAAAGTAGTGGGATCATTATTACCTAGAGTTGACACTCTTCCAAACCCACTTTCAATATTATTGCAAACACTATTATCATGAGGCTTGAATAAATTTTCAAGATCATAAGAAGAATCACCCCAATCATGATCATTGCAATAAGTAGTGGACATAGCAAAACTAGCATCCCCAAGCTTAGGGTTTTGCATATTATTAGCACAATGGACATCAATAGAATTTATAGTAAAACCATTGCAATCATGCTTTTTATTTAAGGAGCTATCGTGAATCACTTCATAAATTTCTTCATCACAATTTTCAGATTCACGAATTTTAAGCAAAACTTCATAAAGATAATCTAGTGCACAAAACTCACTAGCAATTGGTTCATCATAATTGGATCTCTTAAAAAGATTAGCAAGTGGATGAGGATCCATAAACTTTTGTTTCTGAATTTCAATAAACACACAATTATATCAAGCAGACAAGCAAACAAGCCAAGTAAGACATAGAGGCAAACGGAAAGAAGGCAAATAAAAAGGCAAATCTTTTCAAAAATCGTTTTAGAAGTGGGGGAGAGGAAAACGAGAGGCAAATTGCGAATAATGTAATGCAAGAGATGAGAGTTTATGATGGGTACTTGGTATGTCTTGAGTTGACGTAGATCTCCCCAGCAACGGCGCCAGAAATTCTTCCTGCTACTTCTTGAGCTTGCGTTGGTTTTTCCCTTGAAGAGGAAAGGGTGATGCAGCAAAGTAGAGATAAGTATTTCCCTCAGTTAGAGAACCAAGGTATCAATCCAGTAGGAGACAACGCACAAATCACCAATACCTGCACAAACAATCAAACACTTGCACCCAACGCGATAAAGGGGTTGTCAATCCCTTCACGGTCACTTGCAAAAGTGAGATCTGATAGAGATAGATAAAACTAAACAAAAGATAAAGTAAATATTTTTAGGGTTTTTTGTTTATAGATCTGAAAATAAAAGATTGCAAAATAGTAGATCGTAAAGTAATATGATGGAAAATAGACCCGGGGGCCATAGGTTTCACTAGAGGCTTCTCTCAAGATAGCAAATAATACGGTGGGTGAACAAATTACTGTCGAGCAATTGATAGAAAAGCGCAAAGTTATGATGATATCCAAGGCAATGATTATGAAATATAGGCATCACGTCCGTGTCAAGTAGACCGACTCCTGCGTGCATCTACTACTATTACTCCACACATCGACCGACTCCTGCCTGCATCTAGAGTATTAAGTTCATGAAGAACAGAGTAACGCTTTAAGTAAGATGACATGATGTAGAAGAATAAACTCAAGCAATATGATGTAAACCCCATCTTTTTATCCTCGATGGCAACAATATAATATGTTCCTCGCTGCCCCTACTGTCACTGGGAGAGGACACCGCAAGATTGAACCCAAAGCCAAGCACTTCTCCCATTGCAAGAAAAACCAATCTAGTTGGCCAAACCAAACCAATAGTTCGAAGAGAATTACAAGGATATCAAATCATGCATAAAAGAATTAAGAGAAGATTCAAATAATATTCATAGATAAGCTGATCATAAATCCACAATTCATCGGATCTCAACAAACACACCGCAAAAGAAGATTACATCGGATAGATCTCCAAGAACATCAAGGAGTACATTGTATTGAGAATCAAAGAGAGAGAAGAAGCCATCTAGCTACTAGCTATGGACCCGTAGGTCTGAGGTAAACTACTCATGCTTCATCGGAAGGGCAATAGACTTGATGTAGAAGCCCTCCGTGATCGAATCCCCCTCCGGCAGGATGCCGGAAAAGGCCCCAAGATGGGATCTCATGGGAACAGAAGGTTGCGGCGGTGGAAAAGTGTTTTCATGGATGCTTCTGGTGGTTTGGGAATATATGTGAATATATAGGAGGAAGATCTAGGTCAGGGGGTCACCGAGGGGCCCACAAGGCAGGGGCGCGCCCTACCCCCTTGTGGCCGCCTCGTGGCTCTTCTGACTTGCACTCCAAGTCTCCTGGGTGTCTTCTCGTCCAAGAAAAATCATCACGAAGGTTTTATTCCGTTTGGACTCCGTTCGGTATTCCTTTTCTGTGAAGCTCAAAAACAACGAAAAAACAGAAACTGGCATTGGGCTCTAGGTTAATAAGTTAGTCCCAAAAATAATATAAAATAGCATATTAATGCATATAAAACATCCAAAACAGATAATATAATAGCATGGAACAATAAAAAATTATAGATACGTTGGAGACGTATCAGGAGACATGACACACATGTATCGTTGCCATTAAGTATAAAAAGATGGAGTCTATTCCTACATGAATAGATCTTGTCTACATCATCTCATCGTTCTTATTGCATTACTTCGTTTTCCCATGAACTTAATACACTAGATGCATGATGGATAGCGGTCGATGTGTAGAGTAATAGTAGTAGATGCAGGTAGGAGTCGGTCTAATAATCTTGGACGTGATGCCTATATACATGATCATTGCCTTGGATATCGTCATGATTATTTGCTTTTCTATCAATTGCCCAACAGTAATTTGTTTAGCCACCATATGATATTTTCTCGAGAGAAGCCACTAGTGAAATCTACAGCCCCCATGTCTATTTCCAATCATATTATTTTCAGATCTATTATTCCAAAAAAACCAAAAATACCTTGCTGCACTTTTTCTTTATTTATTTTATTTTATTTTTTGTCATATCTATTTATCAAATCTCATACAATTTTATCTATCTCAATACCGAGGAGGGATTGACAAGTCCTCTTACGCGTTGGGTTGCAAGTATTTGTTATTTGTGTGCAGGTGCCATTTACGTTGTGTTGCTTGGTTCTCCTACTGGATTGATAACCTTGGTTTGATAACTGAGGGAAATACTTACCGTTGTTGTGCTGCATCATCCTCTCCTCTTCGGGGAAATACCAACACAGATACAAGCAATCACATCCCCAAGCTTAGATGCTTGGGAGTCCTTGAATATTACCTTGCGGTGCCTCGGGCATCCCCAAGCTTAGGCTCTTGCCACTCCTTATTCCTTCATCCATCATGATCTCACTCAACAAAAACCTTCGTGAGATCTGTTAGTATAACAAAGCAAATCACTACTTTAGGTACTATTGTAAACCCATTCATATTTTATTATTGCATTATACCTACTGTATTATAACTTCACCATGGCTTATACCCCCTGATACAATCCATAGATTCATCAAAACAAGCAAACAATACAACGAAAACAGAATCTGTTAAAAATAGAACAGTTTGTAATAATTCGAACAATGACCATACTTCTGTAACTCCAAAAATTCTGAAAAATTAGGACAATGTGGGAAATTTGTATGTCAATCATGTGTAAAATTTTGAATTTTATCACATTCCAGCAAATTTTAACAATTCTGCTACTAGACGCAAAAGTTTCTGTTTTTGCACAGAATCAAAGCAACTATCATCCAAATCATCCCAATGGCTTTACTTGGCAGAAACACTAATTTAGACAAAAAACACAGCCATAACAGTAGCATAATTTTGTTCACACAAAAAAGGAAAAATAATTATTGGGTTGTCTCCCAACAAGCTCTTTCTTTATAGCCATTAAGATAAGCTTAAGATTTTATTGATGCTCACATGAAAGATAATAACTGAAACACAAAGAGAGCATCATGTAGCATGTGAAAAACACATTTAAGTCTGACATAATTCCTATGCATAGGCATTTTATAAGCAAACAAATTATCAAAACAAGAAATATCTAGCATATGCAAGGTAGAAGTATAAAACATTGACGATCTCAACATAACGAGAGGTAATTTAGTAACATGAAAATTTCTACAACAATATTTTCCTCTCTCATAATAATTACATGTCGGATCATAATCAAATTCAACAATATAGATATAATATAAAATTTTATCTTCATGATCCACATACATAAAAGTCTTATAATCTTCCAAGATAGTGGGATTAACATCAACTAAAGTCATGACCTCTCCAAACCCACTTCTATCAAAAATTTCATGAGATTGAACACTCTCCAAATATGTGGGATTCTTTTTACCTTAAGTTGACACTCTTCCAAACCCACTTTCAATATTATTGCAATATTATTATCAATAGCATATTCATCATGAGGCTTAAATAAATTTTCAAGATCATAATAAGCATTATCACCCTAATCATGATCATTGCAATAAGTAGTGGATATAACAAAATTATCATCCCCAAGCTCATAGTTTTGCATATTATTAGCACAAGTGGCATTAATAGAATTTATAATAACATCATTGCAATCATGCTTTTCATCAAAGGAGCTATCATGAATCACTTTATATTTTTTTTGTTAAACACTTCATCTCAATTTTCAGATTCATGATTTTCAAGTAAAACTTCATAGAGATAATCAAGTGCACTCAACTCACTTGCAATGGTTCAACATAATTAGATCTTATGAAAAGATTAGCAAGTGGACAAGGATCCATATGTCTTGACTTTTCTTGTTACTTTTTTTTGGTGTGTTGACATGAAGGCAAAAAACAAGCAAACAAGCAAAAAGGCAAATGGAAAATATTTTTGTGTTTTTGTAAAAACGTTTTAGAAGTGGGTGAGATGAAAATGAGAGGGAAATGGCAAATAAAGTAAATGCAAGGAGATGGAAATTTATGCGATGGTACTTGATAGATGTTGATGATGTCTCCCCAACAACGGCACCAGAAATTCTTCCTGCTACTTGTGAGTTGCGTTGTGATTTCCCCGAAGAGGAGAGGATGATGCAGTATAGTAGAGATAAGTATTTCCCTCAGTTAAGAACCAAGGTTATCAATCCAGTAGGAGAACCAAGCAACACCTCGTTAGCAGTACCTACTTAAAACCCACAAGTATAGGGGATCGCAACAGTTTTCGACGGAAGAGTATTCAACCCAAATCTATTGGTTCGACACAAGGGGAGCCAAAGAATATTTGCAAGTATTAGCAGTTGAGTTGTCAATTCAACCACACCTGGAGGACTAAATATCTGCGGCAAAGTGATCAGGAGCACAGTAGTATGATAATTTGAAAGCAGTGGTAGCAATAGAAATCGTAAAGGTAATAGTAGCAATAGCAGTTTTATAATGATTGTAACAGCAGCAGCAACAGTAGTAGTAACTTAGCAAGATCAATATGCAAAAGTCATAGGCATTGGATCGGTGATGGATAATTATGTTGGATGATATTCATCATGTAACAATCATAACCTAGGGCAACACAAAACTAGCTCCAATTCATCCATGTAATGTAGGCATGTATTCCGTATATAGTCATACGTGCTTATGATAAGAACTTGCATGACATCTTTTGTCCTACCCTCCTGTGGCAGCGGGGTCCATAAGGAAACTAAGGGATATTAAGGCCTCCTTTTAATAGAGAACCAGAACAAAGCATTAGCACATACTGAATACAGGAACTCCTCAAACTACGGTAATCACCGGAAAGAATCCCAATTTCTGTCACTTTGGGGTATGCGGATCATAACACGTAATAGGTGCGTACAACTTGCAAGATAGGATCAAGAACACAAATATATTCATGAAAACATAAAGGGTTCAGATCTGAAATCATGGCACTTGATCCCTAGTGACAAGCATTAAGCATAGCAAAGTCATAACAACATAAATATCAGAACATAGTGGATACTAGGGATCAAGCCCTAACAAAAATAACTCCATGATAAATATCATCCAACCCATCACCGTCCAGCAAGCCTATGAAGCAATTACTCACTCCTAGTGGTGAGCATCATGAAATTGGTGATGGAGGATGGTTGATGATGACAACGGCATCGAATCCCCCACTCCGGAGCCCCGAACGGACTCCCGATCAGCCCACCCAATGAAGAACAGGAGGTGGCGGCGGCTCCGCATCGGAAAACATGATGATTCCTTCTCTCTGATTTTTTTCTTGGCGAATAGGTACTTATGGAGTTTGAGTTAGGGTTGCGGGAGCTGCCATGGGCCCACAAGCCTGGTAGGCGCGCCCTAGGCGGTGGTGGGCCCCCTCGGCTTGTGGCGCCCTGGTGGCCCCTCTGTGGTAATTTCCTATGGCAATATTTTCTTATATTCTGAAATAATTCTCCGTAAATTTTCAGCTCAATTCGAGAAGTTTTATTTCTGCATAAAAACAACACCATGGCAATTTTGCTGAAAACAACGTCAGTCCGGGTTAGTTCCATTCAAATCATGCAAATTAGAGTTCAAAACAAGAGCAAAAGTGTTTGGAAAAGTAGATACATATCAACTGCCCCAAGCTTAACTCATTGCTTGTCCTCGAGCAATTCAGTTGATAAACTGAAAGTGATAAAGAAAAACTTTTACAAACTCTTTTTGTTCTTGTTATTGTATATATGCTTAACTAATGCTCAAGTTTTGAGCAGGGATTATGAACTAACCATATTCATGATAACATTTAGGTCTCACATTTACTCATACCAATGACATAACCAACTAGCAAGCAATAATAAGATATCTCGGATGCCAACAATTTGTCAAAACAATCATGATATAATATGATAACATGGTATCTCGCTATCCCTTTTTGAGACCACAAAGCATAAATGCAGAGCACCTCTAAAGTTCAAGCAGTGACTAAACATTGTAATTCATGGTACAAAATATCCAGTAATGTCACACTCAACATTAACTATACTCAATGCATAAGGATGACAATAGTGCTCTCCAACTAGTGCTTAAATGAGAGGATGATGACTGAAAAATAAAAGTAAAATAACATAAAAAAAATGGATAGGCCCTTCGTAGAGGGGAAGCAGGGATTTGTAGAGGTGCCAGAGCTCGAAGCTGAAAACAGAGATGAATATAATTGTGGGAGGTATTCCTTTCCTGTCAACATCATGACTAAGAGTTTTCAATATCTTCCATGCTAAACAAATTAGGGGCGGTTCCCAAGCGTAAAGGTAATGTTTAGTCCCTCTCAGCCGACAAACACAAGCCATGGCTAGCCGAATCCTCGGGTGCCCTCCATACCAACAACTTTTCGGGGGAGTTTGTTTCATTATTTTGCGATTTCATCATGACTGGGCATCCCAAATAGCAACCCCTCTTGTGTAAGGACAAGTGAATAAACATTCATCATGAGAATAACCCGCTTAGCATGGAAGATACTGACCGCCCCCTATCGCTCCATGAGCGGTATGGGCAAACAAAATAGATGCTTTTTTGAATGTTTAGAGGTGGCACATGCAAATTTACTTAGAACGACAAAGTAATATCGCATATAGGTAGCTATAGTGGACTCATCTAGAACAACTTTGGGTTTAAGGATTTGGATGCACAAGAAGTATTCCCACTTAGTACAGGCAAAGTCTAGCAAATAGATTGAGAAGCAACCAGCTAGAGAGCGAAAACGGTCATAAACATGCATTGAGAATAATTAACATTGAATACGAGCATGAGTAGGATATCAAACACCATGAACATAAATATCGTGGAGGCTATGTTGGTTTTGAATCAACTACATGCATGAGCATGTGCCAAGTCAAGCCACTTGAATCATTCAGAGGAAGATACCATACTATCATACTACATCATAACCATTTTAATGCATGTTGGCACTCAAGATAAATCATTATCCACTCATAACTATTTAAGCATGCATGAGCAACTATAATCTCTAATTTTTCATCAAAAACATGTTTACTCATAAGGATACTGAATGAAGAATGATGAGCTAAGCATATTTACAAAAACAAAAACAAGAGGAGTTCATACCAGCTTTTCCTGACCTCAATCACTTCATCAAATCATCTTCATTATTTCCTTTCACTTGCACGATCGAATGATAAATAATAATAGTGCAAGTTTGCCATCGACTAAGCTGGAATCTACAACCATTTTATTAAAAGGAGAAGACAAGGTAATATGAGATCTTTGTTAGATCAACAATAATGCATATGAGAGCCACTCAACATGTTCATCGTGCTCTTCTCCTTACAATAACTCGAAGAAAAGAAAAGAATTTTAGAGAAACACACTGAAATATTTTTGGAGTTTTTGTTTTCCAGTAGAAAGCAAATTTAACAAAGTGAAAAATTAAAAATGAGAAAAATTATTTACACGGGAACGCTCCCAACAAGTAAAAGAAGAACGAGAAATCTTTTTGGGTTTTCTTTTTAATAACCGATACTACTAAACAAGAAAGAAAAACCGAAAAGAAGCGAGAAATATTTTTGGATTTTCAAAGTTTTTCAAACACACAAGAAGAAAGCAAAAATAAAACTAACATGGATATACAATGAAAATGGATGAACACCGACAATTGGAATGAAATGTGTGGTACATGAATGTAACGTCGGTGAGAAATACATACTCCCCCAAGCTTAGTCTTTTGGCCTAAGTTGGTCTAAGGCCACGGGTCGAAGTATCCCTCTCCAGGATAATGCTGAGGATCATCGAGGTTCCACTGATAAATGGGATCCTATGGATCCCACTGGTAAATAGGCTATGCGGCCGCCTCAGGTTCAACTGCTGGCTCGGGCATGTCCACTTGGGGTGGCACCAAGCCCCAATAAGCGTAAATGTCTATGGGCATGTGTACCTGCCTAAAGGAAGATCGAACAAAGAAGGTGCTGGCAGGGTAATAGTCTCACGAGTGCGCTGACTAAAAAACCAAGTTATACCGAAACCGCGGCTTGCCACTGTTAATGAAATCATGTCCAACCATGCTATATTAATCAAGGTGCCTAATAGGCAAAAGCCTCTCCTCTGCCTCATCATGCCTAATAGGAATCTTGAAATGTCCAGCGAGGCGAGAAGCGTAAATACCACCATAAATAGCTCCCTTCAAGCGGTTAGTGTGTAACCGTCGAGTAATCATAGCACCCAAACTAAAAGTTCTATCACTGTAAAGAGCATGGTGCAAAATAGCAAGGTCCGGAGAGCATGTGTTCCACTCTCCGCCATCCAGTCAAACACCTCCCGGCAAATAATGAATAATAGCGCAAAACAGGAAAATGTAAACTAGCGACTCTAGCCTCAGAAACTCCTCTCGTCTCCCCCACTGTGACTTTAGATATAAAATCTGCAAGGTCATGGGGTCGTGGCTCCATAGGGCTGCCCTCAGGTGGAATCTAACAAGCCTCACAAAACTCATCTAGTGTCATCTCTCTAGAAACATCATATAAGTTGAATGTGACCGTGGGTGGTTCTGTCCTAGAGTGGAAATTGAAACTTTGAACAAAAGTATTCGTGAGGAGAAGGTACTGGTCACACTTATCTTCGAGGAAGGGAAGGATACCGACGTTGTTCGCCAAATGATAGAAGTCATCGAGAATTCCCGCATCCCTCAAGAAAGTGTTGCACGACCATTCGCACGACCGTACTTCAGGTGCACGAGGAAGGTGATATTTGGGCTTCGGAGCCTCCTTAGGAGTCTGGCTCAAAGATCCTCTTAACCTTCACTTGAGCATTTTTTTCTGAATTTTTTGAAAGTTTTAGTGACTCAAAATAAAAGTGAACCAAACTCAACGAAATTGATAGCAACTACTCCTACAAGTGTCTAGAAGCTATATCATGCATCAAAGCTACTTTCGACCTTATAAATTCAATATGCAAGCTCAAGAACATGGTCACCACAACAGGAAAAATTTGCAATATATAAAGCACTAGAACAAAAACTAATTGGACCATTGGAGGAGTCACATACCGAAGAATAATCCCCCAATACAGTTTCCGAAATGGAGTTCTGAGCAAGGAGATCAAAAATTGCAGGCAAAGGAGCAAGAACAAGGGTTTGAACAAGCTACTGATTTCTTCTAGAGGATGAAGAAGGGAATGGAAAACTGGGATAAGTGAGTGGGTCCCTGTGGGACCCACAAGCCAACTAGGCACGCCCTGGGTGCTTGTGTCTCACAGGTGCACCCCCCTGGTTGTGTTTAGTGACAAAAATTCTAAAATATTCTACAAAAAATCATACTAAATTTTCAGGGCATTCTAAGAACTTTTATTTTTGGGTCATTTTTATTGCACGGAAAATTCAGAAAACAAGAAAATAATGGCATTTCTACTTTATTAACTTTAAATAACAGAGAGTAAATAGTGGGTATAGTAGGTTGTGCTTACTAAATTCATCGACCACATGCCCCTAAAAAAGAATCCGTTACTAAGGTTCATCAAGTCTTATTAACAAACTATTTCTGAGTAATATGAAAGCGAAGAACCTTCGTATAACACCTAGTTACTTCAACGGGGATATGCATATCCCCAATAATAAGATTTTCATATTTCTTTTTGATAGTAGGGAGAGGCAACTAAAAACTTCCAATAGTAATTGTCGAAGCTTTTTCAATAACATTAATACCATTCACTTGAAACTGTTTCTTTGGAAAGTGTATCGTATGCTCATTACCATTGATATGAAAAGTGACATTGCTTTTGTTGCAATCAATAGCAGCCCCTACAGTGTTTAAAAAGGGTCTACCAAGGATAATCGACATATTATCGTCCTCGGGCATATCAAGTATAACAAAGTCTATAAAGATAGTAACATTTGCAACTACAACGGTCACATCCTCACAAAATCGAATCGGTATAGCAGTTGATTTATAAGCCATTTGCAAAGATATTTAAATAGGTGTGAGCTTGTTCAAGTAAAATCTTCTATATAAAGAGAAAGGCATAACACAAACACCGGCTGCTAAATCACATAAAGGAGGTTTGACATAATTTCTTTTAATGGAGCATGGTATAGTATGTATTCCTAGATCTCCTAGTTTCTTAGGTACTCCATCCTTAAAAGAATAATTTGCAAGGATGGCGGAAATTCCAGCTTCAGGTATCTTTCTTTTATTAGTGACAATATCTTTCGTGTATTTAGCATATGGGGCCATCTTTAAAATATCAGTCAAACGAGTACCCAAAAAGACTGGCCTAAGCATTTTAGCAAAGCGTTCAAATTCTTCCTCATTCTTATTCTTAGGTGGCTTAGTTCGAAAAGGCATAGGTTTCTGAACCCATGGTTGTAGCGATCTGACCTCAAACGGTCAAATCTCTGTGCATAAGTGTCATCCCTGGATCGGTATGCTGACACACACAGTACTTGAAGGATTTATAAAAGAGTGCAATCACACACTTATTACATCGAATGTCTCAAAAGAGAACTTATTACAATAATATGGCTTAAGGCCATCTAAATAAGATAACAGCGGAAGCATCGAAGGTAAATGAGTCCATCTACTCCAGCGGCATAGCTGAGTGCACGACAACGACCTAGCGCACCTTACTCTTCGTCTGAAAAGTCTGCAACATGATATGTTGCAGCCCGAAACGGGTCAGCACATGGAATATGCTGGCAAAATAACACAGTAGAGCAATGAACAAAGTAAATGCTATCACTACATGCATATATGGCTGGTGGAGGCTCTATGGTTAACAAGATTGTGCGAAAAGCTAATTTTTCCCTACAACAAAGGAATATATTTTATTTAACTATCATGGTAGTTGAAAAACATTGAGAATGGTAACCCCATCTCAATCCCAATTAAACAGTAATTAGCAACCCAGCAACATTAATTAAGAGTGATGAGATCAAGATGATAATCCAAGAACCAGATACTCAAGATGTCCATAACCAGGGACACGGCTAACCATGATTAGTTTGTACACTCTGCAGAGGTTTGCACACTTTTCCCCACAAGACTCGATCTCCTCCGTTGGATTTCTCGCTCTACATGGTGTTTGAGAAACGGATGACCGAGACACAGTCTTTCAGAAGCATTAATTCTTTCGACGGGTAAACCGTACCACCTACATCCCCTACATCTGCTAGTTTACCACTAAAAGAGGTCACACAAACATACTCAACTATGCCAGAGCCCATAATGGCTTGTGGCTGCACACGGAAGTTTCTAGCTTGAATAATCTTATGATCCCTTTGAGCCTGGGTGGCGAACCATAGGATGATCACACGGATGCCCCGGGATCTCCTTGGACAAAACTGGATTCCCCAGGTGCCCACAAACAATCCACCCAGATGTGTGTTAAAGTAGCCACCTTAAATAAACCCTTAGTTTAAAAATAATCTCACATCTGTCATGGATACACTCAACCAAACCACGTCTACGAGCATAGCATAGCAGTATAAGCATAACGTAGAAGTATCACCCAAGGTTTGATAATAAAGGGCAATAGGTTCTACCTCATCATCTACTTCCCAATACCCACAAGTTAATCACATCCTAATCATGCAGTGTTTGAGGATTGTAACTAATGCATAAAAACTGGGTAATAAGGAAGTGTTACTTGCCTTGCTGACGATCTGCAAACCCTAGAGACTCGTAGTAGCACGCTTCGCACTCCGGGAATTCTATCGCAAACAAAGAATAGCATACATAAGAACTCAAGCATAGATGCAAGGGTAAAACTCAGATGAGAAAGGTCAAATCTAAAAGTTCAACTGAAGAGCTTCGATTTGCAAAAAGAAACAAACGAATAGGAGCTACGGAACTGAAGCTACGGTCAAAAGAATTTCGAAATCAAATCTGCTTGAAACCAAATTTTAAATTGTCAAAACCATGTTAAAGTTTATTAACCAGAAAGAGGGGTTCGAGACGAAGATTTTGGCATTGGTTTCACTGGATTTGGACGAACGGTTGAAAAGTTGCGAGGGTTTGCAGATCAGGGGCTAATCTACGATAAAAACAATCGCGGATAGGTCCCTGGCGAAAATAAAACAGAAAAAAGAAAAACCTAACGAACGAACGTTCCCTAACAGAAACTAACGAACGAAAACGTTGACTAACCGATCTAAATGAACGAACGTTCGCTAATTAAACTAACCTAAAAAAAATAAACTGATCTAAAAGAAAAACCGAAACTAGAAAAAAAACCGGGGTGGCTTTCGATGGTTATACCGGTTCGTGAAAAAAAAAACGGCGGCGGCGGCGACGAACTCCGGCGAGGGCGGCGCGGCTCCGGCGGCTGCGGGGCGGGGCGGTGCGGCTCGGCGGCGGGGGCGCACGGCGCGGGGTGGCGGCGACGGTAGCCGGCGGCTGCGCGGGGCTCCGGCGGCGGCGGCTGCGCTTGCGGCGGCGGCGGCTGATGCTGCTGCTGCTTGGGCAGCGGCGGCTGATGGGGAGGAGAGGGGCCGGGGCGGCTATTTAAGGAGCGGAGGGGGCGAGGCCGGCTTGGGGAAGGGGCGAGGCGAGGCGAGGCGGTGGCGATGGCGATGGAGGAGTCCGGCTCGGACTCCACCGGCGGCGGCGGCGGCGACGCTCGGGACTTCTGTCCTGAGTCGGTCGGGAGCGCGGCTAGGCCTTGGACTGGCGCTAGCTAGGCCGGCCTGCTCGACTGGGCTTCGGCCCAGTCGGGCGAGACTTTTTTTTAAATAAATAAATTCCGCCGAAGAAAAATCCTAATAAAATATAAAAAAATTCTAAAAATGCCAAAAACAATTTTCACTGTCTAAATAAAATATTTAGAACAAAGTGAACATTTTTCTGGCCTAAAATGCAATTTTCAAACATGCATATTTTTCTAATTCAAATAAAATAGCAATAAAATCCAAATAAAATTATTTTTTTGATTTTACCATTTTTCCTCCAATATTTCTTTTATTTTGGAGAAGTCATTTTATCTCCTCTCTTTTATTTTTGATATTGGAAATATTTTGGAGAGAAAAATTATTAAAACCAAAATGATCCTCTTTTCAAATTTGAGAAAAATTCAAATATGAAAATAAATGAAATCCCCAACTCTCTCCGTGGGTCCTTGAGTTGCTTAAGATTTCTAGGATCACAAACGAAATGCAAATAAAATATGATATGCGTATGATGACCTATGTATAACATTCCAAATTGAAAATTTGGGATGTTACAATGGTTCTCTTCCTTTACCTTTCTAGCAATGAAATCTCTTTTATCATAACGTTTATTCTTAGGAGGTCGGTTTCAAGATCAACTGCGGGTTCTATTTCCACATCATTATCAGGTTCTTTATCATTGTCTGGTTGAGCATCAACATGAAAATCATCATTATCGTTATCGCTAGGTGAATGTTCATTACCAGATTGTGTCTCAGCATCAAAAATAGAAACATTATTACTATCCTCAGAGGGTTTTTCTACCTCAGGTTCATTAGAAGCATGCAAAGTCCTACCATTTTTGTTTTTGTTTTTATTTTTCTTTTTCTTCTTATATGGACTAGGTGCATCTATATTAGTTCTCTGTGAATCTTTTTCAATTCTTTTAGGGTGACATACAGGATAAAGTGTCTCCTGAGTGATTCTACCTCCTTTAGTCATTACCCTAACAACATGATCATTCATATTACTATGCACTTTGTTAAGCAAATCATTTTGTGACATGGCAACTTGTTCTAACTGAGTTTGGACCATGGAAGCATGTTTTCCTAGACCTTTAAAATCATTAGAAATTCTAAACATCAAGTCACTCAAATGATCTATCATGTAAGCATTGTGTTTCAATTGTTTCATAACATACACGTTAAAATTTCCTTGCTCAACAATGTAGTTATGCAATTCATCTAAGCATTGACTCGCATATTTATTATAAGGAATATCACCTTCATCAAATCTTATACGAGAATTTACCTCTACTACCTGTGTCAAGGTGTCGAGACCATGTATTTCTTCAATAGGTGGAAAATTCTTAACATCTTCAGCTTTAATAACATTTTCTTTCATAGATTTCTTTGCCTCTTGCATATCTTCAGGACTGAGAAATAGAATACCCCTCTTCTTTGGAGTTGGTTTAGGTGGTGGTTCAGGAAGTTTCCAATCATTATCATTCCTCAATATATTATTCAATAGTTCTTCAGCTTGTTCAATAGTTCGTTCCCTGAAAACACAACCAGCACAACTATCTTGGTAGTCCCTAGAAGCATTAGTTAGTCCATTATAAAAGATATCAAGTATTTCATTTTTCTTGAAAGGATGATCAGGCAAAGCATTAAGTAGTTGGAGAAGCCCCCCTAAGCTTGAGGGAGATTCTCTTCTTCAATTTGTACAAAGTTAAATATTTCCTATAAGGCAGCTTGTTTCTTAAGAGTACGAAAATATTTTTCAGAGAAGGAATATATCATATCCTGGGGACTATGCACACAACCAGGAGCAGGATTATTAAACCATATCTTAGCATCACCCTTTAGTGAGAAAGGAAACAAATTAAGAATATAATAATAGTGAATTTTTTCCTCATGAGAAAATAGGGTGGCTACATCATTCAATTTAGTAAGGTGTGCCACAAATTTTCAGATTCACAACTATGGAAAGGATCAAATTCAACCAAATTAATTAACTCAGGATCGACAAAGAATTCATAATCTTATCAGTAATAAAGATAGGTGAAGTAGCAACTTAGGATCATATTTCATTCTAGCATTCAGAGATATTTCTTTCATTTTACATAGTAATTTCTTAAGATCATCTCTATCATTACAAGCAAGAAGTTCTCTAGTTATCTGTGGGGACCCTGACTTACACAGTCGAAGCCATAGATATTGCGTGCACAGTGATCCCAAGGATCAATGCTCACTGTACACAACAAACTGAATATAAAGAGTTTACATCCATTACATAATGTCTCACGCAAATAGGACCATTATGGTCAAGTCTTACATAGATAAAGCCTCAAGGGCAAAACACCAAATAAAGCATTGCAACGGAAATCTTCGTCACTAACATGGACCCATGCCATCTGCCTTAACCCTATAGGCATTCTGATTGGGAAAGCATCCTAGCTCGCATGCTCGTCACCAAAGAACTCTTCTTCCAAGTCCTGCTCTTCCATGCCTGGCCAATTTAATAGCCAGGTCAAGCTAATGAGTACTTTTGAATGTACTCACAAGCAACCCATGATTGGTAATAGAATAACATGCAAGGCTCTATTACTAAGTTGGCATTTAGTGGGAAGCTAGTTTTTCTTATGCAAGTATGATCAATATTGCTTAGAAATCATGAATGCGTCTGCAACAAGTATTAAGAGGTTACAGACATCAACATCGAGGGGGAGTTATAAACAACTCAGTCTCAAGCTTATCGTGACTTCCTCACGTATCACATCATCAGAGTTCTCAACCCACACTTTGTAAAATCTGGACATAGCTCAAGCAGCACCACCCAACTTTCCTTGATCGTGGACATGGCTATTTGAATAGTTTTACATTATGCAGAGGTTGCACACTTTACCCACAAGATATGGGGAACTTTCATGTCATCCATGACCCGCGGTACCTCAAGTACCCGGGGTAAGCACCCCCATCACTACCTTTCCCTAGCCGTGAGTAACATAGAGTCCACTCTATTGGTAACAGCGCCTGTGCCAAACATTCTCACAATTTTATCACAGTCTCCGGAGCCACGCTTCCAGACTTATCACATAACCATGCACGGAGGTACCAACGGTGTGTCTGGTGCCCCGTAAAAACAGTCATGGCCGCCTATCCAAGCACGACCATGTACCGAGAGTGACCACGCCACTCTCGTCACTAGTAATGCAGGCATCCATGCTAGCATGAACTAGGTAATCAATAATTCCCCATCCCATACCAGGGTAGTGTGGTTGCGCATGTTTGGTTGGGAAGGTCATCAAATCTTAAATTTAATCCATTTTCAAAAACAACACACTCACTTCCCTCGGTACACCACATCTTTCCCAAGTAGTGACCAAGCTCAAAATCATGTCCCAAGGGCATTAGTCTCACCCTATGGGGTTTTCGAAAGTCTTTGTTAAACCACACTTGTTCCTACCATGCATAACCCTGCCCCAATTTGCATAGCTATGCATCCATCTACTTCCCACCAACATAACTCTAAGCAATGGTAGAGTCATGAACAATGCTAGTATCAACGGAGACATGCAAACGGAGGCAAGCCTAGCAAGGTTGCCATCACCAAGCTATCATGCATTCAGTGCAACAACGGGAAATGCTATAATGTTGTAGAAAGAGGTTCAACATGGTCAAAGGGTTGCTTGCCTTGGTTGGCTTGCTATTCAAAGTCTTCAAGTCCTCTGGTCCTTCTCCAAGCACTCTGTATACTTTGTCAACTAACGTCGAAAGCAATCACAATAAGCAACACAAGAAGCTAGAAAATAAAAGTGCTATAAAACTAGGAATTCCACTTTTCTAGGACATCTCTGGTTATATGAAGAATCACTAAAGTGGTTCTACTGGATTTAGATCAACAAGGATTTTTGAACATTTCAATTTGGTGGAACCAAGGGAATAATGAATCTGCAAGAAGTTTAGAGAATGCCTTTTTATACAAATGAGTGTAAGCACCCATTAAATCTTGCATGATTTTAGAAACATTTAGAAATTGGTTTCACTGGATTTGGAGTTCAAATGAAGTTCCTAGGGATTAGCAAAGTTGACCATACACAAGGAATCAACAATTTATGTTGCAGAGAAACTATATGAAAAACTGTTCATAAACTAGGTTATGAACTTAGATGCATCTAGGAATTTGAATTACTGCATTTGGTTCGAGGATGAGCTCCTTGTGATTTTGTAAAGTCCAGAGTATAAATAGAACAATAGGGTTTTACCAAATAAGTGTGAAAGAAGGTTTACTAGAAAAATCTGGAAGATAGTCCTTTAGATAGAGCATGATTTTAGAAAACTCTAGCAATTTGAATCATCAAATTTGGACTTCATTTGAATTCTCTGGAGATTTTAGAAGTTCTATGGAAAAGAAAAAGAAAATGGATTATACTTAAATGGGCTGGATTCCGTGGAGCAAAACAGTGCACTGTGCGGAACAGCAACTGGGCCGGCCCAGCAGCTCGGCCACGCGGCAAAGGAGGGCCATGCCGAAGGCGCACTGGCGGAGTGTGCTTCCTTGCGATGGAGGCGGTTTCCTTTGATCCCGCCTCCACTTAACGAGGAGGGGCCGCCCGTCAGTGGCTCAGGTTTCCGGCCAAGTCATTGATAAGCGAGGCCCGCTGGCTGACGCTGTGTCGTCCTCAACCTCCCGCCCGAAGCAGAGGAGGCGAGGCATCAACGGCGACTAGCATTGCTACCAGCCACCGTGTCCGGTGATCCGGCCACCATCGTGCTTGGGGAGATGGGCCACACTACGAGCGCCAGCGTCATCGGAGGGGAGCGGGGCTTCGTCCGCGATGGGGGATGGCATCGGCCATCATGTGCTTTGAGCGCACGGGTGTCCCGGGGAAGAATGGCGGCGATGGGGGCTTTGTGGTGCCGAGGAGAGGGCACTGGAGTGGTCAGGGGGAGAGAGGGAACTCGGGATAGCTCAAATTTTGTCGGAGGCCGACGGCTGCATCTCGGCCATAGAGGTGCATGGATGGCATGGGGAAATGAGTGGGTTGGTCCGGGAGGTGTAAGGGAGGGAGAGAGAGCGAATGGTGTGCGAGGGTGAGCTTGGGGAGGCCTTATATGGCGAGGCCGTGGTGCACCATGGGCATAGCTCACGGATGCTCATGGGAGTGGCCGTGGTAGTCGAGGGAGGAGGCCTAGGGCACTCAACGGCGTTGGTGGGGGTAATGTAGGGGTCAGGGAAGGGAGAGAGAGAGAGAAGGGCGAGCTCGAGGCGGTCCAGGGTGAATGCAAAGACTGCGGGCTCGGGCGGCGCTCGGGCGAGCTCGACAGAGCGTAAACGACGGCGAGGGAGGAGGGGCTCATAGCTAGGCGTGTAGAGGACGTCAAGGCAACCTCAGGAGACACAGCCCCGGCACCCAAGGTCGTCGGAATGCCTCGGAATGGGAAAGCTACTATGCGGGAGAGCACTGTAGCGTGCTCCAGAGCACGAGCTCGATATGCCATGGCATTATTTATGTGCCAAGGTCATGGCCACTTGTGTCCAGAAGTGTTAGAGGGAAGTAAACAAAGCAGAAATGGCCTTGGATACCCTAGAGACTCACTGGGAGACAGAAGGGAGGTTGAGAGAGAGAGAGAGAGAGAGAAAGTGAGCTTCCAGAGAAGAAAAAAATGGGGGTTTCACCCCTCAATCATTGATCTGTGGAAGATAGGAAGTTACTAGAGGTAGAGGGTGACTAGGGAGAGCTCTGGTAAAATTTTGGGCTCAAGTAGAATCCATTTGGGGCTTCAATAATTGATCACAAAAATATGGTAGAAGGTGCTTATGCTGGGTTTTGGCTATCTAGAGGAATCCAATTGATCTGAAAATCAACAGGAATGAGTCTCAAGGCCAAATAGGCTTGCTCTAAAAATCCTAGCTCAACTAGAAAAACGTGCCAATGTAATTATTTGTAACCCTAGAAATGGGCAGAAATGGTTTTAGCAAGATTTGACCAAGCTACCTTGATCTCCTTATTGAACCACTTGGTCTAGGTGAAATATTAGGCCATTTGAGCATTTGTACCAAGTTTGAGAACAATTGGAGAAACTTGGCAGTACAAAGTTATTCAAACTTGGAAATGAGCAGAAGGGGTTTTGGGATACTTTGATGAGCCATAACAATATGTATTGAGATGAAACTTTTCAAGGTCAACATCTGAGGAAAATGCGACTTTCTATAATTATCCTAGATTTTATGGAGAAATTTCCTTCTATAAATATTTCAAAAGCTTGAAATATCCAAAAAGGGTTTTTGAGGGATATGTCCAATATTTTGAACATGACCATGTGTTGAGACTCTTATATATGGACAATATATGTCCATTGAGTCTCCCTAAAGTTTCTCTAATATTTTTGAAACATAAAAATAATTTTAAACTATTAAAGACCATTTCTGGCCTTAAGAAAAAGCCTTTAAATAAAATAGCAAAATAACTTTTAAAATAATATTTTTGTTGTTTTGGGGATTCCTATAGCTAATAAGATTCAAATATAATTTTTGAAAGATTTTTCACAACCTAGATGAAGTACTTGTAGTTCAAGCCTTAACTCAGGGGTTTTTGGAAAACCTAATTTAGAAAATGCTTTTTGGCAAAATTATTTTTGTAGGAAAATAGTTGAATGACATATACACATGCCATGATCATTTGGCAAAGTTTTTAGAGCAAGGGGATGAAGTATAAGGGTTGGGGAATTTGTCTAATTTAAGAGCACTTGAAAACAGCAAGCAAAAATCCAAATCAAACAGAGACCAAATCAGCACAAAGTTTTTATTGGATACATTTTTATGCTTAATTAACTTAAATGATGTGGTATAAAAATTAGGGTGTGACTGACCTACCCCCCTTACAAGAATCTCGTCCCCAAGATTCCTAAGCTAGGTACTAAAGAGATACGGAAACTCGAATCTGAGGTAGTCTTCACGCTCCTATGTTGCTTCTGCTTCGATTTAGTTGCTCCACTTGACCTTGTGATACTTGATGGTGCAGCTTGACATAGTCTAGGAGAGGTGGCCGATACTAGAGTGGTGGTTGACCTCTTATGCTTCTTCAACACTGATGTGGTTTCCTAGACCGTCATGGTTCTTCATCTTGTTAGCTAAGAACACTTTCTGCTGCAGGAAGATCACTCTGAGGATTCCAACTTCCTCAAAGTAAAAATTTACACTTGAGAGATTTGGCAACTGGTGCACTTGGGGCTTATCCAAAATAGTACTATGGTGTTCTCATAATCTTTTAAAGTCCCTATAATTACCAAATCCTTAAAAGGGCTATCTTTACTATAGTAAGTCGTCCAATTTCCATTATCATGATCAAGTAAACTCCAATGTCAAGTTTATATAGATCTCTATCATATCTGACAAATAATCCAATTTCCTAGTTTATCTTCCACTGAGAATTATGGTACTAAGATCGAGATCATCGGACTAAACCTAAATTACTTCGAACCATGTAGACTTACTTATCATCAACACCTTACTAGGATCACTAATTTCATCCAAATCTCATGTCCAGCGAAAATTTCTACTTGTTCCTCCAAGTCATTATTCTAACATCACTAATGTCCTATCAATATCCCCTGGTTAAGTCAAGTTCTTACACCTCTATGAATTTTTGCTTGCGGTCATAATCGTCCTACTAAATACATTTTACTCAAGTGTAATGAAAGTTATGCTACTCTATTAACATGATCCCACCAAGTTCATCTACCAACATGAAAGCCTCATAATCCACCAAAGAGCCTTAGATATTTCCTCAAGGTCACTAATATAGCATCATCAAGTCATTTGTCCTTTATTCATATATCCTCAAATTGGTCTTCCTTATGGTATCCTCAATTTTGGTGCTATCTTAAGATGGTAATGTGTTTGTTCACTATGATCACTAGTTCCATAATGAACCTAGTGCCAAGCAAAGGTTATTGAAGCTTAACTGGTTCTCTTGCAATCCCGTAGGTTAAGCACATGGTTAAGGATTTGAGCTAGGGTAACTCATGAAGTCTATAATGGTCTAGGGATGGATTTCCAATCCTGACGGAAAAAGCTTAACTCCGTTGAGTCACACTTGTTTGGATAGGTTGTCGCCAAAAGTCTTTAGTGCTAGTTGTTTGTCGAGGCGGAATCCTTGGTGCATCTCGTCTCTCCGAGCTTCAGTTGATGAGATAGAGGAGAGCGAAAAGTATCATAGAGGGGGGTGCCTAAAGGGGGTCGTATAGTGCAAGTGCAATCGAACAAGGACCGAAAAAGCCAAACACATTCAATGAAAACCAAATGGGTGATGTAGCCGTTCATAAGTTCCCAGAGGGAAAGTGCGACCTCCATCAAAATGCACACAAAAGAAAACGTAAACATAGCATGGTTTCATTTGAACCATTACATGGACTCGACTTCGCATAGGGGATACACGACCTATCCTACCTTAGGGGTTACAGACTAGTACATCTTAGTCTCGAGTGGTGCCTATGTGGTGGATTCTCGGTCGTGTATTCCCGCTCTTTCTGGGTCTTCCTCGTCGTCGTCATCTGTCTGACTTTCTTTGTTACTTGAAGGACTAGGGAGAGAAGGATCTCAACACCGTGTTGTTCTGCCAGTGGTGTGGTGAAGAGCTTGTGGTAATCCCTTGCGGTCAAGTGGTGTTGCTGTGACGATCCTCCATTCTTTGCAGGCGCATTCTCCGGGGGTCTTCCACCTTGGTAGGCGACTGCGGGTTGTCCAGGGTGAGCATATTCCTTCTTGATCCTATTCGTCTTCCCTTGTGCTCAATGGAGAAGTGCCTTGGTCTCATGAAGTTCCTTTCGGAGCTCCATCGACTTCGAGGCCAAGTGTCCTGCCATGCTGTCAGCAAAAAGGCTGAAGTATGTCTGGAATTGGAGTGGGAGTCCTTTCTTTAGGGGTTGAGCTGGTGTGCTCCTCTCGTCATCACCCTCCTTCTGATAAGGTAGGTAGCGGGTGGCTGGCTCGTCTGCCATCTTCGGAAGAAGGTCTCAAAGGAGAGTTATTGCCTTGAGTGCGGCTGTATCGATGACGAGGACCAGTGTTGCCATCTGGGGTCCCTCAAAGAACCAGCTTTTCAGAGGGTCATTAGCCTTCACGATTACTTCCACATGATACTCCGTCTTGGTGTCATTGATCCAATGCTCATGTTAGGTGAAACTAGGGGCTCGTTGAAATTGGCACTTCTGGAGGCTATCCTCGAGAAGCACTGGGAATCCGGTGGTTAAGAAGTCTTCGGGTACAGCGGCCATTTACAAAAGTTTTGAAGGGGAGAGGTTAATAAGGAGAAATATATCTTAGGTGTAGTGGTTTTGGAAAACTCAGAAAAGGAGCGAAGTATAGATAGTTTTGGAGTTTTGAAAATATTTTTATCCTAACTAAC
The DNA here is from genome assembly GCA_011799875.1 of Thinopyrum elongatum. Lineage (NCBI taxonomy): Eukaryota > Viridiplantae > Streptophyta > Magnoliopsida > Poales > Poaceae > Thinopyrum > Thinopyrum elongatum. The sequence continues at coordinate 302,510,639 of CM022300.1, forward strand.
ATCCATGCTAACTAAGGCTTCCTACAGTCAGGCTGGCTCTGATACCAGCTTTGAGGGGACCCCGACTTACACAGTCGAAGCCACCGATTGTGCATGCACAGTTATCCCAAGGATCAATGCTCACTGTACACAACAAACTGAATATCAAGAGTTTAAATCCATTACAAAACATCTTACACAAATAGGACCATTATGGTCAAGTCTTACATAGATAAAGCCTCCAGGGCAAAACAGCAAATAAAGCATCGCAATGGAAATCTCCATCGATAACTTGGACCCATGCCATCTGTCGTAACCCTACAGGCATTCTGTCTGGGAAAGTGGCCTAGCTCGCATGCTCGTCACCAAAGAACTCTTCTTCCAAGTCCTGCTCTTCCATGCCTGGCCAATTTAATAGCCAGGGACAAGCCAATGAGTAGTTTTGAATGTACTCATAAGCAACCCATGATTGGTAATAGAATAATATGCAAGGATCTATTACTAATTGTGCATTTTGCAGAAAGCTAGTTTTTCTTATGCAAGTATGATCAATATTGCTTAGAAATCATGAATGCGTCTGCAACAAGTATTAAGAGGTTACATACATTAACATCGAGAGAGGGTTATAAACAACTCAGTCTCAAGCTTATCGTGACTTCCTCATGAATCACATCATCAGATTTCTCAACCCACACTTTGTAAAATCTGGACATAGTTTAAGCGGCACTACCCAACTGTCCTTGACCATGGACATAACTATTCAAATAGTTTTACACTCTGCAGAGGTTGCACACTTTACCCACAAGATCCGGGGAACTTTCGTTTCATCCACGACCCGCGGTACCTCAAGTACCTGGGGTAGGCACCTGATCACTACTTTTCCCTAGCTGTGACTAACATAGAGTCCACTCAATTGTTAATAGCCCCCGTGCCTAAAATTCTCACAATTTTATCACTGTCTCCGGAGCCTCGCTCCCAGACTTATCACATAACCATGCATGGAGGTACCAACATCATGGTTGCCTATCCTAGCACGACCCCGTCCCAAGAGTGACCATGCCACTCTCGTCACTAGTAATGCGGCAATCCATGCTAGCATGAACTAGGTAATCAATAATGCCCCATCCCATACCAGGGTAGTGTGGTTGCGCATGTACTGTCGGGAACTTCATAAAATCTTAAATCTAATCTGTTTTCAAAAACAATACACTCACTTGCCTAGGTACACCATTTCTTTCCCAAGTATTGACCTAGCTCAACATCATCTCCCAATGGAATTAGTGTCACCCAATTGGGTTTTCCAAAGTCTTTTGTAAACCACACATGTTCCTTCCATGCATATCCTTGCCGCAATTTGCGTAGCTATGCATCCATCTACTTCACAACAACATAACCCTAAGCAAGGGTAGAGTCATGAAGAATGCTAGTATCAACAGAGACATGCAAACGGAGGCAAGCCTGGCAAGGTTGCCACCACCAAGCTATGATGCATTCGGTGCAACAACGGGAAATGCTATAATGGTGTAAAAAGAGGTTCATCATGGTCAAAGGGCTGCTTGTCTTGATTGGCTTGATATTCAAAGTCTTCAAGTCTTCTGGTCCTTCTCCAAGCAATCCATCTACTTCATCAACTAACATCAAAAGCAATCACAATAAGCAACACAACAAGGCAGAAAACAAAATTTCTCTAAAAATAGGAATTCCACTTTTCTAGGACATCTCTGGTTATATGCAGAATAACCAAAGTGATTCTACTTGATTTAGATCGACAAGGTTTTTTGAACATTTCAATTTGGTGGAATCAAGGGAATAATGAATCTGCAAGAAGTTTACATAATGCCTTTTGATACAAATGAGTGTAAGCACCCAATAAATCTTGCATGATTTTAGAAACATTTAGAAATTGGTTTCACTGGATTTGGAGTTCAAATGAATTTCCTAGAGATTAGCGAAGTTGACCATACACAAGGAAATGGTTCAACAATTTATGTTGCAGAGAAAGTATATGAAAAAATGTTCATAAACTAGGTTATGAACTTAAATGCATCTAGGAATTTGAATTACCACATTCGGATTGAGGATGAGCTCCTAGTGATTTTCTAAAGTACAAAGTATAAATAGAACAATAGGGTTTTATCAAATAAGTGTGAAGGAAGGTTTACTGGAAAAATGTGCAAGATAGTCCTTTAGATAGAGCATGATTTTAGAAAACTCTATGAATTGAATCATCAAATTTTGACTTCATTTGAATTCTCTGGAGATTTTAAAAGTTCTCTGGAAAATAAAAAGAAAATGGATTATACCTAAATGGGTTGGATTCCATAGAGCAGAACAACGCACCAGCGCAGAACAACAACTTGAACGGTCTAGCATCTCGGTCGCGCGGCGAAAGAGGGCCACACTGAAGGCGCACTTGCGGAGTGCGCTTCCTTGCGAGCGAGGTGGTTTCCTTCGATCCCGCCTCCACTTAACACGGAGGGGCCGCTCGTTAGTGGCTCAGCTTCCCGGTCGAGTCATTGACAGGCGGGGCCCACTGGCTGACACGGCGTCATCCTCAACCTCCCGCCCAAAGCAGAGGAGGCGTCGATGGTGACTGCTGGCGCTACCGACCACCGTTTCCGGTGATCTGGCCACCGGCGTGCTCGGGGAGACGAGCCGCATCCAGGAGGCCACACTACGGGCGCCAGCATCATCAAAGGGAATCGAGGCTTCACCCGTGACAGATGATGTCATCAGTCATCGTGGGCTTCGAGCACACGGGCGTCCCGGGGAAGAATGGCCACGATGGGGGGCTACATGGTGGTGAGGAGACGGCACTGGAGTAGTCAGGGGGAGAGAGGGAGCTCGGGATAGCTCGAATTTTGGCGGAGGCCGGCGGCGGCATCTTGGCCATGGGGGTGAATGGAGGGCATGGGGAGAGGAGTGGGTTGGTCCAGGAGGTGTAAGGGAGGGAGAGAGAGCGAATGGCATCCGAGGGTGAGGTCGGAGAGGCCTTATATAGCAAGGCCATGGCGCACCATGGGCGGAGCTCACGGGTGCCCGCGAGAGTGGCCGTGGCGGTCGAGGGAGGAGGCCTAGGTCACTTGGCGGCATTGGTCGGGGTAGAGTAGGGGTCAGGGAAGTGAGAGAGAGCAGGGCGAGCTCGAGGCGGTCCCGCGTGAATGCAGTGTCTGACGAGCTCAGGCGACACTCGGGCGAGCTCGACAGAGGGTAAACGACGGGGAGGGAGGAGGGGCCCGACAGCTAGTCGTGTAGAGGGTGTCGAGGTGACCTCGGGAGACATGCACTATAGGAATCAGCTACTTTGCTGTCTGCCATAGCAGACGGCAAAGAACCAGTCCACCGACGACAAACGTCTTTGCTGTCTGCCACCGATGGCAAACACTTCCGGCACTGAAAGTCATGGTAATGACTTTGTTTGCCGTCTGCATAATGACAGCGGACGGCAAAGATGTTTGCCGTCCGCTTTCCTGGTGAAGCTGGCGGTAAAGATAGTGGATGGCAAAAAATAGTTGTTAGCCCCGTTAGGTGGCTGACGGCCGACTTTGCCGTCTACCTGCTGACGGCAAACAACAAAACCCTTTGCCGTGTGCCGTATGATGTCAGCAGGGCTGTGGCTGCACGTCACAGCTGCTCTGTCTTTGCCGTCTGCCTTGTAGGTCTTTGCCGTCGGCTAGCAGACGGCAAAATGACCAAATGGGTCAGACCTGGTGCTCCCAGATTGCACTGGTTGCTGCCACGTGTCCCCTTTGCCGTCCACCTACCGACGACAAATATCTTTGCCGTCGGCTGGCAGACGGCAAAGCGCCTGTATTGCCACTGTTTTATTTGTTTTTTGTTATTTTCCTGCATATTCAAAAACACAAATATGATATATATATATATATATAGCAGGCCATGTATCCAACATCTAGCAGTCCATCAATTCAACATGACACATAGGGTATTAAAAGGTCCAATACATACATAGTTTCACGGAGTTCATCAACATACATTGTTCATCAACACAAAATCAAAACAAAAACTAAAACTAGCAGTCCATCAATGCTAGCTTCCATGAAGTGAATCAAATCTGCAAAAATGCGAGTAAGCAAGTTAGAAGAAGAAGAAGAAGAAGAAGACTAGAAGAAGAAGAAAAAGAGGAGAAGAAGAAGACTAGAAGAAGAAGAAGAAGGCTTTTACCCTTTCCCTTCTCATTCTTCTTCTTTTATTCTTTCTTTTTCTTCTATTCTTCTTCTTCTCCTCTTCCTTGTTTTTCTTCTTCTTATTCCTTATTTGTGTCATTTTAGAGCTAACTTAGGTAATTATGCCATTTTGGAGGAAAATAAGCTAAGTATATGACATTTATGAGCTAACCAAGATTTATGCCATTTTTGAATGAACAAGCTAATTATTATCATAAATGAAGAAGAACATCCTAGAAGAAGACAACATAAGAAGAGAAAATAAAAAGAAAGAAGAATAAGAAGAAGAGAAGAAGAAGAAGAAGAAGAAAGAAAGAAGAAGAATAGGAATAAGCAGGAGTATAAGATGGAGAAAAAGAAAGAATTGAAAAAGGAATAATAATAATATATTTTCTTCTTCTCTCCTTTCTCTCATCTTCTTCTTCTCTTCTATCTTATTATCCTTTTCCTTCTCATTCTTCTTCTTTTATTCTTTATTTTCTTCTCTTTCTTCTTCTATTCTTCTTTTTTCCTCTTCCTTTTTTTTATTCTTTTTATTCCTTATTCGTGTCATTTAGAGCTAACTAAGCTTATTATGTCAATTTGGGAAATAAGGTAAGTATAGGTTTCTGCTAACCTAGGTAATTATGCCATTTTTGAGCCAACTTAGGTAAGTATAGTCATTTTTGAGCTAACTTAGGTAATTATGCCATTTTGGAGGACATAATACTCATATAGTGACATTTATGAGCTAACCAAGGATATTATGCCATTTTTAAATGACAACTAATTATGTCATAATGAAGAAAGAAGAATAAGACGAAGAGAAGAAGAAGAAGAAGAAGAAGAAGAACGAAGAGAAGAAGACTAGAACAAGAAAAAGAAGAAGAAGAATAAGAGAAGAAGAAGAAGACGAAGAAGAAAAGCTCACTCTTTATCATCCCTCCCCCTGTCCTGCTACTCCTAGTCTTCTTTCTTTCTTCTCTTCTCTCCTTTTCTCATCTTTCTTCTTCTCTTCTATCTTTTTATCCTTTTCCTTCTCATTCTTCTTCTTTTATTCTTTATTTTTCTTCTCTTTTTCGGCTATTCTTTCTTTTTCTCCTCTTCCTTGTTTTTCTTCTTCTTATTCCTTATTCGTGTCATTTAGAGCTAACTTAGGTAATTATGCCATTTTTGAGCTAACTAAGCTTATTATGTCAATTTGGAGGAAATAAGGTAAGTATAGGTCATTTTTGTGCTAACCTAGGTAATTATGCCATTTTTTAGCCAACTTAGGTAAGTATAGGTCATTTTTCAGCTAACTTAGGTAATTATGCCATTTTGGAGGAAAATAAGCTAAGTATATGACATTTATGAGCTAACCAAGGTTATTATGCCATTTTTAAAATGAATAAGCTAATTATGTCATAAATGAACTAATTAAGCTAATGATGACGCTCAAATGTTAAGACTAGTAAATAATGACCATTCAAATGAAACTCACTGTTCCCGCTTTAGTAATGACCGGCATTAGCGAAGGGGCCTGACCGGTCTTCTCGCACATAGACTGCACATTTGGTTTTGACGAGTCAGTCATATTAGTTAGTAATGAAACTGAATACATGACAGGAATAATAGTATGTATATAATTTAAGTTGTGATGCATACAAACTATTAATAGTCTGGATCATCTATATATGCTCCAGGATCAATAGATGCACCATCATTACCACTATCACACATGTCGTCATCAATGACGTGCTCATCAGGTTCAGCGGCATTGACATGTCGAAGGCCTTTCTGTAATCGGTCAAGCATTGACAGGTCATCCGCAGCAGTAACCTCTTCTTGTTCCGGCTCTTCTTGTTCTGGCTCAGGGGTGAAGTCGGATTCACTGTCGCTATCTACTTCCACATGTAACACCTAGGTTATGAGAGACGCCTAGATTACAAGACTTGACATGAAAGTTAAATCTAGTGGCAACGACATGATGACTGGAACAGAGCAAATAGGGGAGGGGGAGGAGATGATAGTCAAGCTCGCCCCTGGACCGTAGAGGCGATACTTGAACAGCCCGAGTGCAACGGGAACGGGACCGACGGTGCTCCTGGAGGTGAAGAGAAGATCCCTGCACATGAAAAGCACTAGCATGACCAACATAAGCTCCTGGAGGTGACAATATGACTACTATATGTGATATTGTCCTAGTCTATATCTATACCTACTAATAAAGCAAGGTGATATTCTTGGTTTCATCCCGCTCAATTCATTTTATTATTTGGATTTTTTTCTCTTCTCCTCCTTTTCTTCTTCTTCTTCTTCTTCTTCTTCTTCTTCTTCTTCTTCTTCTTCTTCTTCTTCTTCTTCTTCTTCTTCTTCTTCTTCTTCTTCTTCTTCTTCTTCTTCTTCTTCTTCTTCTTCTTCTTCTTCTTCTTCTTCTTCTTCTTCTTCTTCTTCTTCTTCTTCTTCTTCTTCTTCTTCTTCTTCTTCAGAAAAAGGAAGAATAAGAATATATTTTTCTTTTCTATCCTTTTCTTCATCTTACTTCTCCTTCTATCATTTATCCTTTCCTTCTCATTCTTCTTTTTTATTCTTTATGTTTTATCTTTTCTTCGTTATTCTTTCTTTGTTCTCCCTTCTTGTTTTTCTTCTTCTTATCCTTATCGTGTCATTTAGAGCTAACTTAGGTATAATTATGCCATTTTGAGATAACAAGCTCTTATCTTATGCAATGTGGAGGGAAATAAGGTAATAAGTATAGGTCATTTTTGTGCATAACCAGGTAATTATGCATTTTTAGCCAATTAGGAATATGGTCATTTTTCAGCTAACTTAGGTTAATTATGCCATTTGGAGGAAAAAAGCTAAGTCATATGACATTATGAGCTAACCAAGGTTATTATGCCCATTTTTAATGAATAAGTAATATGTCATAAAGGACTAATTAAGCTAATGATGACGCTCAAATGTTAAGACTAGTAAATAATGACACCATTCAAATGAAACCATCTCACTGTTCCCGCTTTAGTTAATGACCGGCATAGCGAAGGGGCTGAACGGTCTTCTCGCACATGGACTGCAATTGGTTTTGACGCATGTCAGTCATATTAGTTAGTAATGACAACTGAATACATGACAAGGAATAATAGTATGTATATAATTAAGTTGTGATGCATACAAAACTATAATAGTCTGGATCATCATATATGCTCCAGGATCAATAGTGCACCATCATTACACTACAACATGTCGTCATCAATGGAGTGATCATCAGGTTCAGCGGCATTGACATGTCGAAGGCCTTGTCTGTAAATGCGTCCCAAGCATTGACAGGTTCATCCGCAGCAGAGTAGAGAGTAACCTCTTCTTGTTCCGGCTCTTCTTGCAAGCGGGATCGGGGAAAAGGTCGGATCACTGCGACTATCTACTTCCACATGTGAACACCTAGGGTTATGAGAGACGCCTAGATTACAAGACGTGACATGAAAGTTAAATCTAGTGGCACGACATGATGCTGGAACAGAGCAAAATAGGGGAGGGGGAGGAAGGATGATAGTCAAGCTACGCCCATGGACCGTTATGAGGCGATTACTTGAACAGCCCGAGGGCACGGGGGAACGGGACCGACGTTGGCTCCTGGAGGTGAAGAGAAGGATCCCTGCAACATGAAAAGCACTAGCATGACCAAAATAAGCTCTGGATGCGCCCGGTGACAATATGAATACTAGCATATGTGAATTGTCGCTAGTCGATATCTATACCTACTAATAAATGCAAGTGATTTACTGGGTGTCGTCAATTATTTGCGAAGGGAAGGATGGAGGTTGGGGAGGAGGAGGAAGGGAGGAGGAGGAGAGGAGGGGAGGGTTGAGGGATGGAAGAGGAGGTGAGGAGGAGAGTAGGGAGGAGGAGGGGAGGGAGTGGAGGGAGGAGGGGAGACGCGAGGGGAGGAGGAGGAGGAGGAGGAGGAGGAGGAGGAGGGAGGAGGAGGAGTAGGAGGAGAGAGGAGGAGTGAGGAGGGAGGAGGAGGTAGGAGAGGAGGAGGAGGAGGGAGAGGGTGGGGAGGAAAAGAGAGGAGGCGGAGGAGGAGGGAGGAGGAGGAGGAGGAGGAGAGGAGGAGGGGGGGGGGGAGAGGAAAGGAGGAGGAGGAGGAGGGGAGGAGGAGGGGAGGGAGGAGGCGGAGGAGGAGGGAGGGAGGAGGTTCGGAGGAGGATGAGGAGGAGGAGGTAGGAGTCGGAGGAGAGAAGGGAGGGGGTAAGGGGGGGAAAGGAGGGAGAAGGAGGCGGGGAGGTAGGCAGAGTGCTGGCTGGGCAGGTGGGACGGGGAGTAGGAATATGTCAAGGAGGTGAGTGCTTAGGGTGTGGACGGTGGTCGTGAGGGCTGCGGTGATGAGGAGAACGAGAGGGGGAGAAGGGGGAAGACGGCGGAGGCGAATGATGGATTCTGCGGAGGACGGGAGGGGAAGGGGAATAGGCAGTATACTTCTACTTCTTCTTTTTCACTTATACTTTCTTTTCTACTTTCTGTTTTATATTTCTATTTCTACTTTTATTTTATTCTACCTAATCTGAAAAAAAAACAGAGAAATTAAAAAACTCACCAGCTAGCTAGGGCGTCGGTGGCAGGCAGGAAGGCGAGAGGGGCGGGGGGGTGGGGGAACGGGGGGTGTGCCAGCCGGGTCGCAGGCGAGGGCCCCAACGAGGGTGGGGGTTCCAGTGGGCGTCGGGCGGCTTGGCCATTGGTCGTTGGCGGTAGTGGTTAAGCGGATGGGGGCTGGCAACAGGGCGGCGAGGGCGGCCACAGCAAACGGGCGGGAGGGAGTGGGTGTCGTCCGACGTGCGGGCTAGGGCGGTCGCGACGTCGGGGCTGGAGGGCCGGGGTGGCGGGGGCGGTGGGGGTCAGGGGCGGCGGCCGTGTGCGGTGGTAGGGGCGTCGGGTAGAGAGAGAGAGAGAGAGAGAGAGAGGCGCCGTCCGCTAGCAGACGACAACCTCTCTTTGCCATTTGCTTTTGTCATTCTTTGCCGTCTGCTTTTCATTGCCGTCAGCTAGCGGACGGCAAAGAGTCAACTACCCACCGCAGGGCTCTAGTGGGCCCTACCCATGTGTTTGCCGTCTGCTTTTGGAGTCTTTGCCGTCAGCTAGCCGACGACAAAGAGTGGGCTGATGACAAAGATAATGACAAAGATAATCTTTGCCATCAGTTCCCTCTTTGCCGTCTGCTTCAGGACAGCAGACGGCAAAGACAGTCTTTGCCGGCAGCTAGCAGACGGGAAAGAAGTGACTGATGGCAAATTATCTGTTTCCTGTAGCGATGGCCCCGGCGCCCAAGGACGTCGGATTTGCCTCGAAATGGGCAAGCTACAGTGCAGGAGAGCACTATATTGTGCTCCAGAGCGGGAGCTCGGCAATTCATGGCATTATTTATGTGCCATGGTCATGGCCACTTGTGTCCAGAAGTGCTAGGGGGAAGTAAACAAAGCGGAAATGGCCTTGGATACCCTGGAGACTCACTGGGAGAGAGGGGAGGTTGAGGGAGAGAGAGAGAAAGTGAGCTATCCAGAGAAGAAAAAATATTTTTTTCACCCCTCAATCATTGAGCTGTCAAAGAGAGGAAGTTACTGAAGGTAGAGGGTGACTAGGGAGAGCTCTGGTAAAATTTTGGGTTCAAGGAGAATCCATTTGGGGCTTGAATCATTGATCACAAAAATATGGCAGAAGGTGTTCGTGCTAGGTTTTGGCTATCTAGAGGAATCCAATTGATCTGAAAAATAAATAGGAATGTGTCTCAAGGCAAAATAGGCTTGCTGTAAAAAATCTTAGCTCAACTGGAGAAACTTGCCAATGCAATTATTTGTAACCCTAGAAATTGGTAGAAATGGTTTTAGCAAGATTTAACCAAGCTACCTTGTTCTCCTTATTGAACCACTTGGTCTAGGTGAAAGATTAGGCCGTTTGAGCATGTGTACCAAGTTTGAGAACAATTGGAGTAACTTGGCAGTGCGAAGTTATTAAAACTTGGAAATGAGGAGAAGCGGTTTTTGGATACTTTGATGAGCGAAAACAATTTGGATTGAGATGAAACTTTTCAAGGTAAACATTTGAGGAAAATGTGACTTTCTATAATTTTCCTATATTTGATGGAGAAACTTCCTTGTGTAAGTATTTCAAAAGCTTGAATTATCTAGAAAGGGTTTTTTGAGGGATTTTCTAATATTTTGAACATGACCATGTGTTGAAACTCTTATATATGACCATTGAGTCTCCCTAAAGTTTCTCAAATATTTTTGAAACATAAAAATAATTTTAACCTATTAAAGACCATTTCTGGCCTTAAGAAAAAGCCTTTAAATAAAAGAGCAAAATAACTTTTAAAACAGTTTTTTTTGGTTTTGGCCTATAGCTACTAGGAGTCAAATATAATTTTTGAAAGAGTTTTTACAACCTAAATTAAGTACTTGTACTTCAAGCCTTAACTCAGGGATTTTTGGAAAACCTAATTTAGAAAATGCTTTTTGGTTAAATTATTTTTGTAGGAAAATAATTTTATGACCTATACACATGGCATGATCATTGGGCAAAGTTTTTGGAGCAAGGGGATGAAGTATAAGGGTTGGGGAATTTGTTTGATTTAAGAGCACCTGAACACAGCAAGCAAAAATTCAAATGAAACAAAGATGAAATCAGCACAAAACTTTTTGTTGGATAAATTTTTATGCTTAATTAACTTAAATGATGTGGTATAAAAATCAGGGTGTGACATTATCTCTTCATCAACAACAAATCTATCAGGTATCTTAGGCATTTCAATTCTAGGATAGCTAGGCCTAATAGGTGTTTCATAATTTTAAGTTTCAATAATTTTATCAGTTTCACCATTTTCAAATTCTTTAGCTTTAGTAAGTTATTCGGCAAGAAATTCACCGAGTGGCATAGTTTCATCCAGCAAAGTACTAGCATCATTCATAGCAGAAGTAGCATCATCAATTACTTGCGATATGTCAGAATTAATAGTAGGTGGTGGTGTCGCAAGCTTACTTAAAATAGAAGGTGAATCAAGTGCAGAGCTAGATAACAGTTCCTTACCTCCCCTCATCCAAGAGGGAACGATCTTGGTTCTATCATCCTTCAGATTCTTCATAGTCATCAATAGATATAAATCCCAAGTGACTCAGCAAATAGAGCTATGCTCCCAGGCAACGGCGACAGAAAAAGGTCTTGATAACCCATAAGTATAGGGGATCGCAATAGTTTTTGAGGGAACAATATTCAACCCAAATTTAATGATTCGACACAAGGGGAGCCAAAGAATATTTGCAAGTATGAGCAATTGAGTTGTCAATTCAACCACGCCTAGAGGACTAAATATCTGCGGCAAAGTGATCAGTAGACACGATGAGACACAAAGAAGCCAAGAAGCTTGCCGGACGGTACGCCGACCACAGACTTTTCGGGATTGAGCTTCAAGTTGATCTTTCACAAATTAGCAAATGTTTCCTCCAGGTCTTGAATGAAAGTTGATTGGCACTTGATCTTGACCACAATATCATCCATGTAAGCTTCTACATTTCTGTGGAGTTGTGGACCAAAGCCAATCTGAACTGCTCTCTGGAAAGTAGCGCCGACACTCTTCAATCTAAAAGGCACCTATACGTAGCAGTACGTGCCACATGGAGTGATGAATGCAGTTTTCTCCACATCATTCCGAGCCATAAGGATTTGGTGATATCCAGAACAGGCCGCAAGGATTGAGAGGAGATCACAGCCGGCCGTGGAGGTAACAATTTTACCAAGTTGCGACAACGGGGAAGGATCTTTGGGACAAGCCTTGTTGATATCAGTGAAATGAATACAAAGCCTCTTCTTCCCATTAGACTTGGGAAATACTACATGATTGGCCAACCATGTGAGCTGGAGGACCTCTTTACAAATCTTGTCTGTTGCATCTTCTGCACTTCATGAACTATGAATTCTTGTCGGTCCAAAGCTTGCTTCCTGACCTTCTGCTTCACGGGTTTTCCTCCCGAGCAGAGAGTTAGGTGGTGCTCAATCACTACCCTGAGAACAACGAGGATGTTAAACGGTTGCCAATCAAACACATCGACATTCGCCCGCAAGAAAGTGATGAGCGTGCTTTCCTAATGGCTGGAGAGGTTGGCATCTATGGTGAAGGTGCCGGAACCATCCTCCTTGCTAGGAATCTGCTTAGTAGGGGTAGCAGCTTGGGTCGCTTTCTTGCTCTTGACAGTAGGTGGCTCACTGCTTCCCCCGGGTGTGCTGCATTCTGTGATGTGCTTCCTAGAGGTCCTGCTGGCACAAGAGGTGTGGTGCTCTTGGGCATGCTTCTTAGAAGTTTTGTCAGCAAAAGATGGCCAATCACCGGCAGATACAACAACTGCTTCCTTGTACAACTTATCAATGCACATAACTGCATCCTTTTTGTCACAGAAAATCATGATTACTTTCACGGGCCCTGGCATCTTCAATGTCACTATTGCAGGATGGTCCTAACGCGACACACGTATCGCAGACCCTTCGACCAAACTATGTGTGTTGCATGGATCACAAACGGTATCACAATAAAATTGTTATTACCAATAAAATGAACTATGTGCGATCCCGGAGACATCAAGCACAATTCAGATTAGAGTCGCATGTGCATTACGTGGCATATAGTTGATCCATATGAACTATTTGCGATGAGCCAAAACAATAGGAACGGTCAGCCAGATCAAGGCGTGTGTGATAGACGGCATACATTTCATTCGGATGAATTGTTTGCGATTAGCCAAAACAATAGAAGTGGTCGGCTAGATCAAGGTGTGTGTGCAATAGAGAGCATACAGTTCAAAGATGAACTATTTGTGATGAGTCAAAACAATAGAAATGGTCGGCCAAATCATGGTGTGTGCGATAGACCGCATACAGTTCACTCGGATGAACTGTTTGTGATGAGCAAAAATAAACACAAATGATTTAGCTTAATAAGATGTGTGTGATACATGGCAAATAGGTTAGTAATCAAAATTGTGTGGGAAGACTGATAATAAAACAAATGATTCCTGTTAATAAGCCGTGTGTTGTGGGCAAACGCTTGCTGGTATACAATTGTCAGCGATTGATGACATCACTACAGATGGGTTCCGTAGTTTAGTCCATGTGCGACATGATTTGCTCTGTCTATAGAAGAATAGCATATATAATTATAAGAATATGATTGCATAACCAAATTAAATGTCCAATTACATAAGTGACTATACACAACATTCGCACACACCTTAATAAACAATTACATGCATACTAAACTAGGAGAAACGATCATCTAATCATCTACTTCTTGTGACGCTGCTGCCACTGCTCCGTTGCTCCGTCCCTCGCCTGGGGCAGGACAAAGGCACTTCCTCATGTCAACAATCCGTATGTACATCTCGTAGCTTGTGTATGTGTCCTTGGCCACTTACTTGACGTGTTCTTCATCCAGTCTCTGCACTGAGGCAATGTGCGAGGCGGTCTTGTTCTTCTTGCTCTCATCCTTCATGTTCCTGTAGTAGGGGTCGATGATGGCCGAGGCGAGGTTAACTAGGGAGTCCTTATTCTTCATGCTGCCCCAGACCATGTACTGGCCTTGGAGGTCAACAAGCTTCGGGCAGGCCAGACCCGAAGTCTCGAGCACCTTTAGATCGTTCTCGGTGTCCACCGTAGCGAACCTATAGTCGAGGCTATTGATAAATCTGGCAAAACACTTGCAAGGCCTTGTGGCCAGGTAATAGTGGTAGACGAGGACGTGATGGTGCACGCACAACTAGGCGAAGGCAACCTTTTGATCATACCCAGCACGACCACCGCTGAACTCGAGGTCGAAGCCGACCACTTGGTACTTGTCCTCAACAAGCAACTGCTCCATAGTGTGGATGGAGCTCTCCATCAAGACCGGCTCATTCGTGTACACCACCGAGAGGTCCTTCCCCATCACGTGGGTGTCTACTACATGACACGTGGTGAACTACCGCCCGTGCTCGTGGTCAACCACTGGGAGCGCCATTAGAGTCGCTGGATATCCTCTCTATATGTGTCATCATGGGTGAGCTTATTGTGTCATGCGGCACAATAGATTTAGGTAAATGGCTACTGGGATAAATGGGGACCGAACGGCCTAGGTTCTTGGCACGTCCGCAACAGTTTTTGTAGTGGGTAACTGCATTGTGGCGCACGTAACTCCATCGTGGAGCTGCACTGGCGCAACCGCATGCATATGGCACCCCCAACATACGTGATCATGCGTCGGCCCCAAACGCTGGCAGCACATGCGGAGGGACGCAAGCAGAGCACGCGCGGCGGGTGGTAACCCACAAGTATATGGGATCAACTGTAGCTTTTTCGATAAGTAAGAGTGTCGAACCCAACGAGAAGCTAAAGGTAGGATTTATATTCCCTTCAAGTTCAATCGACCATTGATACAACTCTACGCACACTTAATGTTTTCTTTACCTAGAACAAGTAAGAAACTAGAAGTACTTTGTAGGTGTAAAGGGATATGTTTGCAAGATAATAAAGAACGCGGAAATAAAATTTAGGTGTTGTTCTAATTAAAGTAAAATTAAATTAGTATAGCGAGTGTGGAAAAGTGGTGGTAGGATTTGCAAAATTGTACCTAAGCAATTTGCTAAGTTACTAGACTGATAGCAAGTTTTTATGTGGGAGAGGCCACTGCTAGCATGTCATCCCTTACTTGGAATTCTATGCACTTATGATCACTGTTCAAAAAAAAAATCTTCCGATTCAGCGATTTATCGTCCGATTTATCGCTACTCTTGGGGTGACAGATAAGATTATGCCTTATCTTCACCATTTATCGTTTGGGCCGATTTATCGCTATGACAAGCGATTTATCGGGAATCTACCGATAAATCGGGTCTATTCATAGCACTATGTTTGCAGAAACTATGTTTATTTGTGTTTTGTGGACCTTGTTACACAACATGTACTGTTGTCCTATTTTGTTTGTCATTATACGAGGATTCAAAGACTAGGAATCAAGGTAAGACTTTTGTCCAATATTTTTTTGGTGTTGAATATAGCATATGTGTTGGGAACCTAGGATTTGCAAAAAATGGTCGATTAATAGTCGACCAATAAAATCGATTAATCGGCCGATTTCTGATTAATCTCTAATCCCGACCTGACCAAGATGCTAACGGTAAGCGATATCCTCAACATTGCTTATGATTGGAACTATTAGCAAGCATCCGTAACTACCAAAGTTCATTAAGGTAAAACCCAACCATAGCATTAAGATATATTGGTCCCACTTCAATCCTGTATGAATCAATTTCTATGGTAGGAAGAAGTTTCCGTCACTCTTGCCCTCCAATGCATAGTCCTATAAACATACAACGAACCCTATGGTGTGATCCACATGCGCGCTCATATGATGGGCACCAAAGGACAGCAACATAACCACAAGCAAATTAAACCAATCATAGCAATTCACCAATCACCCGAAAGGACAACAAAAATCTACTCAAGCATCATAGGATAGCAACACATCATTGGATAATAATATGAACCATAAAGCACCATGTTCAAGTAGGGGGTACAATGCGTTGCGGGAGAGTGGACTGCTGAATATAGATGAGGGAAGGTGATGGAGATATTGATGAAGATGAAGGAGTTGTTGGAGTAGATCTTCATCACATGATGACTGCCCCGGCAGCGATCCGACGCCACCGAGAAAGGGGGGGAGAGCCCCCCTCCTACTTCTTCTTCCTTGTCCTCCCCCTAGATGGGAGGTGGGTTTCCCCTCTGGTCCATGGTCTCCATGGCGGCGGAGGGGCGAGAGCCCCTCTAAGATTGGATCTCTCTCTCTCTCTCTCTGTTCTCTTATGTTTCGCGTTCCTATTTTCTGGCCAAAAACCATATCTTAAATTCCCGGAGATCCGTAACTCTGATCGGGCTGAAATTTTAACACGATTTTTCCCGATATTATCTTTCTTGTAGTGAAATAAGGGGCTCAACCGACTTACGAGGTGCTCACAAGCCACCAGGGCGCGCTCAACCCCCTGGGCGCACCCTGGTTCCTCATGGCCACCTCGGACACCGTCTTGCGTTGATTCCACTTCCCAAAAATCACATATATTCCTAAATAAATCTCCATAAATTTTTATCGTGTTTGGACATCTTTTGATATGGATATTCTGCAAAACAATAAACATGCAACAAACAGGAACTGGCACTGGGCACTTGATCAATTTATTAGTCCCAAAAATAATATAAAATGTTGCCAAAAGTATATGAAAGTTGTAGAATATTGGCATGAAATAATAAAAAAATATAGATACGATGGAGACGTATCAGTGGGACGTGAACAGAGCGCGTCGCGGCCGCCTCAACCGTGAGCAACCACACGCATAGAGTAGTTGAACACGCAGGGATGGCCGTCTACAAGCTGGCGGGCGGCGTGATGTGAAACTACGTCGTGTTCCATATCACATCGTGGGTGAACAATCATTCATGACGCTGCATAGAGAGAGGTCGTATGCTAGGTAATTAAATCACAATTTTTTTATTAATCGTATGAGTACGTGTCATTTTTGTCGTCCTCTGGCACGTCTTGTCGCCGCATTACCGCTGAAGGTTTGGACGACAATCTTGAGAACCGCACAGGCCTTTCTTTTGGCCATGCATTGCCTCGAAGAGCCGCCAATGAATCATCGGTGAGCCCATTCCCGCGCAACCGCAAAGGTTCCTGCGTGCAACCACGTAAGCTTCCCACCTGACTCAGCAAAATCCCACAAAACCCCAATGCTTACCGGCAAGCTATATAAACCCTCATAGCCAGCGAGTCCGCATTGAATTTTCCCCTCCCTCCCCGTAGCTTAATTATCTCATCTGCTTCTCCCACAGTCGCCAACGACATCAGTCCGTCATTATCGCTCAGCCACTCCGCCGTCATCAGAGGATAGATCCAGCTGAGAGGCTGCACTGCGGCGGCAGCGCAATCCCTGGCGGCGTGTACTGTGCGTCGTGTCCATGTTGGGTGTGCGCACAACACACACCACACGCTCCGACGCCGCTGCCCGACGGTAGCTGTTGCCGCCCGCCGTTGCCGCCACCCCACCGTCGGCCACCTTGGCCAATGCCCGCTCCGCGACCACGACCCGAAGGCAAGAGGTGGTCGTCATGGCCATCGCCCCACCGTCGGCCGTCAGGGCCATCACCCACTCCGCCACCATGGCCCAAAGGCGGCAGGTGGTCGGCGTGGATGCCACCCCACCATCGGCTGCCGTGGCTGCGACCCAACCATCGGCCGCTGGGGCCATCACTCGCTCCACCACCATGACCCGAAGGCAGGAGGTGGCCCGCATTTGCGTCAGCGACATTGCGTGCTACATCGAGTTCCTGCGGGAGGAGGACAATCGCCTGGTCAAGCATGCAAGGAGTCTTACCGCCACCGTGGTTGTAGCAGAAGCCGCTGTAGTGGCTCCCAATGCGGACATCTACAAGGAGTCCCGCCGCTTCGAGAGGGATTGTCAAGAGCGGCAGAGGGCATCTGAGTTGGGCGTTGCTAAAGGTGCAGCAGCGGCTCGCGCCTGATTCCACTCTCCGGCTCATCAGTAGGCTCCTCATCCTCTGCCTCTTAATCAACACGCTCGGTAGA
Organism: Thinopyrum elongatum; assembly: GCA_011799875.1. NCBI lineage: Eukaryota > Viridiplantae > Streptophyta > Magnoliopsida > Poales > Poaceae > Thinopyrum > Thinopyrum elongatum. The sequence goes on from CM022300.1 coordinate 302,528,414, forward strand.
GGAGACGCTACTAGAAGTAGTACAAAGCCCCTATGAAGTAGTATTTAGGGGCTATTTTGTTCAGTTCATATAAATATAGATATGGTTGAACTGTACTACATACTTAAAATTAGCTAGTATGTATAGTTGAACCCACTATTTCAGTACGTGGTTGGCAACAAATGGGGAAAAGTTTGATCAGTTCGGCTATCGAGTTGAACTATTTGTATAAAGAATGACTACTTAATCTATGAATGAAATCTATGCTTACTGAATTTCCGCTGCAAAATTAGACAGTACTAGTGATTTTTAGCTGCAAAATTTGACAAATGGGAGTGTTACAAGGTTGACAAATTGCAATGTTACTAGATCGACCAATGTCAATGTTTCCAGTTTGACAAATAGCAATATACACAATATGAGAGATACAAATCATACCACATTGTCTGTATGTGGTTGCACACGGGTCATCATACAAAATCGTTTGCGATGAAGAGATGTACAAATCCTGCGCGGCAAATTTTCCCTTGTCTTAGTAGCGAAGGAACCATAGCTCTCGCTATGCATATGGGTGTTCAATCTAAAATGTTTTTGATGAAAAGATGCCCAAATCCCACGCGACAATTTTCCCATGGCTTACTAGCGAAGGAAATATAGCTCTCGCTTTGAATACGGTTTTTCAATCTGAAACATTTACGATGAGTGTTTTATTCAGAGAAAACAATGATGTTTTTTATTTTTTACTTTGATAAGTCCATAAATTCATAGAACAAACGCAAGTTTGTTCAAACCATAGATTTCATTCCGTCACACTGTGACTTTTCATTCATACGATCTAGATATAATATTAAAAATCACTAATAGCGGCGGCGGTGTGCTGCGCCGGTGTTGTCGTCCTCCGGGACACTGTTGTTCAAGTCTTCAAGCTAGCCCAGAATGTTCTGTACATGCAAATCAAAGATCCAGTTGTCGCGCGATCGACGGGCGTGGAGCGGGGGAACAGCGGCTCACGGCGCTGTGAGGTAGCGGTCGACAGCGGCATCCCATGACGCCGAGGGGGCACGGCGGGTGGAGTTGCGTGCACAGGCCCAGGTTCGTCGGGTGCAGGCAGACGCAGTGGGACCGGCGACGCGGTGGGTGCAGGAGTGCGCACGAGTACAGGTGGGGGCACTGGCGCTGGCATGTGCACGAGCTCACGTGGGTCCGCTGGGACCTTGGTGATGCCCGCGGCTTCCAGCGCTGCGATGGTGCTCAGTGACCAGCCCATCAGTGCCACGGGGATGGTCACTAGTGCGGGCGCGAGGATGGAAGCTGGGAAGGGCGCGGGGGCCGCATCCGCCGCGGCCAGCTCGTTCGTGGCCATGTCCATGGGCCCCATTCCCCCTTATTTTCTATCTCCTCTGGCTCGGAGTCAACTTTACCTAACGAGAAGACTATTGGTAGATGATGATTGTGCGCCATGGCGTAGGAGGAGGTCTGGGAGATAGGATTCGGGTGAGAGGGGAATGGGAGGCTACGAGTAAGGCCGCCTATTAAATAACGGCTCGGGCACCATTAATGGAGAGATTCGGAGAGGGCGGTGATGGAGGTCAAAGGGCTCGCTTCCCAGTGAGCATGCGCAACATACTGCTCGCATGCTTCCCAGTGAGCCTGTGCAGTGGAGGACTGCTTGCAGGCCTCCCGGTCGGCCGGCGCAGCGGACTGCGCTCGCACGCCTCCCGTCTACTCAAGCAGCTGGCCGCATGGCACCTCCTAGCCAATAAAAGTGTGACACATGGCATCAAATGAATGGTTAGCAGAACGCTCATGATTTAAATTATACAAACATTTGAGATGATAATGTGGCTGCTATTTGTTTCAAAATGCCTTTGTTGGCTTAATTCATGTGCCTTTTGTCAAATTGCACACGAAAAATATCACAACATGTCGGTGCCATTTCATGACACCATGCCAAGTTTCATGAATTTCAGACGAGATTTGGATTTAAAGGAATTTTAAATCCAAGTTTCTCAATGTTTGCGGCCGAGCCACGATGCCGAGGTGTTTGAAATTCATTCCCAATTCTTGCAATGGACCTAAACATGCACTCAAGATACATATAAGATTTTTGAACCCATTTTGGGGCACTTGAGCATGTCCATGTAGTTCAAATTTGAAGTACGCACATTTAATGTCTACAAAATTGTCTTAATGTATAAAAAGGTCCAAACAAACCCTGAATAGTTACAAATTTTAACACGACACTCCTGTTGGTCTATGTTGCCTCTATAAAAATATTAAAGGCGAGAAGAGGCAACGAATGTCGTTTCGTGCACAAAGGTGACACGTTACCTACCAGAGCCACGAGGCTTCTTGTGAGAAGCTCTGGTATGTGATAGGCTTATACCAAAACCTACCACTAACGGGACAAAAAAATTACCACAACATGTTGGTGCCATTTCATGACACCATGGCAAGTTTCATGAATTTCAGACGACTTTTGGATTTACAGGAATTTAAAAACCAAGTTTCTCAATGTTTGCGGCGGAGCCATGATGGCGAGGTGTTTGAAATTCATTCATGTTTCATGCATGGCACCTACTCATGCACCCAACAACATAAATATGATTTTTCAACCAATTTTGGTGAACCGGAGCATATGCCTGTAGTTCAAATTTGAATTATACACATTAAATGCCTCGAAAACTCAGTTAATGTATAGAAATGTCCAAATGAACCCTAAATAGTTCCACATTATAATATGACACTCCTATTGGTTTATGTTGCCTCTAGAAAAATATTCAAGGCGAGAAGAGGCAACGAATGTCATTTCGTGCACAACGGTGACACATTCCCTACTAGAACAAAGAGGCTTCTTGTGAGAAGCTCTGGTTTGTGAGAAGATTATACCAAAACCTGCCCCAAATGGGACAAAAATTTTACCACAACATGTTGGTGCCATTTCATGACACCGTGCCAAGTTTCATGAATTTCAGATGACTTTTGGATTTACAGGAATTTAAAAACCAAGCTTCTCAATGTTTACGGCGGAGCCACGATGCCGAGGTGTTTCAAATTCATTGATGTTTCATGCATCGCACCTACACATGCACCCAAGGAAACATATATCATTTTCAAGCCATTTTGGTGCACCGGAGCATGTGCCTCTAGTTGAAATTTGAATTGTGCACATTAAATGCCTAGAAAACTTAGTTAATGTATAAAAATGTGCAAACGAACCCTAAATAGTTCCAAATTATAACATGACACCCATATTTGTCTATGTTGCCTCTACAAAAATATTCAAGGCGAGAAGAGCCAATGAATGTCATTTCGTGCACAAAGGTGACACTTTCCCTACCGGAACCACGAGGCTTCTTGTGAGAAGCTCTGGTTGTGAGAAGCTTATACCAAAACCTGCCCCAAATGGGACAAAAAATTAACCACATTGATACGTCTCTGTCGTATCTATAATTTTTCATTGTTTCATGCTAATATTCTACAACTTTCATATACTTTTGGCAACGTTTTATATTATTTTTGGGACTAACATATTGATCCACTACCCAGTGCCAGTTCCTTTTTGTTGCATGTTTTTTGTTTCGCAGAATATCCATATCAAACAAAGCCCAATTGCGGCAAAAATTTACAGAGATTTATTTTGGAATATATGTGATTTTTGGGAAAAGAATGAACGCGAGACGATGCCCGAGGGGGCACAAGCTCGAGGGGCGCACCCCCTAGCCCAGGCGTGCCTGGTAGGCTAGTGGCGCCCATGTAAGGAAGTTGGTGCCCTGCTTTCGCCGCAAGAAATATAATAGTCAGAAGAATATTCCCTCAAAATTTCATCCCAATCGGAGTTACGGATTTCCGATAATTTAAGAAACGGTGAAAGGCCAGAAAATAGGAACACGAAATAGAAGAGAATAGAGAGAGAGAAAGCTCCAATCTCGGAGGGGCTCTCGCCCCTCCGGGTGCCATGGTGGCCATGGACCAGAGGGGGAACTCTCCTCCCATCTAGTGGGAGGCCAAGGAAGAAGAAGAAGGAGGGGGGCTCTCTCCCCCTCTCTCCCGGTGGCGCCGGAACACCGTCGGGACAACCATCATGACGGCAATCTACACCAACAACCTCGCTACCGTCAACACCAACTCTCTCCCCCTCTATGCAGCAGTGTAACACCTCTTCTCCCTGCTGTAATCTCTACTTAAACATGGTGCTTCATGCATCATATTATTAGCCAATGTTGTGTTGCTTATGATGTTTGAGTAGATTCATTTTGTCCTATGGGTTGATTGATGATCGTGATTGGTTTGAGTTGCATGTTTTATTTTGGTGTTGTCCTATGGTGCCCTCTGTGTAGCACAAGCGTGAGGGATTCTTGCTGTAGGGTGTTGCAATACGTTCATGATTTGCTTATGGTGGGTGGCGTGAGTGACAGAAACACATACCCGAGTAAGTAGGTTGTTGCGTATGGGAGTAAAGAGGACTTGATATTTATTGCTATGGTTGGGTTTTACCTTAATGATCTTTGGTAGTTGTGGATGCTTGCTAGAGTTCCAATCATAGGTGCATATGATCCAAGTACGAAAAGTATGTTAGCTCGTGCCTCTCCCTCATATAAAATTGCAATAATGATTACTGGTCCAGTTATCGGTTGCTGAGCGACAAATAACTTTCTTGTGTTACAAAAAGCTCTCTACTAAACAACTAACTTCCATTATCTTGCAAATTACTCGTAGTTTTATTCTCGTTAAGTACCTCTAGTTTTATAAGTGCAAACCTATACTATCATGTACAAAATAGTTTCATACTTGTTCTAGGTAAAGTGAACGTTAAGTGTGCGTAGAGTTGTATTGGTGGTCGATAGAACTCGAACGGAATATACGTCCTACCTTTAGCTCCTCGCTGGGTTCAACACTCTTATTTATCGAAAAAGCTAAAATTGATCCCCTATACTTGTGGGTTATCAAGACCTTTTTCTTGCGCCGTTGCCGGGGAGCAATAGCGTGGGGTGATATTCTCGTGTGTGCTTGTTTGCTTTATGACTAAGTAGATTATATTTTCTGTTCCAAGTTGTTCTCTATCTTTAGTTATGGATATGGAACATGAAATACCAAAAAAATTAGTTGTACTTGCTACTCATGGAGATAGGGAACCTCCTAAAACCCTCGATGCTCGTTATGTGGAAAATATTAAACACTACTTCGATAATACTGAGAAAACCCCATTCAACTTGATAACGGGAGACACGTCGGATCAACATGAATACTTTTGGGATTATCACTTGACTGAAAAAGGGAAACTCTTATGGGATCAATTTCAATGTTTGCAATGGTATGCTTGAGATATGATTATACTTGTTGCTCTAGGATGAAGGCTTCACGCCTTCCCTTTTCATGTGAATTTAATGATAATGAATCCTTGGCTTCTTATGCTAATGGTATATATGATTACTATGATGTGGAATGAATAGGAGAATTTGTTGCTTTTAAGGGTGCTTATGAAATTGAATCTTTGTTTGAAAAGTACGAAGATTGTGATGATGCTATTTACGATCTAATTTTTTTGCTATACTTAAATATTGCTATGAGAATTATAAATACAATTCCGATATTGATAAATTTATTGGGAAAGTCTCCTCTGTCCAAGAAGAGACTAATATTTTGCAGGAGTCTATGGAAGAAGAAATTGATGAAATTGTGAGGTCATTGGATGAAAAAGATGATGAGGAGAGCGAAGAACAAAAGGAGGAAGAGCAGATTAGCTACCCGTGCCCACCTTCTAATGACAGTAACTCTTAAACTCATACATTGTTTAATTTCCCTTCGTGCTCAACGAAGGATGAATGCTATGATCCCTTGGATTCATTTGAAATATCATGTCGGCGTAGCAAACATTTGCGTTTTCTAGACCGAACTCATGCATGGGCATGCTGACGATCGCATGTGCAATACCAGTACGCCATATAAAGATAGGCTAGAGAAGCCACTCTTCGTGAGATTAAGGAGAGTGTTGAGAAGAACATGATAGCCAGGAATCACCTTGGGAAGGCCTCCCTTGCCGGGCAGGAGGGCCTGGCCAGGCCGAGACCGCACCTACAGACAAGTCCAGATTGCCCCGGCCGGGTTGCCAGGGCCGCCAAGATCAAAACCCACCAGGCTTCTTGCCGGTAGGTTTCGACCAAGACTTCACCGCTCCATCTCATCTCACCCAAGTCACTTATCAGTGTGGTGTCAAGGAACCAAGCAACCAGGTGGATCCTAACAGGCATGTGGCAGCATGATCAAGAAGTGATTAGCTTTATTGACACCCGTCCACGAGACGTGTCACACTAGCAAGGAGAAGCAGATAAGCGGCGCGGCAGGCTTGCCGGGATTCAACCTCGACACGACACCTAGTAGTGCATTTAATGCACTTTGTCCTAACTGCCAGAGTTAGGTATGATAGCACTATTAGCTATCTAATCTCACCCAATGACTATTTTGCCACAGTGGTTTCCCCTTAACATATGAAAGGAGGCCCGAGGCAACCTAGCAAAGGGTTCGAACACTTCGACCCCCTGCACTTGTACGTGTGTGATTGCACTCCCGAGGCACCCTTACCGGGCTAGTGCACTCTGCACCTTCGTCCTCCTCCAGATCAATCCATCAAAGGAGGAGTAGGGATTTACACTGCAAAGCGGACCAAACCTGGGTAAAAACTAGTTGTCCATTGCCGTGTTGTCCCCTACTTCGTCTGCTCTTTGTGCAACACGGCCATCCCCATGCCGAACCACAAAGGGGCACCCCTGCCCCATAGGTGATCGTGCTCCATGCCGACATATCCCTTTTTGATGAAATTGATGATTGTTATGCTTGTGGGCATGATGCTAATATGAATGATGCTTATGAAGATGAACTTGCTATAGTTCCTTATGTTAAACATGGAATTGTTTCTATTGCACCCACACATGATAGTCCTATTATCTTTTTGAATTCTCCAACTACCCTATATCGGAGAAGTTTGCGCTTATTAAGGATCATATTGATGGGTTGCGTTTTACCATTACACATGATGATTTTGATAGATATAATATGTATGTGCTTGCTTCTCCTACTTGCAATTATTATGAGAGAGGAACTACATCTCCACCTCTCTATGTTTCCAATATGATAAAATTGCAAGAAACTGTTTATACTATGCATTGGCCTTTACTTTGTGTGCATGAATTGTTCTTTTATGACATGCCAATGCATAGGAAGAGAGTTAGACTTTGTAGTTGCATGATATATATTACTTTGTGCTCAATACTAAAATACGAATCATTATTAATTAAAATTGGCTTTGATATACCTTGTGATCCGGGTGGATAATTTACTTGAGCACTTTATGCCTAGCTTAACGGCTTTAAAGAAAGCGTTGCCAGGGAGACAACTCGGAAGTCTTAGAGAGTCATTTTGCTTGTTGTGTGCTTTTAAAAAGTTTAAAAACAAAAAAATATTGAGGGGAACCTAAAATTTTTCAAAAAGAAAAGTGAAAGTAAGAAAGACGAGCACCGTTGAAGTGGGGGAGCTCCTTGAACTTTGTTCATGCCCATGGAAACTTTGCAGATCTTGAATTACAGAAACTTTTCAACAAAAATAATTTTCCCCTTGTACAAATCCATTGTATTATAAAAATAATGTGGCAAGATTTGCATTTAGGATGATTAGATTGCTTGTTTGGTATGTGCGGTGCAAAAACAGAAACATTTGCTGTAGTGCGTGAATTTAGATTTTTTTACTAGAACGTCAAAAGTTTCTGAAATTTTTACCAAGTACGTCTATGCAAATTGTTTATTTTTTCCTAATTTTTCAGAATTTTTTGAGTTACAAAAGTATATGTACCATTCAAATCTTTACAGACTGTCTTGTTTTCATAGATTGCTGTTATAGTTTCGTTATGTGCGCATGTTTGAAATCTTGTTGAGTCTCCTTTGACTTGGGGCCATAGAATTGTGATAGCATACAGTGGGTAATCATTGATTATAATTATATAATAATGTTACAACAGTACATGATGAGATTTGATGTTATATGTACTAACCCCGCTAATAAAAAGTTCGGTTAAGTTTTCTGTGGATAAAGTGTTCGAAGATCGAGGAGGTATCAATATGAGGAGAATAAGGAGAGGCAAGAGTTCAAGCTTGGGGATGCCGAAGGCACCCCAAGTAAATATTCAAGGAGACTCAAGCGTCTATGCTTGGGGATGCCCCGGAAGGCATCCCATCTTTCTTCAACAATTATCGGTATGTTTTGGTTTTTGTTTGTTCACATGATATGCGTAAATTATTGGAGTGCCTTTTGTGTTTATTTTTCCCTTTTCTTTGATGCACCATGCTGGTATGAGATAGTCCTTGGTTGATTTATAGAATACTCTTCTCACTTCACTTATATCTTTTGAGTATGGCTTTATAGAATGCTTCATGTGCTTCACTTATATCATCTGAAGTTTGGATTGTCTATTTCTCTACACATAGAAAATCGCCATTTGTAGAATGATCTTTTGATTCACTTATATTTGTTAGAGCGTGGGAAAATCTTTTGTAGAAATAATTAAACTCTCTTGCTTCAATTATATCTATTTAGAGAGTCAACAGGAATTGGTCATTCACATGGTTAGTCATAAAATCCTACATAAAACTTGTACATCACTGAATATGATATGTTTGATTCCTTGCAATAGTTTTGTGATATAGAGATGATAATATGTGGGAGGTACTAGTGAATAATTGTGGTTTAGTAAGAATATTGGTGTTAAGCTTTGTGATTCCTGAAGCATCCACTTGTAGTCTCTCGTTATGCTAAGAAGTTGGAGCATGATTTATTATTGATTGTCTTCCTTATGAGTGGCGGTCGATGACGAGCGATGGTACTTTCCTACCAATCTATCCCCCTAGGGGCATGCGTAGTAGTAGTTTGCTTCAAGAGCTAATAATCTTTCGCAATAAGTATGTGAGTTCTTTATGACTAATGTGAGTCCGTGGATTATACGCACTCTTACCTTTCTGTAATTTGCTAGCCTCTTCGGTACCGTGCATTGCCCTTTCTCACCTCGAGAGTCAGTGCAAACTTCGCTGGTGCATCCAAACCCCATGATATGATACACTCTATCACACATAAGCCTCCCTATATCTTCCTCAAAACAGCCACCATACCTACCTATTATGGCATTTCCATAGCCATTCTGAGATATATTGCCATGCAACCTCCATTGTCATCATATACATGACTTGAGCCTTCATTGTTATATTGCTTTGCATGATCGTGGGATAGATAGAATGATATTTTCATGGCTTGTCCACTTTTTGATATCTTTGCCACGCTAGATAATTGCACATCCTGGTACACCCCCAGAGGCATTCATATAGAGTCATATTTTGTTCTAGTATCGAGTTGTAATTTTGAGTTGTAAGTAAATAGAAGTGTGATGATCATCATATTCATTATTAGAGCATTGTCCCAGTGAGGAATGGATGATGGATACCACGATTCCCCCACAAGTCGGGATGAGACTTCGGACAAAAAAAAGAGGCCAAAAAGGGCCCAACAAAAAAAAGAAAAAAAAGAGAAAGAGAAAAAAGAAAAATGAGAGAAAAGGAGAGAAGGGGCAATGTTACTATCCTCCAAACTTGTGCTTCAAAGTAGCACCATGTTTTCATATAGAGTCTCCTATGTTGTCACTTCAATATACTAGTGGGAATTTTTCATTATAGAACTTGGCTTGTATATTCCGATGATGGGCATCCTCAAATGCCCGAGGTCTTCGAGCAAGAAAGTTGGATGAACACCCACTTAGTTTCATGTTGAGCTTTCATACACTTATAACTCTTAGTGCATCCATTGCATGGCAATCCCTACTCCTTGCATTGATACCAATTGACGGGCATCTCCATAGCCTGTTGATTAGCTGCATTGATGTGAGATTTTCTTCCTTTTTTGTCTTCTCCATTTTAATCTCTACCATCATATTCTATTCCACCCATAGTGCTATATCCATGGCTTGCGCTCATGTATTGCGTGGGGGTTGAAAAAGCTGATGCGCGTTAAAAAATATGAACCAATTGCTCGGCTTGTCATCGGGGTTGTGCATGATAAATACTTCATGTGAAGAAAATGGATCATAACAAGGCTATATGATTTTGTTGGGATAACGTTCTTTAGCATTGATATTTTGAAAGACATGATTGTTTGTTTGGATGCTTGAGTGTTAAAGTCTTTATGTCATATTATAGACTATTGCTTTGAATCACTCGTGTCTTAATATTCATGCCATGATTAAATTATATGATCAAGATTATGCTAGGTAGCATTCCACATCAAAAAATATCTTTTTTATGATTTAACTACTTGAGGACGAGCAGGAATTAAGCTTGGGGATGCTGATACGTCTCCATCGTATCTATAATTTTTTATTGTTTCATGCCAATATTCTACAACTTTCATATACTTTTGGCAACTTTTTATATTACTTTTGGGACTAACATATTGATCCAGTGCCCACTGCCAGTTCCTGTTTGTTGCATGTTTTTGTTTCGCAAAATATCCATATCAAACAAAGTCCAAACGCGATAAAAATTTACGGAGATTTATTTTGGAATATATGTGATTTTTGGGAAAAATAATCAACGAGAGACGATGCCCGAGGGGGCCACAAGCTCAAGAGGCGCGCCCCCTACCCCAGGCGAGCCTGGCAGACTAGTAGCGGCCTTGTAATGCGGTTAGTGCCCTTCTTTCTTTGCAAGAAATATAATATTCGGAAGAATATTCCCTCAAAATTTCAGCCAAATCGGAGTTACGGATCTCCGGGAATTTAAGAAACAGTGATAGGCCAAAAAAAAGGAACACGAAACAGAAGAGAACAAAGAGAGAGATCCAATCTCGGAGGGGCTCTCGCCCCTTCGGGGACCAGAGGGGGAACTCTCCTCCCATCTAGGGGGGAGGCCAAGGAAGATTAGCCCTGCGTGGGAGCTGCAGTGCAAACAACTGAGCAAGCTAATGGGACTACGCTTGTTTAACGCTTATATCCTCCAACTCTTGCTGCATAGCATCAATAGACGTCATGTACTTCTGGTTAATCTTCCAAAGAGATTGGAGTTCCAGTAGGAGTTGAGCTGAAGCATGTCTTTCTGCTTGAATCTGAGACTGAAGAAGTCGAACAGATTCAGGCGGCGACTTCATCGAGGTTGTGCCACTGCAATTAGCGAGTACCTTTGACACTACATCATGACATGACTTTGGTGTTGTGTCGCTATCCCGATGATGTGTTGCCTTCTTCCCTGCAATATATGTTAGAGGGACAAGCAATGGGTTCGTCTCACTATCATTGTGGCAGTTCTTCTTGGCATCAGTGCTATCACCCTGAAAGAGAATAAAGCAGATAGAAAACAGGCTTTGCACGTATAAGCATCAGTGTTGTCAATTCATCCCATTTCTTAGTGGCAAATAAAGAGACCTGGTTTAAAATAGCACTAACATAATAGGCATTGTTCATAGGTAAGACATGGCAGGAAATGGCATTGTGCAGGAGTGGCCAGCTTCAACACACCACTGGATTACAGGTCAAGAACACAAGCATACATGTAGTGCCAAAGAACGTATAAGCATCAATGGTGAGTGTACTGTCAATTTATCCCATTTAAGATTGTAAATAAAGAGACACGATTTAAATAACTTTAACATAATATGCATTGTTCATAGTTAAGACATAGCAGAATATGACATTGTGCTGGAGTTGGTAGTTTCACCACACCACTGGATTACAGATCAAGAACACAAGCCTACATGCAGTGCTAAAGAAGATGACTTGCTATGTTTATTTAATTTACATGGTATGAATAAGGAACTAGGTTGTACAACTAAAATTTGAAATTGAGAAGGACAAACTTATGTTTATGAACTTCTTCATAGTAAACTTTAAACATGCAATTTGATGCAAATGACAAAAATAAATAGCAGTTGCAGTCATAGCTATCAAAATATACAAAACAAAGTTTGAAGGCTCGAGATGGACAAACTTACGTTAGTAGTGAAGACCAGCTTTATAAATCCCTTGTCCATGTTGATGGGGGGGGGGCAATTCAAGAAGTTTACCACAGAGTCTTCTTCATAAGCATTGCCTTTATTCTACATTTTGTTAAGAGTAAATATAGATGTGATAATATAGGAACAAATGGAGATTATTTAAGCTAAGATGCAGAGTGATGCTACATAATTAACTAGCTATAAATGTAAGTACAACATACATGCAAAAGGTACTGACAAGAGTAATGCAGAGCTAAACATCTTCACTAGCATTGGTTTTATTCAACATTTTGGTAAGAGTAAATATAGATTTGATGTGTAGAAAATGGAGGGCAAGGGAAAATAAGCTACAAAGTGATGGTACATGAACAACTAGCTGACAATATAAGTATAGTGATAAAGGACAATCTATACCTACTACTAAAGCGAGGTGATATTCTTGGTTTGGTCCCGCTTCGTTTGGTCCCGCTTCAATTAAATTCATGTATGCTATTTGGTTTTGTTACTTGCCACCCGTTTTGGCCCAACGCAGGAAGCCCACCTGGCGGCGCACTGTGGCCCAAGTCCAGAGAACTAGCAAAAAATAAAATTGCCGATGGAAGGGTTCGTTCTCATAACCTACAAACTGGTAACGCACAGTTTGTCCAAATGATCCAGCTAGAGATATGAGAGGATTTTTTTCTCCCGTTGCAACGCACGGGCCTTTTTGCTAGTAGATACTTACAAGAACAATGCAGAGCTTAACTTCTTCATAAGCATTGGATCTATTCTACATTAATGTAAGCATTAATATAGATTTGATAATTAGGAGCGAACAGTGGATAAGCAGGCTATCATGCACACTGATGTGAGATAATCAACCAGGTATGAATGTAAGTACAACGATACAAGACAACAGGTACTAACAAGAGCAAAGTAGTGAGCAGGATAGTTGCGATATCCTAGGTTTTGTGGCGCTGGTTCTATCGCCAATATAAGTAGGGTGATATCTGATTTCTCCGGTACCAGCACCTTTTTCAAGGACTTTGTTTGCACTCCTTTAGATTCTGCAATCACCGTATTCATTTTGGATGTCTGATACACAAGAACAACATTTGAATGGAAAAACATGGTATGATGACAAATGGAATACGTATTGACAATCGGTGGGCATGGCATGTTCACATATATGATGAGTTAAAAGCATATGGCGGTGCAACGAAGTAGAAGAAACACAAGACAGCTTGCGCAAGTTACTTGCAACGAATAAAACTGTGCCAAATTAGAACATGCACCTTGTTGGTTGAATAGGATAGGCCATGTTCCTTTGACTCCTTGTGCTCAGAATAGTCATAAGGATCATATTCTGAACACGAATCTGTAGGTGGCGAGCGTGTGGGTTTCATTGCATCCAGAATTGAACTATATCCCTTGATGCCAAGTTTGTTAGCCATTGCACTGTTCTGCAATACTATTCTAATGTGCGCATTCTCATATTCATTGTGATTATGTTCAATATCTGAGAAGCATGACAACATAAATAGTAGTGAGATTATCTTTGTAATGAAGAGGATATTCTAATATAATAGGGGCTCCCTGTAAACCCTTGTGTGCTATCATTGGATCTTGATGAGAGAGCCCTTGTGTGCTGTAATTTGGTGCATACAATAATATAATGTGGCACAACTACACAAAAAATAGGCTCCCTGTTGGGAGGTCCAGAAGTAAGGACAGTTGGCAAATAATAGGTTCATCATACACTGTATGGAAAATTTATTGCCAAACCATGATAACAAGAGCGCACAGTAAAATAGTATTCCCACATGTATCTATATGTGGCAAACATGCATTTCAAGACTCACGTAGTAACATTAGCTGAACAATTAAATGTAAGCTTTAGAAATATGAGTGCCATGTAGTTTAGCTTGATGGATGGAGTGGTACTAGTACGAAACAAAGCCACAAGGTAGATCACAGTGTAGATAAAAGGGTGACACCATAAGCATCACAAATAAATCAGGAAAGTGGAACTAACTTGAAAATATGGGGTTGTATTGCCGCTACTAATCAAAACCCTATCGATCACCTATAGGCCAACTCTATTCACCTGATGGCGCACTACTGTTACCATCAGTCTAGTCTGTCAAAGGCCACAAAGCTCCCATCATTTCCTGGATATTATGGGAGACCAACTCAAATTGCTGAAAGCATCTAGCAGAAGCGGCCAAATAAACCCGTCGACTGTAGATGTCGCTGCTCCCCTTCCTAACAAGGAACATACTATACTTATTAAAGAAGAACAGAAGAGGAACATGTTAGAGAATAGAAGAGGAAGCATATTATGGAGATTCCGCTTCTTTCTACACAATGTTGGTTATCCACCCATGATGTATCAGAGCACCCAAAGAAATGCAATTCCATGTTGTCTTTCTATATATGTGGCCACAGGCATTTGGAAACTCAAGTGGGAGCATTAGCTCAACAATTAAATGTGTGTCTGTTCACTAATATAATTATCATATCACATTCATATTTTAACAACTAAGCTTTCGAATTATGATTGATGTGTTGTTTTGCTTCAAGGGTGGACTGTTGCTAGTATGACACAAAGAACCTACGCAGATCATAGTGTAGATATAATCGGAAAACCCTAAGCATCACGAGTAAAATCAGGAAAGTGGAAGTTGCTGGAAAATTTGTGCTAGTTTTGCCGATATGACTAGAAAGGTTCGGATACTAGCTCTCTTCAACTAAAGGCATAGTAATGTTACTATTAGTCTAACTCTCAAAGGCGACACACCTCCCAACATTTCCTGGATATTATGGCAGACCAACACGAGCGACCGAATAGACTTGTAGACTGCAAATGTCCCTGCTCCTCTTCACTGCAAGGAAGAGACTGTACTACTATTATAGTTATTAAAGAAAAAGAGAAGAGGAACATGTTAAAGAAGAGCAAGCAGATTTTGGATAATATTATGCTCATTGCCACCCATTATGAACCAGAGCGCATAAAGAATGCAACTCCCTACTATCTCTCTATATGTGGCGCGCGTGCTTATCAAAACTAAGTTTGGTCAGCTTATGTTCCTATTTTAGTTTTGATAAGCAGTGCCACTCATAATTCCAAACTTGATGGGTTTAGGAGAAGTGGTAAGAACCTAGGATGATGGTACTAAATATAAAGGGAATGGCTACATGCAAGTCGCCTGACTTTCCTCATTTGGGTCACTCGACCATTTTAGGCGGTTGGATGAATGAAGATCCTATGTCTCCTGACCCTTCTGGTTCCGCACCTCTTCTTCTTCCCCCAAAAGACCACCGCACGGGCAGAACCATCGGCCCTCGCCCCCCATGGCCCCTGGCCATCTCTCTTCCCCTTCCTTCCCTCCGGTGAACTCTCAAAAATCGATTGACCCAAAATTGAAATTCAGTCGACTGTCATTTAGCTAATGTGGAATATAAAAGGGGAAACCCATAATCATTGCAAGTATAGTGTTGAGCGTGCCATGGTGGATCTGAAGGTGCAAACCGGACAAAGGCTACTATTCAACCAATGTTTGCTTTCAACTAACAAGTAAGGTTCTAAGTGATGGACAAGAAATCACAGTAAAGTAGTGGCGATCTATTTTCTTGCTGAGATGCATAACTTGAGCAGATACGAAAGAGTACCACATCTAGTGCGGCGTCGTCTAAGCATCTGCTAAGACATTAACATTGCTATCGTGGTGATGGCTGGCGGCAACATGGAAGCAGATCTTGGAGGGTAGACGATGCCAGCGGGGGATATGTCCCGGCGCAGTGGACGAGACAGTTGTAGGAGCGGCCCCGACAAGGTGGACGACGGCACGGTTGAAGTAAGATGACGTGATGCAAGGATCTTGGTCCCGAGCCGTGGATGAGAGGTTGATCTCTTGTAATGGACAATGGCGCCGGGGTATCAGCTCGGCATGGTGGAGGAGGATGGCGTTGGATGGGGTGGCGGCCGAAGGAGGCTGGGGTGGAGAGGTTGTTTTGGCGCCCATGGCATACGAATGGGGAAATGGTGGTAGAGAGACTGAGAGAGGTAGGGGGAACCATGTCTTTGGGACGTGATTGTCTCAAATGCGAGGGAAGTTACAAACTTAGCCCCCGTTTAAAATTTCAGACATTAGAGCGATATTGGTTGCTTAGGGATAGGACGGTAATCTCGCATACCCCAAATATTTGTCGAGAATGATTCTGCCGATGAGAGTTCGTTTTGGTGCCCACTGATGGCATCCACCATGTATGAATCGGGGTGAGGGTGATTTCAGCCGAGGAAAATCTGTGTTTTGGCGCCCACTGTGTATGAATCGGGGTAAGAGGCGGTTATGTCATGTTTGAGTGAAATTACAAGCCTACCCCTATCAAGACCTATAGAAATCGAGCCGATAGGCTTTGCGTGTCAGGGATAGGCAGTAATTTCCATCTCCCAAAATTTTGTTTCGGGCGGTTATGGACAAGGAAAGACTTGGTGTTTCGCCGCTTTGTTTAGATTTTAGGAGAATAACCTTGCACGTTTATCATGGAAACTAAATTCGAATCCATTTTGTATTAGTTTTTCGGGCAGGAGCCATTTTGTATCCGAATACAAATATATATATATATATATATATATATATATATATACTTTCACAAGCACAACAAAGAACTCTACTCCTTTATATATAAAATATGATTTACAAATGCAATGATCACATATTCATAAGGTTGAATTCAAATTTTTGAAACGAATTTATGTTCAACTCAAATGTATGGATCACTAATATCAAAAAATTAAATAACGTACTATCGGGGGATTGATTCTGAGTCACAGGAAATCCTCCAAAACCCTGGTTCGAACTATGGGGACTTGGTTCGCGTCTACGAGGCTACAAGCAAGGTGTGACAAAGACACAACAAGCTACCTAGGTTCGGGCCATCGTGCGATGTAAAACCCTACTCTTGCTTGGTGAAATTGCTTGTGGAGAGTACTCTGGGAGCTACAAAATGAGAAAGAGCTATTGGGGTCTACAATGGAGCAAAGTGCCGATCCTCTGCTACGGTGTCCACACTTCCCCTTTTATAGGCGCCTTGGCCTCTTCCCTAAAAATATGAGCGGGAAAGGGCTACCAGAGGGTGGCAATTTTGAAACGGGACAGGCACCGGTGCTTATCCTGACAAAAGGCGGTCTTCGCTTGCTAAAGTGTTATCCATGACGTGCAGGGGGCTCCACAATGACCTTCGTCCTACCGTGCCACCGTCTTGGTCTTCTTTCACCAAAGTGGAAGGCTTTGGGACTTGCTTTGGGGGCAGGTAGGCGCAACCGCTCCCTTAGCACCAAAGGGGAAACTGCCCCGGCTGCACTGGCTAGCGTGTGCCACAAAGACGTCACCCATGTGATGGGCACACGATCCGCACCGCGTGGGCTCCTCGGGAGGCCTCGCAGGATGGCGCATCTGAGGGGGGCCTCACGGGGCTCCTTGCCGTGGTGGTACATGACGAAGTCCTTCGTCGGGAAGCCCCTCGCGGGGCAAGGCCCTCGTGAGGCTGCTGGCTTCGCGGCGCCCGCTGGTAGGCCGCCTCTTGAGTTTGGCCGGAGGCCCTTCCTGGGCCGTAGTCAGATGGCCCGTGGTACCCCAGTTCCCAATAGGCCGACAGTAGCCCCCGGGCCCGCCGCTCTCACATTCCTCCCGTTGAGGAACGAAGTGACATGGGGCTAAGCCTGTGGGCCCAGGCAGGGACTCGTGGCAGCACGATGGGACAGTGATGCCCCCACTTCCCCACGACGTGTCGGTAAATACAGGCTCTGCCATAAAACTGCCCGCGCAGGGCGCGGAGGCCATCATTGCCTTCTCGCACACCTCTCCTTCTTGTGCACTGCTCCTCTGCTCCTTCTTCCTCCTACGCCCAATCTGCTCTAGCTTCTACCCGCTGCCATGGCTCCCAAGGTCGCCAAGAAGTCCGCTGTTGCGAATGGCAAGGGGCCGGCAGATCCGTCGCCGCCGCTGGAGCCGGTGCTGATGAGGTCCTCCATCCAGGATGAGGAGCGCTTAAACAAGGCGCGCCCGATGGTGGCTAGCACCCACAACGAGTAGGGGGCACGCAAATCTGGCCAGCTTCGTTGCCACTGGAGGAGATGGAGGAAACAATGATCCCCATCTTCTTCCACCCCATCTTCGAGGGGCTGGTGGCGCCCTTCTCTGACTTCCTCTACGCCTTCTTCAGCCATTATGGGATTCATCTCCTATGTCTGCAACCCAACTCCATCCCCATGCTCGCCATCTTCGCCTACCTGTGCAAGGGGTTCCTGCGGGTGCTTCCTTTGGTGGCGCTCTTGTGGAACTTTTACAGCCTGCGGATATCCACGGGGGAACAACGTTATCAGGGGATTGATTCTGACCACGGGAAATCCTCCAAAAACCTTGGTTCACGCTTTGGGGGCCCGGCTTTGCGTCTACGAGGCTACCAGCTAGGCGCGGCGAGGACACAGCGAGCTACCCAGGTTCGGGTCACCTTGCGGTGTAATACCCTACTCCTGGTTGGGTGTATTGCCTCTGGACAGTGCTCTTGGAGCTACAAGATAAGCCGAAGCTCATTGGTGCTAGCGATGGCGCTAGGGTTTGGGTAGGAGTCAATTCGTCGATCCCTTGTTATGGTGGCCGTGCCGCCCCTTATATAGGTGCCCTGGACCTCTTCCCCAAAAATGTTAGCAGGAAAGGGCTACCACAGGGCGGCAATTTGAAAGGGGACAGGCGCAGGTCCTTCTCCTGACAAAAGGTGGTCTTCGCCTACAAAAGGTGTTATCCATGATGCGCCAAAGGCTCCACGATGACATCCGTCCTGCCGTGCCACCATCTTAGTCTTCTGTCACCAAAAGGGAATCCTTTGGGACTTGCTTTGGGGGCAGGTAGGTACATCTGCTCCCTTAGCACCAAAGGGGAAATCCTGACCACGTAGGCTGGCACATGCCTAGACGACGTCACCCATGTGACGGGCGGCACCCACCTGTAGGTCTCCTCGGGAGGCCTCGAGAGGGGCGCCTCATGAAAGAGGCCTCACGAGGCCGCCTATAATGATGGTAATCTCGGTGAAGTCCTTCGTAGTTGAAGCCCCTTGCAGGGCAGGGCCCTCGCGAGGCTGGTGGCGTCGCGGCGCCCACTGGTGGGCCACCTCATGAGTTGGGCCACACGGCCGTTCCTGGGCCGTAGGCAGGAGGCCCGTGGTACCCTGATTTCCATTGGGCCGATAGTAGCCCCCGGGCTCGCGACGTGCATGTTCCGCCTGTTGAGGAGGGACTAAACGACACGGGGCCTAAGATAGTCGGGCCCAAGCTGGGACGCGTGGCAGCACGATGGGACGGGGACACCCCCACTCCCCACGACGCCTTGTTAACCATTGTCTTGGGCATAAATCCTGCGCGCAGGGCGCAGGCGCATCATTGCTTCTCATCTCCCTCTCCTCCTTCCCACGCACTGCTCCTCTGCTTCCCCTGGTTCCGCCGCCATAGCGCCCAATAAGGCTTCACCCAGGAAGGCCTCTGCTACCGCGAAGGGCAAGGGGCCCACAACGAAGGCTCCCGCTGGCCAGAAGAGCGCGGTCGATGAGTATGGGTCGGCCCTGCGGCAATCCACCATTGTCGACGAGAGGGGGCTTGCCAAGGCGCGCCCTTATCTAGACAGTGACGACAATGAGTGGGCAGCCACCCGAATCTAGTCGGGCTCATGCCTGGGGCGCGACTTGGAATCCAGTGGTCGCGGGAGTGTATAGCTCATTTTGTGGGTTCGATCCCGGCCGAACACATGGCATCCTTTATTTAAATAGTAACCATGCTGCGAGCAAATATTGTACACTGGTAGTTTGACTATTGAAGTCGAACGGATGTGTCTCACCACAATCTGGGTGCACTGGATAGCCCAGCCACGTGAACGGGTTTTCCCTCCCATCATCTTGTGGCTCACGTACTAGAGTAGTACTCCTATCATTAATGCTACACCCACGTAAACTAACATATGGTTTTTACGTAAAAGAGGACGTGGAAACAAAGGATTGGTTCGGTGGGGATGGAAGGGCCCACCCCCTTGAAAATCAGGGGGGGAGAAGAAAAGTAGTTAGGAAGATTATG
This sequence comes from Thinopyrum elongatum, assembly GCA_011799875.1. NCBI lineage: Eukaryota > Viridiplantae > Streptophyta > Magnoliopsida > Poales > Poaceae > Thinopyrum > Thinopyrum elongatum. The sequence goes on from CM022300.1 coordinate 302,548,518, forward strand.
TAGGTTTAAGTAGCTTTTACGTAGATGTAGGATTATTGGTACTCCTATATATCAATTCACACCAAGCAAAGTTTCTCGCCTGCGTGCTCACCCTAGCCGCACCTCGCTTGAAGCTTCCTCACTAGCGCCGCCCAATTAAGCCCGAGGAGCCGGAAAAGCCTGGCGTGGCATTGGGAACTGTGCAATATGGCTCTCTACGTAAAGTGCTCCTCTACTACTGTGTAGCTTGTGGCGTTGCACGCATGGACTTCGCTCCATTATCGGCTCTATAAAAGAAATTCCTCTTGACGTGATTTTTTTTTGAAACGGAGGCAAAAGCTTTGCCTCATCTCATTCATAATGAAGGACCTAACAAAGTTCGACGAGATCCATTACAGCTCCACAAATGGAAGCGAAAAGCCTAGTCTCGCTGTATCAAAGAACTCAAATGTTCTGCCCCCGTTGTAACCGTCGCTGATAAACAGGCTGCTAGTGTGCACGTGAAAGGAGTGGCTGAGTAGGCCAGCTACGCGCTTGAATAGAGCATGAAGAGTACGGACTACGCAGGTGTACTTTCCCTGCATTGATAGTACAACGATGGTTCTACTGAACAGTAGTACCCTCCACTTGCAACTGTAGCTCCTTGGCCTTGAGATTCAAGAGCTCAAAACTGGTGCACTATAGAAGTATAGTACATCGCACTACTAGTTGAGAAAGTAGTACTACTACTACTCCTATAGTACTACGTAGTAAATAATAGACTCACCATCGTGGGGCACTAGGCACTACCACTATGCGTGCCCGCATAACTTGCTTAACAAAGGGACGAGGCCCTGCAGTTATGCTCTTATCTCCTCCTCGCCAGTTCCCCTCCCATCGAAGAGACCAAGGCAGTTCGTTGCTGCTCCCATGGATTCGCCAGGCGGTTCTCCTCCTCGTCGGGGCTGGCAGACCTTGGACGACGATCCTCTGGGAGAAATCGCATGCCGCTTCTACGTCCTCACTGCCGCAAGACTCGCTGCTTCCTGCACCAACTATTTTAAGACTATGCTTAAACAGGCTTGGGAAAAGGCCATGCTTGTTGGTCTTCCATGCGTCCTCGAGGAGAAGGTTATTCTATGGGACAATCCATCGAACAGTCCACCGCTCCCTGGCCATGGTTGCACGTTGACTCCGCTAGAGTTGCCGACGTTGAGAGGTAGTCGGATTTTGTCCGATGAGCTGGTCAGTCATGGAGTTTGATCATGTAGTGTATATTCTAAATATAGTACTTCGTTATTCCATCCTGTAATTTCGCCACTGCCCACCGTCTTATATATAGGTCTGGGTTGGTGCCAACGAAGATTGGCTTGCATACCTCCGGTCGGATACCACCGTCATTATGCACAACATCCACAGCAGTGCGGCCGTTCCCGTAGACCCCTTCTCCACCATTGGGATCGGCCTTCCGGACTGGCTGGGCTTGAATACATATGATGATGCCTACATGAGATTGAAGAAGATAGCAATTGCGTACCCACTGACAAAGCGATGCGGCTACGACGATTACTATCTCATCGCGGTGTTCGACATAAGGATTGCCATCAATACAAAAGGCAATAACGGCAGAGGGTGGCACATGTTGGCCGCGGCAGATTTGTACCCCTACATGTTCGAAGATGTCGTGTGCCATGTAGGCCGCATCTTCGCCGGGGATAAGCCAGGGGACTTGTTTAATCTGGTTGCCATCCTACGGTACGGGAGATTACAAATGGAATGCACAAACCATCATTTGCATCCCTAACGGTACTCCATTATTTTGCAGGGACCAGTCATCCCCCGATCAAAATAAGATCGCCGATCCTGGATGTGCATTTGCATCCGCGATTCGGTCTAACCTGGAACCTTGTAGCTGACTTTGGCATACTGGGATCAACTATCTTAGCAGTCGTTACCCATGGTACCACTGATGTGCAACATGGTCACACAATCTAAAACGATCGGACCGTCACCATCTACCCAGGTATTCCATTTTCTCATTGTTGTGTGTTAGAGTAGTAGTACTTGTTAGTTATTTTCTTTTCTTGACTGGGACATGTTTACTATAGTAGTACTACAATTTAGTATTATATTTTTTTAGCCCTCTCGCCTTCTCTTTCATTGTAGTACTACTTACTAGTACTAGTACTTTTTACCTTGGAGGACGCGTATAGCTAGCTAGGCCATTGAAGACTTGAACCCACTAGCTCCCACCATTTTTGTTTTTCCATGTCTTACTATCTCATCCATGTAGCCAAGAGTGGCTATATATAATAAGCCAGTTATTTTACTTCTTCTATACCGGAGTAGTACTATTTGTTGCACAATATTACTGACCGCCATATTTGAGCACAACAATATTATGCATGGACCTTGACCATGTACGTCACCATGTGTCCAGATCTGAGATGGCGCGTGTACCAGATGAACGGCGCCGAGTTCGACCCCCGTAATGCTATGTGGGTGCCGAGGAACACTCTTGGAGAGTACTCGCTTTTCATTGGGGACAGCTACCCCATTGTGAAGCGGATGCCACCATTCGTGCACGACACCAAAGGCCTGCCGTTCATGAAGCATGGTTGTGTCTTCAGTGCGCACTGCCAGATGAACGACATGCTGGGACACGCTATCCCTGATTTATGCCGCTTCAGCTTGGATGAGTCTCCATCATGTGGAACCGGACTAGAAAGCTGCGACAATGATTCCCATTGCCCACCGCTATGGATCGTGCCATCTATGAAGAACACCTGGGACTGGAACCTGGAGGAGGACATGTAGCCCATCTATAACGTGTAAGTGGAGTATGGTAAATTGTGAATGGTAGCGCTGTGAATATATGTAGACTAGTCATGCACAAATTTATCACATGAGGTGGAGATGAACTTGTGTGGCATACTGGCATTTGTCCTTTAGAATTTATTACTAGTAAATGTGTTATGTGTACGTGCAACTTGTGTGGCTGTTGCACGGGCTCCAACACGCTCTGTGAGAAAAAAAGGTGGCACAGCTTTGGATATAGGTGACGTGGCGGCATCATACAGTAGCATCGTTCGCTATAGTTGTAGTACTAGGACAACAACTCCTATAAAACCTTGCGCTTGGCTCTTTGCCTCTTCGGGAGGTTCAACAATTCGTACTCCTGTGAACCTTGCACTTGGCTCTTCGCCTCTTCGGAAGGTCCAACAATGATGATACTACAGTACAATATGCTTCTGGCAATCTGACACCGAATGAACTGCTGCACGTCCACCACGAGGGTGAGGGCGAGGGAGAGGGAGAGGGCGTTGTAGTCAAAACCCTCTCCTCATCCTGCGAGCCACCGCGCGCTTGGGCGAGGGAGAGGGCGTAGGCGTACGTAGTAAGCAAGCTTCTCCTCGTCCTATGAGCCACCGTGCGTGGGCGAGGGAGAGGGCGTAGTAAGCAAGCTTCTCCTTGTTCGGAGAGTTGACGGGACACATCAAAGTAGTACTAGTGCATACTGCGTCCTTTCCGATTAATATGGCTTAATTTGAAACAAGAAAAATACACTGGCGGTCAACGTATGTAACAATACGCTCATTACGGTCACTATATAGTTTTGCGGTGATTATATGGTCACTAGCTCACCGTAGAGCACCGTATTGCACCCTACTGACCGGCCACATAGTCGACGTGGCACTTTGTTGACTGGTTAAATTGACACCTGGTTTCTGGGTCCCACCTGTCAGTTGGCAGAGCAAAGAAATCAGTTAAACAAAACTTTACGCAGGCGCGACAGGAGTCCAACCCTTGCGCGCGAACCACCCTGGCTATGTATGTGAGTGCATGCACGTGTACTCCCTCGGTCCGTGAAAAACTGTACATCTAGCATTAGAAATTTTTCCAACAAAGAGTGTACATCTACACTTCCAATGCACTTAGCCTTTAATCTAATCGATATTGATTGACTAATGCACCAACTTGTGCTCTAGCTATAGGCTACATGTCTATCCTTAATTACAGCATGCAACAACCTTCATTTAATCTTCTTCTCTCAATGGTCGCATGCACCCATAAGTCTGCTACTTTTGGGCGTTAATTATGCCATGAAGTTCTGGTTCGTCTTGGTCAATGTGTAAATCTCTATATGTACAGTCTTTCACGGACGGAGGGAGTAGGTTGAGCACTTGAGCGTGAGCATGTGTGTTGCGTCATGTGCTGCGTGCCGCATGGATGCATGAGTGTTGCGTGCGTGCATGTGTACGTGTGAGTGTTGCATGTTGCATGCATGAGGCTTTTACTCCCTCCCATTGACATGTTCATATTTCAAGCTTCATTAAAACGTTCCATGCAAGAATTAAGAGAAAACTCACCAATGCGTGTAAAAGTTCTCGTAATTTGTTCCTCACGCATGCATTCCAATTAATACGTTCGTAAACACAATTTTCTTGAGGAAAACGAGCCCATTATTGAGTACTTTCAGAAAAAAATTCTTCGGGCACTCATCATTTACTACTACCTTGGTTGATGATTTTTTTATTGACCTGTATATAAACCTCCATCCTGGTTTAATGGTCCCCTTCGTACTTAGTGTAAAATTTTGACCGTAAATTTAACTAACAAAGTGTCAATGCAAGTCATAAAAAACTATACCATTAAAAACTATGTTCAAATACGAATCCAGTGATATGATTTTTGGTGACATGCATTAACATTTTATTAGGTAAATAGATGGTCAAAGTTTGACACAAAATATTACTACATTATTGGCATCGGGTGCCTTGGCCAATGTTTCATCTTCTTGGACAGGATGAGAGTAGAGGCATAGGGATACTGTAGATAGGATGTCTTGGTAATCCATTATTCCCCATCTCGGTCAGAGAGAACTATTCAACTAGTCTTCACAGTGAAGTGACAATACACGCTGCAGTAGATGGGACACTTAATTAATAAGCTGAACCAGCGTGTTGGTGTTACTAAATCAGCCCTACCCAGTACTGCCATCATGTTTGCCAGTGGAGCACGCTTCCGCAAATACGCCTACGCAGCTCTCTGTTCCATTAATTGACATATGGGCCCTCTTGAGGTAGACCCACATGTCATCGGCTTAACTATTTACACTCCGAAGGACGGTATATCCTGGTAGTAGTAATAGTAGAATTGAGATTTAATGCACTTTCTTCCCCGTCTTTCCCTCTTCTTCCTCCTCTCTTTCCCATCGTCGGTCGCACACCATTTCCCCCCGCTCAATGCTCGCCCGCCCGTGCCATCTTCCTTGGTAGCTCGCGCTTACCATATCCCCCCCCCCCCCCCCCCCCGCTCACTGCTTGGCCACACATGGCATCTTCTTCGCTCGCCAGCCCGAATCCACTTCCCCGCTCGCTCGCAGGCACCGAAAACCCCAATCACTCAGCGCCCTAAAAAACCCTATGGCAGAACCGACTAACACGCAGAGCCGTGATTGGAATTCCCTCCCCGATGTTCTCTTGGAGCAGACCTGTAATCGTATGGACCTGCTCAGCACCGTGCGTCTGGCCGCATGCTCGGTGTCTTTGTACCGTCTACTCATCTACAACCGGCCGGCCCTTTTCAAGGCACCCTGCTTGCTGATGCCTGATCCTCGCAGGTGGCCCAGACACCAACTTGACGGTCCTACGGAGGTTGTCGTGGTGCCCCTCGACATGCTACCACTACCCGTCCACCTGTCCTTCATGTGCGGCCACTACTGGGCGGGCATGAAGGCCAACTGGATCGTTCTCATCCACCAATCCGGTAGTCCGTGGCATCTCGTGGATATCTACACCCAGCGAGAGATCACCCTTACATCGTTGGATACCACTAGCATCGAGCCTCGCGGCCCGCCGGACACTCCTGCCTACTACGCACTAGACACGTCGAGCTTTTGGTGCGACCTCCGTTTGCTGAAGGTTGTAATCTGCGAAGTGCCCACACCATCAGAAGACTACATGGATTACAAGCTCATTACCTTGTTCGACATGGGATTAGTCTATCTAGAATCCGGTCGCCATACATGGTTATGGCTCATCATCAATCCTGTTGAGCCTCCATTACTGTCTGATGCTATAGTGCATGATGGCATCGTTTACGCGGTCGACGCACAGATTGGCTGCCTATACTGGTGGAATCTATCGTCGTGTAATTGTTCTATCTCATATCATCTTTACCTTATAAATACGACTGCCTGTTGATTGTTAGAAATTTAGAATAGATAGTTTGTCTATAACCACATCATTGCTATATGTTCCTCTCATTTCCTAGATTTTTATGACCACACATGTTATTGTTAGAGTTGATATGAGAACAATTGGAATCTAATGATTGTTAGAATAGATATTATGAGTATAACCTCATGATTGCTATATGTTACTCTCATTTCCAAGATTTTTATAACCACGCATGTTATTGATATGAGAACAGTAGTAACTGCTATGGTAGAATATGAGTAGGCCTTGTCATATCTGTTTTCCTCTCATTTTTACATGATGTTTGAACCATGACATATTGCTACAATATGAAAGCCATTGGCTTAATTTTTTTAACTTGGGGTATGATTATGACCACGGCATTGCAATTCTCTGTCTATGATCTATGTCACTGTTATAATAATCTTAATTCCACACATACTCTGAACATGATTGTATATTTTTGTCCTTTTGGTCTCAAATTTGATTTGTTGCAGCAGACGCAAATGCGCTGGCGTTCATAATTCCAGGAACTGGAAATATACAAGTCAATGGGTGGTGGTTTATCGCTCGTTCAACTAACGGCGGTTATTTGATGCTCATTCGCACGTACCAAATTGACCAAACCATTTCATCAAACCACATGCAGTACAATGCCTGGGGCATTCGTGACTGTGATGGCTATGGCTGCTTCGTGTTCAAGAAAGATCCCAGCTCTGTTGGGCCAGGCGTATTCAACGGGAGGCGGGTTTACAACCTCGGCAACCACTCCATGTTCCTCGGGCTCAATTATCCGATCTTCCAACCAATCATCGATCATATCACTGGTGATGATTACCGTGCTATGCAACTTCCATTCGCCAGGGGGAACTGTGTTTACACATCGCACCATGGGTTTCATGAATCACCATATCCAGATATTCGTTGACACAGCTTGTTGCCAGATAATCTTTAGTGTGTCAAAGGCATCAAGCTTCCAAGCGATGAATGGCTTTTGCAAACCCGACATGCAGCGATGTGGTTCATGCCAACAGCAAATATGCACAACTTGATTCGTAGTGATATCTAGACTGAGCCATGTATCCTGCTGCTGTAGCATGACCCTCATTTGTTGGATATTATGTACTGTAGTTAGTTTGAAGGATAGATACCTTTCTGGGATCAAGTGCATCCTAACTCACCTGTGTAGGATGTATTGATAATGATGATGGAGATGCTGTGCAGAAGCCATATATATATCAATTAGGCTTCAAGTGCGTACTTATTGGTGAAAATGGTGTCCAATGGGAATTATATTTTGTATTACTCATGTAGCCTACAAAGTCTGTCGCACAGCCTTGTAACTTCGTACTCCATTTCTAAATTTCTACTAGTCCTATATACCGTATATTGCGCTACTCGTACTACTACCTCCCTCCTGGTTTATTGGTCCCCTTCGTAATTTGTGTCAAATTTTCACCATAAATTTAATTAACTAAATGTTAATGCATGTCACAAAAAAATTATATTGTTGGATTTGTATTTGAACATAGTTTCCAATGGTATAATTTTCGGTGACATGCATTGACATTTTGTTAGTTAAACCTATGGTTAAAATGTGACACTAAATACGACAGTAGTAGTACTATTATACGCCGGTCAAATTATTCATCATGTCCTCACATTGAATTGACGTGACAACACGCTGCGCGTGAGGTGACACAAAAGTCCCGGCGGTGTGTTCGGTTCACCAAAGTGAGCCTCACCCCTCTCGTACTACAACAGCACTCTCGCATTCTCTATAAAATCACTCTCCCATTCTCTCCCGGTCTCCCCGCCTCCTAGCCTCCGCCTTGTTCCGATCCATTTGGTACGATGAGCGATGAGCTACTGGATTTGCTATACTTCATTGCAAGTAGTCAAAAGAAGACGCTGAAAAAATCGATCTCAACAAGGATGCTCTTCAAGCTAGTCGGGTGAAGGAAGGAACCAGCGAGGCTGCTCCTGTGAGTATTCGTCCTGTCGCCCTGTATTATGATTTCGATCTTTATGGGGATTTTCAAGTCTTTAGAGTCTACATGTAGTAATGAAGCCGAGACCCCAGTTTGTTCGGATATTGTGGACTTCAGATTTGGAGTACCACTTATCTGTCGAAATCTTTCATCATTTACTTAAAATAGTTGATTGATCATGCATTGAGTACCATTTAACTGGAATTAACCGATGCAAGTCCAAGAAGGATTGGCCGGTGCTGCTGGCTGGCGTCGTTCGATCCCACGGATCAGGAATTGATCGAGCACCTTGAGGCCAAAGTGAGTGCTGACAGTGCGAGATCTCACCGTCTCATTGATTTGTTCATACCAACCATCAACAGCGAGCACGGCATATGCTACACCCATCCTGAGAAACTTCCAAGTGAGACACCGATCGACCGTCTACTTGCACAAACATATTCCTTTGTTTATAGCTCTATTTTTCTTTTTATACGCAAACCTAGTGAAGCAATTACAATTTGACAGTTAATAAAAAGTGAAACAAGTGACTGCAACATGCCAAAGATGTTATGAAAATGCCAACTACGTACACTAAAACCTGTATTCGAAAATACTGCAGGTATCACACTAAGTGGCCTAATCAAGCATTTCTTCCAGCGCAACTCCAGGGCATTCAAAAGGGGCATGCGGACGCGTCGCAAGATACAGTCGGAGTGCGGCATGCACGCGATGTGGCACAAGACTGGCAATACCTTGCCGGTGATGGTCAACGGTCGGCAGACAGGTAGCAAAAAGGTTCTAGTGCTGCACACCAACAAGAACTTCGACTAGCAGAGGACCAACTGGGTGATGCACCAGTACCACCTCGGGGACCTGGAGCAAGAGAAGGAGGAGGAGCTGGTCCTCTGCAAGATTTTCTACCAGACGAACACTAGGGCCAGGACTAAAAAGATTATAAGTTAGTTTGGTATTGGTACTTGTACTTGTACTACCTGGTCGTCTGCAAGTTGGTATTGTTGTTATGGATCTTTCGGTATGAACTTGGCATTTGCTTCCAACCATCATGTCGAGGGTCGATGTAGATATAAAGCTGAATCATTTGTTTCGAAATGAATTTTCAGGCACCTGATTTTTATTTGATGGGTAGCATAAGCACCTGCCGTTTGAATTCCTAGTTCTCCAATTTTTTTACATCTTCGAAGTACACAGGGGATCCATCCAGTTTCACATGCTGATAGTTGGACACGGCACGTCGGAACTGGGCTGTGGCATGCCAAGCCCAGCTCCAAATTGTTAAAAGAGAGGAGCGATGGATTTGGGCCTTCCAAAACAGTTAAGTGTCACGACCCCGATCGTGAAGCACCTCCCATGGACTAAAAAAAGGCCTAGTCCGTTATTATTAGTTGAAATATGTAAAATATTCCATAATGAAAAGAAATATGTAAAATACAATGAATTTAGTCCGCTTTCACTAAAAACCATCCGATTTGCATGAAATTCGTCCGTTGAACCACAAGACGGCTGTCCATACAGAGCCTAACCATACGGAACCAGCAGGTCCATGGCCGTACGCAAGCAAGTGCATGCACTTATTATCACGATGGAAAAATAATGCTGACGTCTGAGACGGTGAAACCCATGAAGTTTTCAACGTAGTCAATAAACGAGAGAATTCTGCAAGTACAGACTGATAACTGGGATCCAGCAGGTATATTGTTTTTTCAGGTCGAGCAAGTTTCAACTGGGCTGTAGACTACCCAGGCTTGGTTTTGTTTTTAACAGGCCCAGCCCATGACGACAACGGGGCACAAAGATTCAGTAGGTATCAACTGGCCTCTGGCCCACCAGCCTTAGTTATATTTTCTCTTAGAACATCCGCAGGCAGTTTTTTTACTGAATCAAACACACAACCCAGTTCTATTTTCCTCTTGAAACGCCATGTCCTACTTCCATTTTCAAATCTCTACCTATAGTTTTACTAGTTCATATACACGTATTATTATATTGAAAATACATAAAGTTCCCTTTTCATCTTTACATCCTTATTTTTTTGTTGTTGTTTTCCCTCCCAGCGCTGATTTTTTTACCACTGGTTTTCCCTAAAACCAACTCAATTGTCCCATGTCTTATTAGCTTACAAAAACAAAATGATATTTTATTTGGCAAATAAATAAGTTCTTAAAAAATAAATGTTTATCATTTCTGGATTAAAACAGTTCAGACTCCACCCAAATATGCAAAATAAGGTTGAACTTTTTGCCCGTGGTCCTTGGCAGAAAATGGGCTGTAATAAATTCCTTAAGAATTAGCAAATGGGCTGCAAATTATTAAAAAAAATAGAAAATGGGCTCTATGTTGTCTGCCACAGATTTGGAGGCTGACTTGTGGGCCTACTAAGTTCATGCGTACACATGGTTTCTCAAAAAAATAAACTTAGTCAACAATCGACTCTACCTGCGTCAGACCGTTAGATGTCAATCTAACGGCAATCGTGATTCTTCAGTCTCTGATCTTCCTGCTCCAGCCGCCCAAACCAGCACCGGTGGAACCGCCTGCTCCCTTCTCCCGTGACCGGCTGTGCTGCCGGGCAGGCCTCACGGCCCCACCACACTCGCATCCCTGGCCTGGCTATCCCTCTACTCACCCACACCTCCTGTTATTCTCCGGCGACGGCAACCTCACACTGCGGCCGAACAAGTAAACCCTCGTACCAACTCCGCGTGGGAAACAACTGCCAAGTCTTCCTCGGCTCCGGGTCATTCCCTTACTTGGTCTCGCCATCGTCCACCGCCTTGGTGTTCTCGGCACGGCGTGGTCAACGAACGACATCCATCGAAAGAGGACTGTACGTGGAGAGGCTGACAGCTGGGTCCACGGCCGCACGCAAGGAAGTGCCTCCTTTTTTTTGTGAGTAGGAAGTGCCTCCTTATTACGCGCAAAATAATGATTCCTCCTCCTGACAGCTGGGACCAACCGGAAGGGCCTCTGTATTTCGCAAAAAAAACATTCCCCCTGCTGACAGCTCGGATCCACCAGCTGTTACGCACAAAAATAATGAATACCCCCGCTGCTAGGTCAGTCCCACCATATATGGAGGCTGACTTGTGGGCCTACTAAGTTGACACGGACGCAGGGCTTTGTCAACTTAGTCAATATAAATGATTCTAGCTACGGTGACCGTACGATGTCCATCCAACGGTCGTCATGCTTCTTCAACCTCTGGTCTTCTTGCTCCAGCCACCCAAACCAGCGCCGGCCGTGCCGCCTGCTCCTGCCTCCCGTGGCCGGCTGTGCTGCCACGCAGGCCTCACCGCCCCACCCTACTCCCACCGCTGGCCAGGCCTTCCCTCTACTCACCCACACCCCCTGTTATTCTCTGGCGACGACAGCCTCAAACCGCAGCCTACGCAGTCAACCCTCATACTCCCCTCCGTGTGGGCATCCACTGCTGCATATTCCCCGGCTCCGGGTAGTTCCCTTCCTAGGTCGCGCCGTCGTCCACCACCTTGGTGCTCTCGGGCGGTATGGCGTCGTTAATGCGGTCAACGAACAATAGCCAGCAGAAGAGGACTATAAGTGGAGAGGCTGACAGCTGGGTCCATGGCCGCACGCAAGGAAGTGCCTCCTTATTATGCGCAAAATAATGATTCCTCCACCTGACAGCTCAAACCTACCGGAAGGGCCTCTCTATTTCGCGGAAAAAACGTTCCCCCCTGATAGCTGGGACCCACCGGATTTATCTTCACACGGAAGGAACTGCCTTCTTAACCCCTGACAGCTGGGACCCACCAGGTTGAAGCGAAGGTAGCGTTATCTGTCTGGCCGCGAGCATGTACATACATAGGGGTCGATCGGTCTCTTTGCAGCGACATACCGTGGCCGAGTAAGGAGCGGCACGTGTTGAAGTAGAGGCGCCGACGTAGCATGTCACGCAGTCCCGTCTATATTGTGTACACGTACGTACGGCCACGCTGCAAGATAGTAAATACGGCTACGTATGTACATACAGGCGGGGTCTCTAACGCATACAGCGACGACATCCTATTCATCGGCAGCTAACCGGTTGGGTCGGAACGGAGTAAACAGCATCGTGTGTTCATCGGGAGCCAACCGGCTTTGACGGAATAGCCGAAACGAGGTCTGGCGTACCGTAGAATGGAGGAAACGTCCTTATGTTCAACCGCGTACGGTCGATACGGGGTCCTGTTCATCGGGAAGGGTCTGGTGTACCGCAAAACGGAGGAAATAGACTTTTGTTCGAGTGCCTACGGTCGAAACGGGGTGCTGTTGATTGGGAGGGGTGTGGCGTACCGCAAAACGAAGGAAACGGACTTGTGTTGGAGCACCTACGATCGAAACGGGGTCCTGTTCATCGGGAGGGGTGTGGCGTACCACAAAACGGGACTCCACGGGCTACTGTTCATCCACCGTCGACTTCCTCGAGCCTCCACCTGCTACTGTTCATCCACCGTTGACTTCCTCCTGCCTCCACCAGCTACTGTTCATCCACGGGGTCCTGTTCATCCAGCCTCCATCGGCTACTGTTCAACCAGCCCTCCATGTGGTCCTGTTCATCCAGCCTCCACTGGCTACTGTTCAACCAGCCCTTCACGGGGTCCTGTTCAACCAGCCGTCCACGGGGTCCTGTTCAACCAGCCCTCCACGGGGTCCCTCCACCGGCTACTGTTCATCCACCCCCACCTCCTCGATCGGGGTCCTGTTCATCCAGCAGCAACGGCCTCTACTACCACGGGATCCTGTTCACCAGGAACTGTTCATCCAACAACCAACAGGGACTGTTCATCAAGAGGCAGCTTCGATCGGCTTCAGTTAGCAGCAGTAGCAAAGGAATCACTCGGGTTCCGTTAGCAGCAAGGGATCGATCGGGGTTCAGTAACGTAGCTAGTGCAATCGCTCGGGTTCAGTTAGAGCCCAACGCCTCGCTCGGGCTCAGTTAGAGCGCAACGCCTCGCACACACACGCGTAGTGTATGAGAGAAATGCACAAACCTCTATGCATCGCTCGGCCCCGACCACCCACCGTAATCGGTAACTCCCCGAAATTTTCCTCGCCCTCGCTTCTACCATGATTTTTTCCGTCATGGACGGCCCAAAGAATGTCATGCAGGTGCATCTCCAGCCCGCCCAAGACGAAAAGCCTATTTTCTGTCATGATTTTTTGTTATAGAAGTAGGAGCCCACCACATCTATGATGATACCGGGTTTTGTCACAATTATAGTCATAGAAGTGTCATAAGCATGACAGAAAAAAATTCGTTCGGCCCAAAATGTCACGGATGTGTCTTTTTTTTGTAGTGTGAGGCGTAGCAGATCAGTGTGCTGATGCTAGGGCAGTACCAATTGAAGTGGTCACTAGTGAATTGCGAGCCATTGTCCATTATGATGCGGTTGGGGACGCCGAAGTGGCAGACAAGGCCCTTGATGAACTTAACCGCCGAGCCTGCCAAGATGGTACGGACATGCTCCACCTTAGCCCACTTGGTGAACTTGTCGATGGCGACTTAGAGGAAGCGGTAGCCGCCAGTCACGCGAGGGAAAGGGCCCAGGATGTCCCACCCCCAAACCACGAAGGACCATGAGAGGGAATGGTTTGAGCCCCTGTGCTGGCTGGTGGATCTATTTGGCATGGAACTGACAGGCTTCACATGACTGGACCAGCTCCTAGGTGTCACGAAGCACGGTGGGCCAGTAGAACCCGCTGTGGAAGACCTTGCCGGCGAGTGTTCACGATGAAGAACGGTGACCGCAGTCGCCTCAGTGTATGTCAGCCAGCAGCTCACGCCCTTGCTCTGCTGGGATGCAGCACAGTGTGACTCCATTAGGGCACTGGCAGTAGAGATCACTGTCCATGAAGCAGTAGGGCCCTGCCTAGCATGCTGCATGGTCTGCCTCTATGTCATCCGCGGGGAGGGCACCGCTCTCCAAGTAGGCCTTGATCTCGACAGCCCAGCTCTCAGTCTGTGGCTCGAGCGCCATCAGCAGGCGAGCGCCTAAGGATGGGCCGCAGTCTGGTGAGCTTGCCGTGGGTGCGGGTGGGAGTTCCTCATGAGGCCTGATGACAATGGCCTCGGGAGGTGCCATAGATGGCCTCAGGAGGCACTCCTCAAAGACACCTGGGCTTGAGGCACACGACGTGAAGCCCACTTGGTGATGCCGTCTGCCTCCTTGTCACCATGAGGGATGTGTTGGAGCTCCATGTCCAGGAAATGCTTCTCGAGCTTGCTCACCTCCTCGAGGTATGCGGCCGTGTGCTTGTCCTTCAGCATGTAGCTTTTGTTGGAGAAGTTGACAAGGAGCTGCGAGTCTCCCTTGATGGTGATGTGTTTGATGCCGAGGGCATGAGCAGCCTTGAGGCCGACGATGAGGCCCTCATAATCGGTGATGTTGTTGGAGACCTTGTCCTTGGGCTTGAAGAAGAGCTGCACAACATATTACAGCTTTGCCACTTGTTGGTGAAGTGAGCATGACGCCAGCCCCCGCGCCCTGTCGTAAGAACGCGCCGTCGAAGTGCAGCGTCCAACATGCAGGAGCACCATTGCCAGGCAGCATGGATACTTCCTCCTGAGGCTCCTCCTAGTGCGGTTTCCATCCATTCTGCTGCAAAGTCTGCCAGGCAGCGCCCTTGATTATCCTTGTGGTGTGGAACTCCAGCTTGAAGGGTTGTAGCCCGATGTTCCATTCGGCGACCCGGCCGGTGGCGTTGGGACTGCACAGTACTTGCTCTAGCGTGTATGACATGATCACCTTGACGGGATGGGCATGGAAGTAGTGACGCAACTTCCTTGAAGCGAGGAGGAGCTTCTGTGGCATGGGGTAATGCTCGCGAGCATCCTGCAGCACCATGTTGACGAAGTACACAGGGTGCTCGACGAGGCGCGTTGGTGTAGGGTCCTTGGCGTAGAGTTCGGGGGGCTCGCGAGGCTGCTCCTTAGGGTCCTCCGGAGGGGCGGCCTCGGGAGGGGCCGGGGCGGCATCAACAGGCTCGGGCGCGGCCTCGGGAGGTGCAAGCACTGTAGTCTTCTCTTTAGCGTGGGCCTGCTCTTCGCGCTCAGTGACCAGGGCTGCGCTGACCCTCTAGGGGTTGGCCTCCAAGAACAGGAGCAGAGGATCACGAGGGTACGGGGCGACCAGGACGGGAGGGCTCATGAGGTGTCTCTTGAGGCCCTCCAATGTTGCATCAGACTGAGGGGTCTACTTGAAGGGGCCCGACCTTATAATGAGGTTGAAGAAGGGCAGGTCCTTTTCGCCGAACATGGAGATGAAACGACCAAGCGACGCCATGTATCCCGCCAAGCATTGCATCCCCTTAAGTTTCTGGGCTGGGCGCATCACCTCGATGGCCTTGATCTTGTCAGGGTTAGCCTTGATGCCACGCTGGGAGACCAGGAAGCCAAGCAGCTTTCCTGAGGGGACTCCAAAGACGCACTTGGCAGGGTTAAGCTTGAGGTTGATCTTGCGCAGGTTACCGAATGTGTCTTCGAGATCTGCGATGAGTGAGCTTGCCTCACGAGTCTTGTTGATGATGATTTCACCAATGTAGGCCTCCGCATTCCTTCCCATATGGGGCCCCAGGCCAATGCGCATAAGCCTCATGAAAGTGGCTCCTGCACTCTTCAGGCCGAACGGCATGCGGATGTAGCAGACACTCCACAGGGTGTGATGAAGGCGGTCTTCTCCTCGTCCCCCTCTGCCGTCTTGATCTGGTGGTAGCCTGAGAAGGCGACCAGGAAGCACAGTAGATCACACCCAGCGGTGGAATCCACGGTCTGGTCTATCTGGGGGAGGGGAAGGGATCTTTGTGGTAGGCCTTTTTGAGGTTGGTGAATTTATCACACATGCGCTTGCTGCCATTTGCCTTGGGGATGACAACAGGGTTGGCGATCCACTCGGGGTGGAGCACCTCGCGGATGATGCCTACCTCTTGTAGCTTCTCGAGTTCTTGAATGATGAACTCTTGCTTCTCGATTACCTGGCGATGTACCTTCTACTTCACAGGGCGTGTGTTGGGACACATGGCTAAGTGGTGCTCGATCACCTCCCTCGGTACACCAGACATGTTTGATGCTGCCCATGCGAACATATCGGCATTTGCCCAGAGGAAGGCAACGATCGCGTTTTCCTATTTGGGGGAGAGTCCGGCCCAAATGGTGAGGGAGGGGCCCAAGGTGGTGCCATCCAGTGACACCTTCTTCGTCTGCGCGCGGACCTGAGAGAACTGCAACTTCTTCATGGGGGCAGCCTCAGAAGGCCCCGCATCATCTTTGTCTGCCGGGTACGCGGTGGCGGCAGCCTAGTATGCGTGCTCGAGGGTGCGCGTCGCGTCCTTCTCGTCGCAGCGGATGGTGATGGTCCTACTGTAGCCCAGCGTCTTGACAGTGTTTTAGGCGTGGTGGGTCACCACCATGAATTTTGCGAGCGTGGGGTAGCCCGAGATGGTGTTGTAGGGCAGGCCAATGTGCGCCATGTCGAAGTCGATGAGCTCAGTGTGGTAGTTCTTGCAGGAGCCGAAGGTGATGGCGAGGTGCACCTGCCCCAAGGGCATCGTGGAGCCGTCGGTCACGCCGGAGAAGGGCCTTGCTGGCATCAAGCGCTTGTGGCATGAGCGTCTTGGTGACTGGCACATTGTTGATGATGGGCGTGCACAGCACAGGGATGGTGCTCGTCTTTGTAGACTTGGGGTGATCGGAGTGATCAAAGGAGATCTCGTACTATGACCACTTGAGGGGCTTGGAGTCCGCGACTTCTGGGAGGGCTGCATTCACCTCGCGAGAGAACTGCTTGAAGTGGCGGTTGAATGGAGGGGCTTCGGCTCCGCCAAGAATGCAGGACACCACGCGAGGCTCCTTGTAGCCCCCAGCATCCTCTTCTAGCACGTTGTCGTTGTTCCTGTTAGGGTGCGGCAAGGTCCGCGTTGGCCTGCTAAGAGCTAGCCTCTCAAGGGTTGGCCTGCCGAGGCTGGCTCTACCAACCCTGGTGAGAGTTGTTGTCATTGTCGCACTCCTTCCAGCGTCCACCCTTGCGGCTGTCGCTGTGGCTTGAGCCACGATCGTTGTGGTCGCCGCGCTTCGCCTGCCGCTCGTCGCGAAGCAGCTTGAGCTTGTTGCAGTCTTTGGTGGCGTGGGAGTGCATGTTGTGATAGGCGCAGAAGGGGCGATCGTCCTTTCAGGCCACGTCGCGGTCGCGGCCGCGCTTCCGCTCGGGCTCCGCCGGAAGCACGGCAGAGCCCTTGTGCTTGGTGTCCTTGCCCTTGGGCTTGGTGATGTCGAGGTCACATCAGGGTCGTTGTGGGCGAAGAGGTGGCCCTCCTAAGCCTTAGCACACTTGTTGGCAAGGTCGAATAGCTCAACCACGGTGTGGAGCTCGTTTGGACGGCAAGCTTTTTGCGCATCCTTACATCTGTGACTCCTTTGGAGAATGCCACGATGACAGCGACATCGGAGGTGCGCGGGATCCTGTTACGCACCTGACTGAAGCGTTGGATGTACTTGCGAAGTGACTCGTCGGGGCGCTGGTGGATGGCACAGCTACTCCCACGAGGAGATGGAGCCCTCAGGGAGGTTCATCAGCCATAAGCGTGCCGCATCCTTGAGGGCCTTGGAGAACCAGTTTGCCATGACCTTGTCATCTCCCTCAGTGGCCTGGATGCTCAAGAGTAGAGTGACAGGAACTCCATGGGGTTGGCGGTGACTTCCTAGTGGGGAGGCAGCTCCAGCTTGAACTTTCTGGGCCACACCACATGGCAGAGCGCAGCTATACAACCCCCAATGGTGGAGACAACACCGCCCACGAAGGTGGTGTGGTTCTGGCGCCCGTCGGCCGCGACCTCCTGGATAGTGCGGTTCTGGCGCTCGCGCTACCTTTCGAAGAGCACCCGTACGTCTGGGCGCGCGTGCTGGATGATTTGGCAGCTCAGGTTGGCGCCGTGTGGTGGGGAGGAGCCGTGGGAGAGCTCAGTGAGTGCTCTGACAGTGACATGCAGCGTCGTGGTTGCATGGAGGAGGTGGAGGAAGCGCGTCCTACCCCGCCCACGCGCCATGTGACGGTGTTGGCGGCAGGGAGCGAATTGGTGCCGGGGCATCGCAAGCGACATTTATGAGCTCGGTGATGCGAGCGAGCCAGGCATCATAGCCGTCGTCGATGGGGCGGTAGCGCAGTAGCTCCTGCGCCATGAGGAGCACAACTTGCGGAGCTGGCGGGTCATGGCGGGCGAGCGAAGTAGCCGTGGCCGTGCGCACGGGTGGTCGGTGCTGCTGCTGGTGCAGTTGGTGCTGCCTGATTGAAGGATGCTCAGGGAAGGTCTCCGCATCTTGTTCCATGCCCATGTTGGCTACACAAGCGCCGCAGACGTGAGAGATGGTGATGGGCTCTGTCTGACGTGGTTGGCATGGAACTTGGCGAGGCGAGCTCGGTCGTCTGCCACGTCGGAGCTGAAGCTCGAGGTGCAAAATCCAAGCCCCACTACCTCGCCTGCCAAATGTCGGGGGATTGATTCTGAGCCACGAGAAATCCTCCAAAAACCATGGTTCGAGCTGTGGGGGCCTGGCTTTGCGTCTATGAGGCTACGATCTAGGCACGGCAAGGACACAGCGAGCTACCTAGGTTCGAGCCACCTTGCAGTGTAATACCCTACTCCTGCTTGGTTGAGTTGCCTGTGGATAGTGCTCTTGGAGCTATAAGGTGAGCCGGAGCTCGTTGGTTCTAGCAATTGCGCTAGGGTTTGGGCAGGGGTTGATTCATCGATCTCTTGCTATGGTGGCCGCGCTGCTCCTTTTATAGGTGCCTTCGGCCTCTTCCCCGAAAATATGAGCGGGAAAGGGCTACCACAGGGCATCAATTTGAAAGGGGACAGGTGCCGGTGCTTCTCTTGATGAAAGGTGGTCTTCGCCTGCGAAAGGTGTTATCTTGATGCGCCAAGGGCTCCACGATGACCTCCGTCCTGCCGCACCACCGTCTTGGTCTTCCATCACCAAAAGGGAGACCTTTTGGGACTTGCTTTGGGGGCAGGTAGGCACAGCTGCTCCCTTAGCACCGAAGGGGAAAGTGTCCTGACCGTGCAGGATGGAATCTGCCTGGACGACATCAGCCACATGATGGGCGGCACCCGCCTGTATGGCTCCTCAGGAAGCCTCGAGAGGGGCACCTCGCGAGGGAGCCCTCGTGAAGCCGCCTGTAGTGATGGTAATCTCGGTGAAGTCCTTCGTAGGTGAAGCCCCTCGCGGGGTAGGGTCCTCGCGAGGCTGCTGGCTTCGTGGCGCCCGCTGGTGGGTCGCCTCATGAGTTGGGCCATGCGGTCCTGCCTGGGTTGTAGGCAGGCTATCACATCCCTAGTTCTGGTATGCTCTAGGCTAGCTTTGTGTCTGCATCATGTTTAAATTTCAAGTGAATTTGAAATGGGGAATGATCAAACCCTAGTAGCAAATAGGATTCAAATAGGTTCAACTAAAATAAATTCCAAGAACCCAAAATGGTCTTCAAGAATGTTCATGATTTTTGGAAAATGCTGGAAATAGCAACCAGAGGTGATGCACATTTTTCCTAGCCATCTTGGATTTTATTTCAACACATATTGCATTTGACTGAGGCTCCAAAAATTGCTATAAATATTTTGACGGCTCCCTATATTCTGAGAATTATTGAGGGACACTGGATTAATTTAGAGATTGCCCAAAAATATTTTCAGAATTATAAAAAATGATTTGGTTTGAAAACCAAATCAAAACAAACAACAACAAAAAGAAAGGAAACTTACCTGGGCCAACTAACCTGGTGGCCTGGCATTGTGCGGCCCATCTGGCCCAAGTGCCAGTCGTCCCTGACCTTGAGCCAGTCAGACGCAGAGCGCGTGCCCGACATGCGCGAGCATGTACCCAGGCCACCTCATGCCTCCCTGCTTCCTCCCATGACTCCTTAGAGACGCCACGCAACCCCCCGGCCCTCTCACTCTCCCCCGTGCTCATCGCCTCCCCTGTCTCTCTCGCGCGCACCCACCCGAGTGTAGCCGCAGCTGCCGCTCAACAACCGCACACTCACCATCGTTGCCGTGCTTCCTTAACCTGTCCTCGAAGTCCGCGTCGATGTCTTCTTCCTCTCCACCAAGCCGCACGAGCACGAACGCCCTGTGGAGCCGCGTTCTCCCCCGTCTTCCTCCTCGGGCACCCGAGATCGCCGCCATGGTTTCGTCGCCTCTGATCCGTCCCCGAGCACTCTAGGCATGCCTCCGAGTTCTCTGTTCTACCTCTCTGAGTGGCACCGACTACCTATCCAAGGAGCAGTGCTACCGTGTTGATCTTCTAGTCAAGGAAACCCCCTTGAGCATTCTGATACAATCCCACTCACTCGCTCCTGCTCTCTTTTACTGCATTCAGACAACAGCGTTTCAACTGTTACTTGTTGCGGTAGCTGAACCCACTTCCTCTGCATGAATTGTCTTTCCCACAGTAAATAGTAAAACCTTATTAGCATGGTTAGGAGTTGCTTGAGCCCCTGTTGTGTTCTTTACCATGCTATGTCTATTGTGCTTGCTATGCTTAGAGTTGTGTCAGGTCTGGTTCATCTAGTGATGGATTGGAATGAATCGATGGTGTTCTACTTATGAGAGCTAGGTGTGTGAACACATTTTGGTAAAGGTAGCGATGAGATGCCATGTAGGAGTACATGGTGAGTTGTCTCATTGAGACCATCCTTAAGAATTGAGTCCTGTGTATGTTATCCAAGACAGTTACTACCACTCATTGGGCTTCGGTAATCAAGCTATCTCGACTTATTAATCTCCTCGATCTCTGTCGAGGAGTTACAACTAGTTTCTGGTATTTGTAGGTTGTGCTATTTTTCTACCAAGTGGCACCTAGTACCGGTGGGCTTGGGACAGACTAGGCACCATGGCATGGTGTACCAAGCATAGTTCCATTCGGCGAGGTGGGCTTGGGAACCCTGCACACATTGTTTGGGGCTGTGATGGAAACTTCGGCTGGATTTCCCTTGCATGTTCAGCCTCAGATAGGCGATAGACCTGGACTAGAGTCTTGCATGGTTAGTCAGGTTGTGGCCGACACCCTCGCTAGGCTTTTGCTAGAAGGTTGCCGAGATAGATGATGTGTACATGGTGGTAAGTGGTGAGAGCGTGTGTGAAGAAGTACACCCTTGCAGGGTAAAGATCTATTCGAATAGTCGCGTCTGCGGATATGGACTACTTGGAGACTTATATGGTCATAGACAACTCAAAGTGGATACTGTAAAATGCGCAAGATAAGCATGAGTGCTATGGATGGACTTCTTGTAGAGAGACGGGAGAGAATCCATAGTGGTATATTGATGGGGTGGTTACTGGACTCGTGTGCGCTTTCTCACCTCAAAGAAATTACGGGTAGTCGTAGTACAAGATAGCCATAGAGTGAAAGCTGGCTTGCTGCAGGTAAACTCCACCACCCCCACTTTTATTGATACTGATGTATAAGTAGTTAGTTCTGATGTATGTCTTGTTGAGTACCTTTGTACTCACGTTGCCTAATTTATGTTCTTGCAGAGGAGATTTCGGTCTCACTAGTAGTTCCCCTTGGACTTCGACGAGTAGCTTGTTACCTCAGCTACGATGTTGTACCCTTGGAAGGGTCTTGTAGATAGTCAGACTTCGTAGCCTTTTTCATTTGTAGTTGTCTGTACTCAGACATGTTATGCTTCCATTGCTTGTATGCCTTGTATGTTGGGTCAGGAGACCCACTGCTTGTAATAAATATTATGTTGGCTCTTCTTAGCCTTTATCTATGTATGAGTTGTTGAGTTGTGTTGTGATGCCATGTTGTACAACACATACTTGCATGTTATGCATACGTGTAATGTGTATTGCTATGTGTGGGGTTTGACACTTAGTTGTTTGTCTGTGGTAGCCTTTCTTATGGGGAAATGCTCCCTGGTGCTTCCACTGAGCCATAGTAGTTCGCTACTGGTCCGGAACACTTGGATTGGCCAGCATGTATCCTTCTTTGTTCTTGTGTCTGTCCCTTCGGGGAAATGTCACGTGTTGTTCCTTTAAGTCCTTGTAGCTTGCTATAACTTGGGATCATACGTTGATGAGCAACACGTTCATTGCTGGGTTAGGTATGCCTATCCCTGTATGACTGTGCCTCCTTGGTTCATGACTAACCATGTCGACCTGGGTTCTCTGTCATATGGATGCGAGCAACACAATCATATACGTGAGCCAAAAGGCGTAAACGATCCTGGCCAAGGTAAGGCTGCAGCCATGGGAATACCATGCGTGAGGCCGCAAAGTGGTATGATGTGTTACATGCTAGATCGGTGTGACCTAGGAGCAGGTGCCCGACAGCATTGGTATCAGAGCCTGACGGCCTGTAGGATTACCAAGCCAAACTGGTCGAAGTTGAGTCTAGAAATTCTTTAGTTATATTAGGGAATTGATTGTGGAAGGGAATGTAAGGCTCTTTTTACTCCTTAGACCTTATGTCCTTCTGATTTGAGTCATCCTATCTTTCCTACGGGGTTAAGGAACTAGGCTTCCCCTTCTGTCTAGCAATATCACGAGTTACTATTTTGTAGACTTATAGGATTGGTTGATCAGAGTCATATTCTAGTTTTCCAGTACTTCCTGTGTATTGATTAGAACGGTCACAGAACCTTGAGTGATGATGTCGAGTATGGTACTACCCCATCTTCTGCAGGATGTCTCCTTTTGAGCATTTTACTGCTGTTATGCTGCCGAAACTATCCTAGGAATTCGAGAGATACTAATTCCCTTGCGCTACATACTGCATCCTTATGTTGATGCTGAATCCATCCTTGTTTTTCCTTGGTTTTGTTCTTCAGTATGTCACCGGTTACCCGAGGTTCTATTGCTCCTAGCCCGAACCACGGAGATGGTAGGGATGAGGATCCTCCCGACCAGTCTTCATTGGCAGAGCTCTTGTTAGAGATTGAGAGGAACAAGCGTGAGACTAACCTCTTGTTGGCACGTATCGAGGAGAACATCGCACATCAGTGCAATGAGTCTCTGACCATCCTTGACTTCATCAGCTTGCACCCACCTACATTCCATCATTCCACTGAGCCACTCGACGCAGATGACTGGCTCCATAGCTTCACACATAGGCTGTGTTCCACGAACGTAGCTGAATGTGACAAGGTCACCTATGCTACTTACCACCTGGAGGGTCCTGCTAGTCTTTGGTGGCAGAACTATGAGGCTATGCTTCCAGCTGGCCAGATTCCTACGTGGAGAGATTTCACTGAGTCCTTCCGGGAGCATCACATTCCTCAGGCTCTCATTGATAGCAAGAGGGAAGAGTTCTGTAATTTCACCAAGGACAAGATGGATGTTGATGCTTACAGTACAGAGTTTGAGAAGCTTGCCCGTTATGCCACAGAGGAGGTGTCCATGGACGCCAAGAAGCAGGCTAGGTTTCGAAAGGGTCTCAACCCTAAGTTACACCGTGATCTTCACTTACACCATTGTGATACTTTCAACGCTCTTGTGAACAAGATCATTAATGCGGAGACAGCTCAGCTCACTTACAAGGAGTCTCGTAAGCACACCCGTGACTTGGGCTCTTCCTCTGGCTCGAGCTCTCAGAAGCGCCGGATTTGGATTCCGAACAACACTCTTCCACCTGGTTATGCACTAAGGCAGTCTCCTATGTGGCACCTCACCCAGTTCGGCAGTATGCTCCACCCAAGCCTATTGGTGGACCACTTGTCAATGCGGGTCCACATCCTACTTCCATGATTTGCTACAAGTGTGGAGAGCCAGGCCACATTGCTCGTAATTGCACTCAGACCAGCATTGCTCCAGCCCAGTCTGGGAGGTCTATTGGTTGTGGTAAGCCATTAGCCAAGATGTTCCGTGTCAAGCCAGCTATCACTGAACGTGGACGTGTGCATCACGTCTCAACTGAAGAAGCTCGTGATGATCCGGATGTCGTTCTTGGTACACTCCTTGTCAATTGCCATCCAACATCGGTTTTATTCGATACTGGAGCATCTCAATCCTTCATTTCTGAAAGTTATGCTCATTTGTGTGACATGTCATTTTGTGATATGCCCTCTCCACTAGTCATTCAAACTCCTGGATCCAAATGGCAAACTTCTAGGATAAGCTATGGCAATGAAATCCTTGTTGACAGACTTGTATTCCTTGCTTCCTTGATATCTCTTAAGTCTTCAGATATTAACATCATCTTGGGTATGAACTGGATGACAGCTCATCATGCCAAGATTGATTGTTACACTAGGTCTGTTTAGCTTACACACCCATCTGGCAAGATAGTCACTGTCTCCACTAGATTTGCAAAGCGTTAGCTCTATTCCCTTAATGCTAGTCCTCTCCCAGACCTTGAAGATATACCGGTAGTCCGTGACTTTTCGGATGTCTTTCTAGAGGAACTGCCATGTATTCTACCTGACAGAGATGTAGAGTTTGTCATAGATCTTATTGCAGGAACCGCCCCAATTTCTAGGAGACCTTATAAGATGGCACCCTTAGAGCTAGCTGAGCTTAAGAAGCAGCTTGATGAGTCCTTGCAAAAGGGTTTCATCCGTCCTAGTTCTTCTCCTTGGGCTTGTCCCATCTTCTTCGTCAAGAAGAAGGATGGTACAGATCAGATGGTTGTAGATTATCGTCCTGTTAATTTGGTCATGATAAAGAACAAGTATCAGCTCCCCAGGATCATTGACCTGGGTGATCTGCTCGCTAGATCCTCAGTCTTTTCTAAGATGGATTTGAGGTTAGGATACCACCAAATCAAGATTAGAAACGGGGACATCCCCAAGACGGCTTTTGTCACTTGTTATGGCCAGTACGAGTACACCGTTATGTCCTTCGGTCTAACCAATGCTCCAGCCAGATTCTCTCACTTGATGAACTCGATCTTCATGGAGTACTTAGATAAGTTCGTCGTGGTTTACCTCGATGACATTCTTATTTACTCGAAGAACAGGAAGAACATGCCGAGCATCTTAGACTTGTGTTAGCAAAACACAGAGAGCACCGCCTTTATGCCAAGTTCTGCAAGTGTGAATTTTGGTTGCCAGAAGTGACCTACCTAGGCCATGTGATCTCTGGTATGGACATTGTTATCAATCCAGAGAGAGTTCATTCCATCCTTGATTGGACTCCACTTGAATCGGTTAAGCAAGTTAGGAGTTTTCCTGGTCTAGCGAGCTATTGTCGCCGCTTTGTTGAGAACTTCTCTAAAGTTGCAAAGCCTCTTACTGAACTCCTCAAGAAAGATAAAAAGTTTGAGTGGTCCCCACAGTGTGAGCACAGTTTTCAGGAACTGAAAAGACGCCTGACTTCTGCTCCCATACTTGTGCCACCGGACTTCTCCAAGGAGTTTGTTATCTATTGCGATGCCTCGTGATAGGGACTAGATTGCATTCTTATGCAGGATCGACATGTGATTTCCTATGCATCTCGACAGTTGAATCCACATGAGGATAATTAGCCTACACATGATCTAGAGCTTGCAGCCGTAGTCTATGCACTTAAGACATGGCGACATTAACTTCTTGGTAACCGTTGCAAGATCTACACTGATCACCAGAGTCTCAAGTACATCTTCACCCAAACGGATCTGAATCTCAGGCAGAGACATTGGTTAGAGTTGATTACGGATTACGACTTAGGAATTTCTTACACCCCACGCAAAGCCAATGTCATGGCTGATGCGCTAAGTTGTAAGTCCTATTGTAACAATCTCATGTTGCTACAAGGTCAACCGCTTCTCCAATGAGGAACTCTATAAGCTTAACCTTCACACTGCTCCTCAAGAATTCCTTTCTACCTTGTTGGCGAAACCTACTCTTAAGGATTAGATTATCACTGCCCAGGTGCAGGATACGGGAATTTCCCGGATCAAGAGAAATATTAAGAAGGGAGTTGCTGGTAGTTTCTCTGTAGATGATCGAGGTGTTGTTTTCTTTGAGAACCGTCTGGTGGTTCCCAAGAAGCAATATCTTCGGCGGTTGATCCTTAAGGAGGCTCATGAATATCCTCTTACGATTCATCCCGATAGTACTAAGATGTATCAGGACCTACGCCAGAGCTTCTAGTGGACTAGGATGAAGAGAGAAATCACTAAGTTCTTTGCTAACTGTGATGCTTGTCATCACGTTAAGGCAAAACATCAGAGGCCTACTAGTACCCTTCAGCCTTTAGCTATTCCTGAGTGGAAATGGGACAAAGTTGGTATGGACTTCATCACCGGCTTTCTCAGGACCAAGAAATGGAATAATGCTATCTTCGTAGTCATTGATCATCTTTCCAAAGTGGCCCACTTCCTTCCTGTTCGAGAGAGTATCACTGCTAGTCAGCTTGCTGACTTATATATCTCTTGAATAGTTTTACTGATGCATGATGGGATCATTACATAACAGAAGATACATGCTGTCGTGATGCGCACGGGTCATCTTGAGGATGCGATGGCCAGGCGGCCCTCCGGTAAGTAGTTCTGCCATGACTGCGCATTGGGCTTCCACTAGGTTGTGGGAAGGAGCTCTTGCTGGCGGCAACGCAGAGGAGGCTCCAGAGCATGTATAGCTCCACTTCGCTCGTATCCATGAGGTCGCGGATAGAACTTGCGGAGGTGTAGCCAAGTTGGGCCCTAGCGCTGGTGAGAACCAGCCCGGTGCTCAAGCACGGCGCCAGTAGTGGTGCCCGAGCGGCCCTTGACGCGCTTGAGAGGGACCTCCTGGCAGAAGACATGTGCCTCATGCAGGAGCACGCGAGCCTAGAGGAGGGGTGGCGTCAGCTGGATGTGGCCTTGAAGCTGGGCGGTCAACGGGATGCCACCGCGCGGGAGGAGCGTGACCGGATCATGAAGGACGCTAAGGAGGTCTTCGCGAGGGCCCTTGAGGAGGACGCCAAGGTCAAGCAGCGGTGGGACGAGGTCATGGCCCACAAGAAGGCCCTCTAGGAGCACGCCGCTAACAGGGGGCTGGAGCTCCGGGCATGGGAGGGGGTCGTTGCGTCCCTCAAGAGGCAGCTCGCCCCTCGGGAGGGTGAGCCATCCAGGCGCGAGGAGGCCATCGACTCCCGCGAGGGCCAACTTGCTTCCCGCGAAGACAAGCTGGAGAAGCGCGAGAGGGAGCTTGCGAGCTGCAAGGCGGACGTGGGCCTCCGAGAGCGGGAGGCCGCTCAGACCGCCACGGAGCAGGAACTTGAGCACGAGCGCCTGTCGACATGTGATCACAAGGTGGCGGACGCTCAGGCCACCTACGACGCCCGCGTGGCCAAGGCCAACTCCCAGCTCGCAGAGCGGGAGACAAAATCCAAGGGTGACATCGAGGCCAAGGCCAAGACAGTGTGCGAGGTACTCATCATGGACCACAACAAGAAGCTGAAGGGCCAAGAGGATCGCTTCACCAAGAAGGCAGGTGAGCTCCAGGCCAAGGTGGACGGCCTCAAGAAGCGGGTGGCGGATGTGGAGCTAGAGCTGGCGCAGGCAGTGTCCGCCAAGGAGGATCTGGAGGGTGAGCTGGCCTCCCTCCGGACGCATGTGGGTGGCGTCTCCTAGGTTGTCAAGCAGGCCCGGGAGGCGTGCATGCGATTGCCGGGGCAGCAGCACGAGCGCAAAAAGATGTTCCACACCCTTATTACACACGCAAATGGTTGTTGCTCGGTTCACTGATACGAAGACCTCGGAGCCTCTGGACGACAGTGACGCAAGCTACCTCGATTCTTCACGAAACTTGTAGGGAAACTGGAGGGTGGGGCCAAGGATACGAACGAGCTCGTCGAGGAGGAGTGCCCTGATCTCCTGACCATAGTGACGACACAGCTCTTCAGCAACCTTCTCCGTGGCAACGGCGGCTTTGACTTCGAGAGGGTGATGGCACCTATCGCGCCGGAGCTCCATGACGGGCTCGCAAAGGAGGTGCAGGATCACGTCGCAGACTTTGTCCAGAAGTGTGCGCACATCGACGACGAGCCCGAGGGAAGCGCCACCGCCGCCGACGATGACAGAGATGACAATACCTCCTTTGTCTAGGCCTCCCCTTTATCCTCATGTTTATGTCCTGTGATGAATAGACATGGCCCTGTGGGGGCGTGAATATGATGTCTTGTGATGATTTTAAATCCTTAATGCTTTCTGCCATGTTTGCTTCCTCGCGAAGCTTACTTCCTTTCCTTTTGCTTGCTTTGGTGCTCTAGGTTGCTAGGACCCAACTGATACGTCTCCAATGTATCTATAATTTTTTATTGTTCCATGCTATTATATTATCCATCTTGGATGTTTTATACGCATTAATATGCTATTTTATATCTTTTTTGCGACTAACCTATTAACCTAGTGCCCAGTGCCAGTTGTTGTTTTTTTCCTTGTTTTTGTCTTTTATAGAAAATCAATACCAAACGGAGTCCAAACGGAATGAAACTTTTTGAGGATTTTTCTTGGACCAGAAGACAACCACGAAGCTTCGAGAGGAGGCCAGAGGAGCCACGAGAGGGCCACAAGCCCTAGGGGCACGCCCCCTAGGCTTGTGGGCCCCTCTGGACTCCCCTAACCCTAATCTCAACTCCATTAATACCCAAATATTCCCCGTATACTAGAGGGCACAGCACAAATACTTTTCCATCGCCGCAAGCTTTTGTTCTCATGAGATCCCATCTTGGGGCCTTTTTCGGCACTCTGACAGAGGGGGATTCGATCACGGAGGGCCTCTACACCAACCTTCCTGCCCTTCCGATGATGTGTGAGTAGTTTACCACAGACCTACGGGTTCATAGCTAGTAGCTAGATGGCTTCTTCTCTCTCTTTGATCTTCAATACAATGTTCTTGGAGATCTATTCGATGTAATCTTATTTTGCGGTGTGTTTGCTGAGATCAGATGAATTGTGGGTTTATGATCATATTATCTATGAATATTATTTGAGTCTTCTCTAAACTATTTTATGCATGATTAAGATAGCTTTGTATTTCTCTCCGATCTATTGATTTGGTTTGGCCAACTAGATTGATCTATCTTGCAATGGGAGAGGTGCTTTGTTTTGGGTTCAATCTTGCGGTGTCCTCACCTAGTGACAATAGGGGTAGTGAGGCACATATTTGTATTGTTGCCATTAAGGATAAAAATATGGGGTTTTACCATATTGTTGGATCTATCACTCTACATCATGTCATCTTGCTTAAGGCGTTACTCTGTTCTTTTTAACTTAATACACTTGATGCATGCTGGATAGCAGTCAATGTGTGGAGTAATAGTAGTAGATGCAGGCAGGAGTTGGTCTACTTGTCACGAACGTTATGCCTATATTCATGATCATTGCCTTGGACATCATCATAACTATGCGATTTTCTATAAATTGCTCAACAGTAATTTGTTTACCCACCGTACGCTATCTTCAAGAGAGAAGCCTCTAGTGAAACCTATGGCCCGGGGTCTATTTTCTATCATATTATTTTCAGATCTATAAAACCAAAAATACAAAAAATACCTTGCTGCAAGTTATTTACTTTTATTTAGTTTTACAATTTGACTTATCTTTTATACCTATCTCTATTAGATCTCACTCTTGCTAGTGACCGTGAAGGGATTGACAACCCCTTTTTCACATTGAGTGCAAGTGTTTGTTAGTTTGTGTAGGTGCATCTATTGGATACTTGTGTGTTCCTCCTACTGGATTAATACCTTGGTTCTTAACTGAGGGAAATACTTATCTCTACTTTGCTGCATCAACCTTTCCTCTTCAAGGGAAAAATCAACGCAAGCTCAAGAAGTAGCACCAACCCCCGAGCGTACTGCAGCCGTTGCCGGTATGCTAGGACGCGTGCCTAGCGAGGCTAGAGGGCGTAGGGCTCTGCAAGGTGGTGAGGGTTCCTGAGGAGTGATGCTCAAGAAGCCCCCTTTGACGTGCAAGCAGTATGCGTAGGGAAAAGGAAGGTTGGTGCTCACGAGGTCGCGAGGGAGAAAACACCAAATGTGCTAAGAGAAGCTTGTGAGGCATTTCGACTTAGCTCTTTTAGGAGTACGCGACTCGACGCGTCGCCGCCTGCGGGTTGTGCCTCGCGATGGGTGTTTGCCCGCGAGGCCCCTCGTGGGCACTTGATGGTAGCGATGCAATGGCTGCCTCGCGGGGGTTCCTTGTGAGTCCTTCTGAGGAGGAGCGCTCGTGAAGCTTCTTGTGCCCTGCATCAGTGAGATTGCCACCAATTTTTTGCATGTAATGGGGCGGCGCATGCTCGTGAGGTTGCTTGTGTGTATCAAGCGAGGAGATAAGTAACATGGACCCTGGTGAGGTGATGTGCACGGGAGCAGGCCTGTGAGCCAGAGCTCAGTCACTTGGGTTTAGTAGCGCTGTTGGGTCTGACCCAAGCATAGGCACCGTGCCCAGCCCCCACTCGCGTGATATGGAGAAGGAAGATCGCGAGAGCGCACGCCCCATGGGGAATACTTCACGACAAGCATATGTAACACTTAGAAAATGAAGTTTTACTGGTGCATGAAGGGATCATTACATAACAGAAGATGCATGTTGTCGTGATGCGCACGGGTCATCTTGAGGATGCGATGGCCAGGCGGCCCTCTGGTAAGTAGTTCCGCCATGACACCGCATGGGGCTTCCACTAGGTTGTGGGCGGGAGCTCTTGCCAGCGGCAATGCAGAGGAGGCTCCGGAGCATGTATAGCTCCACTTCGTTCGTATCCATGAGGTCGTGGATAGAACTTGCGGAGGTGTTGGATGTTCCATGTGTTTTGTACCAGAACACCCTCCTCCATTTCCAGACGCGCCGCGCCAGGCCGAAAACGTGTACTACCCTGAAAGGCCTTCCCACGTGGGTGAGAGCATGTGGAGTCCTTCCCTAGAGAGCATCCGTCGCAGGACAAGGTCGCCAGCTTCAAGTGTGCCGAGGCATATGTTGCGGCTGTGGTAGTGATGCAACGCCTGCTGGTATCGTCCTGCTCAGATGACAGACTAGCGGTGTGCCTCCTAGAGGAGGAGCAGATCAGCTTTCCGCAGGCCGTCCTGCCGAGCCTCATCGAAGGCTAGGACTCGTGAAGACCTGTGCTTGAGCTCGGTGAGGAGGACAGGATCAGCCCCGTAGATGGGGAAGAAGGGTATTTTGCTGGTAGGCTTGGTGGCGGTCATTTGGATTGCACAACACGGAAGGGTGCTCGTCGAGCTAGCCCTTGCTGTAGGCCGTGAGTTTTTTCTTGAAGCTCCTTGTCTTGAGGCCCTTGAGGACCTCAACATTGGCACGGTCAGCCTGGTTATTGCTCCTTGGGTGCACCACTAAGGCGTAGCAGATCTGTGTGCCAATACTGGCGCAATATGACTTGAAGAGGCTGCTGGTGAATTGCGACCCGATGTCAGTGATGATGTGGTTGGGGACGCCGAAGCGGCAGACAAGACCTTTTATGAATTTGACGGCTGAGCCTACCGGGATGGTGTGGACGGGCTCCACTTCATCCCGCTTGGTGAACTTGTCGATGGCGATGTAGAGGAAGCGGTAGCCGCCTTTGGCGTGAGGAAAGGGGCCCAGGATGTCTAGCCCCCAGACCGCGAAGAGCCATGAGAGGGGGACGGTCTGGAACCTTTGTGCCGGCTGGTGGATCTGCTTGGCATGGAACTGGCAGGCCTCGCAGGTTTGGACCATCTCCTCCGTGTCGCGAAGCACAGTGGCCAGTAGAAGCCGCTGCAGAAGACCTTGTCGGCGAGAGTGCGTGATGAGGATTGGTGGCTGTAGTGTCCGTCGTGTATGTTGGCAAGCAGCTCGCGCCCTTTCTCTGTTGGGATGCAGCGCAGCACGACTCCATTGGGGCGCTGGCGGTAGAGCTGGCCGTCCTTCAAGTAGTAGGGCCCAACTTGGCGAGCTACACGCTCTGCCTCTGTGTCGTCCTCAGGGAAGGCACCGCTCTCCAAGCAGGCCTTGATCTCCACGGCCCAACTCTCAGTCTATGGCTCGAGCGCCATCAGCACGCGCGCGCCTAAAGATGTGTCACACCCTGATTTTCATACCACATCATTTAAGTTAATTAAGCATGAAAATTTGGACCAACATAAACTTTTGTGCGATTTGGCTTTATTTTGATTTGGGTTTCTATTAATATTTTCAAAGTGCTCTTAAATCAAATAAATTCCCCAAGTCTTATACTTCATCTACTTGCTCCACAACTTTGTCCAATGATCATACGATGTGTATAGGACATAAAAGTATTTTCTTACAAAAATAATTTGGCCAAAAAGTATTTTCTAAATTAGGTTTTCCAAAAGCCACTGAGTTAAGGCTTTAACTACAAGTACTTTAATTTAGGTTGTGAAAAATTCATTCAAAAATTTAATTGAATCCTACTAGATATAGGACTCCCGAAAACCACAAAAATATTATTTTAAACATTATTTTGATATTTTATTTAAAGGCTTTTTCTTAAGGCCAGAAATGGTCTTTAATAGCTTAAAATTATTTTAAGGTTTCAAAAATATTTGAGAAAATTTAGGGAAGCTCAATGGACATATATTGTCCATATATATGAGTTTCAACACATGGTCATGACCAAAATATTGGTCAAAACCCCTTCTGCTCATTTCAAACTTTGAATAACTTTGCACTGTCAAGTTTCTCCTATTTTGCTGAAATTTGGTACGCTTGCTCAAATCACTTACTGGTTCATCTAGACCAAGTGGTTCATGATGGAGAATAGTGCAACTTGGTCAAACCTTGCCAAAACCCCTTCTGACCAAATCCATCGATGGAATAGTTTACATTGTGAACTTTCTCCAGATGAGCTACAATTTTGTGGACCATCTCAAATTGCCCCCAAACGCGTTCCTGTAAATTTTTAAATCCATTGGATTCCTCTAGCTACCCCAATCCATCACCAAACACCTTCTGCCTTATTCTAGTGATCAATGATTGAGGCACCAAATCAATTCTCCATGGGCTCAAATTTTTACCAGAGCTCTCCCTGGCCACCCTCTAACTCTAGTAGAAATTGCAAGACCATGGCTCAATGATTGAGGGGTGAAAACCCCATTTTTCCTCTCTGGACAACCACTATTCCCCCTCCCTCTCAATCCCTTCTCTCTTCCAAAGGCCCTCCAGAGCATCCAATGCCATATATACTTTGTTTAATCACTCCAAGAACCCACTAGACACAAAAGGACACGCCCATGGCACTAAAATAATGCCATGACATGCCGAGCTCACTCTCTGGAGCATGCTACAGTGCTCTCCTACACTGTAGCACGCCCATTCTGAGGCACCCCATTGACCTTGGGGGCCTGGACCGTGTCTCCTCAGGCCTCCTCAATGTCCTCTACACGCTTAGCTATCAGGCCCCTCCTCCCTCACCATTGTTTCCCCCCTGGCAAGCTCGCTCGAGCACTGACAGAGCTCACCACTCCCTATTCGCATGCGGGACCCATCCCATCCTCGCGTTGCTCTCCCTTTCCTTCCCCTGAGCCCCAAGCCTTGCCTACGACGACCGTAGACACAACCTAGAGCGCCAATTTGGCCTCTGGCATCACCTAGGCCATGGTCGTGGACACCGTCCGCGGTGCACCACCGCCCCGCCATAAAAAGTCTTCCCATGTGCCCCTCTCGTCTGCATTCACTTCCTCTCCCTACCGTACACCTCTCGGACCAAACATCTCGTCCTCCCGTGCCCTCCGTCCACCTCCATGGCCGGAGTGCTGCCGCCGAGCCCTCGAACATGCTAGAGCCTCTGCTGCTTCCCCGCTCCCACTGACCACTCTTGAGGACCCCCACGACCACCAGGAAGCCTCCCCGCACTCCAACTCTCCCTCTCCACGGCCGGGTCCACCGGTTCCATCCTCACCTCCACCTCCCTCCACCTCAGTTAATAGTGGGCTCGCTGTCGAGCTCGCCGGCGGCCCCTTCGACCTCCACCAGATGCGGCGCGACCTCCCGTGTGCCGGGCCTCACCAGGGACGACCTGAGTCGCTGGCGCGTGGTGGTTTTCGAGCTTCTGCCTCCGCGGCCGTCGCCCGCACGTGAGGAGGAAGATGGCATGCGAGCGAATCCCAGCTCCTCCTCTGGCCCCGCCTGTAAGCGTTACAACGACGAGGTGCAAGCAGCTGACAGGTGGGACCCCTAGTTAAGTCGAGGCGGGTTCACTAGGAGCATGCCTTTGCATGAGGTAGGTGCCACCACGGAGTACGCCTTCGGCATCAGCAGCCCCGCGCATGTCTGAGCAGCTAGGCCGGCCCAGTTGCACCTCGCCGCTAAGTCGCGCCTACTGTGCGATGCCGCCGCTTCAGTTTGGCCCATTTAGCTATATCTCATTCTTCTTTTTCTTTTTCTAGAGGCATTGGAGATTCCATAGAAAATTCAAACCGATTCCAAATTTGATGATTCAAAATCATGGAGCCTCCTAAATCATGCTCTATCAAATGGACAAGTTTTCACATTTTTCCAGTAAACTTTCTTTCACACTTATGTGATAAAACCCAATCTTCTAATTATATTTTGAACTTTAGAAATTCATAGGGAGCTCATCCTAGGTCCAAATGAAGTGATTCAAATTCCTAGATGCATCTAAGCTCATAACCTAGTTTCTGATCATTTTTCCATGTACTTTCTCAGCAACATAAAGTGTTGAACCACTTCTTCATGTATGGTCAACTTTACAAATCCCTAGGAAATTCATTTTAACTCCAAATCTAGTGAAACCAATTTCTAAATGTTTCTAAAATCATGCCTTGTGTAATGACTACCTTTGCTTATTCTACAAAAAACATATTTCTATAAACTTCTTGCATATTTATTATCCCTTGATTCCACCAGATTGAAATGTTCAAAAATCCTTGTTGATCGAAATTTAGTAGAACCACTTTGGTCATTTTTCATATAACCAGAGATGTCCTAGAAAAGTGGAATTACTATTTTTAAGAGCACTTTTTTTCTTCCTTGTTGTGTTGCTTATTGGGATTGCTTTCGACCTAAGTTGACGATGTAGACAGAGTGCTTAGAGAAGGACCAGAATATTTGAAGACTTCAAAGATCAAGCCAACCAAGGCAAGCAACCCTTTGACCATGATGAACCCTTTTTACATCACCGACCGCATGATATCCTGGTGGTGGCCACCTTGCTAGGCTTGCCTCCGTTTGCATGTTTCCGTTGATACTTGCATTGTTCATGACTCTACCCTTGCTTAGAGTTGTGTTGGTGGGAAGTAGATACATGCTTGGCTATGCAAACTGGGGTAGGGTTATGCATGGAAAGAAACAAGTGTGGTTTAACAAAGACGTTCGAAAACCCCAACGCGTGACATTAGTGCCTTTGGGAGATGATGAGCTAGGTCACTACTTGGCAATAAGTGATGTACCGTGGCAAGTGAGTGTATTGTTTCAAAAACAGATTAGATTTAAGATTTTATGACCTTCCCAACCGAACATGCGCAATCACGCTACCCTAGTATGGGACGGGGCATTATTGATTACCTAGTTCGTGCTAGCATGGATGCCCGCATTCCTAGTGACGGGAGTGGCGTGGTCACTCTCGGGACGAGGTCGTGCTTGGATAGGCGGCCATGACTGTTTTTACAGGGCACCAAACACATCATGGGTACCTTCATGCATGTTTATGTCATAAGTCTGGGAGCGAGCCTCCGGAGACAGTGATAAAATTGTGAGGAAGTTTGGGATGAGGGCTGTTACCAATCAAGTGGATTATATGTTAGTCACGGCTAGGGAAAGGTAGTGATCGGGTGCTTACCCCGGGTACTTGAGGTACCACGGATCACGGATGACACGAAAGTTCCCCAGATCTTCAGGGTAAAGTGTGCAACCTCTGCAGAGTGTAAAGCTATTCAAATAGCCGTCTCCACGGTCAAGGACAGTTGGGTGGTGCTACTTAAACTATGTCTGGGTTTTACAAAAGTGTCGGTTGAGGAATATTGTTGGTGTGATTCATGACGAAGTCACGATGAGCCTGAGACTGAGTTGTTCATAACTCTTTCTCGATGTTGATGTTTGTAACCTCTTAACACTTGTTGTAGACGCATTCATGATTCTAATAAGCATTGATCATTCTTGCATGAGAAAAATAGCTTTCTGCAAAATACCAACTTAGTAGTAGAGCCCTGCATATTATTCTGTTTCAATCATGGGTTGGTTGTGAGTATATTTAAAAGTACTCATTGGCTTGTCCCTAGCTATTAAATTGTCCAGGCAAGGAAGAGCAGGAATTTGAATAAGAGTTCTTCGGTGACGGACATGCGAACTAGGACGCTTTCCCAGTCAAAATGTCTGTAGGATTAAGGCCGATGGCATGGGTCCAAGTTATCGACGAAGATTTCCGCTGTGATGTTTTATTTGTTGTTTAGCCCTTGAGGCATTATTTATGTAAGTCTTGACCATAATGGTCCTATTTGTGTAAGACTTTATGTAATGGATGTAAACTCTTGATATTTATTTTGTTGTGTACAGTGAGCATTGAACCTTGGGATCACTCTGCACGCACAATCGATGGCTTCGACTTTGTAAGTCGGGGTCCCCACAGAGCTGGTATCAGAGCCATCATAACTATAGGAAGACTTAGTTAGCATGGATGTCAGTTAGTACAAAACTATGTTTCAAAACTATAACTATTTTCAAAACTATCTATACTTCTCCCCTTTTCCGAGTTTTCCAAACCTAAGATATATTTTTACTTATTAACCTCTCCCCTTCAAAACTTTTGTAAATGGCCGCTATATCCAAAGGCTTCTTGACCACCGGATTCGCTGTGCTTCTCGAGGATAGCATCAAGAAGTGCCACTTTCACCAAGCCCCCACTTTCACCTACCATGAACACTAGATCAATGACACCGATATGGAGTACCATGTGGAAGTAATCGTGAAGGCTAATGACCCTCCGACGAGCTAGTTCTTCGAGGCACCCCAGATGGCAACCCTGGTCCTCGCCGTCGATACAGCTGCACTCAAGGCACTAACCCGCCTTCGAGACCTTCTTCCGGAGATGGCAGACGAGCCATCAACCCGCTACTACCTTATCATAAGAAGGGTGATGACGAGAGCAGCGCACCAGCTCCACCCCTGGAGGGAGGACTTCCACTTAGATTCCAGACCTACTTCAGCCTTTGTGCCGACAGCCTAGCACAACACTTGGCCTCACGGTCGATGGAGCTCCAAAAGGAACTTCACAAGACCAAGGAACTTCTCTGCCAAGCTCAAGGGAAGACGGATAGGATCAAGAAGGAAGGTGCTCCCCCTGAATAGCCCGCGATCTCCTACCAAGGTGGAAGACCTTCGAAGAATGCGCCTGCCAAGAATGGAGGATCATCACAGCAACACCAATTGACCGCAAGGGATTACTGCAAGCTCTTCACCACACCACTGGCAAAGCAATGCCCTATTGATCGCCTGCATTCCCCCACTCCCTGTAGTGATGAAGAAAGTCAGACGGATGACAATGAGGAGTGTTGGTGTCAAAACCGGTGGATATCGGGTAGGGGGTCCCGAACTGTGGACCTTGGCTCGATGGGGAACAAGGGACGTGGGACACGATATTTACCCAGGTTCGGGCCCTCTCTAAGAAGTAATACCCTACGTCCTACTTGATTATATTGCTTGTGTATATGAGGATTATAGAGTTGATCTACCACGAGATCAGATGACAGAAACCCTAAACTAGTAGGATGGTGATTGTTCTCTAGCCTCTATGGACT
Source organism: Thinopyrum elongatum (assembly GCA_011799875.1). Lineage (NCBI taxonomy): Eukaryota > Viridiplantae > Streptophyta > Magnoliopsida > Poales > Poaceae > Thinopyrum > Thinopyrum elongatum. Next base: position 302,586,310 of record CM022300.1, read on the forward strand.
AAGTCCCCTGGTTTATATTGACACTAGGGGTATTAGGGTTACACATAGTCGGTTACAACAAGGGAACAAACATGACGAATCTTCCACCTTGACTTGGAGTGCACAACAAGACACAAAAAGTCTCCTGTCCGGATACAATGTCGCTCCATAGTTCAGTCCACCAGCAGCTGTCCGGCCCATGAGAGATAGGCCGGCATCCCGAGGACCCCCTAGTCCAGGACGCCCTCAGTAGCCCCCGAACTAGCCTTCAATGATGGCTTCTCGTAATTCAGTATCCGGCTTGTACGCGAGTTCCTCCTATGTATTCGGAATAATCCTTTCCAGCCGAAACTTTAGAGGGTATCCGTCCCACATGCATAGTCATGCCGTATCCGGCATCCGAACTATTGATTTTACTTAACCTTGGAGGCCAACCATTCAAATATACGTAGTACCTTCAACTGACATTTTTTGGTGAAGGGTCATGGCTGATTATAAACATCGAACCATCCTGAGAACTCGATGCGCGGCTTGAGGCAGCCCCTCTATTGGCACGTCCCATCGAGGTGGAGATCGTGTCTTGCTTTTTAAGGGATTTGATAAATGATTCCCAGTATCCCACTCGCGCATAATACCACGAGTATATCGGGAAGTGGCGAGGCCAGTGGCGCGTTTAAAGGGCTCTTGTTATCACAACCGCTTATAAAAAGAGACCAGCCGTGGTTATCCCCTCATGCCTTCCTCTTCCTTTCGCCACAGCCATTGGCAAAGCACCAGCGCCCCAGCTCATCTTCTCTCAAAAGATCCCCCTTCCACACACTCGACTATGGCCGGATCCGGAGTGAAGGGTAAGTGGGTGGCCTCAAGCGTCTCCAACAACGACATCGAGGACCTGAAGTGAGCGGGCTACCTCTCTCCCAACATTGTTCATCGGGCCCCTGAGGAGTGCCAGGTCGTGCCGACGCCCCGCACCGGTGAGCAGGTGGTGTTCATTCCCCACTTTATCCAGGGACTAGGCTTCCCACTCCCCCCGTTCGTTCAAGGGTTAATATTCTACTACGGGCTCGACTTCCACGACCAGGCTCTGAATTCCTTCCTCCACATCTCGGCCTTCATCACCGTTTGTGAAGCTTTCCTTCGGGTCCTGCCACACTTCACCCTATGGCTGAGGGTCTTCAACGTCAAGCCGAAGATTGTTGACGGCCTGCACGCGGATTGCGGGGGAGCTATGGTGAGCAGGCTCACCCGACTCAGATGGCCGGAGGGCATATTCATAGAAATGGTCAAGATCTGGCAGAAAGAATGGTTCTACATCACAGAACCCCGTGACGCGGCCTAGGCGGCCACTCCAGAATTCAGATCCGGACCACCTGCGAGGCTAACCTCGTAGACCAAGAAAGGCCTTGAATGGGGGTCTACTACCGAGGTGGAGGCACTGAAAAAATGCGTCTCCAATATGATAAAGGCGGGGGCCACGCTGACCAGCGTGGTCCAGATCATGCTCCATCGCCGTCTCCTACCTTGCCAACTTTGGGTCGCCCCAATGTGGTTCTGGAAGCCCGAAGACCCCCGCACCATGCAGCTCTTCTATGGCACCACTCACGAGAAGCTGTGGAATGTGTTGCTCAAGCCGCAGAAGACGTGGCCGGCCTAGGGGGAGGACATCGGCCTCGACACCGAGAATCCCCCTAAGGAGGTAATGTATTATTATTCGCTTCATGTTCGGATATTTGCATTCCCGCTATGGTCCTCAACTCCTTTTTCTTGTTCCCATAGGGCTGGCTTAAGAGGGCCGTGAGGATTAACAGTCCGGCCCCACTGCCCGAAGACCCTAGTTCAGCTCAGCTAGAAGAGATGTTGAACGTGGCGCCTTACAAGGCACTAGAGAAAAAGGAGAAGAAGAAGAAGAACCCTACGAGGGAGGCCCTGGAGGGCCTCCGGACACCAAGTCGGGGGACACCCACGCCCCCTCTGCACACAAGGGGGAGCAGGATCAAGAAGAGGAGGAGGAGAGCAACTCCTCCCGCACCAGAAAGAGAGCGGCATCGGTCGAAGCCGAAGGAGAGCACCCTTCCCCGGCTCCGAAGAAGAGGAGTAGGGGCAAATTGGTCATGCTCGATGATAGTTTGGACTCCGATGAGGAGTTCGCAGCCTCCGAGAAGGTCCCGGAGAGGGCTCCCAAAGTCAAGCCCCGCGCTGGAAGGTAAGAATCCAAAGACTGTCTGGGTACCGGTTTTACAAGCCCATTACTAAAAGCATGTACGCTCTCATGTTCCAGCCTGCTGCGTGACCTCCCTACTGACCAGATGTCGGAGGGCACTTCTCCGCCAACCGATTTGGCGAAAAGTGGAGGCGCATCGCACTCTGCGCATCGCACTCTACGTCTCCTCCGGTCATCGAGGAGACCGGGGAGGTGCTGTCCCAATGGACCCCACCCGTGCCAAGCACGGGGGGCGATGGCGACATTGACATGGCCGAGGCTAATGCTTCGGCAGCCAAAGACTAGGAGAAGGAGCTCTGTCAAGCCAAGCCCTCTCAGAAGACGGTTCGGGGGCCTTCACAGCCTTTCGAAGCATCACAACCACCCCCCACTGAAGGGGGAGCCGGGCCCCCGCCGCCGGTGCCGAACACTGGGGACCGGGTTGTGGCAGAGTGGCCGAACATGATGGAGGAGGCTGTGAACAGCTCCTCCATAGTCGCGGAATACCGCGCCCTGATGGGTGCGATTTTGCAAGGTGTTCCGTGTGTTAACAGCGGACTGAAGTAAGCTTTTGGTGGCCTCCTAATAGGCTTTGAGGTAAACAAAGTAATGTTTTCTTTGTAAAGAATGTTCTTTGGAAACAAAATTTGAGCAGTCCTTGTATATAGCAGCCCCCGAGACTCTGGCAGGTTTTGAAAAACCTGGGAGAGGATCGAAAATCATGGGAACTGTGGCCTAAATGTCATGTTGTTTTATTTTGCAGGCTTCGGCGTTGGTGGCTGCTGCCAATGCCATGGAGCTGGTCGAGATAAATCATAAGCTGAAGAGTTCCGATGACGAGCTCGATCTTGTCAACAAGCGGTTTGACGAAGCACAAGGTTAGTCTGTTCGAAACACAGTTCCTTGATTTTCTTTGTCAAGCAAAGTATCCGGGGTTATCCCTCAGCAAGATGTGATTTACAGCTGCCGCCATAGAGGTCATGGACCTTAAGGCTGAGCTGCTGATGGCCAAGAAGGAAGCAGCCGAATAGAAGGCGGCGGCCGAATAGGCTGCCGCCGAACTCACATTGGTGAAGACCGACCATGTGAAGCATGAGGCCAGAGTGGCCGAAGTACAACAAGAGCTCAAGGATGCCGTCACTAAATGTGAGGACCTTGAGAAGAAAAATAAGGATCACGCCACCGAGCTAGCGAACATGAAGACGGAGATCCAGGAGGCACGATCGAAGGCACGGTGCGCCTGAGAGGAGCTCGGACAAGTAAAGTAGATTGCAAATGGTAAGGAGTACTTACTGCAGAGTGTCTTTAGTGGCCAGATGTTCGTGTTGCTCACTCGGGTCTGGCATTCCGCAGGCGCATTTGCGGAGCTCTCGAAGAGTGCTGCTGATGCCTCAAGGCACTATGCAGCTCGGGAGGGTGACTCCGTGCTGAGGCTATTCTGGGCGCAGTTCCAGGCGCCCGAGAACTCTCCCCTCCTTGTTAATCAAATGAAACAATTGATGGAGCTACACCTCATGGCGGAGCCGGCCATGAATGACCTTTGTGTCCGGCTGTGGCCCTCCGAGCCCATACCGAGAAGCTATTTCGGTCTGGTGGCAAAGCTGTGTGACGCTGCTGCCCGTGTTGAGACTGTTAAGCGCTCGGTCTATATCGAGGGGGCTCGGATGGCGTTCTCGAAGACCATGGTGCATTGGCCGAAGATCAAACCCATCGATATGGCCACCGGACCTCCTTCAGCTAGAAAGGAGCATAGGCGCCCAGAGCAGTACTTCTCCGTCGTGATGGACGGTGCTCGGGCAGTGGAGGCGCAGTGCTCGAAGGATGTACTCCTTGAGTAGTTGTGCCATTATGTATTAAATTGTGGTCGAACCTTATTCTTTATAATGCGGTTGTGTTTTGTATGGGTTATCATACTTGCATGTGTTTATGTTAATTTTGACTCTTGTGCGGCCGTTTCATTCTGGAAGTTACTAGTCGTCGACTTCAGCCCCCATGTAGATGCTATGAGGGGTGTTCCATCCTCCGCACTGTAACCCTTAGCCGACATCTCGGTGCCCGGAGGCGGTAGTGTAGGAGGGGAACAAGGCAATCAGACTATGCGGCTTTATTACTTTCACTTAGCCATAGGAGCTTGACTACGGGGGCTGATAACCAGCCCCAGTGTGGTGAGATGTTCCACGAACCCGAGGGCCAGGCGTCTATCACTTGATTTGTTCAAAGTTAAACCCTTCGTGTTACATGGTATAATCGCCAATGATTTTGGGTTTAACACCTATCATCAGATCGACGACCAGTTCTCGCCTATTATGACAGTCAGTTTTCGGCTTTCACCACTGAGGCACTTGACCAAACTAGGTGAAAGTACAATCGCAGTGGTTCTCCCTTTGCCTTCTTAGCCGAACATGCGGAATGTAAGAAGGTAAGCACGGAAGTGGGGCAACCCAACTATTGACCCAAGACATAATTCGAAACCGATGCATATAATGCAATATCCGAGACCCTGGACACATTGGAAAATTGGGTGCCGTACTTAATGCGTGGGGTGAGCGTTACGGTCGAGCCCCCGGTCTATTAGCCGATTTGCATATGTGTCATACCGGTTTAAGACAAGATCGAAGAGCAGGGAAAAAGGAGTGCAGTATGGATAACTGTAGAGGGACCTCAAAAGGTTTGCTTTATTTCCCATAAGCTCATGACATTTAGTCGTACAATTCGAACTACCGAACAAAGCTTCAGATAGGGATACATTGTAAAAAAAGAAGAAATTTACAGATGAAAGGTTTACATATTGCCTTGATGCGTGGGTTAACACCCTAACTGTGCCCTACTACACGTCTGCGCCTTTGCTTCTGCTGGAAGGAACAACTCCATGGGGAGGGTGGTTGTCCGATGACGGGTCCTTCACAAGGAGCTTCGAGAGGTAGCCGCACTAGTGGATCTTGATGAAAGATAGGTCCTGGATGGTACCTGTTCGTCATCCAAAGACACGTTATTCCATGGTACGATTGAACCGAACTCTTGGTGCTTAAGCCCCACAGCTTCCCATGGTATTTTGAGCGCGAAGTTGTGATGTCGAGGCAAATAATGTGCCGCTGGGGTGGGCATGCTGTGGGGGCCGTATCCCTATGCACGTCGAACGCAGGGAGGCCCCTTGGCTGGAGATAGGGCCCGTGCTCGCTTGCTTGCCTCTCGCGCCTCGACGATGGGCTAGCACTTCGGCCCTTCGTATCCGATTGCCAAGGCCGCAGTGTGTTCCTCGGTCCGGAGAGAGCGCTCCGTGTTGCCATTAACTGTGATGACGCTTCTTGGTCCGGGCATTTTTAGTTTGAGGTAGGCACAATGGGGGACGGCGTTGAAGTGAGCGAATGCCGTTTGGCCTAGGAGGGTGTGATAGCCACTGTGAAAGGGGGCGATGTCGAAGAACAAGTCTTCGCTCTGGAAGTTATCCGGAGAGCCGAATACTACTTCCAAAGTGAGAGTGCCCGAACAGCGGGCTTCAATGCCGGGGATGACCCCCTTGATGGTGGTGTTACTGGGTTTGATCCTTGACGGGTGATGTCTACTACACAACCTTCTTCTTGTAGACTCGTGTTGGGCCTCCAAGCACAGAGTTTTGTAGGACAGTAGCAAATTTCCCTGAAGTGGATGACCTAAGGTTTATCAATCCGTGGGAGGCATAGGATGAAGATGGTCTCTCTCAAACAACCCTGCAACCAAATAACAAAGAGTCACTTTTGTCCCCAACACACCCAATACAATGGTAAATTGTATAGGTGCACTAGTTCGGCGAAGAGATGGTGATACAAGTGTAATACGGATGGTAGATATAGGTTTTTGCAATCTAAAAATATAAAAACAGCAAGGTAACTAGTAACAAAAGTGAGCAAAACGGTATTGCAATGCTTAGAAACAAGGCCTAGGGTTCATACTTTCACTAGTGCAAGTTCCCTCAACAATGATAACATAATTGGATCACATAACAATCCCTCAACGTGCAACAAAGAATCACTCCAAAGTTTCTATCGGAGAACGTAGGCCGAAAACGTGCATCAACCCCTATGCATAGATTACCCCAATGTCACCTCGGGAATCTGCGAGTTGAGTGCCAAAACATACATCAAGTAAATCAATAGAGCATCCCATTGTCACCATAGATATCCCATCGCAAGACATACATCAAGTGTTCTCAAATCCAATACTCAATCCAACATAACGAAACCTCAAAGAGCAAGACTCAATTCATCACAACAAGAGATAGAGAGGAAAGAAACACCATATGATCCAACTATAATAACAAAGCTCGCCGTACATCAAGATCGTGCCAAATCAAGAACATGAGAGAGAGAGATCAAACACATAGCTACTAGTACATACCCTCAGCCCCGAGGGTGAACTACTCCCTCCTCGTCATGGAGAGCGCCGGGATGATGAAGATGGCCACCGGTGATGTTTTCCCCCTCTGGTAGGGTGCCAGAACAGGGTCCCGATTGGTTTTTGGTGGCTACAGAGGCTTGCGGTGGCGGAACTTCCGATCTAGGTTTCTTTCTGGGGGTTTCTGAATTTATAGGAATTTTTGGCGTCGGTTTCACGTCAGGGGGGTCCACGAGTCAGCGACAAGGCAGGGGACACGCCCAAGGGGGGTGGGGGTGCCCTCCACCCTTGTCATTGACTCAGGACTCTTCCGGCCCAACTCTTTTGCTTCAGGGGCTTCTTCTAGTCCATAAAAAATCACCGTCAATTTTCAGGTCATTTGGACTCCGTTTGATATTCATTTTCTGTAAAACTCAAAAACAAGGAAAAAAACAGAAACTGGCACTGGGCTCTAGGTTAATAGGTTAGTCCCAAAAATAATATAAATAGCATATAAATGCATATAAAACATCCAAGATGGATAATATAATAGCATGGAACAATCAAAAATTATAGATACGTTGGAGACGTATCAAGGATCCCCAAGCTTAATTCATGCTCGTCCTCGAGTAGGTAAATGATAAAAACAGAATTTTTGATGTGGAATGCTAGCTAACATATTTATCAACGTAATCTTCTCTATTGTGGCAAGAATATTCAGATCCATAAGATTCAAAACAAAAGTTTAATATTGACATAAAAACAATAATACTTAAAGCATACTATCAAAGCAATTATGTCATCTCAAAATAACATAGCCAAATAAAGCTATCCCTACAAAATCATATAGTCTGACTATGCTCCATCTTCATCACACAAAATATTCAAATCATGCACAACCCCGATGACAAACCAAGCAATTGTTTCATACTTTTGATGTTCTCAAACCTTTTCAACTTTCACGCAATACATGAGCGTGAGCCATGGACATAGCATATAGGTGGAATAGAATATGGTGGTTGTGGAGAAGACAAAAAGAAGGAGATAGTCTCACATCAACTAGGCATATCAACGGGCTATGGAGATGCCCATCAATAGATATCAATGTGAATGAGTAGGGATTGCCATGCAACGGATGCACTAGAGCTATAAGTGTATGAAAGCTCAAAAAGAAACTAAGTGGGTGTGCATCCAACTTGCTTGCTCACGAAGACCTAGGGCAATTTGAGGAAGCCCATCATTGGAATATACAAGCCAAGTTCTATGATGAAAAATTCCCACTAGTATATGAAAGTGACAACATAGGAGACTCTCTATCATGAAGATCATGGTGCTACTTTGAAGCACAAGTGTGGTAAAAGAATAGTAGCATTGCCCCTTCTCACTTTTTCTCTCATTCATTTTTTTGGGATCTCTATTTTTTTTGGCCTCTTTTTTTTCGTCCGGAGTCTCATCCCGACTTGTGGGGGAATCATAGTCTCCATCATCCTTTCCTCACATGGGACAATGCTCTAATAATGAAGATCATCACACTTTTATTTACTTACAACTCAAGAATTACAACTTGATACTTAGAACAAAATATGACTCTATATGAATGCCTCCGGCGGTGTACCGGGATGTGCAATGAATCAAGAGTGACACATATGAAAGAATTTTGAACGGTGGCTTTGCCACAAATACGATGTCAACTACATGATCATGCAAAGCAATATGACAATGATGAAGCGTGTCATAATAAACGGAACTGTGGAAAGTTGCATGGCAATATATCTCGGAATGGCTATGGAAATGCCATAATAGGTAGGTATGGTGTCTATTTTGAGGAAGGTATATGATGGGTGTATGGTACCGGCGAAAGTTGCGCGGTACTAGAGAGGCTAGCAATGGTGGAAGGGTGAGAGTGCGTATAATCCATAGACTCAACATTAGTCATAAAGAACTCACATACTTATTGCAAAAATATATTAGTTATCGAAACGAAGTACTACGCGCATGCTCCTAGGGGGATAGATTGGTAGGAAAATACCATCGCTCGTCCTAGACCGCCACTCATAAGGAAGACAATCAATAAATAAATCATGCTCCGACTTCATCACATAACGGTTCACCATACTTGCATGCTACGGGAATGACAAACTTCAACACAAGTATTTCTACAATCCACAATTACTCACTAGCATGACTCTAATATCACCATCTCTTTATATCTCAAAACAATCATAAGGAATCAAACTTCACGTAGTATTCAATGCACTTTATATGAAAGTTTTTATTATATCCCTCTTGGATGCCCATCATATTAGGAATAAATTCATAACCTAAGCAAATTACCATGCTGTTTAAATAATCTCAAAATAATATAAGTGAAGCATGAGATTTCATCAATTTCTACAAAATAAAACCACCGCCGTGCTCTAAAAAGATATAAGTGAAGAACTAGAGCAACTGACAAACTACTCCAAAAAGATATAAGTGAAGATCAATGAGTGGTCAAATAATTATGTTGCTATGTGAAGACTCTCTCACATAAAAGAATTTCAGATCTTAAGTAATTTATTCAAACAGCAAGAAAAACAAAATAAAATGACATTCTAAAAATAGCACACATCGTGTGAAGAAGCAAAAACTTAGGCTCAACCGATAGTAACCGATAATTGTTGATGAAGAAAGGTGGGATGGCAACCGGGGCATCCCCAAGCTTAGATGCTTGAGGCTTCTTGAAATATTAACTAGGGATGCCTTGGGCATCCCCAAGCTTGAGCTTTTGTGTCTCCTTAATTCCTTTTATATCACGGTTTCCCTAAATCTTAAAAACTTCATCCACACAAAACTCAACAAGAACTCGTGAGAAAAGTTAGTATAAATCAAATACAAAACCTTATCATTATCTACTGTAGCAAATCACTAAAATTATTATTTAACATTGGATACTAAATGCCTCTGCATATTTAATACTCCTATCTTCAAATAGAATCATTAAACAAGCAAACATATGCAAACAATGCAATCATAACAGCAATCTGTCTAAGCAGGACAGTCTGTAAATAATGCAATTGTACTCATACTTTCCTAACTCCAAAAAATTCCAAAAAATTACCACACTGTATAAAAAAATTTGTTACTCATTGTGTAAAAATTTCAAGATATTATCACGTTTTTACTTTCCATAAGAATTCAGACAATGATAGAAAACTTTCTGTTTTCAAAACAGCAACATATAGACTTGCAAAATAAGCATGGTAAAGGCTACACCTGACCTTTTTATTGAACTAAAAGATTAAAAACATTACTCTAAATAAAAGCAAGTAACTACTAATAAAATAAAATGATGCTCCAAGCAAAACTCATATCATGTGGTGAATAAAAATATAGCCTTAAGTAAATTTACCGATGGATTGAAGACGAAAGAGGGGATGCCATCCGGGACATCCCCAAGCTTAGATGCTTGGTTGTCCTTGAATATTACCTTGGGTTGCCTTGGGCATCCCCAAGCTTAGGCTCTTGCCACTCCTTATTCCATAGTCCATCTAATCTTTACCCAAAACTTGAAAACTTCACAACACAAAACTCAACAGAAAACTTGTAAGCTCCGTTAGTATAATAAAACAAATCATTCACTTTGGTACTGTCAAGACAAGATTCAAAAAATTTCTCACATGATTCGTACTGTACCCTATCATTTCTACAATTTATATTAAGCAATATAAGCCATAGAAACTAGAAAACAAGCAAACTATGCATCGAAAACAGAATCTGTCAAAAACAGAACAGTCTGTGAATATCTGAATTGAAATCATACTTATGTAACTCCAAAAATTCTGAAAAATTAGGAAAACGTAGACAATTTGTATACCAATCAACTGTAGAAAATTAAGAAGTTTTCCACGTTCCAGTGAAAGATATGAATTTCTGTACTGTACAAAAAAGTTTCTGTTTTTGCACAGAATCAAGTCAACTATCATCCACACTATCCCAAAGGCTTTACTTGGTACTTTATTCAAACAAAATCTATAAAACATGATTAATACAGTAGACTAATCATGTGAACACACAAAAACAGTAGGGGTAAATATTGGGTTGTCTCCCAACAAGCGCTTTTCTTTAATGCCTTTTAAGCTAGGCATGATGATTTCAATGATGCTCACATAAAAGATAAGAATTGAAACATAACGGGAGCATCATGAAGCATATAACTAGCACATTTAAGTCTAACCCACTTCCTATGAATAGGGATTTTGTGAGCAAACAATTTATGGGAGCAAGAATCAACTAGCATAGGAAGGCAAAACAAGCATAACTTCAAGATTTTCAGCACATAGAGAGGAAACTTGATATTATTGAGATATGTAAAAGCATATGTTCCTCTCTCATAATAGTTTTCAGTAGCATCATGAAGGAATTCAACAATATAACTATCACATACAGCATTCTTTTCATGATCCACAAGCGTAGAAATTTTATTACTATCCACATAAGCAAATTTATTCTCATGAATAGTAGTGGGAGCAAACTCAACAAAATAACTATCATATGAGGCATAATCCAATTGAAAATTAAAATCATGATGACAATTTTCATGGTTATCATTATTCTTTATAGCATACGTATCATCACAATAATCATCATAGATAGCAACTTTGTTCTCATAATCAATTGGAACCTCTTCCAAAATAGTGGATTCATCACTAAATAAAGTCAAGACCTCTCCAAATCCACTTTCACCAATATTGTGAAAAGATTCAACACCCTCCAAAATAGTGGGATCATTAGTACCTAGAGTTGACACTCTTCCAAACCCACTTTCATCAATATAATCATCATAAATAGGAGGCATACTATCATCATAATAAATATTCTCATCAAAACTTGGGGGACTAAAAATATCATCTTCATCAAACATAGCATCCCCAAGATTATGGCTTTGCATATCATTAGCATCATGGATATTCAAGTAATTCATACTAACAACATTGCAATCATGCTCATCATTCAAAAATTTAGTGCCAGACATTTTATAGACTTCTTCTTCTAACACTTGAGCACAATTTTCCTTTCCATCATTTTCACGAAAGACATAATAAAGATGAAGCATATGAGGCAACCTCAATTCCATTTTTTTTGTAGTTTTCTTTTATAGACTAAACTAGTGATAAAACAAGAAACTAAAAGATTCAATTGAAAGATCTAAAGATATACCTTCAAGCACTCACCTCCCCAGCAACGGCGCCAGAAAAGAGCTTCGTTGACGGGATGTGAGTGCCGCTTACCTAGCCTCCCCGGCAACGGCGCCAGAAAAGAGCTTGATGTCTACTACGCAACCTTCTTCTTGTAGACTTGTGTTGGGCCTCCAAGCGCAGAGTTTTGTAGGACAGTAGCAAATTTCCCTCAAGTGGACGACCTAAGGTTTATCAATCTGTGGGAGGCATAGGATGAAGATGGTCTCTCTCAAACAACCCTGCAACCAAATAACAAAGAGTCTCTTGTGTCCCCAACACACCCAATACAATGGTAAATTGTATAGGTGCACTAGTTCGGTGAAGAGATGGTGATACAAGTGTAATATGGATGGTAGATATAGGTTTTGTAATCTGAAAATATAAAAACAGAAAGGTAACTAGTAACAAAAGTGAGCAAAACGGTATTGCAATGCTTAGAAACAAGGCCTAGGTTTCACACTTTCATTAGTGCAAGTTCTCTCAACAATGATAACATAATTGGATCACATAACAATCCCTCAACATGCAACAAAGAATCACTCCAAAGTTTCTATCGGAGAACGTAGGACGAAAACGTGCATCAACCCCTATGCATAGATTACCCCAATGTCACCACGGGAATCCGCGAGTTGAGTGCCAAAACATACATCAAGTAAATCAATAGAACATCCCATTGTCACCACAGATATCCCATCGCAAGACATACATCAAGTGTTCTCAAATCCAATACTCAATCCAACATAACGAAACCTCAAAGAGCAAGACTCAATTCATCACAACAAGAGATAGAGAGGAAAGAAACACCATATGATCCAACTATAATAACAAAGCTCACGGTACATCAAGATCGTGCCAAATCAAGAACACGAGAGAGAGAGAGATCAAACACATAGCTACTGGTACATACCCTCAGCCCCGAGGGTGAACTACTCCCTCCTCATCATGGAGAGCGCCGGGATGATGAAGATGGTCACCGATGATGATTTCCCCCTCCGGCAGGGTGCCGGAACAGGGTCCCGATTGGTTTTTGGTGGCTACAGAGGCTTGCGGCGGCGGAACTTCTGATCTAGGTTTCTTTCTGGTGGTTTCTGGATTTATAGGAATTTTTGGCATCGTTTTCATGTCAGGGGGGTCCATGTGTCAGCGACAAGGCAGGGGGCGCACCCTAGGGGGGTGGGGGCGCCCTCCACCCTTGTCGTTGACTAGGGACTCTTCTGACCCAACTCTTTTGCTTCGGGGTCTTCTTCTGGTCCATAAAAAATCACCGTAAATTTTCAGGTCATTTGGACTCCGTTTGATATTCCTTTTTCTATAAAACCCAAAAACAAGGAAAAAACATAAACTGGCACTGGGATCTAGGTTAATAGGTTAGTCCCAAAAATAATATAAAATAGCATATAAATGCATATAAAACATCCAAGATGGATAATATAATAGCATGGAACAATAAAAAATTATAGATACGTTGGAGACGTATCAACGGGTCGATTCCCATTTTCCTTACTGTATCTTCATAGATCAGGTTGAGGCTGTTGCCTCCGTCCATGAGGACTCTGGTGAGGTGGTATCCATCGATAATCGGATCTAGGACCAAGGCTGACGATCCTCCATGATGAATACTGGTTGGGTGGTCCTTGCGATCGAAGGTGATCGGACATGCTGACCATGGATTAAATTTCGGGGCTACAGGCTCTATGGCGTAGACGTCCCGAAGTGCATGCTTCCTCTCCTTTTTGGGTATATGAGTGGCATGGATCATATTCACCATTTTCACCTCAGGGGGGATTGTTTTTGGCCTCCATTGATAGGCCTGCAAGGTTCCTCATCGTACTTGCTACGGGGGCCTTTGCCCCTGTCATCGGTTGTAAGTTTGCCGACCTGCTTAATTACCCAACAATTACGTTTGGTGTGGTTGGCGGGCTTGTCCGAGGTACCATGTATGTGGCAAAGCCTATCCAGGATGACGTCCAACTTGGTGGGTCCGTCCTGGTTTCCTTTAGAGGGCTTTTTTCGTGGCCCTAACTTAGAATTGCGGAATCCGGCATTTATTACCTTGTCGTCGGCCTCGGCGCCATTGTGATGACGCATATTTTTATTGCGCCGCGACTTCCCGTTGCCATCCTGGAGTTCTGAAGTGCCGGGGTCTTCTGGGTTGGTGCTTCTATGAGCCAACTAGCTATCTTCGTCCACACAAAAGAGGGTCATGAGGAAGGTGAGAGTCACCATTGCCTTCGGCTTATCTTGGTCAAGCTGTCGTGCGAGCCGTTCGTCCCGGATACTGTGTCTGAACGCGGCTATGGCTTGGGCATCCGGGCAATCGACTATCTGATTCTTTTTTGTCGAAAACTGATTCGAAAATTGTCGGGCTGACTCACCGGGCTGTTAGACCACGTGGCTCAGGTCATCGGCATCCGGAGGCCAGACATAGGTGCCTTGAAAGTTGGCTCGGAAAGCATCCTCGAGCTCTTCCCAGCTCCCTGCGGAGTCTTCGGGGAGGCTGTTTAACCAATGTCGGGCTGGTCCTTTGAGCTTTAATGGCAGGTATTTAATGCCGTGGAGGTCATCTCCTCGTGCCATATGAATGTGGAGAAGAAAACCCTCAATCCACACGGCTGGGTCTGTAGTTCCATTGTATGGCTCGATGTTTACGGGTTTAAACTCTTCAGGGCATTGGTGCTGCATCACCTCATCTATGAAGCACATTGGGTGAGCGGTGCCCCCTACTCGGGCTACATCGCCTCGAACCTCGGATTCCATCCTAGCCCGGCGTTGATTCCGAACTCTATCATTTCGGTTGAGCCATTCTTGGTATCCGTCTCTTCTATTGGGAGGGTAACCTCTTGATCCATATATGGACCTTGACTCACTTGCTCTAGCGGCCAGGTCGTGTCGCAGATTGTATTTATATTCTGGCTGTGCCGCCTCCTTGCCTTTACGGCGAGGGGGCAGGTGGGTATTCGTCCTCTCCAGCCGGCTTGTCGCCTTGAGTTCGTCTGGGCAGTGCAGGCTCGAAGGCCTCGTCATCGAATTGCGGCAACAATTTGCGCTTGGGGTACCTCCTTGTTTGCCGTTCGTAGCCATACCCTTCTTCGGCTTCTAGGACCTTCGTCCATCTGTCGTTGAGGGTGTCTTGTTCGGCTTTTATCTGTTGCTACTTCTTCTTCAAGCTTCGCGCGGTGGCTATGAGGTGTTGCTTGAACCGCTCTTGTTCTAATGGATCTTCTAGGACGATAAAATCTTCAGCTCCAAGGCCGACCTCCTCTTCGGAGAAAGGCATGTAATTACTATCTTCGGAATCATTGGGGTCTTAGGGGTTATACTGACCCTCATGCCCCTCTAAGCCATCAGACTGGTGCTCGGCGGCGGGGTCACCGAGGTCTTCCTCGTTGTCCACGGTGTCGCCCTCGCTGGTGCCCGTGTTGCTTTCCTTGCCTCGTCGCCCCTTGGATCATCGGCATTGTCTCCGGCATTTAGGGGGCTCCTCTCTAGGCTTGTTACTATCCCATCTGGGGGTGCTGTCCCCATTAGCACCATCACTCTCGTCCTTGGGAGTATCCACCATGTAGACGTTATAGGTGGATGTGGCCATCCATCGGCCGATGACGGGAGGGGCGGCGTCCGTGTGAGCCGTGGCTTCGCTGTCGTCGTCCATGTCATTGGCCTCCTCGGAGGCATAGTCCAGCATGTTGGTTAGGTCTTCGACAGTGGCTACTAAGTGGGTGGTGGGTGGGACGTAAAATTCCCTATGGCTTGCCTCAAGGTTCCGTTGATCGTCAGCCGAGGACGGGCCATCGACAATAGTCATCATCAGGATCCGATCGAACGCCTCGTTTAATAGGGCGAGGCTGTCCGGATTGTCGTATGAGGTTTCTTCGGAGTTGGCCTCTGTCGTCATGGTGGGGCGAGGCATGAGTCCGGCCAGGGCAAAATCCTAGTCTTCAGACGTCGTACTTGCATCGAGGCTCAAGGCCGAGTCTATAGTGAGGAGGGCGAGTCCGGCTCGGGTTGACTCCATGTCTTCGGACGCCGAACTCCTGTTAGGGCTCAAAGCCGGATCCACGGTAAGGAGGAAAGGTCTGGGCGGGGTTGATTCCTGGTCTTCGAACGTAAGAGTTGATTCTGAGTTTTAAGATGATGGTGCGGTAAGGGCTGATCCAAAGATCAGACCGGGGAGAGGCCCCGAAGTTAATGCTTCGGAGGCCGTGGTCGTTCCAGGTAAGACTGCGAAGATAGTGAAGATCAGATGGCCCCGAGCATCGGTGACGTACTCAAAGTTACCAAACCTGATCCGATGCTCAGGGGCGAAACTGTCGACCTGGTTGAGATGACCAATCGAGTCGGCATGCAGGCCAATGGTGGCGAACGCAAAAAGTTGCCCGGGGACGAAGATGTCCCTAGTGTTGATGCCGTCTCCGATGATCAGGCGAGCCATCAATACCTCGGTGATCCAACATCGGAACTCTGAATGAAAGCACCAATGTCGGTGTCAAAACCAGTGGGTCTTGGGTAGGGGGTCCCGAACTGTGGACCTTGGGTCGATGGGGAACAAGGGACGTGGGACATGATATTTACCCAGGTTCGGGCCCTCTCTAAGAGGTAATACCCTACGTCCTACTTGATTATATTTCTTGTGTATATGGGGATTACAGAGTTGATCTACCACGAGATCAGATGAACTAAACCCTAAACTAGTAGGATGGTGATTGTTCTCTAGCCTCTACGGACTATGTCCCCTGGTTTATATAGACTCTAGTGGTATTAGGGTTAAACATAGTCAATTACAACAAGGTAACAAACATGTCGAATCTTCCACCTTGACTTGGAGTACACACCAAGGCACAAAAAGTCTCCCGTCTGGATACAATGTCGCTCCGTAGTTCAGTCCACCAGCAGTTATAGTGCGGCCCAGCTGTTCGACCCATGAGAGATAGGCCAGCATCCCGAGGACCCCCTAGTCTAGGACTCCCTCAAGGAGGAAGACCCAGAAGAGCCAGAGTACTCGACCGAGCATTCCACCACTTAAGACTAGGATGTGCTAGTCAGCAACCCCTAAGGTAGGATAGGTCGTGTATCCCCCTATGCGAAGTCGAGTCCTTGTAATGGTTCAAATGAAACCATGCTATGTTTGTGTCTTCTTTTGTGTTGTGTTTTGATGGAAGTCATACATTCCCCTGGGAACTGTGAATGGCTACATCACCCATTTGGTTTTCAATGAATGTGTTTGCCATTTTTGGCCCTTTGTTTGATTGCACTTGCACTGTACCACCCCCTTTAAGCACCCCCTTCTATGATACTTTTCCATCTCTGTCTCATCAACTAAAGCTCAGAAAGACAAGATGCACCAAGGATTCCGCCTCGACAAACAACTAGCACTAAAGACTTTTTTGCGACAACCTATCCAACCAAGTGCGACTCATTGGAGTTAAGCTAGTCCCTCAGGATTAGAAATCCACCCTAGACCGTTCTAGACTTCATTAGTTTCCCCAGCTCAAATCCTTAACCATGAGCTTAGCCTACGGAATTGCAAGAGAACCAGCTAAGCTTCAATAACCTTTGCTTAGCACTGGGTTCATTATGGAACTAGTGGTCATAGTGAACAAACACATTACCATCTCAAGATAGCACTAGAACTGATGTTGCCATAGGGAAGACCAATTTGAGGATATATTAATAAAGGACAAATGACTTGATAAGGCTATACTAGTGACCTTGAGGAAATATCTAAGACTCTTTGGTGGATTATGAGGCTTTCATGTTCGTAGATGAAATTGGTGGGATCATGTTAATAGAGTAGCATAAATTTCATTACCCTTGAGTAAATTGGATTTAGTAGGACAATTATGATCGCAAGCTGAAATTCTTGGAGGTGTAAGAATTTGACTTAAATAGGGGATATTGATTGGAAATTGGTGATGTTACGATAATGACTTGGAGGAACGAGTAGAAATTCTTGCTGGACATGAGATTTCGATTGAAATTAGTGATCCTAACAAGGTCTTGATGATAAGTAAGTCCACATGGTTCTAAGGAATTTAGGTTTAGTCCGATGATCTCGATCTTAGTACCCTATTTCTCGGTGGAAGATAAACCTAGGAAATTGGATTTTTTGTCAGAGTTGATTTAGGGATCTATATAAACTTGACATTGGTGTTTACTTGTTCACGATAATGGAAATTGGTGGACATACTATAGTAAAGATAGCCCTTTCAAGGATTTGGGAATTATAGGGACTTTAAAAGATTATGTGGAACACCATAGATATTGGATTTGTAGAATTAATGAATCATGTAGTGATTGATGGAATTAATGGGCCGCTGGAGTAGATTCATAGGAAGGAAACAAGATCTTGGATTGGTATAAGACGTGTTTCCTTAGGATAGAGATAAACTACGTTGGACCTTGGATGGATAGGCTGAGCACTTGGATTGTGATGTTTAATTCAAGCTTAGCAGCTTGTATGTTCTACCGATGGATTTTTATATAAGAATAACCATACATATGAGTTTGGGAATAGTTGACATGCATGATTTTGTTTAAACCTCCTCTTGGGAGTCATGAGGATATGAATAGCATGAGTGATGATTGGAGATGACTTATATGAAATGATTCTTTCAGTGGTATAAGGTGATTTTGTTTGGAGAATTAGATATAACAACTAGCATATAAGAAACTATGCTCAAGGATGAGATGATAAACGTTGACTCACACCCTAGAATCCTTGAAACCCTTAAGCTTTACCGAGCCATAGCATGGTCGGATTATGATCATGCACTTTCGCCATAGGTTGAGAAGACCTTGGCCAATACTCAACCGTGACCACCACCAATTCCACCTATAAGGAAGGTGGACATGAAGATATAAATTGCAAACGGATCACAGATTCCTGGATGAGTAACTACGCAGAACCAATGTCGCTCCCGGAAGTTTGAAACTAGTTGACCGAGCATTGGATCCTGAGCGTTCTCTCGGAAGCAAGTGGAATCAAGATGCTGTCATACAAAAAAATTCATTTCTGAGACATACCCAAGAGCACATCCTCTGCACAATATGGTTAATGAATATTCCGTCAAGCCCTTTGCATTGGCCTATGCATGCTTCTCTCACATATCCCCTATGCAATGTGTTTATGTGGCACTTGGATAAATACTTTATGATCCTCATGGATGACATACTCATTTATCCAAGGAGGTTGAGGAACACCATAGTCTTATCTTGGATAAGCCCCAAGTGCACCAATTGCCAAATTTCTCATGTGTCAAGTTTTACTTTGAGGAAGTTGGACTCCATAGAGTGCTCTCCCCGTAGCAGGAAGTGTTCTTAGCTAAACAAGATCAAGAACCATGACAGTCTAGGAAACCACATCAAAGTTGAAGAAGCATAAGGGGTCAACCACCACTCTAGTATCGGCCACCTCTCCTAGACTATGTCAAGCCGCACCATGAAGTACCACAAGGTCCAATGGAGCAACTACACTGAAGCAGAAGCAACATGGAAGAGTGAAGACTACCTCATATCCGAGTTTTCGTATCTCTTTAGTAGCTAGATTAGGGATCTCAGGAACGAGAATCTTGTAAGGGGGTAGGTCTGTCGCACCCTAATTTTCATCCTACATCATTTAAGTTAATTAAGCATGAAAATTTGGAATAACAAAAACTTTTCTGTGATTTGTATTTATTTTGATTGGGTTTCTATTGATATTTTCAAAGTGCTCTTAAATCAAATAAATTCCCCAAGTATTATACTTCATCTCCTTGCTAAAACGACTTTGTCCAATGATGCCCATCTTGGACCCCCTCCACACACACACCCCAAATCCTTCGCTCACCCCAAATCCCCCACTCACACACATATAGACCACCCCTCCCTTGCTCCAAACCTAGCTAGGTCGCCGCCACCGCGCCGCCTCCATCGTCAACCTCTGCTGGTCTGCCCGTGCAGTTTACCCACCGATATACATACCCTCGCCACCCTGAGTTTCTTAGATGATGCCTACAAAACGCCCCCTTTCCCAGAGATGCCCATCCCCACCCCTTCCCCCACTCCAGAGCGTCGCAGCCTAAGCCCGGCTATGCTTCTCGGGGAGCTTGAGGAGCGAATAGCCCAAAAGAGCTTTACCGCGGCCTCTTCGCCCGACGTCGGCGAGGTGGCCGCCGAGGAAGCTGACGATGATGACTGGACCTGGATTGAGCCTTTCAATCAGCGGGCTAGAGTATTCTGTCATGTCGCGAATGCCGGCTACGACATCGAGGTCGTCGACACCGGTGGCTTGACGCGGGCTATGTCACAGGTTAAGTTCCCACCCCCAACCCTTCGGGTTCGACAGCCGCCGATCTCATCGATGGCCCTGCCGCTGATCTCCCGCGGCTTGTTATGAACAATTTGCCATCCTTCATCACCATGGAGCCCCTTTTGTCATTTCTGAAAGACACGTTCTGCGACGCTGGCTTGGGATCCTCAGCTGGCAAGTCAGACCTCATCGACGGCGACCACGAGGAGGAGCCAATCTGTGACAAGTGAGGAAACCCATGATTTGTTTTCTTGAACCCCTTTTGTAGTGAGAACCTGTCCAGTATTTATTGTTGTATTTGGTTGTTTCCATTATGCCTTGTTTATTTCTACGGTTTATGGTTGTTCAGTTCTTTGTAGTTAGCATATGTCCAGTTTCAGTTGCCATCTTTGGTTGTTCGTAGTATGCCTTGTTTATTTCAGCTATTAATAGTGTGATGTTCTATATGTGCTAGAATGAACTGTGCAGTTCAATTTCATCAATACCAATTTTAACAATAGCTCTATGAATGACTATATTTGGTTGCTGTTAAGCATGTTGAACTCCCTCCGAATCTTTTTAGTTCACAAATAAGATTTGTCTAAAGTCAAGCCTCGTAAAGTTTAACCAACTTTATAGAAAAAAATACCAACATTCACAATATGAAATCAATATCAGTACATGTGTCATGACTTAAATTTTCATATTGTATAACTTTATCATGGTAGATGTTGATATTTTTTCATATAAATAAGGTCAAACTTTATGAACTTTGACTTCAGATAATTCTTATATGCAGAGTAAAAAGGACTGGACGGAGTATTTACCACGCCTTTCCATTTGATTTAACAATGGTACTGTTTGGATACTCTAACTTAGCTAGAGGTTAGAGTTAGTTTCTAGCTCATGATAGTTAAAAGGGAGAGAGAGATTGGTAGAATAGTTGATTGTATTGCTTGAGCCTCGTGGGCATATATATAGGAGTACATTGTCATATTGAAGTACAAGTCAAGGTAGAATAAATCCTATGCTATCCTACGTTTCCTAAATAACAATGATACTCAACAATGACTAACCCTGAACTAACTCTAGCCAAAGAGGTGTTCGGATGACAGTGTTAGATTGACAATAAATGCACTAGGAGAACTAGCCCCAATCAGCACCTCTTGGGTGGGATAGTTGTTTTGGGTGGGTTAGACGCAACTAGCTCAAACTAGCCCTCATGTTTGGATACTTTAGGGCTCTTTGAGCCCAAACTAGCTCAAACTAACTCTAACCCATGGATCCAAACAGGGCCAATAACTAGTGTAGTTAGACCTGCACAATACAAGTTTG
Organism: Thinopyrum elongatum; assembly: GCA_011799875.1. Classification (NCBI taxonomy): domain Eukaryota; kingdom Viridiplantae; phylum Streptophyta; class Magnoliopsida; order Poales; family Poaceae; genus Thinopyrum; species Thinopyrum elongatum. The sequence goes on from CM022300.1 coordinate 302,607,659, forward strand.
AATGACTATGTTTGCTTGTTTTTAAATATTAGGCCTATTGCAGTTAATAACACACCTTTCCACTTCTTGTTTTTAAATATTAGGTTTTTAACAATTTGGTCTTGCACATGTAGGTCCTGCTGTCAGAGGTTTTGACCCATTGTTTGACCCTTTTTGCATATGTGGAAATGAGTTGTCCATGAATATCAGTCAAGTCAAGAAACTCAGAAAGATTGTTACGATAAAGAAATTAGCGACAAAAAACAACAAGATCTTTGTCTACACAATGAAGAAGACATCAGTTCACTACAGGATGGTACTAACTGTTATACCTTGTCTTTTTAATTCCTTTGCACCATTTCAAATCTAGAGAAGATATTTATGCATATCCTTGTTTTCAGGCCTTTCCAAAGCAGTTCACTGATGATTACCTCTCAAACCACCTGTATGGTCAGGAGGCGAGGAAGGTATTCATACAACACCCACGGTTCAATGTTGAAGTGTTCCTGAAGAGGACGAAGGATGGACAGGCACTGGCCTAAAGTTGCAAAGACCATCAACATCAATGAAGGCTCAATATTCGCCTTCCGCTTCAGCAGTTTTCCAGATGAGATCCATCTATCTATGTACCGTCTATGATGCTAATTTTGAAAGGTTATAGATGTTGCATGTGAAACTTGGTGCTGGTGCAGTTGTGTAATGGGGTAGTTGAGTGCTGAAGCTATATGATGTTGTACTCTGATGTATTTCAATTATGAAATCCTCCTTCCTTAATATGAAAATGAAATATATTGTGTGCTAAATATGAAATGTCAATTAGATTAATAAATGGATTGTTAATAATAGGGCAATTAGCCTGCTAATTGGGTTTTTCTATTGCAAACGGTTATTGAGAAAACACCGTGGGTGATCACCTCAAGCAACGCACACAATTTCTAGGAATAAACCATGTTGGATCAATGAACAATCACACACGACATCCTCTTGAAAACGGTTTGCATTAGGCCACCTTGCGCAAACGTTTACCACATAAAAAGTGTGTGTGATGGACAGCCTTTGCCACACAGTTTCTTCTACGCACCGTGTGTGATGCATTCAATAACACAAATGATAAAATTGTTAATATCGTGTGCAATGGCAACACTATCACAAACGATTTAATGGGGAAAATTGTGTGCGATGTACCTGTGAACGGAAACATTTTGCTTGGAGTGACTGTGTGGGATGTATATACGAACAGAAACGTACTTCTTGGATTAGCTGTGTGGGATGTACATACTAACGGAAACGTATTCCTTGGATTGACTGTGTGGAATGTACATATGAACGGAAACGTTTAGCCGGAACTGACTGTGTGGGATGTACTTACGACCGGAAACGATTTGGCCTGTATAGTTGTATTTTTTTTAGCACAACTATACGTATAACCATATTTGATCGCTCGCCCGTCGCACACGACCTCATTTTGCCGAGCGTGTGTGCCAGGAGGCCTATCCCCGACGGTTTCTAGGTCGTGTGGGAAGGACACCCCTATCGCAGTCACTCACTTGGTGACGGTTCGAAACGCCATCGCGGAAAGGGGTTAAAAACCGTTTGTATAGCACCTCACTGTACCAGTGAACATTTTCTTTACCCTTCTAGTTTTTTATGACATAAGAGAAAGTCTCAATGAATTCAACCTAGTTAGCATGTCTACGGTTCAGTTTTGCTTGACTTTTAATATGTTTCAAAGACTCATGATCAGAATGTATAACAAATTCTTTGGGCCATAAATAATGTTGCCATGTTTCTAAAGTCTGAACAAGCGCATATAATTCTTTGTCATAAGTAGAATAGTTCAAACTAGGCGCACTCAATTTTTCAGAAAAGTATGCAATAGGTTTACCATCTTGTAATAACACACCTCCCAATCCAATTCCACTAGCATCACATTCAAGCTCAAAAGTCTTATTAAAATCAGGAAGTTGGAGTAAAGGAGCATGTGTCAACTTATCTTTCAATACCGTGAAGGCTTCTTCCTGTGCGGTACCCAAAATAAAAGGCACATCCTTCTTTGTAAGCTCATTGAGAGGTGCAGCAATGGTGCTAAAATCTCTCACAAAACGCCTATAGAAACCAGCGAGTCCAAGAAAACTCCTCACTTGTGTGACTGTTTTGGGTTGTGGCCAACTCTCAATAGCTTCAATCTTGGCTTTATGAACTTCAATTCCCTGTGGAGTAACAACATAGCCAAGAAAAGAAACTCGATCGGTGCAAAAGGTGCACTTCCCAAGGTTATCAAACAAACATGCATCACATAGAGCAATAAAAACAACACGTAAATGATCCAAATATTCTTCCAGAGATCTGCTATAAATCAATATATGATCAAAATAGACTACCACTAATCGTCCAATGAAAGCAAGTAAAACTTCGTTCATTAATCTCATGAAAGTACTAGGTGCATTAGTTAACCCAAAAGGCATGACTAACCACTCATATAAACCAAACTTAGTTTTAAATGTTGTTTTCCATTCATCTACCAATTTCATACAAATTTGATGGTATCCACTACGCAAATCAACTTTGGAGAATATTGTAGAGCCACTCAATTCATCAAGCATATCATCTAGCCTAGGAATAGGATGACGATAACGAATAGTAATATTATTAATGCCTCTACAATGAACACACATATGCGACGTACCATCCTTTTTTGGCACTAGTATAATAGGAATAGCACAAGGACTAAGAGATTCGCGTATATAACCTTTGTCGAGCAGCTCCTGTACTTGACGCATAATCTCCTTCGTCCCCTCTGGATTGGTACGGTATGGCTCACAGTTTGACAGTGAGGCACCGGGAATTAAGTCAATCTGATGCTCAATCCCGCGAATAGGTGCTAATCCCGGTGGCACGTCCTGTGGAAAGACGTTAGTGAACTCCTGCAGAATGTTAGTGACAGTAGGAGGCAAAGAGGAAGGCACGTCCTCGAATGAAAATAATGCCTCTTTGCACACAAAAGCATAGCAAACAGATTTGCTCAAATCTAGATCATCAATATCAGATTTGGTGGCAAGTAAACATGTACTTTTCAATTTAATTTCAGAAGCAACACTAGACGGTTTATTATTAGGCTTCATTTGTTGCTCAAATTCTTTTGCCATAATCTGATTTTCACTCTTATTTTTCTCTTGTTTTGCTTTATTAGCTCTACTAATATCATCTTTCAAAATGGAATCAGGAGACATAGGAAGCAAAGTAATATGTTTATCCTTATGAACAAGAGTATACCGATTGTTTCTACCATGGTGTACATAATTTTTATCAAATTGCCATGGTCTACCAAGTAATAAGGAAAATGCTTGCATGGGTACCACATCAAAATCAACATAATCAGCATATATAGAGATACTAAAATGCACACGAACAGTACGTGTTACCTTTTTTTTAAGCCTTGGACAGTGAGGGATCCCCCCACTGACTTTGTATTACTCAGGAGTCAATGTCACATACAGTATTTACATATGTGGTGAAGAGAGGAAGGGGGGAGGGGGTTAGGGAGAGGGTTATGCAAACCACTAAAGATTACATTGAAGCTACAAGTTGCATAATAAAAGGCTCTAGGCTGCTCTTGGTCCTGTATTTCAGGAGCTCAAAGTCACTCTTGAATCTGTTGGATTCAGGGCTCCGCAGCCCCAAGAAGGTTCGAACTCTGGGGCGTGTGTGAAGATCTCAACCTCTCAAGCTTAGAGCCCATCACCCCACAGCCTAGCGTAGCCGGATTCACGTGAGCAAGGAAGAAGATGAACACGGCAGTTTACCCAGGTTCGGGCCACCTTACGGTGTAGAACCCTACTCCTGCTTTGTGGTGGATTGGCCTCATGAGGGGCTGAGGATGAACTAGTACAGAGGATGAACAACCTCGCGAGAGCTCAGGGCTGGGAATCAGTCGACCCCTTCTATGGTGGTGGCTAACCTATATTTATAGTGGCCTTGGTCCTCTTCCCTCGAAACTTAGGCGGGAAGGGATACCACAATGGCCAATTTGAAAGGGGACAAGTAGTACATCTAATCCTGACGAAAGGTGGTCTTCGCCTGCAAAGCTTCTGGTCGTAACGCAGTGGTGGGCTCGGTGATGACCTCCACCTTGATGAGCCTGTGGTCTTGGTCTTGTTACACCGGAATGGAAACCTTTGGGAGATTCATCGAGAACCCATGCATGTCCTTGCCTCCTTAGCACCAAAGAGGAAACTGCCTCCTCTACGCCCGCTGGCGCCCGCCTGGCCTTGTTCGTCATGGCTCACGTCATCGCAGCCTCGTGAGGCTGGGTACCTGCATAGAAATCTCCGCTCCTCGGGAGGCCGCCTGGGGAGGCTGCTCCCTCGTGAGGTCTTGGTGTCGTCCTCCTCGCAAGGCCTGGCCCCTCACGAGAGTCTTGTCTTGCTGGTCTTGGAGATGGGCCGTACCAAGCCGTCGAGGGAGCCATGCCGTGGCCGCAGGCAGGCAAGGCTGGGTACCCTGGTTCCCAAAACGCCGACAGTAGCCCCTCGGCCCAAGGCGCGCTCGGGCTGGCTTCGAGGCGAAGCCAAGGGGAAAGGGTGAAGCGCCGCGGGATACAATCGCCTGCGGGCCAGGCTGACGCGTGGCGCTTGACGGGAAGCGGACGCCTCTGCTTCCCCACGCCGCCTCGGCAACTGCCTCGACTTGACAACTGCCTGGCGCATGCAGCAGAGCCATCATCGCTCGAAACATGGAAGGGCGCCGGTTAGCCTTCGACCGCCTATAAGAGGGTGAGGGAGGCAAAGCCCCCAGCCCGTCCCCATCGTCTCGTCTGCAATCTCCTCTTCTCCTATCCCTGTCGTGCCGCCACCTTGCCGAAGTGACCATGGCGCCACCGAGGAGGTTCTCGGCTGAAGAGAAGGGCAAGGCCCCTCAAGCCGGGTCGGAGGCGCCGCCGCCTAAGAGAGGGCGCGGCCATCCCTGCAAATCCACGGTCGCACCGGTGACATCTTCACGGGGGCAGGGGCATCCGCCTCTGGTGGTTCGCAACGACTTCAGCATCTGGGAGATGGCCCTCCCCCACGAGGGTGGCCATGGGGGTGCTAGCAGCCATGGCCAAGGGGGAAGGCGTGTCGTGGCCAGCCGACCGCCACGCCCGCGTGCCCGCTCGAGCGACTCGGCACGCGAGTTCATCGTGCGGGTGGAGGGCCCTCCAGGCACTTGGCTTCTTGTCAGGACCCCAATTCCAAGTCACATCGATCTAGCCGGTAACACCTCATATCACTTTGCGGCCTCACGCACGGTATTCCCACGGGTGTCGCCTTACCATGGCCCGGGACCGTTTGCGCCTTTTGGCTCACGTATATGATAGTTTCACTAGCATCCATATGACAGAGAACCCGGGCCGACATGACTAGTCGTGAATCCAAAGTGGCACTAACTTACGGGGACAGGCATACATGACCCAGCAACGAACGTGTCGGTCATCAGCGAGTGAATTCGGGCTGTAGCAACTGGGCTAGCAGGACTCCGGGAATCCGGGTTGTAGCAGGCTAACAGGACTCCGAAAGACATTGCGTGACGTTTCCCCTAAGGGACAGACACAGGATCGAGGAAGGACACATGCCGGCCTGTCTAAGTGTTCCGGAGCAGTAGTGCTGGGCTAGCAGGACTCCGGTGAACCGGGCTGTAGCGGACTACTATGGCTCATGGAAGCACAAGACTACATTTCCCCATAAGAGAGGCTACCAAGGATAAACAACTAGGTTGTCGGATCCCACACATACCAAGCATTTCAATCATACACACAATATGCTGGATATGGGCAAATACAACATGGCATCACAACAAGACTCTACGACTCAGAGTATTTATTCATTAGGCTCCGAGGAGCCAAGTATTACAAACATGGGTCTCATGACCCAACATTCAGAGCATACAAGTCAAAACACATGCGGAAGCTTAACATGTCTGAGTACAGACATTTATAAATGAAAGGGCTGAGAAGCCTGACTATCTACCGGATCCTGCCGAGGGCACAAGATCGTAGCTGAGGTAACAAGCTAAACGTCGAAGTCCACGTGGAACTACTAGTGAGACTGGAGTCACTCTGCAAAACATAAAATAGGCAAACATGAGTACAAATGTACCCAGCAAGACTTACATCAGAACTATCTACAAATGCATCGGTATCAACAAAGAGGGTGGTGGAGTTTAACTGCAGCAAGCCAGCTTTGACTCAGAGGCTATCCTGAACTACGAATGCTGGTAACTCTTTTGAGGTGGCGCACACGAGTCCACATATTCACCATATCAATACACCACTATGGATCCGCTCCCGTCTCCCTACGAGAACGCCATCCATAGCACTCACGCTTATCTTGCCAGTTTTAGAGTATCCACTTTCACTTGTCTATGAACTGTACAGGCAACCCAGAAGTCCTTTACCGCGGACACGGCTATTCGAATAGATTATATTAACCCTGCAGGGGTGTACTTCTTCACACATGTTTCCACCACTTAGCGTCTGCACACGACATGTGCTCGGCAGACTTCAAGCGAAAGCCGACGTGGGTGTAGACCACGACCTAACTAACCACACAAGTCTTTAGTCCAGGTTTATCGCCTATTCGGGTTCCATCCGCGAGGAGATCCGGCCGGGGTTTCACTCACAGCCCCAAACGATGTGTGCAGGGTTCCCGAGACACCAAACGGGCGCTCGGTACACCGGCCACGGTGTATCTACCGCAACATAGCCCACCCCTAGGGTCAGCACTACGCACGGCCTCCAACACATATCCTACAAACACCAGAAACTAGTTGCAACTCCTGGACAGAGGACAGGGGCGGTTAATAAGTCGAGCGGGGTCATATTTCAGGGCCCAACATGTGGTAGTAACTGTTCATGGATCACAAACACAGAACTCAGTTCCTGAGGACGGTTTCAATGAGACAACCCACCATGTACTCCTACATGGCCTCTCACCGCTACCTTTACCAAATCGTGTTCACACACTTAGCTCACACACAGTAGGACATGTTCATCACCATTCCAACTCATTCCCGATGAATCAGACCCGACTCAACTCTAAGCAGTAGCAGGCATAACAAACAGGCATGAATGAGTAGGCACATCAGGGCTCAAACAACTCCTACTCATGCTAGTGGGTTTCATCTATTTACTGTGGCCATGGCAGGTCATGCAGAGGAAAAGGGGTTCAGCTACCGCAGCATGTAACAGTTGAATCGATGTTGTCCTAATGCAGTACAAGAGAGCAGGAGCGAGAGAGTGGGATTGTATCGGAATGAACAAGGGGGTTTTGCTTGCCTGGCACTTCTGAAGATAATATAGCTCTTCATCGGTGTCATCGATCTCATCGTCGGAACGTCGTCTACTGAGAGGGGACAATTACCGGCAAACACAAGAGGAACCACAATCAATGCAATGCACATTTATATGAATGATATGTCATATTGAGGTACTGAATTGACCTAGTGCAACAGTTAGTCATATTCATTGAAGCGGAATTCAAACCTATAGCAAATTCCAACTCCAAAACTAATTACTATTCATTCCATAATCATGAATTGTCCAATTCAGTGAGGTTAACTTGTTCAAACATGCATGAAAATGCCATAATCAGATTCCATGGATTTTTCTGGTCATTTTTCATATATAAATTATTTCATTCTGAGCTATAGTTTATTTTCTATGAATTTTAGAAGTTTTGGACATTTTTTGGAATTTCCTGAATTAATAAAAACCAGAAAATGATTTACTGCGTCAGCATGACGTCGGTGTGATGTCAGCAGGTCAACGGAGACGGTCCAGGTCAAACCTGACCAGTGGGTCCCACTGGTCAGTCTCACAGTGCTGGCTCGTGTCACAGACAGGTGGGACCGGTCAACGGCAGGGGCTGCAGGCGAGTGTGTTCGGCTCCTAGGGCTGCAACGAACACGCTGATGATCTCGGACGCGGGTGGCAGCAGCTGTGGCCACGGTGGCGCCATGGACGGCGGCAGCGAGCTCTCGGGCGCGGCAGCGCTAGCGCTAGAGGGCGAGTTAGACTACGGGGAGAGAGGGGAAAGGCGCAGGTGCTCACGGTGGTTCTTCTGGTGCAGCTGGGTGGCTCAGGGAAGCGCTGGCGACGACGAACGGCCGATGGCGATCTCGGCGACCCGAGGAGGAAGAAGTCGGTGGTGACGGCGAGGCAGGGTGCCCGGCGATGTGTAGCTGGATGGGGACGAAGAAGAGATTGTGGTGGAGCTCTGGAGCACGTCGAGCGGCCGAGGGGGAGGCTCTGGGTGCGGCAACGGCGAGCGGTGGCGACGAGCTCCGCTCGGGCTGCGCGGGAGAGAGAGCAGAGGAGGGGGGAGAGGTCCAGGGAGAGTGAGAGAGATCTAGGGGGTCGGGGCGATGTACGTGGCGTCGCCAGCCACGTTGGGGAGGAGCCAGGCAGGCAGGGAGGGAGGAGGTGGCTGCACAGCGGTGCGCGCGCGTCGGGCACGCGCCCGTCCTCCTGGCAAGGAGGAAGAAGATAGGAGGAGGTGGCCAGGTGGGCTGGGCCGCCAGCTGGGCTGCACAGGACCTGGGCCAGCCAGGTAAGGCCAGGTAACTCTCTCTCTCTCTTTTATTTCTGTTTTCTAATTCTTCTGTAGCTTCAGGGCTTTATTAAAAATACCTAGACATTCTAAAAAATCATGAAACTACTCATGGCTACTGTTTAGAGAATATCCAACAGTAAATATTTTAGTTTATGATTATTTGGACATCTAAAATATTTAATAGCATTTAAATGTCCAAATGCAAATAACATAAGATTTAATTCAGTGACCCAATGATGTCCTAGAAAATTGTGCACCATTTTTGTCAGAGGTTCTAGACCAAGGCAAAGATGATGAACATTTTAGAAGGGCATTTCAGGTTCATTGGAAAGGATTTTAGTAAACCCTAGTTGGTTTAAGTGGTGCTGGGGGTTTCTGTCATCCCCATTTCAAGTTTCTGGAAAAGTTTAAACATGATGCAACACTCTACTGCATGAACTAGCTAGGGTGTGACAACTCACCCCCACTCAAAAGAATCTCGTCCCGAGATTCAAGCGTAGGGTAAGATGAAGGGGGAACGCAAACTAACACAATCTTCACAATCCAGGTTGCATCTCATAAGAACGTTGATTCGATCACCATCTTTGTCTCGATGTCTTGCTCCGAGAACTCCAACCAACATGACAACGAGAGGAAAGGGAAAACTCTAGAAGGATCGATCTTCTCGAAGATCGAACAACTCAGGACCAACTCATGGAATGAGACATAGCAACATCTCTCGAGCTGAGACACGAAGCACACATCCAAAGGGATGGAGTGAAGCAGATGACGAAGGTTCACTAGATAGACAACCATTTCACGCTTAACAAGGTGGTGAACGGTTGTCAACGTAGCGAGGATTTGAGTTGCCATGATACCATAACGAGACACCTTAGAGGAGGTGACTCATAGAGTTATTTCCTTAAGTGGCAAAAAGAATTACTTTTGATACAGAGATCAATAAAATTCTCTAAACCAGCCTAAGGCAATCACAATCGAACATTTGAAGGAGTTCCAGAGAATGACATAGTCGAGCTAGGATGAATGATGTGGACTACCTTGTTGAAGACAACGCAATGGATGATTTTGCTTATCACCGGAAATGGGTGGAACCCATGGTAGGATGGCACCACGGCAGGTGCAGGCTGGGAACAAAATGCAAATGCTGGGAATGATTCTAGAAACTGGGGAGAAGCTCATCAGAAGAAAGTGATTCCACTATTTGAATGATTATAGCATAATCGAAGGAACTGGGAGCACATGAATTCCTAGGGAGCAACTTCTAGAATAAGTTGCACGAAATCCTCATGGAGAAGATGCTAAAATTGCTCAATCAAGATACTACAATGATAAATCTCCCGGCTAGGTGTGTCAGCCAGAACATCAACCTTGTCGGGACCTACATCATAGATCTTGGAATAGCTCCAACCATAATATCTGCCTGAGATTCAGATCTGGTTGGTAACAGAATATTTCCAGACTCATCCAGTCTAGAGAGAAAAATGAAAGTTTGCAACACAAATCGATGAGATGACGTTGCGGACTCTCGGGAAATGAACTACGATGGCAAGCTCCAAAACATGAGCTGATTCTGCTACATACATGTGAGCACGTTGTCCAAGACAAGCATGACCACGTAGTAGTCTTACAACGAAACACTACCAAGTTCTGGTTGGGAACCATCATTGCGGAGAGCGAAGTTCTGCGCATGTACCTTTGGGTCCTTAAGGATTAGCACTTAAGAACTTCTTTTCTTTGAACAAATCAATCAGTGGCTTTGTGTGCTAGGAACACATATGGAGTGGAGGCGGCCAACCTATCAAACCATAGAGCACCTTGCACATGCATGACTAACTTGGGATGATTCCAGAGGAGGCAAAACAAACTTTCTCGAATTCACTGCGGCAACTTGCATCGAATACACATGAATTAGAGGAAGTCACTTCTTTCATCCAAACATATGCTCCATGAGCTAGCATGAAGAAATGCTTACAAAAGTTTCCAATACTAACTTAAATGTTCAGCATGAATCACGGACAAGATAAGGATGTTGTCGATGGGCTCAACAACAATTTATCAAGATTCCCATAAGATGGGGTTACATGATTATGTGAACAAGATGATAGCATGGGTCAGACCAAAAGATATAATGGTGTATGCCCAAGGGAACAACCACGGATAAGACAACATTACGAACATCGTTGGTTCTGATTTGATTTGATGATAGCCCATACTCAAATCAAAGTTTGGATAAGATAATAGGTCCAACAATTGATCACAAGGATCAATCAATGAAGGTATCATCTTTCTTCAACACACACACACGAGGATATCCCTTAGAAATGAACTGAGTCAGACAAGCTCTCATCTTCCAACTCTCCAAGTTGTTGTTTAGCTTAACCAACCAGCTCAGGGTATCCGACACAGATTCCTGGAGAAAGGGTGGTTTACAAGAAACCAACTTGATCATGAACTCAACATAGCGGTCAGGTGACAACCTGGTAGCACTTCCGAGAAGATATTCGGAAAGTCACGAACCATTGATATGTAACTAAGCTCGAGAACAATCTTGCTTTTCAGGGCAAGACGATGTGATCAAGAGAGTGATGGATTGACACAATCCTAACTCATCGATCGAAGAGTGCACCAACAAAAATGGACTAGGTAGCACGATCAGTCCTAGGATGGTGATTCAATAACCAACACACCAAGGATGAGAATATTGTCCTTTAACTACCAAGCAACGCAGTTGCTAGGAGTATTGCTTTCACACATCATGATTCACCTGTCGGTATTCCGGTTACAATAACACGGAGACCGAGAAATGAATAATGATGGCGAGAAGTATCACTGTACCAAGAGTTCATAGGATGGTGTGCAATTCCCATGATATTCTTGATATAAAGATGGTAATACTCCGGGGTAGAACAGAACAAAAGCTGGTTTGGCATTTTAATCTGCGGAATACAACCGCTTTGACCAAATCCTAGTTATGGATGAGGTACTGGAGTTTGTTTCTCCTAGTCATTCCGTAATAGAATGGCTTGACGGACCACAAGAATAATAAGCATCGATAACATGAATGCACAACTAGTCCTGACTATCAATTGATAGACGAAGGTCGGAATACAACTGGAAAAGGACAACTCAAAGGAACATATCACTTTCTGAGTTGTGGATGCATAGATCTAGAATGTCAAACAAGTTCAACATATTTCTTCCAGATAATCCATGCAGGAAGGTAGGACTGGCAGATTCACAATGTAGAATGGAGAACTCATCAAGAGTACTCTGATTGTGATCTTTTTGGTTCAAGAACTTCTGCCTTAATGGTTCATGGTATTTGGAAGAAGGAAATACCACGGACCTCGAGGACTGTCGCAAGGTTACTAATATCCTAAAGGAACTAGCGAACACTAACAACATGAAGTAGGGTGAATCTCGGGTTCAGAAACCCAGGAATAGAATGCCTACCAACTAAATAGCATCGCGGGATGCTTTCGAGAATGACGGCCAGAATCATCACACTAGGAATATAAAGCATTACTAGATTACTTGGTGGTTCTCTAGGATGCCTAGGGTCATAATACTAGCTCCAACACATATGTCAAGGCAATGGAATACCTCAACAGACCGATTGGTGTGGTTAAACTGGCCCAAAGAAACATCGGGAACGGAAAGAAGCGATTTGCAAATGCATCAGACTATTTAGAAACCTGGGATGACTCGGACAGCATAACGGCTGTAGATGCTCAAAAGATTTGAGACATCCTGCAATTGGTGGCGTAACCACTTAACATCACAATATCAAGGTTCTGAGATCACCTAACAACACACGGAAGTAGTAGGAACTGAAATGAGGCTCAAATCCAACAATCCTATGAGTCTACGGATTAGTAACACATGATCCTGATAGATAGATGAGAAAGCCTAGTTCTTAATCCCCGTAGAAAAGAAGAGGTTGACTCAGATCAGAAAGGCATAAGGTAAAGGAGTAAAAAAGAGCCTTACGTTCTCTTCCACAATCAATTCCCTTATATAACTAAAGCATTTCTAGACTCAACTTCGACCAGTTTGGCTTGGTAATCCTACAGGCAGTCAGGCTCTGATACCAACGCTGTCAGGACCCCGATTCCAAGTCACATCGATCTAGCCGGTAACACCTCATATCACTTTGCGGCCTCACGCACGGTATTCCCACGGGTGTCGCCTTACCATGGCCCGGGACCGTTTGCGCCTTTTGGCTCACGTATATGATAGTGTCGCTAGCATCCATATGACAGAGAACCCGGGCCGACATGAGTAGTCGTGAATCCAAAGTGGCACTAACTTACGGGGACAGGCATACATGACCCAGCAACGAACGTGTCGGTCATCAGCGAGTGAATTCGGGCTGTAGCAACTGGGCTAGCAGGACTCCGGGAATCCGGGCTGTAGGAGGCTAACAGGACTCCGAAAGACACCGCGTGACGTTTCCCCGAAGGGACAGACACAAGATCGAGGAAGGACACATGCCGGCCAGTCTAAGTGTTCCGGAGCAGTAGTGCTGGGCTAGCAGGACACCGGTGAACCGGGCTGTAGCGGACTACTATGGCTCATGCAAGCACAAGACTACATTTCCCCATAAGAGAGGCTACCAAGGATAAACAACTAGGTTGTCGGATCCCACACATACCAAGCATTTCAATCATACACACAATATGCTGGATATGGGCAAATACAACATGGCATCACAACAAGACTCTACGACTCAGAGTATTTATTCATTAGGCTCCGAGGAGCCAAGTATTACAAACATGGGCCTCATGACCCAACATTTAGAGCATACAAGTCAAAACACATGCGGAAGCTTAACATGTCTGAGTACAGACATTTATAAATGAAAGGGCTGAGAAGCCTGACTATCTACCGGATCCTGCCGAGGGCACAAGATCGTAGCTGAGGTAACAAGCTAAACGTCGAAGTCCACGTGGAACTACTAGTGAGACTGGAGTCTCTCTGCAAAACATAAAATAGGCAAACGTGAGTACAAATGTACCCAGCAAGACTTACATCAGAACTATCTACAAATGCATCGGTATCAACAAAGAGGGTGGTGGAGTTTAACTGCAGCAAGCCAGCTTTGACTCAGAGGCTATCCTGAACTACGAATGCTGGTAACTCTTTTGAGGTGGCGCACACGAGTCCACATATTCACCATATCAATACACCACTATGGATCCGCTCCCGTCTCCCTACGAGAACGCCATCCATAGCACTCACGCTTATCTTGCCAGTTTTAGAGTATCCACTTTCACTTGTCTATGAACTGTACAGGCAACCCAGAAGTCCTTTACCGCGGACACGGCTATTCGAATAGATCATATTAACCCTGCAGGGGTGTACTTCTTCACACATGTTTCCACCACTTAGCGTCTGCACACGACATGTGCTCGGCAGACTTCAAGCGAAAGCCGACGTGGGTGTAGACCACGACCTAACTAACCACACAAGTCTTTAGTCCAGGTTTATCGCCTATTCGGGTTCCATCCGCGAGGAGATCCGGCCGGGGTTTCACTCACAGCCCCAAACGATGTGTGCAGGGTTCCCGAGACACCAAACGGGCGCTCGGTACACCGGCCACGGTGTATCTACCGCAACATAGCCCACCCCTAGGGTCAGCGCTACGCACGGCCTCCAACACATATCCTACAAACACCAGAAACTAGTTGCAACTCCTGGACAGAGGACAGGGGCGGTTAATAAGTCGAGCGGGGTCATATTTCAGGGCCCAACATGTGGTAGTAACTGTTCATGGATCACAAACATAGAACTCAGTTCCTGAGGACGGTTTCAATGAGACAACCCACCATGTACTCCTACATGGCCTCTCACCGCTACCTTTACCAAATCGTGTTCACACACTTAGCTCACACACAGTAGGACATGTTCATCACCATTCCAACTCATTCCCGATGAATCAGACCCGACTCAACTCTAAGCAGTAGCAGGCATAACAAACAGGCATGAATGAGTAGGCACATTAGGGCTCAAACAACTCCTACTCATGCTAGTGGGTTTCATCTATTTACTGTGGCCATGGCAGGTCATGCAGAGGAAAAGGGGTTCAGCTACCACAGCATGTAACAGTTGAATCGATGTTGTCCTAATGCAGTACAAGAGAGCAGGAGCGAGAGAGTGGGATTGTATCGGAATGAACAAGGGGGTTTTGCTTGCCTGGCACTTCTGAAGATAATATAGCTCTTCATCGGTGTCATCGATCTCATCGTCGGAACGTCGTCTACTGAGAGGGGACAATTACCGGCAAACACAAGAGGAACCACAATCAATGCAATGCACATTTATATGAATGATATGTCATATTGAGGTACTGAATTGACCTAGTGCAACAGTTAGTCATATTCATTGAAGCGGAATTCAAAGCTATAGCAAATTCCAACTCCAAAACTAATTACTATTCATTCCATAATCATGAATTGTCCAATTCAGTGAGGTTAACTTGTTCAAACATGCATGAAAATGCCATAATCAGATTCCTTGGATTTTTCTGGTCATTTTTCATATATAAATTATTTCATTCTGAGCTATAGTTTATTTTCTATGAATTTTAGAAGTTTTGGACATTTTTTGGAATTTCCTGAATTAATAAAAACCAGAAAATGATTTACTGCGTCAGCATGACGTCGGTGTGACGTCAGCAGGTCAACGGAGACGGTCCAGGTCAAACCTGACCAGTGGGTCCCACTGGTCAGTCTCACAGTGCTGGCTCGTGTCACAGACAGGTGGGACCGGTCAACGGCCACGTCAGCAGGGTCAACTCTGACGCGTGGGTCCCGCTGGGTTAATCTAAACTAAACAGGAAATAAAACCCGGGGTTAATTAGGTAGTGGGGCCCGTTTGTAAGTGGCTCTAGGGTTAATTAGCGATGTTATTAGCTGCTAATGATGGGGCCACGTCGACCTCGCCGGAGTTCAGCCGGCGGCGACCACAGAACACGGCGGGGCGCGCCGGATTTGCGCTAGAGGCGTCGGCTTAGCGCGCTGAGGGCACCAGGGCATAGCCCTTGCTTGCCCGCATCCAGGGGAGGTGACGGGAGGACGCGGGGTGGCCTGAGCTCGTCGGAGCAGAGCTCGCGGCGGCGGCCGGAGTTCGGTGGCGTGCGGGTTTGACGCTACGGGGCACGGCAGGGGCTGCAGGCGGGTGCGTTCGGCTCCTGGGGATGCAACGAACGCGCTGATGAGCTCGGACGCGGGTGGCAGCAGCTGTGGCCACGGTGGCGCCATGGACGGCGGCAGCGAGCGCTCGGGTGCGGCAGCGCTAGCGCTAGAGGGCGAGTTAGACTGCAGGGAGAGAGGGGAAAGGCGCAGGTGCTCATGGTGGTTCTTCTGGTGCAGCTGGGTGGCTCAGGGAAGCGCTGGCGACGACGAACGGCCGATGGCGATCTCGGCGACCCGAGGAGGAAGAAGACGGTGGTGACGGCGAGGCAGGGCGCCCGGCGACGTGTAGCTGGATGGGGACGAAGAAGAGATCGTGGCGGAGCTCTGGAGCACGTCGAACGGCCGAGGGGGAGGCTCTGGGTGCGGCAACGGTGAGCGGTGGCGACGAGCTCCGCTCGGGCTGCGCGGGATAGAGAGTAGAGGAGGGGGGAGAGGTCCAGGGAGAGTGAGAGAGATCCAGGGGGTCGGGGCGATGTACGTGGCGTCGTCAGCCACGTCGGGGAGGAGCCAGGTAGGCAGGGAGGGAGGAGGTGGCTACACGGCGGTGCGCGCGCGTCGGGCACGCGCCCGTCCTCCTGGCAAGGAGGAAGAAGACAGGAGGAGGTGGCCAGGTGGGCTGGGCCGCCAGCTGGGCTGCACAGGACCTGGGCCAGCCAGGTAAGGCCAGGTAACTCTCTCTCTCTCTTTTATTTCTGTTTTCTAATTCTTCTGTAGCTTCAGGGCTTTATTAAAAATACCTAGACATTCTAAAAAATCATGAAACTACTCATGGCTACTGTTTAGAGAATATCCAACAGTAAACATTTTAGTTTATGATTATTTGGACATCTAAAATATTTAATAGCATTTAAATGTCCAAATGCAAATAACATAAGATTTAATTCAGTGACCCAATGATGTCCTAGAAAATTGTGCACCATTTTTGTCAGAGGTTCTAGACCAAGGCAAAGATGATGAACATTTTAGAAGGGCATTTCAGGTTCATTGAAAAGGATTTTAGTAAACCCTAGTTGGTTTAAGTGGTGCTGGGGGTTTCTGTCATCCCCATTTCAAGTTTCTGGAAAAGTTTAAACATGATGCAACACTCTACTGCATGAACTAGCTAGGGTGTGACACTTCTGCTTCCGAGCTCCTTCGCGAAGGAGCTGTCAGCGGCAGGACTAGTTGGGCTGCGGCTGCAGCCCGACGGCTGCTGCAACGGGTCCTCGTGGGTGGAGATCGAGATCAACTCCATCGGCCATGTGTTTCTGACCAGTGGATGGCAGTCATTTGCCCGCGCCAGCGGTCTGAAGGGGAGGCACACCTTCCACTTCAAGTACGACGGGGCAGCAACGCTCTTCGTCAGGGTCTTTAGGAAGGACGACAGCCGCCTGGGGTGCTGCCCGGAGGGCGACGACGATGGGGACCACCCTTCGGATGACGACGGCCGGCGCGGTGGTGGCGTCCTCGGTGGTGAACTTGCCCTTGGCCGCCACGCCTCCAACAGCAGCGGCGATGTCTCTTCCGGGGGAGCTCAAGCAATGACGACTACGGCATGCCGCCTCGTCACTGTGCCCGGACCCAGGAGGGCGGCAGGCCGCCACGCCGTCTTGTTCCCGCTTAGGAGGATGCCGAGCTGCCTCATCACCATGCCTCTGTCAAGCAGGAGGAGGACTCTGACTAAGCGTGGGCGGTGACGGAGCCACGCCTCAGGAGCAGCGACCCTCGAGAGGCCGCTTCTTTTGCTTCACCACCTTTTTTTAGTTTCCTCCATCAAGAGTTTGCAAAGAGCCTTGTGGGGCGTGTAATGAACTGTGGCGCTTGCGCCTTCATATTAGTGTTTCATGCTTATACTCTAACATCATATTACCATTAATCGAAAGACTGCTGACATCATAACTTAGCTTAGTGCACTCGTGACCCTTGGCGGGTCCCCTTGTCATGGTGGCGCACCCCTCCGGAGCCTCTCCTGGTGATGATCCAGGGAGGCCCCTTGACAAGCTCCTGAGCCTTGAATGGCTAGCCCCCGCGAGGGTCGCGGGGGCAATTTACGTAGGCCTCTGGAGCCCCCGGGTGAGGGCCAGCCATTAATAGCGTGCTAGAGCATGATGCTCGGCAGGGCAGGGAGGCGAGCACTCCTGAGGCCGAGGGGCCGTAATCGGTGCGTGCCTGCTAACTCGCTCGAAAGCACCGCACGAGGATCGGATGCTAGGCCTTGGCGAGGTGTGCGCATGAGCAGCCTAAGCCAACTCAAGCATACCGTGCCCAGCCCCCGCTCGCGGGGCGCGATGAAGTGAGCCATGGGCAACCACCACACCGCTTAAGAACGAAAGTCAAGAGGGGAAGCACTGCGGGAAGCAACGAACAGAAAAAGGAAGAAACCCATCCCTTTTTTGAATAAAGACGCAAAAAGCTCAAATTCATTCCAAGAATAGCAAATTTGGTTACAAGAGCAAAGCAAAAGAACAACTGCGTCCGGCACCTATGCTAGTCTTCTGGTCTTCCCGCCAGCGCGGAGGATGGGGCTTCCACTAGGCATGGGCATAGTTGTTGATTGACCGTGTCGTCCGCCAGCGCGGAGCATGGGGCTTCCACTTGGGCGTGGGTGGGAGCCCCCGTGAGGCCTAGGGGCGGCACTCAGGAGACTCCGGGGCGTGTACAGCCCCACTCATTATTACGTGAGAGTGTCAAGGGTAGAACCTCCGGAGGTGCTGGATGTTCCAAGCATTCTGGATGGGGACCCCGTCCAGCGTCTCCAAGCGTACGGCGCCAGGCCTGGTGACGCGGCGACCCTGACCGGGCCCTCCCACATGGGCGAGAGCTTGTGAAGGCCCTCCCTGGAAAGGACCCGCCTCAGGACAAGTTCTCCCACCTCGAGGGTCTGGGAGCGGACGTTGCGGCAGTGGTAACGCCACAGCGCCTACTGGTCTATCCCCCGCGGCAGGCTTCCTCACCGAGCACGAGGTCTATCCCCCGCAAGGCATCCTGACGCGCCTCATCGAATGCCAGGACCCACTGGGAGCGAAGCCTGACCTCGTGAGGGAGGACCGCCTCGGCCTGATAGACGAGGAAGAACGGGGTCTCGCTGGTGGGCTTAGTCATAGTGGTGCGGATAGACCACAGCACAGACTGAAGCTCACCGAGCCAACCCCTGCCGCAAGCCTCAAGCTTCTTCTTGAAGCTTCTCGCCTTGAGGCCCCTCAGGACCTCCGCATTGGCATGCTCGGCCTGGCCGTTGCTCCGTGGGTGCGCCACCGAAGCGTAGCATATCTGCGTTCCAAGGTTAGAGCAGTATGTCATGAAGAGATTGCTCGTGAATTGTAAGCCATTGTCAATAATGATACGATTAGGGACACCAAAATGGCTCATGAGGCCCTTGATGAACTTGACGGCTGAGCCAGCAGGGATGGTGCGTACTGGCTCTACTTCCACCCACTTGGTGAACTTGTCGATGGCGACGTACAGGTAGCAGTACCCACCAGCCGCGCGAGGGAACGGACCCAGGATATCCAATCCCCAGACCGCGAACGGTCACGAGAGCGGGATGGTCTGGAGGCCTTGCACGGGCTGGTGAATCTGCTTGGCATGGAACTGGCAGGCCTCATAGGATCGTACCAGCTCGGTGGCGTCGTTGAGCACCGTCGCCCAGTAGAAGCCGCTACGGAACACCTTGCCCACGAGGGTGCACGACGAGGAGTGGTGCCCGCAGTCCCCGCCATGGATATCTGCCAGCAACTCACGCCCTTGTTCGTTGGATATGCACCGTAGTGAGACATCGTTGGGGCGTCGCCGGTACAGCTCGCCGTCCTGCAAGCAATAAGCAGTGGCCTGGTGGACCACGCGCTCTACGTCCTCCTCTTTCTCCGGCAAGGTGCCACGGATGAGGTACGCCTTGAACTCCTCGGTCCAGCAACCTGCCTGAGGTTCCAGCGCCAGGAGTAAACGAGCTCCTGAGGCCGGGCCACAGGCCGGGGCTCCTGAGGTCGGGGTTGGCGGCAGCTCCTCCCTTAGCAGCGCCGTACCCGCGGTCGGGGGAGCTGCGGATGGCCTGTGAAGCCTTTCTTCGAAGACGCCAGGCCTCTGGGGCTCGCGGTGGGACGCCCTCTTGGCGATGTCGTCGGCATCCTTGTTTGCGCCCCATGGGATGTGCTGCAATCCAAGCGTAGGAAGCGTTTTTTGATTTTACGTACCTCCTCCAAGTAAGCTTCCATGTGTTCGTCCTTCGGCTTGTACTCTTTGTTGGAGAAGTTGACGAGGAGTTGGGAATCGCCCTTGATGGTAAGGCGTTTGATTCCCAGGCCAGCCGTGGCCCTGAGGCCGGTAATCAAGCCCTCGTACTCTGCGATGTTGTTGGAGACCTTCTCGCCGCGCTGGAAGTAGAGTTGCACGGCATAGTACAGCTTGTCCTTGGTTGGCGAGATGAGCACGACTCCAGCCCCCGCGCCCTGCCGCGCAAAGGCACCATCGAAGTGCATGACCCATCCGTCAGGTGCGTCGTCACTGGGCGTGAGGGATTGGCCCTCGTCCAGTCCCCGATCAGGGGCGTCGGTCCACTCCGCCATGAAGTCGGCCAGGGCCGCCCCCTTGATGACCCTGGTTGTGCTGAACTCCAGCTGGAAGGACTGCAGCTCGATGTTCCATTCTGCAACCCTCCCGATGGCATTGGGGCTGTGCAGCACCTTCTCCAGGGGATACGCTGATACGACCTTGATGGGGTGGCCTTGGAAGTAGTGATGCAGCTTCCTAGAGGCGACGAGGAGTGCGAGCAATTGTTTTTGCTGCATGGGGTAGCGTGTGCGTGCATCGCGCAGCACCGTTCTGACGAAGTACACCGGGTGCTCGACAAGTGGTGAGGAGTCGGGGGCACCTTGCTCGGGGGTCGATGAAGCAGTGGGGTCCTCAAGAGCATCACCCTGGGACAGCGAAGGTTGCGCGGCTTCCTGCTAGCCGTTCTGCTTCGAGCCTACGCCGGCGGGCCCCTCTCTCACCGCCATGAGCGCCGCACTGGCCGAGTGGGGAGTGGCCGCCAAGTAGAGCACCAGAGGCTCACGCGGGTGGGGCGCCACCATGACAGGTGGGCTCATGAGGTATCGCTTGAGGTCTTCGAAGGCCGCCTCAGCCTCCGGGGTCCACTCGAACGGGCCCTTCTTCTTCACTAGCTTGAAGAAAGGGAGGGCGCGCTCACCAAGCTTGGAGATGAAGTGCCCCAAAGAGGTTACGCACCCTGCGAGCTTCTGCATCTCCTTGAGGGTCTGAGGCGGGCTCATCCGCTCTATTGCCTTGACCTTCTCGGGGTTGGCTTCGATCCCTCTGTGTGACACCAAGAAACCCAGCAGCTTGCCGGACGGGACCCCGAACACACACTTCTCCGGATTGAGCTTCAGGTTTATGTTGTGCAGGTTAGCGAACATTTGTTCCAGGTTTCTGATCAGGGTCCTCGTTTCCCGTGACTTGACCACAATGTCATCAACGTATGCCTCCATGTTCCTCCCCAACTGCGGCCCGAGCGCTATGTGCATCAGTCGCTAGAAAGTGGCGCCAGCGTTCTGTAGCCCGAAGGGCATGCAAGTGTAGCAGTACACACCACACGGAGAGATGAAGGCTGTCTTCTCGACGTCCTGCGCCGCCATCTTGATTTGATGATATCCCGAGAAGGCATCCAAGAAGCATAGCAAATCGCACTCAGCGGTGGAGTTCACGATCTGGTCGATACGTGGGAGCGGGAAAGGATCCTGAGGGCAGGCCTTGTTGAGGCTGGTGAAGTCGACGCACATGCGCTCCTTCCCACCTTTCTTGGGGATGATCACAGGATTCGCCAACCAGTCCAGGTGCCGCACCTCCCGGATGACGCTGGCCTCTTGGAGCTTGCCGACCTCCTGGAAAATGAACGCCTGTTTCTCTTGTGCCCGGCGCCGCGCTTTTTGCTTCAACGGGCGCGCGCCAGGGCACACCATCAGGTGATGCTCCATTACCTCCCTCGGGACACCGACCAAGTCTGACGCTTCCCTTGCAAATACGTCTTTGTTGGCCCGCAGGAATGCCACCAGTGCCTCCTCCTGATCCATAGGAAGGCCCGCACCAATGGTGAAGGTGGGGCCCAAGCCCCCGGTGTGGATAGGCACCTGCTTCGTCTCGGCCCAGTCCTGAGAGAACATCTGCTTTTTCTTCGTGGGCACGGCCTCCTGTGCCACCACTACGCCTGCGGTGGCAGGGTGCGAAGCGGCCGCGGCCCTGTAGACAAGCTTGAGGGTCCGGACCGCATCCTTCGTATCCCCGACCACCGTGGTGATGCCGCTGCTGCCTAGCATCTTGACGACGTTGTAACCCGGATGGGTAGCCGCCATGAACTTGGCGAGGGCCGGATACCCTAGGATGGTGTTGTACGAGAGGCCGATATGGGCAATGTCGAAGTTGATGAGCTCGGTGTGGTAGTTGTCGCGCGTGCCGAAGGTGATGGGGAGGCGTATCTGCCCTAGGGGAGTGGCCGCGCCCTTGACCACCCCCGAGAAAGGCCGGGTGGGGAGTAGCTGATCATATGGTACTTGAAGCAAATCGAAGGTTTCCACCGAGAGGACGTTTAGGCCAGCGCCTCTGTCAATGAGGGTCTTGGTCACCACGACGTTTCCGATGGTGGGAGTACACAACATGGGGAGAGCACCTGCCGCGGTCGTAGCCTTGGGGTGGTCTCTGGAACGGTGCGGCCT
This sequence comes from Thinopyrum elongatum, assembly GCA_011799875.1. Classification (NCBI taxonomy): domain Eukaryota; kingdom Viridiplantae; phylum Streptophyta; class Magnoliopsida; order Poales; family Poaceae; genus Thinopyrum; species Thinopyrum elongatum. Next base: position 302,630,102 of record CM022300.1, read on the forward strand.
TGCGCCGCCACGCGCTGCGGTCGGGCGGTACCTTGCTGACAGAGAAGCTGCTTGATGTGGCGGCCTGACGCAGGCGCCTGCGATCCGCCGATGATGCATGCGACCGCGTGGGGCGCTGGGGCCGCGAAGTGTGTGACGAACTGGTCGTGCAATGCCGGCCTGAACCTTAAGGGCCACTTCACTCGTCGCAGATTGGGGGTGAAGGCCGGGTGACCTGCGGCGCTCCCGTACGCCTCGGGCGGCCACGCCTGCAGGGCCGCGCCCATCATGGGTGCCGCGAGGCGAGGGCGAAGCATGGTCAACGGAGGAGCAGACTTCAACACGCCCCTACCTGGCGTGCCAAATGTCAGATTCAGGGCTCCGCAGACCCAAGAAGGTTCGATCTCTGGGGCGTGTGCGAAGATCTCAACCTCTCAAGCTTAGAGCCCGTCGCCCCACAGCCTAGCGTAGCCTGATTCACGTGAGCAAGGAAGATGATGAACACGACAGTTTACCCAGGTTCAGGCCACCTTGTGGTGTAAAACCCTACTCCTGCTTTGTGGTGGATTGGCCTCACGAGGGGCTGAGGATGAACTAGTACAGAGGATGAACAACCTCGCGAGAGCTTGGGGGTGGGAATCAGTCGACCCCTTCTATGGTGGTGGCTAACCTATATTTATAGTGGCCTTGGTCCTCTTCCCTCGAAACTTAGGCGGGAAGGGATACCACAATGACCAATTTGAAAGGGGACAAGTAGTACATCTAATCCTGACGAAAGGTGGTCTTCGCCTACAAAGCTTCTGGTCGTGACGCAGCGGTGGGCTCGGTGATGACCTCTGCCTTGCTGAGCAAGTGATCTTGGTCTTGTTGCACCAGAATAGAAACCTTTGGGAGATTCCTCGGGAACCCACGCCTGTCCTTGCCTCCTTAGCACCAAAGAGGAAACTGCCTCCTCTGCGCCCGCTGGCGCCCGCCTGGCCTTGGTCATCATGGCTCACGTCATCGCAGCCTCAAGATGCCACCTGCATAGAAATCTCCGCTACTCGGGAGGCCACCTGGGGAGGCCGCTCCCTCTGGAGGTCTTGGTGTCGTCCTCCTCACGAGGGTCTTGTCTTGGAGGTCTTGGGTCGCAGGTAGGAAAGTCTGGGTACGCTGGTTCCTAGAACACCGACAGAATCTGCCCCTCCAGGAATCTATAGTGGGGGCTATCCCTCTAAAGTGCTTATTATTCCTCTCCTTCCATATGCTCCATGCAGCAACAATAAAGACTTCCATGAACATGGGTCTCAACCAAGTGTTCTTCGCAGCATGTAGCATTTGCAGTCTGTCATCCAGATCAGGCCATCTAATGTTAAGTTTTTTCCAATAGGCCACACTAAAGGGGCACTTAAAGCAGAGGTGTTCCAGGGTTTTCTCTGGGGGGTGACAACATAGCAAGCATGAGTAGTTTTTGTCTCGGAGGACCATGTTCCTCCTGCGCAGCATATTTCGTGTGTTAAGTCAATCGGCCAACAGCAGCCAACAGAACACCTTCCAGTTGTTGTTGCATTTTGTTTCCCAGGTCACCTTCCCACTGTTGTTGAACCATTGGATGTAGTGAGGATGTGGATGTGGTCTTGTGGGGAGAGATAGCTTCTCCACCATCTCCATGCGAGCCAAGTTGTTGCAGCTCCCTCCATCTATGATGACGCGAACAGAACGTTCCTTCACAACTCCCTTTGTATGGAACTAATTATGCCTCTGATTTTGCTCAGCTTGTGTGACCTGCACACTCAAAACACGTTGAGAAACTAAACTTTCATACCTATCAGCATCTTCAGCAGCCATGTATTGCGTCTCATGATCAGAATCATCTCCACCGTGTTCTTCACTTCTAATAAGAGCCAAAGTCTCCTCATCATAGTCACTAGCGGACACATACCCACCATCCTCAGTAGTAATCATAACACGCGGAGATTTGCATTCTCTCGCATAATGACCTCTACCCTTACAACAACGACAAATAATATCATGTGTGTGCCCTGTTAATGCCATGGATGAAGAAGAGCTCTGTGCAGGCCCGGTAGGTGTGCTCTTGGCAGATAGTGGTGGTAGTGCCTGCTTTCTTGTATCACGGCTAGAGGTGGCAGCTGACGGAGGTGCCGGTGTAGCAGAACATGTGGAAGTAGAAGATGCACGCGGTGTCCATGATGAAGGTCGACCTGCAGAAAAATTAGTCCGCGCCAATGCCTGTCGATCCTGCACTTCACGTTCAGCTTTGCAAGAAAGATGGAATAAACGAGTGATATTGTTATACTCCTTATACTCTAAAATGGTCTAAATCTCTCTATTTAATCCACCTATAAAACGTGCAAGCATAGCTTCATTATCCTCAACAATACCACATCTAATCATGCCAGTTTGTAATTCCTGATAATACTCCTCTACAGAATTTTTTCCTTGTCTCAAACGCTGCAGTTTTTTAAGTAATTCACGTTGATAATATGGTGGAACCCAACGAGTACGCATAGCAGTTTTCAAAGCAGCCCAAGTAGTAGGGATATTATCATGATATAATCTACAATGTTCAGACCACCAAACAGAAGCAAAACTAGTGAATTCACAAACAGCTGCAGTAACACGTCTATCCTCAGGATATTGTAAGCATGTGAAATGTTGTTCAGCTTCTAACTCCCAAGTAAGATATACATCTGGAATGTATCTACCCTCAAACGGTGGAATATTCAATTTTAGTTTAGGAATATGGTCATAATCTCGTACCTGAGGTGGTGCTGCAGCCCTACCGTTGCGATTATATGCATGAGGTCGACCTGGTGGTGGTGGTGCTGGTGGTTGCACGTAGTTCTGATTTTGATCAACCTCATCCTCGTAATAGTCCTCCACCGCTACAGTAGCAGCAGGAGCTACAGAAGCATCAACAACAGTAGCAGCGGCACCAGAAGTTTGTCCTGGCTCAAGAGGAACACATTGTGCTCGCCCTGCTGGATCGCGGCATGGAGGTGGTTGTTGATGTTGTTGCAATGGTGTAGCAGATGCGGGTGGTGGCTGTGGTAGACGTGCGAGTACTTCATCGAACTTGGTGTCCAACTTGGTGTCAATTGTCTTCTCAATGTCATAAATCCTCTCAGTGCCTTTCCAAAGCTAGCCATCACGTCTTCCACCCGTTGACTCAACATTTGCTGAAATTTATCATGAAGCTCCTTCTTCATCATGTTCTCCCAGTCAATCTCATCGACTTGTGATCCTACCATGGTTAGCAGCACTAGAAACACACAAGAATATGATACTACAAACTACTAAAAAGTGGTGGTGGTGTGGTGTCAGAAATCCATCAAGCAAATCTGAAATTCTTACCAGTTCTTACCCAGCAGCTGGTGGTGATCGGCAACCGTTGTAGTCAAAACTTTCAAAGCTTAGACAGATGATTGCCAGGTGGTGTCAAACGCATGATGTAGATGTATATGGAGCTGGAAAGGCTTATGATATGGTGCAAAAATGTCAGTAATAATCAATTCAGAGATGCAAAGTTGAATAAAGGCTCAACGACGGTACTATGCTGGTACTAGGCTAGATCGTACTAGAGACGCGAGCCTAGAACACTAACAAAATCACAGCGCGCCATGTAAACAAGGGAAAAGAACACTCCGGATTTGATTTTTTTGCGCTCTTTTTTTGCACTCTTTTTTTTCTGCTCATTTTTTTGGCGAAAATCACTATAATGGTGAGTGTCTCAAAACTCTTCCCAAGTCAAAATAACAGGATATGCATGAAATTTTTTTTGAATTTTTTTTCGGAAATCAGGGCAGCGACGACCAAAAAGTGCGACAAAAAATAACTATGATGGCAAGTTTCTCAAAACGCTCCCTGGGACCTAAAAATCGGATAGGGAAAAAAATTGACCGCCGAAATTTTGGCCTAAAAACAGCCAAAATTTTGGCCAATTTTTTTTTCCGAAACCTACTCAAGCAAGGAAACACGAATCTGAAATTAGATATATCTCGAAAACAAACCTAATATGAAAAGACTCGGATTGGTGGTGGACAGGCAGATGTATATGTGGACTCAGATTGGTGGTGAACAGGCAGATGTCTATGTGGACTCGGATTGGTGGTTGACAGGCGGATATATATGTGGACTCGGATTGGTGGTGAACAGGTGGATGTATATGTGGAGTCGGATTTGTGGTGGATAGGCGGATGTATATGTGGACTCGGATTGGTGGTGGATAGGCGGATGTATATGGCAGCAGTAAGGAAGATGTTGGTGGTGGTGGTATATGGCAACAACGATGAAGATGGTGCGGCGGCGGCGTGACAAACAGTCACAGAAATCGAAACTCTAAAGGACTAGACGCTAAGACCAGCAACTTGACACGACGATGCAACCATAAATTCAATAACGCAAAACTCTAAAGGACTAGATGTCGCGCCTTAGCAATCGCTAAACCAACCTTCGATGGGTTATTGACCACACCGGAGCATGATCAACCTGACCATGAGGGTCTATTTCCAGTGAGCAAACAAAGAACAAGCAAGAAACTGAGATTGCAATATGGCTATTGCGAATATAAGAGGAAAGCTTTATTGATGAAAGTGGGGTTCTGTGACATCCTGGTCTGGTCGTTGAACACAAACGAAGTACGCAAAGTTGTAGCTATGGTGAACTTTAATCTGAGCAAAACCCCAAAGTCTAAACGGCGCCCCAAGGGCTGTATATATGGAGGAAGAGGGGGGAATTTCGTGGCCCTTGGAGGAGGGGTCCGAAACCAACCCTAACTCTTGTTTCCCCACACATACAGACTCTAAAAACAGCCTATACTCAAGTATTTCGAAATTACATGGGCCTGGCCCATTCACTTTCTCTTCCTCCCCTGCCCTCCATCCACCTCAATGGCCGGAGTGCAGCCGCCGAGCCCTCGGATGTTCTCGAGCCTCCACTGCTTCCCTGCTCCCACTGACCACTCTCGAGGACCCCCACAACCACCAGAAAGCCTCCCCGCGAAACAACTCTCCCACTCCACGGCCGGGTCCACCGATTCCATGCTCACCTCCGCCTCAGTCAATGGTGGGACCACTGTTGAGCTCGCCCGCGGCCCCTTCAACCTCCACTAGATGCGGCACGACCTCCCGTGCGCTCCGGTATGTCAGGTCTCACCCAGGACGGCCTGAGTCGCCAGCGCAGGGCGTCGACCGAGCCTCTGCCCGCCCAGTCATTGCCCTACGAGATAGGAGGAAGATGGCCTGTGAGCGAGCCCCGCCTCCTCCTCTGGCCCTGTTTGTAAGTGTCACAACGACGCAATGTAAGAGGATGACGGGCGGGCCCCCCTTTTAAGTGGAGGTGGGTTCACTAGAGCACGCCTTCGCGTGGGGTAGGCAGCACCGCAGAGTACGCCTTCGGATTCAGCAGCCCCGCGCGCGGCTGAGCAGCTAGGCCAGCCCAGTTGCACCTCACCGCTAAGTCACGCCTAGTGCGCGCTGCCGCCGCTTCAGTTTGGCCCACTTAGGTATATCTCCTTCTTTTTGTTTTTCCAGAGGCATTGGAAATTCCATAGAAAATTCAAATAGATTCCAAATTTGATGATTCAAAATCATTTGATAGACACGAAGGTGTCCCAATGTTTCAATGAGATAGTTATCGTTTTTTGTGGGAGTCGACCTTGACGATCCAACTAAGAACGTGCGAAGACATCGCGCCTTAGCAATCGCTAAACCAACCTCCGAGGGGTTATTGACCACACCGAAGCACGATCACCTGACCACGAGTGTCTATTTCCTGCGAGCAAACGAAGAACAAGCAAGAAACTGACATTGCAATCTAGATATTGCGAATATAAAAGAAAAGCTTTATTGATGAAAGTGGGGTTCTGTGACGTCTTGGTCTGGTCGTTGAACACAAATGAAGTACGCGAAGTTGCAGCTCTGGCGAACTTTAATCTAAATAAAACCCCAAAGTCTAAACGGCGCCCTAAGGGTTGTATATATGGAGGAAGAGGGGGGAATTTCGTGGCCGTTGGAGGAGGGGTCCGAAACCTACCCTAACTCTTGTTTCCCCACACATACGGACTCTAAAAACAGCCTATACTCAAGTATTTCAAAATTACATGGACCTGGCCCAATAATAAGGTGATGCAGCACCTATAATGGCCTCTGGACGAAATTTAGGAAGTTGCATCTTGTATATTTTGTCCAAGCCTTCATGCACTCATTATGGTGGCTTAAAAGTCTAGAAATCATCACTTGAAACTCCATTCTTGTTCCCCTGGCGCATGCCGTCATCTCCATGCTTGAACTTGCTCCAAGGTTCATCTCTCTTGTCCAAGCTAGGCCCTTCATTTGTAAGCAAAAGAAATGTATCCAATTTAGGCAGCATCATATTCTCATGAACATTAGAATTGTTACCAAGAACCGAAAGTACCTGGTAATTTAATTGGCGTGCACGAGCTCTAGTAATTGGTCCAATATGTATAGCAGCAGAGGTTGACGGTGTAACAATGGTATTGATATCCTCATCATGGAGTCACCTAAATCATGTTCTATCCAATGGACAAGTTTGCACATTTTTCCAGTAAACTTTCTTTCACACTTATGTGATAAAACACAATCTTGTATTTATATTCTGAACTTTAGAAATTCATAGGGATCTCATCCTAGGTCCAAATGTAGTGATTCAAGTTCCTAGATGCATCTAAGCTCATAACTTAGTTTCTGAACATTTTTCCATATACTTTCTCTGCAACATAAATTGTTGAACCATTCCTTCATGTATGGTCAACTTTGCAAATCCCTAGGAAATTCATTCGAATTCCAAATCCAATGAAAACAATTTCTAAATGTTTCTAAAATCATGCCTTGTGTAATGAGTACCTTTGCTCATTCTACAAAAAGATATTTCTCTAAACTTATTGTACATTCATTATTCCCTTGATTCCACTAGATTGAAATGTTCAAAAATCCTTGTTGATCCAAATCCAGTAGAATCACTTTGGTTATTTTTCATATCACTAGAGATGTCCTAGAAAAGTAAAATTCCTATTTTTAAGAGCACTTTTATTTTCTTTCTTGTTGTTTTGCTTATTGAGATTACTTTCGATGTTAGTTGACGATGTAGATGGAGTGCTTGGAGAAGAACCAGTAGATTTGAAGACTTCGAAGATCAAGCCAACCAAGGCAAGCAGCCCTTTGACCGTGATGAACCCTTTTTACATCATTATAGCATTTTCTTTTATTGCACCAACTGCATGATATCCTGGTGGTGGCAACCTTGCTAGTCTTACCTCCATTTGAATGTTTCCGTTGATACTTGCATTCTTCATGACTCTACCCTTGCGTAGAGTTGTGTTGGTGGGAAGTAGATAGATGCTTGTAGAAGCTTGGCTACACAAACTGGGGCAGGGTTATGCATAGAAAGAAACAAGTGTGGTTTAACAAAGACTTTCAAAAACCCCAATGTGTGACATTAATGCCCTTGGGAGATGATGAGCTAGGTCAATACTTGGCAAGAAGTGGTGTACCGAGGCAAGTGAGTGTGTTGTTTCGAAAACGGATTAGATTTAAGATTTGATGACCTTCCCAATCGAACATGCGCAACCACACTACCCTGGTATGGGACGGGGCATTATTGATTACCTAGTTCGTGCTAGCATGGATGCCCGCATTACTAGTGACGGGAGTGGCGTGGTCACTCTTGGGACGGGGTCGTGCTTGGATAGGCGGCCATGACTGTTTTTACAGGGCACCGGACACACCGTTGGTACCTCCGTGCATGGTTATGTGGTAAGTTTTGAAGCGAGGCTCCGGAGACAGTGATAAAATTGAGAGAAAGTTTGGTACGAGGGTTGTTACCAATCGAGTGGACTCTATGTTAGTCACGACTAGGGAAAGGTAGTGATCGGATGCTTAGCCCGGGTTCTTGAGGTACCATGGGTCGTGGATGATACAAAAGTTCCCTGAATCTTGTGGGTAAAGTGTGCAACTTCTGCAGAGTCTAAAACTATTCGAATAGCCGTGTCCATGGTCAAGGATAGTTGGGTGGTGCTGCTTAAACTTTGTCCGGATTTTACAAAAGTGTGGGTTGAGGAATATTGTTGGTGTAATTCGTGAGGAAGTTACGATGAGCCTGAGACTGAGTTGTTCATAACTCTTTCTCGATGTTGACGTCTGTAACCTCTTAACACTTGTTGCAGACGCATTCACGATTCTAATAAGCATTGATCATTCTTGCTTGAGAAAAACAAGCTTTCCGCAACATGCCAACTTAGTAGTAGAGCCTTGCATATTATTCTGTTTCAATCATGGGTTGCTTGCGAGTACATTCAAAAGTACTCATTGGCTTGTCCCTGGCTATTAAATTGGCCATGCCAGGAAGCGCAGGAATTTGAAGAAGAGTTATTCGCTGACGGACATGCGAACTAGGATGCTTTCCAAGTCAGAATGCCTGTATGGTTAACGAGGATGGCATGGGTCCAAGTTATCGACAAACATTTCCGCTAGGATGTTTTATTTGTTGGTTAGCCCTTGAGGCTTTATCTATGTAAGTCTTGACCATAATGGTCCTATTTGTGTAGGACATTATGTAATGGATGTAAACTCTTGTTATTCAGTTCATTGTGTATAGTGAGCATTGATCCTTGGGATCACTGTGCACGCACAATCGATGGCTTCGACTTTTGTAAGTCGGGGTCCCCACAAGATGGCCCGTAGTATGGTGTGCCTAGGGTGGGTGCGGGTGGGAGTTCTTCATGACGCCTCATGAGGCTGGCTTCTGCAGGTGTTGTAGATGGCCTCAGGAGCTGCTCCTCGAAGACACCTACGGCTTGACGCTCGCGGCGAGAGACCTGCTTGGCGAGGTTGTCCGCTTCCTTGTTGTCACCATGAGGGATGTGCTGGAGCTCCATGCGCATAAAGCACTTCTCAAGCTTGCGCACCTCCTCGAGGTAGGCGACCATGTGCTCGTTCTTTGGCTTGTTGCTCTTATTGGAGAAGTTGACGAGGAGTTGCGAGTATCTCTTGATAGTGATGCGCTTGATGCCCACAGTGTTGGCGGCCTTGAGGCCAGCAATGAGGCCCTCGTACTCCTCGATGTTGTTGGAGACCTTGTTGCCGTGCTTGAAGAGATGCACGGAATATTACAACTTGTCTCCTGCGGGCGAAGTAAGCATGACGCCAGCCCCCGCGCCCTGCCATGAGAACGCGACGTCGAAGTGCATGGTCCATCTAGTGGGGCGCCTTTCCCAGGCAACATGGACTCCTCCTCGCGAGGCTCCTCCTGCCGCGAAGTCAGCCCGGGCCGCACCCTTGATTGTCCTTGTGGTGAGGAATTCTAGCTTGAAGGGCTGCAGCTCGATGTTACATTCCGTGACGCGGCCAGTGGCGTTGGGGCTGTGCAGTACCTGCTCCAGTGCGTAAGATGTGATCACCTTGATGGGGTGGCCCTGGAAGTAGTGGCACAGCTTCCTGGAGGCCGGGAGGAGCGAGAAAAGAAACTTCTGCTGCATGGGGTACTGCTTGCGAGCATCTCGCAGCACTGTGCTGACGAAGTAGAAGAGGTGCTCGATGAGGCGTGTGGCCGCAGGAGGCGTGGCATGTGCCTCAGGAGGCCCGTCCGGCGGCTCGCCAGAGGCCACCGGAGGCGGAGCCTCGGCATGCACCGAGATGGCCTCGGCTGGCTCGGGTGCGGCCTCAGCAGGGGCCTCTTGAAGGGGTCCTTTGCTAGGAGCTGGAGTGGGCGTAGCAAGTGCAGGTGCAATAGTCTTCTTCTTGACGTGGGTCTGCTCTTCTCGTTCCACGAGCATGGCCACGCTGACCGTCTGGGTGTGGCTGCCAAGTATAGGAGCAGAGGCTCACGAGTCCGAGGGGAGACCATGATGGGAGGGATCGTGAGGTACTTCTTGAGGCACTTGAAGGCCGTGTTAGCTTCAGGAGTCCAATTGAAGGGACCCGACCTCTTCATGAGCTTGAAGAAGGGCAGGGCCTTTTCGCTGAACTTGGAGATGAAATGCCCGAGTGACGCCATGCATCCCGCCATGGTGCTGCATTTCCTTGAGGTTTCGGGGAGGGGCATCTCCTCAATGGCCTTGATCTTCTCAGGGTTAGCCTCGATGCCGCAGTGTGAGACCAGGAGGCCAAGCAACTTGCCTGAAGGGACTCCGAAGATGCACTTGGCGGGGTTGAGCTTGAGGTTGATCTTGAGTAGGTTGGGGAATGCTTCCTCAAGGTCTGTGATGAGTGAGCTCGTCTCGCGAGTCTTGACAATGATGTCATCAACGTAGTCCTATGCATTTCTTCCGATCTGGGGCCCCAGGCCGATGCGCATTAGCCTCGTGATGGTGGCTCCTGCACTCTTCATGCCGAACGGCATGCATATGTAGTAGAACACACTGCAGGGGGTGATGAAGGCGGTCTTCTTCTCGTCCCCCTCTGCCATCTTGATCTAGTGATAGCCTGAGAAGGTATCCAGGAAGCATAGCAAATCACACCCAGCGGTGAAGTCCATGATCTGGTCAACCCATGGGAGGGGAAAGGGGTCCTTGGGACAGGCCTTGTTGAGGTTGGTGAAGTCGACACACATGCGTTTGCTACCTTTTGCCTTGGGGATGACGACAGGGTTGGCGATCCACTCAGGGTGGAGCACCTCGCGGATGATCCCTGCCTCTTGAAGCTTGTCGACCTTGAACGATGAACTCTGGCTTCTCGGGCGCCTGGCACCATACCTTTTGATTCATGTGTCATGCGTTGGGGCACACGGCTAAGTGGTGCTCGATCACCTCCCTCGGTACACCGGACATGTCTGATGCTGTCTAAGCGAACATATCAGCATTTGCCTAGAGGAAGGTGACGTGCTCTTTTTCCTATTTAGGGAAGAGGCCGGCTCGACGGTGAGGGAGGGACCTCATCCGGTGTCGTCTAGTGACACCTTCGTCTCCGCACGGATCGGTGAGAACTGTGGCTTCTTCTTCACGGGGGCGGGCTCGACAGGCCCTGCCTCGTCTTCATTTGTGGGGTACACGGTGGCGGTAGCCTTGTAGGCATGCTCGAGGTGCGCGTCGTATCTTGCTCGTCGCAGCGGATGGTGATGGTCCTGCTGCAGCCCGACATCTTGACGGTGTTGTAGGCATGGTGGGTCCCTGCTATACCTAGCCATGGGCAGCCCGGCCCGGTCGGCCCGACCCGACCCGGCCCGACCTTGTCCTCGGGTCGGGCTTGGGCCTAGGTTTTGAGCCCGAAGGTTGAGCCGGGCCGGGCCCGGGCCCATCATATTTGCTGTTTGACAAAGAGGCCTAGCCCGAGGCCCGAGGCCCGGTGGGCTTTCGCAGTGATGGGCCAGGCTTGGGCCTGTTTTTTAGGCCCGACACCCGGGCTGGGCCGGGCTCGGGCCTAGCTTTTTTGCTTCGGGCTTGGTCAGGCCTGGCCGGAAGCCCGGGCCGGCCCAAGGGATGGCCAGGTATAGTCACTGCCATGAACTTAGCGAGTGCGGGGTAGCCCAAGATGGCGTAGTAGGGTAGGGCAATGTGCGCCACATCGAAGTCGATGAGCTTGTTGTGGTAGTTCATGCGGAAGCCGAATGTGACGGGGAGGTGCACTTGCCCCAAGGGCACCGTGGAGCTGTAAGTCATGCCCGAGAAGGGCCTTGTGGGCATCAAACGCTTGTAGGGCACTTGGAGCTGCTCGAAGGTCTCCACAGAGAGCACGTTCAGGTCTGCGCCGCCGTCGATGAGTGTCTTGGTGACAGCTATGTTGGTGATGTTGGTGAGCGTCTTGGTCAGCGTAGTCGAAGGCGATTGGGTATTGCGACCACTTGAGGGGCCTTGAGTCTGTAGGCTCCGGGAGGGCTGCGTTCACCTCGCGAGAGAACTTCTTGAAGTGGCGGTTGCATGGGGGAGCTTGTGCCCCACCAAGGATGCAGGCCACTGTGCGAGGCTCCTAATAGCCCCTGGTGTCCTCCGCAAGCAGGTTGTCGTTATTCCTGTTGGGGAGCGGTAGGGCCACATTGGTCTGCCGAGGCTGGTCCTGCCAATCCTCATGAGAGTTGTTGTCACTGTTGTTGTTGTCCCGATCCTTCCAGCGTCCACCATTGTGGTTGCCGCCGTAGCCTGAGCCGCGCTCGTTGAGGTCGCCATGCTTCTCCTGCCGCTCATCGCGAAGCAGCTTGAGCCTGTGGTGGTCTTCAATGGCATGGGAATGCATGTTGTGGTAGTTGCAGAAGGGGCATCCATCCTTCTTGGCCTCGTCGTCGCGGTCGCGCTTCCGCTCAGGGTCTGCCACAAGTAGCACAAGGCCCTTGCGCGTGGTGTCTCTGGCCTTAGGCATGGCGACGTCAAGCTCGACATCGGGGTCATTGTTGGCGAAGAGACGGCCCTCCTCAGCCTTGGCGCAATTGTTGGCGAGGTCGAACAGCTCAACCATGATGTCGAGCTCATCGTTGATGGCGAGCTTCTCGCGCATCTTGACGTCTGTGATGCCTGAACAGAACGCAGCAATGATCGCAGTGTCGGAGGCACGGGGGATCTTGTTGCGCACTTGTCTGAAGCGCTGGATGTACTTGTGGAGGGTCTCGTCAGGGCACTGGCGGATGGTGCACAGGGTGCTGAGCATGAGGGGGCGGTCGGAGGTGCCTTTGAAGTTGGAGAAAAACTGCCGACACAACTCAGCCCACGAGGAGATAGAGTCCTCAGGAAGGTTCATCAGCCATGTGCGTGCAGCGTCCTTGAGGGACACGGGGAACCAGTTCGCCATGACGCGGTCTTCACCCTCCATGACCTGGATGCTCATGGTGTAGAGCTGCAGAAACTCGATGGGGTTGGTGGTGCCGTCGAAGCGGGGAGGCAGCTCCGGCGCGGACTTCATGGGCCACACCACGCGGCCCAGCTCGCGGGTGAAGGCGAGGCAGCCCCCGGCGATGGAGACGGCGCAACCAGTAAGGGCGGCGTGGTTCTGGCGACCGGCCACAACGACGTCCTCGATGGTGCGGTTCTGGTAGTCGCGCTGCTTCTCCATGAGGGCATGCGTGTCGGGCGGCACACGCCAGATGATCTTGCAGCTGGGGACGTCGTCGTGTGACGGAGACGAGCCATGGGAGGGCTCCAGTGCACACACAACGCGGCGGTGTTCCGCATCGTTGTTACTCTAAGAAGGCGGAGGCGGCGGATCGCGCTCCGCCTGTGCGTCGTGTGATGCCAGAGGTGGCAAGGAGCGAGATGGCGTTGGGGCTTCGCCGGCGACATTGATGAGCTTGGTGATGTGGGCGAGCCAGGCATCATAGCCGTCCTCGGTGGGGCGGTAGCGCAGCAGTACTTGCACCATGAGCAACGCTGCCTGAGGAGCCAGCGGGTTGTGGCGGGCGAGCAAAGTTGCCGTGCCAATGCGTGCCAGTGGTGGCTGCTGCTGGTGTCCCCAACCGACGGGTGCTCGAAGGAGGCCTGCACCTCCGGCTTCGCACCCATGGTGGCTGCGCGAGCTCGGCACCGGCGGTTGTCGATGATGGGCTCCGTCTGGACCCGGTTGGCCGTGCGGAGAGCGCGGGCGTGTCGAGCATCGGCCGTGGCGATGTGGAAGCTCTAGGCCCAAAGACCAAGTCCCCTACCCGGAGCACCAAATGTCAGGGGATTGATTCTGAGTCACAGGAAATCCTCCCAAACCCTGGTTCGAACTCTGGGGACTTGTTTCGCATGTACGTGGCTACGAGCAAGCCACGAAAAAGACACAGTGAGGTACCCAAATTCGGGCTCCCGTGCAATTTAAAACCCTACTCCTGCTTGCTGGAATTGCTTGTGGACAGTGCTCTAGGAGCTACAAGATGAGCAAGAGTTCTTGGGGTCTACAATGGCGCAAAGAGCCGATCCTATGCTACGATGGCCGCACTACCCCTTTTATAGGCGCCATGGGCCTCTTCCTCAAAAATATGAGTGGGAAAGGGCTACTACAAGGCGGCAATTTTGAAAGGGGACAGGCGCCGGTGCTTATCCTGACAAAAGGTGGTCTTCGCCTGCTAAAGTGTTATCCATGACGCACAGAGGGCTCCACGATGACTTTCGTCCTGCCGCACCATCGTCTTGGTCCTCTTTTACCAAAGCAGAAGGCTCTGGGACTTGCTTTGGTTGCAGGTAGGTGCAGCTGCTCCCTTAGCACCAAAGGGGAAACTGCCCCGGCCGCACAGGCTGGCGCCTGCCACGGTGACATCACCCATGTGATGGCCACGCGACCCGGGCTGCGTGGGCTCCTCGGGAGGCCTCGCGGGATGGCGCCTCGCGAGGGGGGACCTCGCGGGGCTGCTTGCTGTGGTGGTACTTGATGAAGTCCTTCGTCAGGAAGCCCCTCGCGGGGCCCCTTGCCGTGGTGGTACTTGATGAAGTCCGTCGTCCCCTCGCGGGGCAAGGCCCTCGCGAGGCTACTGGCTTCGCGGTGCCTGCTAGCGGGCCACCTCTTGAGTTGGGCCAGGGGGCCTTTCCTGGACCGTAGGCAGATGGCCCGTGGTACCCCGGTTCCCACGGGGCCGACACATACATGTGCCCAAATTCAAATGAGTATGCATGTTTGATAGATCAATTTTTGTTCGAGTATGAATTACATGTATCATCATCTCTGATTCAAATACTTGAATCCCCTTTATGTTGACATCTTTTACACACGCAACTAAATATTTGTATCTACTTCAATGCCCATCTCTCTCTAGGTCTTTCTCGCGTGGTCCTTCATGTAGCTATGACTCTCTTTTCTCCATCTCATCCGCACACTCACTACATGTTTCTCCTTTTTTCACAAACACAGTCTCTCACTGTCTCTCGAGAGAGGTGTCACACTCTCTCTATCTTTATAGATCACTCAGCTTTCATTATCTCTCATGTCTCTATCGTTCTCTTGTATCTCTCTAGCTACCTAGCTTTCTTTTTCACCGCCACACACACTCTCTCACTCAGCTTTAACTTTCTCTCTCTCTAGGGATCTCTCACGCACCATACATCATTCCAGATATGTCTCCTACAACTAAAATTTCTCTCTCTGGCACACACACCGTCTGTCGGGGTCTCCTTTCCCTCTTCGTCTCTGTTCCAAAATTGACATTATCCCTTTGTTTACTGATCAGACAAACTCTCTCTCTCTCTCTCTCTCGCACACACACAACTCTCGCATCCACTCCACCTCCTGATTCCAGTCTCTCTCTGTCGCACACACACCGTATGTCAGGGTCTCCTTTCCCTCTTCATCTCCGCTCCAAAACTAACATTATTCCTTTGTTTACTAATCAGACAAACTCTCTCACTCTCTCTCTCTCTCACACACAACTCTCACTTTCGCTCCCCCTGCCGATTCCCATCTCTGCCTCTCACACACAAAACTCTCGCTTTCGCACCCCGACTCTGGTCTCTATAACATCCCCAGCATCTCACTACAGTAATTCCCCTCTAATAGTGGCCATGTCATCATGATCATCATGTCATTTTGCCACTTGTCCTAAATTGTAGCCAAATTCAAATTCAAAGTGCATGTCAAATATTTATTTCTTCTGTCATGCAATTAAAATAGTTTATCCTGTTACAAATATTCTTAAGGCCATTATAAAATTGAAACCAAAATTTTTGGAATTCCCAAAATGCCCCTGGACTTTAAAATAGTAGTCCAGCAGCATTTAATCTGTCCTTTTCAATTTCTAAAATATCTAACCTATTCCTTTGGCCTCCAAACTTTTTGTGACAGTGCCTAAAAATGTATTGGATTTATTGGGCTTATACGCATATTTTTCTAAAATTATTTGGATGCCCAAATAAATCTTTTTCCTTCTCTGGTAACTAAATAAAAGGAAAACAGTAAAAGAAAAAGGCCGACATGCCACTTACCTGGCTACCGGGCTAAGCCGGCCCAGCCCATCTCCACCAACTCCTCCCTCCGTGTCGCCATCTCCATGGCCGCGCTCGCCGCACCGCTTGCCGCTCGCCACCGCGACGAGACAGGAGACTGGAGGGGATAAGGGCGATCCCAGGCCCTTCCCCCCTGGTCGCCTTCCCCCACTCGCCCTGCTCTCCCCAAACTCTCTCGCTCGCGCTCGCCCCCTCTTCCCCTCTAGCCGAGCGCAATCGGCGTCGTTCACCGCGCTCTGCCGCGGCCACCATCATCCCCGATCCACTCCATCGTGTCAGGAGGCCCCGCCAAGCTCGTTCGCGTCCTCTACAACAACGCACGCGAGCCGGGGAGCGCCCCATCGCCGGATCACCATCGTCTTCTACCTCGGGACACCGGAGCTCCTCGCCGTCGATTTGCCGCAGCTGCTGCTCCTAAGCTTACCGACGAGCCTCCGTGTGCTCCTAGGTGAGCCACCTCTCCTCTCCCCTCTTCTTCTTCGCCATCCCGCGCCCGTAGCCATCGTTTTCGCTAAGGCCGAACCCAGCGCCATCGAGCTCGTCGCCGGCTAGGTCCCGGTGACCGAACGCCAACGCAACGGTGTCCCTCGAGCTGGCGTGCACGCGTAGATCACCCCTCTGTCTTTGGTTCGAGCCTTTGAGCGCTGCTGTTGCTAGTTCATCATCGACCGAACCCCACCGCCGCCTGCAGTCGTTGCAATGGCCAACTCCGGCCTCCCCGCCCATGCTGCTTGCTCCATTGGATGCGCGACCTCACCGCCGTTCGAAAGAGCCTAACCGCGAGGTGAATGAGCCTTTGTGGGCGCAACCTGCAGCTCGCCGGCGTGCTCCGCCGCATATCCAGCTCGCCGGAGCAATTCCGACGCCGGCGCCGACGTGGCACCGACGTGGCCGAGCCTGGGTCGCTAGCAGCTGGGCCCCGCGGGCCCAGTTGACCACGCTGACCAAGTCAACCTGTTGACGTGGCAGCTACAGTCACTGACGTGTGGGTCCGCTGACTTTAGTTATTGTTAGTGGTTAATTAAGTTAGATTGGTTAGTTAATTAAGCCACTGACAGGCCGGGCCCACCCATAGATTAGCTGTTAGATTAAAATTTAAACCACTGTTAGTCCCACTGTGGCTGACATGTGGGGCCCCCTGGTCAGCTTGACTAGGTTCGGCCCACAGTTGACTTGCTGATGTCATCATGACACACTGCTGATGCAATAATTCTTTTCTGTTAAAATTAAATAAATCCAGAAATTACTAAAATCTTTGACAATTCATAGAAAATAAATCGTAGCTCAGATCGAAAAACTTTATACATGAAAGTTGCTCAGAACGACGAGACGAATCTAATCGTGTCGTCTGTTTCCATGTCGGAACCCTCTACGCAGGTGAACCCGTAACTTTCCGCCTGTTTCCAGTAGATGAATAGTGCATGCATACCGGTAATTAAATCCAACTTAAAATCCTAAAATAACTAATATGACTTAGACGTATCTTTAGGCAACCCTGCACTACATCCTAGGCATAGCATGCTCTGAGTTGCATTGTTTGTTGTGTATTTATTTGTTTCCTCCCCCTCTTCTTTCTCGTTAGAGCCTGACTCCGACGTAGTCCCCGAGGCAGACGCAGCTCCGGAGATTGACTACGCCCCTGACGACCAGACCCTTGCTGCAGAGCTTCCAAGCAAGCACCCCCCCCTTTTGAGCATACCGATATCGCCTATTCTTCTCTCTCTTATGCTTGCATTAGAAGTTGCTGTTGTTACTGTAATCCTATATCTGCTGCATAGCCTGTTTATTGTAACCTGCTATTGTTACCTACCTGCTTATCCTAAACTGTTTAGTATAGGTTGGGTAGAGACCCATCAGAGACCTCACTTTATCCCGACTGCCCCGCTGGATTACCAGAAGACCCGATCAACGGGATCGAAGACCAGGCCCCGGCACCGCACATCACTTCCCCCTTAGTTGCTCGACACTACTGGGTTACTGTCGAGTGCCGAGGGTGATACCTCGTCAGCACTTCTGATGATAACCTTGTAGGTTAGTTAAATGGTCGTGGTCAGCGAGGGTGATTCCTCCTACACCACCCCCGATAACGACACCGTCGTGCAACAAGTGGACCTCGAGGGTGATTCCTCAGGGTTCCCCTTGGTGTTAGACACATGGTTACTATGGTTACTATGACTTTACACTGAACCATGTTACTAAAGACGGGTCGGCCCTGAGGGGTACCCGCGCGAGCATATTTGCGAAGTGATGTGGAGACGGGTTGACCTGGAGGGTGCCCGAGAGATGAATACGAGGCGTGGCCGGGCATTCTTAGCCCTTGCCGAAGTCCTCGAGACGGGGCAATGGGGTCACATCGATCGTGAGTCTCTGCTCGTTACCGCGTGCTCCTAATCCGCTAACGGTTTGGATATTTTGATCCGAGGGGCCTCTGGCCTGATAGCACTAACCATCACGTGGGCACAGTATGGGCGTTCTGCGTCGTATACATCAGCCGAAGCTCTATAGACGTCAGCGAGGAGCGGCCCGCTTCAGATTGGACTGGTTAAGCCCACGCTTGTATTGAGGGGGCTAGGTCTGCTTCCGGAGCGTCCTCGCAACGTGCAGGGTTCCCAGGGCGAAGGCCCAAGACCCCTGGGGTCATAGGTTAGTCCGGCGTGCTGACCTCTCTTTAGAGCCTAGGTCGGGTTGTGGCGTATTGTTTGGCCGAGGCCGGGCATGACCCAGTAAAGTGTGTCCGGCCGAAGTTAATCGAGCATGGTAGGTAAGTTGGTGCACCCCTGCAGGGAAGAAACAATCTATCGATAGCCTGTCCTACGGTAACGGACACTCGGAGTTGTATCCCGATCGGTACAACTAGAACTGGACACTTGAGTTGATAACTGGATAGTATGGCTCTGGAATTGCTTTCCTGCAGGGAGTCGAGAAAGGATCTCTGGGCGAGGGTGAATACACTACTACTACTTTACTTTATGTTAATCTGCACTCTTCTAATGCTGCAAGACTGCTGAAGATGATGAAGATGCTAGTCTTCGATAGGACTAGGCTTTCCCCTCTATTCTGGCATTTCTGCAGCCCAGTCCACATATACAGGCATCCTTTGAAAATGTTGCATATTTAGTGTAGATCCTTGCTTGCTGAGTACTTCGGATGAGTACTCACGTTTGCTTTGCTTTCTTTTTCTCACCATATCTGTTTGACGCAACCAGATGACGGAGCCCCTGAGCCAGCTGCCCCCGCCGACGGCTACTACTACTACTACCCTCCCAGCGAGTACTACTACGAGGAGCCGACCGACGACCAGGAGTAGGATCGGAGGGTCCCAGGCAGGAGGCCTGCGCCTTTCGATCGTAGTATTTTCTTTTGCCCCGCCTTTCTGTAGGCTTATCTGTTTCTGTTTCATATCTGTACTCAGATATCTGATGCTTCCGCTGATGCTTGTACACAAGCTTATGTATTCGAGCCCTCGAGGCCCCTGGCTTGTAATATAAAGCTTGTATGACTTTATTTATGTTTTAGAGTTGTGTTGTGATATCTTCAAGTGAGTCCTTAGGCTTGATCGTGTGCATTTGCGTGTATGGTTAGTGCATGATTAAGCCGGGGTCGTCATAGCCTCTCTCACAAACATTGATCGGCCAGCCTCTAGCTAGGTTTGTCCATCTATCGCACACTCTAGCTTCCTATGATGCCCCCGATTCAATCATGCACTAATCATACACGCAAATGTGCACGATCAAGATCAAATACTCACGGGAAGATATCACAACACAACTCTATACACAAATAAAATAGTACAAGCTTTATATTACAAGCCACGGGCCTCGACTGATCGAATACATAAGCTTGAATACACAAGAGTCAGCGGAAGCAACAATATCTGAGTACAGACATAAGTAAACAAGTCTGCCTTAAGAAGACTAGCACAAAAGCAACATCGATCGAAAAGGCAAGGCCTCCTGCTTGGGAGCCTCCTAAGTACTCCTGGTCGTCGATAGTCTCCACGTAGTAGAAGGCACCCTCGGGGGAGTAGTAGTCATCGATGGCGGCATCTGGCTCCTGGGATCCGTCATTTGATCACAACAATCCAGTATGGGTGAAAAAGAGGTAGCAAAGCAACCGTGAGTACTCATCTGAAGTACTCGCAAGACTTACATCAGAACTATGCTAAGTATGCATTAGTATCAAAGGAATGGGGTTGTATCTTCGGACTGAACTGCAGAAATGCCAGAATAGAGGGGAAGGCCTAGCCTATCGAATACTAGCATCTTCAAGCATCTTGCAGCATTAGAAGAGATAAGAGTAACATATCATAATAGTAGTAATTATGTTGTAGCATCCGCGCCCAGCGATCCTTTCTCGACTCCCTGTGAGAAAGCAATCCCGGAGCCATAATAACCATTTCACATCTCCAGTATCCAGTTCCGGTTGTATTGATTGGGATACAACTCCGAGCATCCATTACCGTGGACACGGCAATTCAAATATATATATTTCCCTGCAGGGGTGCACAAACTCACCCAACACACTCGATCAACTCCGGCTGGACACACCATCAGGTCATGACTGGCCTCGGCCGATCAACACGCCATAGTCCTACCTAGGGTTAATAGAGAGGCCAGCATGTCGGTCTACATCCTAAGTGCGCAGGGGTCTTAGGCCCATTGCCCTTTGCACTCCTGCATGTTGTGTATGCGGCCGGTGAGCAGACCTAGCCCCCTTATACAAGCGCAGGCATAACCAGTCCAACCCGGCGTGTGCCACTCCATCGCTGACGTCTGAAGAGCTTTCGGCTGATACATACAACGTAGAGTCCCCATACTTATTCCCGCGTGGTGGTCAGTGAGAAAAGCCCAGAGGCCTACTCGGATCACATATCCAAACCGTTAGTATCTTGGGAGCACGCGAAAACGATCAATGATCCACAATATGTGGTCCCGTCGCCCCGTCTCACAGACTTACGGCAAGGGCTAAGAATGGCCGGCCGTGCCGCGTAGAAATCTCGCGGGTACCCTCCAGGTCAACCCGACTACACATCAACTCGCGGGTACCCTCATGGTCAACCCGACTGACAGGAGACTGCCAGGAACTCAGGTCCACCTCTACCGGGGTGGTACCACCTGTCCCTCCAGTCTGGCGGTAATAGTAAATGTCGAACGTAACCCTCGGGGTCGATCCATCTTTAACATGGTCCTGGGGTTTAAGTCAAAGTAACTGTGTGCCCATAACATCTAGGGACAATCCGAGGAATCACCCTCGATGGATCCCACTCGATGTTACCGTCAAGGTGAACTTAGAGGAATCACCCTTGAGGGTTCACACTTGAGGTGTTGCATGACAGAGTCGTTATCGAAAGTGGTGAAGGAGGAATCACCCTTCATAGGTCATGTCCGATTAGCTACACTACAGAGTTGTCATCAGGAGTATGTTACAAGGTATCACCCTCGGCACTCGATAGCAGCTCTGCAGAGTCGTACAACAAAGGGGGTGAAGTGATGTGTCAGGCTCTGGACGTCGATCAGGTTGATCGAGTCATCGGTCATCAAGCGGGGGCAACTGGGACAAGGTGAGGGGCCACTGGTGGATCACTAACCAACCTATACTAAGCATATAGGATAAGCAGGTAAGGTGCAAAAGCAGGTTACAAAAGCAGGCTATGCATCAGAATACGAGCAATCAAATACAGTAGCAAAATCTAATGCAAGCATCAAAGAGAATGGAATGGGCGATATAGGAATGATCAAGCAGGTTTTGCTTGCCTGGAAGCTCTGCTGCAAGTGGCTGGACGTCAGAGGCGTAGTCGTACCCGGTAGCAGTGTCGGTCTCGGTGTCTACCGGAGAGAAGAGGGGGAAGAAACAATAAATATAAAGCAAACAGATTCATGACGATGCAAGACATGACCAGATGCAGTGTTATGGGTGATTTAACGCAGTACTACACGTGGCAGACGAAGAGGGAAAACATCTCGGGATATTTTCCCGATGTTTGGCATTTTTTGAACAGATGAAAGAGAGTGGATGGTTTCATGTTCATCATGCTAGAGGCATGTGACAGATGAACGGATTGCATATTCGGATTCGTTGGATTTTTCTAAGCAAATTGCATATATAAATTATTTTTCTGATTTATAGATTAAATTATATTAATTTTCAAAGTTTTATATAATTTCTGGAATTCTCGATTTATTTAATATTTCAAAATTTAAACTAAAAATACATTTTGTACCCACTTTGGGCTTTCCACAGAGGCTGACTAGAGGGTTAAGAGGGCCTAGTTGACCAAGTCAACAGCCCAATCAAGAGTCAGACAGTTTGGGCCCAGGTGTAATACACTGTTAGTTATATTGTGTTTAACTAATCTAATTTATATAATGGTGGGGCCTACTGTCAGTGAGTAAGTAGTTTACTTAATTAACATAATTAATCAACAAATTAATTATTTCACTTAATTAATTATTTTTATTTATTAATTATTTAGTTATTTTTATCTTTTACCTTTTTGGTAGTGGCTAAAAGACAGGGGGCGGCCCCACTTGGCAGGGGCATTGTCGTGCCCCTACAGTGGTTGCGTGCACATGGGGATGGGCAGAGGGCTCTGGCGACCGGGCGCAGGGGCTTGTCGGGGATCCGCCGGCGGGAGGAGCCAGGGGGGAGGGCGCACGTGGGTGGCTCGGGCGCGGGCGTGGATGCGGTTGGGGCACGCATGCGGGGCGAGTAGCGGTAGCTAGGCAACAGCAGCAGCGAGCGGCAGAGGCAAGGCGCAACGAGCGCGAGCGTGGGCGGCAGCGGGCCGTCAAGCGCGAGCAGCCGCGTCTTGCACGGGGCAAGCGCGGGGGCTGCGGGCGCGGCAGACGGCTGCGGGGGTGCGACCTCGACGTGGAGAGCGCGGCTAGTGCGTGAGGCGCGAGCGGTAGGAAGCAGCGGCAGCAAATGGTGCACAGGGCATGTGCGCATGCACATGGTGTGGGCGCGTGTGTTATGCGCGGCCGGGGTAGCGCGGCAGGGCGCGTGCCAGGGGCATGGCAGGGGCGGTGAGTACACGATGATGTGAAGTTTGGTTACGGCGACCGAGCTCGCGGGGACGAACATACGGCGATGGATCGAGGCCGGGGTAGGGGGGAATTGGGGGAGGAGCTCACAGCGGATCTCGAGGAGGGCTCGATGAAGCTGGAGGGGGTCGAACGGTGTCGAATCGGGCGGCAAGGAGCGGCAGCCGTGGCGGTGAATGCGACCCTGGCATCATCTTGGGGCGTCCTGGTGCGAATGGAGAAGCTGGCGAGGACGAGCGTGACGTGATGGAGCTCCTGGACACGCTAGTTCAGAGCAGGGACGACGATGGGCGCGAGGACGACAAGGCCGTGGCAACAACTGTAGATGTGCGTGTTGCGAAGAAGAGAGGCGAGCTAGGGAGGGGGGAAAGAAGGCTAGGGTTCGATCTAGGGTTCTGGGAGGTGCTCTTAAACCAAGAGACGACCGGGGGGATGGCCGCACATGGTAGGGGGTGGCCATGGGATGGCCTCCATGCACCTTCCCCCCATGTAGAAGTAGGTTGAAGAAGCTCCCGATGTTGGGCTGGGCCTTCCCAGTCCAATGGACTTCACTTTTTTTGGTTGTTTCCTTTTTCTTTTAAGTCTTTTCTGTTTTAGTTTTAGCTCCTGTTTTCTATTTGTTTGACCACCAAAAGGCTTCTGTAAATTTTGCAACTTGTCAAATCAAATAGTAGGCATTATTTGGTACTGCCACATAAAGTTTAGAGGAAAGCTGATTTCGTTTGAATTTTGCTTAAATTTAAATGGATCAAATAGGTTGTTTTGGGCACTGATTTAAATAGGTTAGGGGCAATTAAATATTTCAAATAATATTGGTTTCTACTTGACAATTACGTAGTGATTATTTTCATGCCAACGAATATTTCTGTTGGACAGTTCAAAGAAATAGAAATTTGACTTTCAATTTAAATTTGAATTTGAGTTTGATTTTGAGCAAGTGGCACTTAAGCTTGAAAAACATGATGGCTTGGCAAGATTAGAGGGGAGATTAATGTAGCATAATTCTTGGGGTGCTACAAATCTCCTCCACTACAAGAAATCTCGTCCCGAGATTTAAGAGGTAGAGTGAGGGGGGAAAGATTTGGTTACGAAATTCTAACGAGTCTTCTTGTTCTTGTTGCCCTCATCGAAGAGGTTGATCCTTTCTCGTTGATGTATTATTTCTCTGCATCAATGCGTCATGATGAAGTTGTCGTTCTTCCTTCAGGATCTTCACCCTACTTATGAAATGATAAGATGGGAAAACACTATAAGGATGGATGTTAACAAGATTGAGCATCGGGCGGTTAACTCGGGGGAAGAAGCATAAAGTATCTCTTGAGTTGATTACTTGAAACACATCGATAGCATTTAAAAGAGGGTACGAAAGTTTCAAACAGGTAAGTAATCGTTCGATGCCTGAAGTAGAGTGTGAAGGGGTTTAGAGCAACGGAATAAGTATTGTGGCTGAAACCAGAATAGATCATCTGTAGGAAGGTGGCTCGTCATCTACATACGAAGCCAAGCGTGAGGAATAACTTTAGAAATAGGGGCGTACAGGAGAGTCAGGTTTCGATCCTATGGACTTGTGGGTTATGGGCCCACCACATGGGTTAAAAGTAGAAAGGGTGCTGACATCTTGCATGTTCATGATAGCAAGGCATGTTAGAGGATAGCTTGTCAGCTATGTTGGCAACAACGTCGGTACCAAGGGCGGGGAACGAAGAGAACCATTTTCCTGCTATCAAGGCGAGGCGGACCAATAGGCAAAGTTCTCGTCCACCGGTGGTTACCGGAATGTCATCAACAATAGTAACAGGGTCCTGCTAAGAGAGTTGTACAACTGAGGCGTTGACATAGGTAGGGAATTACCATTGCTCAGATAAGTTAGATTATAAGGAAGGTTAAACAAAACAATGGAAAAAAATATGATTAGTATATTAATTAGACCAACGGAAAGGAAAATGTGTTTATACCTGAGTATCAAGAGTATATCTTTCCCAAGGAAATCCAGAACACGATATACATGATAGGGCTCCAAGTATGAAACCATTTAGACAAAGGGGCAAGGAATTTATGAGGTTTACCCATACAACGGTTTTTGGATAATTGATCAAGAAAATTTAGCGTTGCTCTTCCAATGTTCTTGCTGATGATTGGAGTACCACAGACATGCTTCGGGATAGCATTGACATAGTTATCGGGTAAAGGTCAGACTTTGGATACACAAAGGATCCGTCGGAAACAAATTATAAAATAAGTCATACCATTTTAGCAAGGAAAAGATGAGGATGTGGCCGACGGGCTCAGCAACAATTCATCGAGATTTCCATAAACATGGATTTCCACAGTTAAGTGAACCAGGGGATAGCATTGGACACACCCAAGTGTATAATGAAGTATGTTCGAGGAGAACATCCACAATTAAACATTGAATGAAAGTGCACCTAGAAATATGGACCAAGTAGCACGGTCAATGTTTAATGGTGATTCAATAACCAAAAGACTTAGAATAAAATTATCGACCATTCACTTCAAAGCAATAGGTTTGCTAGAAGTTTTGAATTCACACATCATAGTTCAATTGTCGGTATTCCAGTTAGAAACAACACGGTGACCATGAAATGAACGAAGATGGCGAGAAGTATTACTATATCAAGAATTCTTATGAGGTGGAGCAATTCTCACAACATCCTTGACATGAAAGATGGTAATACTCCAAGGTAGAACATGACATAAGCTGGATAGCAAGGAGCTCCAGAACATGACCAAGTTTGTGTTGGAGGGAAGGCAATAATGTTGTCGATGATAACACAAATCATCAAGGGGCAAGGATGTTCTTTCTCATCATGACTTCGATTGATATTCTAGAAGAGTTTAGAATGTTGATGATGATCACGACACATTTGTCGGGAGGTTTCTTGAAGATGTAATCGATCATCGATGACATCAAGCAAAAGGGATGGTGAAGCAAAAGGTTATTAGAACCACAGACAAGATGCAATCTCAGAGTCAGAGTTGCCTTTCAAGACAAACAATATGATGTTGAAAGCTCGATGTAGCTTAGCGCACTGTCAGGATTGTGTTCCGGGGATGAAAGACATAGGTAGCATGGTCAAGCTTTAGCATGACGATGATGAAGTAGCCAATCGACTAGGAATGACAAGATCGAGAACAAACTCGTAAGCAATGAAGATTACTAAGAGTTGTTGAATCGCAGTGCGGACTCGATTCAGTTATCGGTGTCCTTGAGTGTCTAACAACTAAGAACCCGGGGGAAAATTGGAGTCGGTGAGAAATAATAGTTGATAAAGAACTCATAAGAAGTTATGTAGTTCCGTGATATTCTCGAGATACCAGAGGGTAAAACTCGAAGGTAGATCAGAATAGAGGTTGTAGTGGTGTATTGATCCGCAGAAGACAAGTGCGTTAACTTGTCTGGGAAATGGAATCAAAGGAGAAAATATGGTCGGAACCACAATTGCAAAACATCAAATCACAAATACAAGGTGATATTATATCAAGGGGATAATTATTATTATGAGAAGCTTCCATGATAAGATCTACATCGTGTCCATGGGCATGAACACAAAGTTCAAGGTCGACTCCCACTTCTTCAATGCATAACCTTTCAATTACTTTTCGCTCTTGACAAAGTTGTAGTGTTGAAATTTTTATCTAGAGAAACAACAAAAGAGTATGACTCATGAAATCTTTCGGGTTCATACTGTTTAGGGAAGGCATAGGTTCAACCCATCAGGGCATCTTAGGAACATTTACCACCAACTCTAAGAGTACATAACACAAGTTCGATAGTAGGGCAGGGCCGAAAAAAGCAGAGGATACATTTTACCAAAGGTGTTATGTATCAGGGGAAGAGCTCGCAAGTGTATTGAATATGAAGTACATGGTCGGATAAGAATCCACCAAAGGATCTGGTGGATCGCAAAGAATCTAATGTGCGTATCACTGCTCAACCAGAAGAAGAAGGAATGCAAAGGCATCGGATCATAGAAACATCTGAATAATCCAAAGCTTAATTACAAATGAATTAAGGTTTCCAAATCGGGGGATCATAAGCAGAGGCTCTGATCAAAAGATAAGTACGTTGAATAGACATAGATCGATGATCAATCAATGTTTGATTTGCCGAGAACCAGCTCATGTCCAGAGTGACGTCTGAGCCGAAAGGATGAATTCTAGTTTCGACTGATGATTGCGACCATTAACAAACATATTCAATTAAAGGCTCAAAATGACAATGACAAAAGATACTAATGAATATTGCTAGACATATGGAACGCAACCATAATTCAAGCAGACAAGTATTTGTAGAGTAATAGTTGGCAGAGGAATATCGGAAGATCGGATAGTATTTCAATCTATCTTGTGAGTCATATGAACAACTACTAATGAACAATTCCTTGATAAGCGTGAAGAATTATTCATAGATGTTTTCATGTGGAAATGGTACTGCAAGACAGCAGGCACAATGGATTCTTGGAATATAGGAAAAATGTTTCGAGGTATCTTGTAATAACAAGAGCAACGGGAAAGATTGTATGATTGGCAAGTGTATGTCGTTATCCATAAGGATATGTCAGTGGTAAGGAATTGCAACGGCGGTGGGCAAAAGGGTCTCGGGAAAACATCGAATAGTATCTTCAGAATCTTCGGAAGAAGGAGGCGATCATCTGGAATGAGGGGCTCTCCGGAAAGAAGTTGTCACGAGATCCTAAAGTTAGAGTTAGCAAAATCATTTAACCCGAATAGAAGAGTGATCAGCGTCCCAGAGTATAGACGAGGAATAAAAGATCCTAATACCACCCATTTGTGATGTGGGCCCTTAAGCCACACAACAATGTTAATAAAAGTTTTCCAAGGACTAGACTCAACTTCGGCCAAGGAGTTAGAAAGGTGGCTACCTATAGTCAGTCAGCTCTGATACCGACTTGTGACGGCCCCGATTCAATCATGCACTAATCATACACGCAACTATGCACGATCAAGATCAGAGACACACGAGAAGATATCACAACACAACTCTAGACACAAATAAAATAATACAAGCTTTATATTACAAGCCAAGGGCCTCGAGGGCTCGAATACATAAGCTTGAATACACAAGAGTCAGCGGAAGCAACAATATCTGAGTACAGACATAAGTGAACAAGTCTGCCTTAAGAAGGTTAGCACAAAAGCAACATCGATCGAAAAGGCAAGGCCTCCTGCCTGGGAGCCTCTTAACTACTCCTGGTCATCGGTGGTCTCCACATAGTAGAAGGCACCCTCACGGTAGTAGTAGTCATTGGTGGCAGCATCTAGCTCCTGGGATCCGTCATCTGCTCGCAACAATCGCGTATGGGGGAAAAAGAGGTAGCAAAGCAATCGTGACTACTCATCCGAATTACTTGCAAGACTTACATCAGAACTATGCTAAGTTTGCATTAGTATCAAAGGAATGGGATTGTATCTTTGGACTGAACTGCAGAAATGCCAGAGTAGAGGGGGAGACCTAGCCTATCGAATACTAGCATCTTCAAGCATCTTGCAGCATTAGAAGAGATAAGAGTAACATATCATAATAGTAGTAATTATGTTGTAGCATCCACGCCCAGAGATCCTTTTTCGACTCCCTGTGAGAAAGCAATCCCAGAGGCATAATATCCATTTCACATCTCTAGTATCTAGTTCTAGTTGTATCGATCGGGGTAGAACTCCGAGTGTCCGTTACCGTGGACACGGCTATTCGAATAGATATACTTCCCTGCAGGGGCGCACAAACTTACCCAACACGCTCGATCAACTCCAGCCGGACACACCATTAGGTCATGACCGGCCTCAGTCGATCAACATGCCGTAGTCCTACCTAGGGTCAAGAGAGAGGCCAGCACGCCGGTCTACATCCTAAGCGTGCGGTGGTATTGGGCACATCGCCCTTTGCACTCCTGCATGTTGCGTATGCGGCCGGTGAGCAGACCTAGCCCCTTACACAAGTGCAGGCATAACCAGTCTAACCCGGCGCGGACCACTCCATCGCAGACGTCCGAAGAGCTTTCGGGAGATACATACGACACAGAGTGCCCATACTTATTCCCGCGTGGTGGTCAGTGCGAAAAGGCTAGAGGCCTACTCGGATCACATATCCAAACTGTTAGTATCTTGGGAGCGCGCGGAGACGATCAATGATCCATGATATGTGGTCCCGTCGCCCCGTCTCATGGACTTACGGCAAGGGCTAAGAAAGCCCGGCCATGCCGCGTAGAAATCTCGCGTGTACGCTCAAGGTCAACCCGACTACACATCAACTCGCAGGTACCCTCATGGTCAACCCGACTTGTAAGAGACTATCGGGAACTCAGGGCCACCTCTGTCGGGCTGGTACCGCCTGTCCCTCCAGTCCTGCAGTAACAGTAACAGTAACTCCCGCGGGTACCCCTCAGAGCCGACCCGTCTTTAACATGGTCCTCGGGTTTAAGTCAAAGTAATCGTGTGTCCATAACATCAAGGGGGAATCGGAGGAATCACCCTCGATGGATCCCACTCGATGTAACCGTCAAGGTGAACTTAGAGGTATCACCCTCGAGGGTTCACACTTCAGGTGTTGCACGACAGAGTCGTTATCGAAAGTGGTGAAGGAGGAATCACCCTTCGTAGGCCACGTCCGCTACACTACAGAGTTGTCATCAGGAGTGCGTTACGAGGTATCACCCTCGACACTTGATAGCAGCTCTGCAGAGTCGTACAACAAAGGGGGTGAAGCGATGTGTCGGGCTCTGGACGTCGATCACGTTGATCGATTCATCAATCATTAAGCGGGGGCAACTGGGACAAGGTGAGGGGCCACTGGTGGATCACTAACCAACCTATACTAAGCATACAGGATAAGCAGGTAAGGTAAAAAAGCAGGTTACAAAAGAAGGCTATGCATCAGAATAGGAGCAATCAAATACAGTAGAAAAATCTAATGCAAGCATGAGAGAGAATTGAATGGGTGATATAGGAATGATCAAGGGGGTTTTGCTTGCCTAGAAGCTCTGCTGCAAGTGGCTGGACATCAGAGGCGTAGTCGTACCCGGCAGCAGCGTCGGTCTCGGTGTCTACTGGAGAGAAGAGGGGGAAGAAACAATAAATATAAAGCAAACAGATGCATGACGATGCAAGACATGACCAGATGCAGTGCTAGGGGTGATCTAACTCAGTAATACACATGGCAAACGAAGAGGTCCCGACGTTTGGCATTTTCCGGGCAGATGAAATAGAGGGGATAGTTTCATGTTCATCATGCTAGAGGCATGTGACAGATGAACGGATTGCATATTCGGATTTGTTGGTTTTTTCTGAGCAATTTGCATATATAAATTATTTTCATCCGAGTTATAGATTATTTTATATTAATTTTCAAAGTTTTATATAATTTTTGGAATTTCTGGATTTATTTAATATTTCGAAATTTAAACTAAAAATACATTTCGTACCCACTATGGGCTAGCCACACAGGCTGACTAGTGGGTCTAGAGGGCCCAGGTGACCAAGTCAATAGCCCAGTCAACAGTCAACTGGATGTCATACGCTGTTAGTTATATTAGGTTTAACTAAGCTAATTTACTTAATGGTGGGACCTACTGTCAGTGAGTAATTAGTTTAGTTAATTAACATAATTAATCAACTAATTAATTATTTTGCTTCATTAATAATAATTATTTATTTATTATTTATTTATTTTTATTTATTATTCTTATGACTTTGTTAGTGGCTAAAAGACAGGGGGCGGCCCCACTTGGCAGGGGCATAGCTGTGCCCCTGCAGTGGTTGCGTGCACACGGGGAGGGGCAGAGGGCTCCAGCGGCCGGGCGTGGGGGCTCGCCGGGGATCCACTGGCGGGAGGTGCACGCATGGGCGGCTTGCGCGTGGGCGTGGATGCGGTCTGGGCGTGCGTGCGGGGCGAGTAGCGGCAGCCAGGCAGCAGCGGCGTGCGGCTGAGGCGAGGCGCGACGAGCACGAGCGTGGGCGGTAGCGGGCCAGCAAGCGCCACAAGCGGCGGCTGGCACGGGGCAATCGCAGGGGCTGCGGGCGCGGCGGACGGCTGCGGGGGGTGCGAGCTCGACACGGAGAGCGCGGCCATGGCATGAGGCACGAGCGGCAGGAAGCAGCGGCAGCGGGCGGTGCACAGCGCATGTGCGCGTGCGCATGATGTGGGCGCGTGTGCGGCACATGGCCGAGGGTAGCACGGCAGGGCGTGTTCCAGGGGCGTGGTAGGGGCGGTGAGTACACGATGACGCGAAGCTTTGGCTACGGCGACCGAGCTCGCGGGGACGAACATACGGCGATGGATCGAGGCCGGGGTAGGGGGGAATTGGGCGAGGAGCTCACAGTGGATCTCGAGGAGGGCTCGGTGAAGTCGAAGGGGTTCGAATGGTGTCGAATTGGACGGTGAGGTCCGGCGGCCGTGGCGGTGAAGGTGACCCTGGCGTCATCTTGGTGCCTCCCGATGCGAAAGGAGAAGCTGGCGAGGATGAGCGCGACACGATGGAGCTCCTGGACATGCTAGTTCAGAGCGGGGACGATGATGGGTGCGAGGACGACAAGGCCATGGCAATGACTGTGGATGTGCGTGTTGCGGAGAAGAGGGGTGAGCAGGGAGAGGGGAAAGAAGGCTAGTGTTCAATCTAGGGTTCTCGAGGGGTGCTCTTAACCAAGAAGGGGCCGGGTGATGGCCGCACGTGGCAGGGGGTGGCCATGGGATGGCTTCCATGCACCTGCCCCCCTGTAGTAGTAGGTTGAAGAAGCCCCCTCTGTTGGGCTGGGCCTTCCCAGTCCAACGGGCTTCACTTTTTTTTGGTTGCTTCCTTTTTCTTTAAGTCTTTTCTGTTTTTGTTTTAGCTACTGTTTTCTATTTGTTGAAGAAACCCCCTTAACTCTCTTTCTTCGTAGCGCACATACAAGCACACTCGACACTCTTTCTCCCATGCTCTCTCTAGGTCTTTGTCGCATATATTTTGTAGGCCCTTTTGTTTCATGCACCCAGTCTTTCTATGCCTCCATTGCAAACAATGCAACTCGCTCCCTAACCATTCATGTGTACTCCACGTGACTTCTCCCATTCTCTCACTGTCGCACACACACACACATGCTCCATCTATGAACATGAATTTGATGTGAAAGTTGATCTTGGAATGTTAGTCTTGCGTGTGAACTATACCATGTCCAATGGTTTGTCTATTATTGTTCGGGAAGGAATGTAAGTTATTACATGACCCGAAAAAAAAATATTTTGTGCCACATCTCGGCATCACAGACTTACATACATCTCAGTTGATGCACGGACAACACAACATGCATGCTGACTGGATAAACATTTGAACCTAGCTATTTTCATTTTGGATTGACAACAGTTTTAGATAGCAGGAGACGCTTAGCCTGCTCCACCTCTGCTAGCTTCTTTCTGGCTTCTTCCAACTCTTGTTTGGCTTGGGTGAAGAGAGCATCTGATTGCTCTTTTCTCTTCTGCTGGAACTCAGCTACATTCTCTAGTGTTGTTGCACGCTTTCTTTCATCCTTTACTAGAGCCACGAGGACACGAATACTTGACGACTCCACCTGCCATGTGTGTAATCCAGTATCATTTGGGAATTGGCACCTTGTGTGTAATCCAGCATCATTTTCGAACTGGCACATCGGACTAGCCTCAAAACATGATCTTGAGGTTGACCATACTTCCCTCCTCGCACGCACTGCATCCTGACATGAAGAAGTTACTTCTTTTTTAGATCAATAGTCAGAGCTCCACACATACATTCAGTAGAACCCCGATAAACAGGACTAGTTGAAGTGAGTTCAAAAGGAGAAATATAAAAACAGACTCCTAGCGTGAGAAAACCCACTTCCTACATCTAGCTAAAAAGGAAAGCATTAGGACAATTAAGAGTGTGCTTATTACATATAAAATAGAGCCAGCTTACAGAAACTACAACATATACATCAAAGGATACAAAGCTAAGTGAAATAGAAAAACCAGCAGAGGGGTGCACTAAGCCAAGGGTTGTTGCAGCAAAACCGGTAACCATATGATCTCTAGGGCCTCTGTAGCTGCGTTTGACTAAATAGCCTCAACATGAAATTACAAAGGTTATAGTTTATCATCCTACCGCATGGTAGGTCTGCTGAGTAAATTGAGATCCTACAAATGATAGAGAGCCTAATCAAGTGTACATGAAATTGTTTGTCTCTCATATTATTGTTTAATAATCTGCCACACTGTTGGATTGCATGGCAAGAACCCTAGCCAAGCAGACAACATGGTTTGACAATGTTTTCGGCTCTGGGCTTGCCCGGGGCCTGGCCTTGTCCTGTGTTCACTACTACTGTCGATGGTTTTAAATAGCGGATAGCGGGCTGGTAGCGAATTGGGGTCCGTGTTGCGGAATGCAGATAGCGGGCGATATTGAGGGAGCTATGTCCACGTAGCGGTTTTGTAAAAACACTAGATTATTGTGTATACTTCTATATCATTAACAAGAAGTAATGACATTTAATTTGAGCGGTAGCGGATGCTATTGCGCTAGCACTATTATGGACACAATAGCGGATGTTATCTCTGCTATTTGAAACTATGCTGCTGCCAAACACATACCATGTCAAAGTAATTTTTCTTACCAAAAGAAGGGTCTCCCTCCAATTTCATTAATAAAACCATTAAGGACAAACAAACCATCCATCACTGCTAGTCAGGTTCTCAATGTCAAAGTAATTGAAAGGTTGTTCCTTACCAAAGCTCGTTTTATATTTTCGGTGTAGCTCGTCTTTAACTTATGACATTCCTTAAAGATGTCCCCAACATCCCGTATTTGGTCTTCATTGTTCCTCTGCATTTGGCATTCATAGTTTTAAAATCCCAATATGGCAAGAAAAATATAGTAATACTCACACATCTTGTAGGCAACATTAAAGCACTCGTCTGCAATGTTGGCACGAGTGATTTTTAATATCCTACTTTGTGGCTATTCAACTTTGCTATAACTACGTTATGGTTTCATTCCAAGTCAATAGAACAGGGGGATTACCTCCCTGCTATTCTCAAAAGCTTTTAATCATTCGCCACACTACTGGTTAGAGATGAATAACCTACGCAAGCACACCGCAATACAGGAGCGATGCACAATTACAAGATGATATTATGTTGGATAATGCAAGCTATAACTAAATACTTTTACCAAAAAAATAGTAGACAAGAAATTTGAAGGTTAGGTATAAACAAAATCGGAACTGCACAAGTACTGCTAAGAGAATCAATGCACACATTACCAATGGCAGTGGAGTACGAAGGTCGCGGCGGCGTCTGTGCATCATGGTCGGCAACAGGAGTCAGTTTATTGTCGCGGATGATGCTGCTCCTGTGCTTGCCGTCGGCTTCCGGGAAGCAGATCCGAGACCGTGTAAGATGGTGCCGGGGAAGCGGCTCCTGCTTGGTGTACGACGGTGATGGGAGACCAGCTCCAGTGCAGCGTACGATATCGTCGATGACTCAGATGCGCCATGGAGGACGTGTGCGCCGATGTAGAAGGGGAGGGGCAGGAAGGCCGACAAACCGTGACCGGCTTGTTGTGGGGTGTTGTGGTGCCGTGGAGAAGTCTATTTTGCAGTGGGGATAGAAAATGGGGATTATTGATGTTTACTCTTGGTGATGGGGTGGGGGTGGCTGGGTGGGGGTGAACGCGAAGTTACCAAAGCAGCCCCCAACCCACCACCATCCGTCGGCTAGTTCGACCAAGGGTATGATGGTAATTTCGCATTGCTCGAAGTTGGGTCGCGGGAGATCTCGATGGAAGCAGGAGATTTTGCCACCGACCTGAAAATTTGTAACACTATAATCCCCGTCTAGCATGTTGTGTGATTGGGCTAAGCAACTAGGCGTACTAGTACCAATTTGTGTCAGTGCACTAAATTAGGGGTCTCTTAGTACCCCAGACTTGTGCACAAGCAGTTGCAGCCCTCCAAATGACAAAGGCCTGACCGGAGGATAACTCGACCCAAGCCTCAACTCTTGGACAACAAGACCTTGAAGAAGATCTCCAGGCAGGTGATCGAGAACTACTAAGTTAGTACTGTAGATCAAGACTCTAGTTGCCGGCAAGCTTCGCATCGGCAAGCTAGGACCCGACAAGCTCCTTGCCGAAAAGTTCTCCATCTCGCCCTTTGGCCACTCCACCTCATCGACCAGCTGATGGCGTGTCAAGATTAGGTGTCAAGCAGGCAAGCGGCCTAAGGGGAGTCAATAGGATGCGTGTCGGCATGTCGCATGCAGATCAACTTTATTAACACCCGTACGGTGGACGTGTCAAGGAGATAGGCTTGTCCACGTCGACAACACAGAAGGAGAGACACCTTTTGCCAAAGGATTGCTATCCGTTCACGGTGCATTAAATGCCCTTGTCCTAGTACGATTTGATTAGGTTGGATAGCATCGAGACCACTATTCACATACGTGTAATGACCATTTTGCCACTATGGTGACCCGTTTTCGTCTATAAAAGGAGGCCCATGGCTACCTTGGCATGGGTCAACACCCTGCTCAGGTTTACACAGTAGTTTCACCTTGCTCATGTTTTTCCGGCAAGCTACGCTTGTAACTTGACCCCCAAGTCAAACCACCCAAAGACAGGAGTAGGGTTTTACGCTTCCACGACGGCCCGAACCTGAGAAATTCGCACGTGTGAACTGTTGGATTTGCTCTCTGCGCACGTCAATCACCCTAGCTGAACTGCAAAGGTATCCTCACCGGTGACATAGATCATCGTACCCTGACATGTTTGGCGTGCCAGGCAAGGGCAGCGCTTGTGCAGATCTACTCCAGTAGTTTTCGTGCAAGTTTCGCCATCTTCTTCATCCATGGCGCCAAAGAAGAAGAGCACAGCGGTGGGTGCACCGTCGGGCTCCTAGTTGTCGGTCCAGACGCCCCCGGCAGGCGGGACCGGCGGCGAGCGCTTCCCACACCCTTCCGGCAACAAAAGTCGTACTCGCTCCGCCAGAAGCCAAGACCCACGAATCACTATGTCGAGAGGCGGCGCTGCGGTCCACAAGGTCACTGCGGCTATATCCAAGGACGACGCCGGGGTGTCCAAGAATGATGGAGTTGCGGGGCATGCGCCGAGGCAGTCATAAGATGGACTCGAGACGCTTCCCCGCAACGACGTCGACCCTGGCCAACGGCCAGGCAAGGAGCATGTGCACCGTTCTCATGGGACACATGGCATGTCGCCGCGTCAAACTACTGGCAAGCATCGACTGAGGTAACAGGATAGAGATGGAGCTCCTTCTGGCTCACGCAGAAGTCGAGCCACCTCTCAATCCTTGCGCCCAGTCATGCGCACGACGCCGGCAGAGGCGTTGACGCAGGTGGAACTACTGCTGAACTTTCCTCTGGCTCTGAAGAAGATGGATGAGTGGCATGCCACAATCCAGAGCCTCGTCAGCTTCGCCAACAACAATGGGCTGCACCCGGCCGGGCCCTCTCAGTGGCATCCAACAGTGCAATCCCCTCCCCTGCAAGTACGGCAGAGCCAGAGAGTCGATGCTCATCACTACAAAAAAAGACACATCCGTGACATTATGGCCCGAACAATTTTTTTTTGTCATGGTTATGACACTTCTATGATGATAATTATGACAAAAAGATGTATCATCATAGATGCGTTGGGCTCCTACTTCTATGACAAAAAATCATGACATAAAATGGGCTTTTTGTCCTCGGCGGGCTGGGGATGCACCTGCATGACATTCTTTGGGCCATCCATGACATAAAAAATCATGGTAGAAGTGAGGGCAAGGAAATTTCTGCGGAGTTCCAGGTTACGGTGGGTGGTCGGGCCGAGCGATATAGTGTGGTTTGCGTGTTTCTCTCTCATACGCGCGCATGGGTGAGCTGTGTCGCTATAACAGAACCCGAGCGAGAGGCGTTCACTTACTGAACCCGAGCGATCGCACTGCTATGTACTGAAGTCGTTCAATCAATCCCTTCGCTACGTACTGAACCCGACCGACTCCTTCGCTGCTAACTAATGATCGCTGCTGCTGCTTACTGAAGCCGATCAAACCCTCATGCGAGACATAGCTAGCCGGTTGGGTTGCCTCTGGATGAACAGTGCATGTTGCTGCCGCGTGGGCGATACGTAGAACGACTCGACACGTGGTGAGTCCAGCCGGTTGGTTGGCTGTGGATGAACAGTTCTCGGTGGGGGTTGGATGAACAGGACCCCGGCCGTGTGTAGGCGGTTGCCGCTGGATGAACAAGACCCCCGTGGTAGTTGCTACTGGATGAATAGGGCCCCGAGGAGGCCGCCACACAACCCTGCCTGTAGGAGGTGGATGAACAGGACCCCATGGAGGCTGGTTGAACAGTAGCCGGTGGAGGCTGGATGAACAGTGACCCCATGGATGAACAGTGGCTGACGGAGGCTGGAGGAAATCGATGGTGGATGAACAGTAGTAGGTGGAGGCTGGAGGAAGTCGATGGTGGATGAACAGTATCAGGTGGAGGCTGGAGGTAGTCGACGGTGGATGAACAGTCGCCCGTGGAGTCCCATTTGGCAGTACACCACACCCCTCCCGATGAACAGGACCCTGTTTCGACCGTAGGTGGTTGGAGAGAAGTCTATTTCCTCTGTTTTGCGGTACGCCACACCCCTCCCGATGAACAGGACTCCGTTTTGACCGTAGGCAGTTGGTGAGAAGTCTGTTTCCTTCGTTTTATGGTACGCCAGACCCATCTCGATCAACAGGACCCCGTTTCGACCATAGGCGGCTGGAGAGAAGTCTGTTTCCTCCGCTTTGCGGTACGCCACACCCCTCCCAATGAACAGGACCACGTTTCGACCTTAGGCAGTTGAAGAGAACTCCATTTCCTCCATTTTGCAGTACGCCAAACCCCGAGTCGATGAACAGGACCCTGTTTCGGCTGTTCCCTCTAAGTCGGTTAGCTCCCAATAAACAGGAGACATTCTGACCTAGTCGGTTGCCTCCCGATGAAGACGACATTGTTTCCTCCGTTCCGACCCAGCCGGTTGGCTACAGACGAACAGGACGATGTTGCTCTACGCGTTCGAGACCCCGCCCGTATGTACGTACATGCCGTATTTACTTTCTTGTAGCGTGGTCGTGTACACGATTTAGATAGGACTGCCTGAACTGCTACGTCCGGGCTCTACTATGACACACGGTGCTCCTTGCTCGGCCATTGTTGACTGCTGAAAAGAGACCGATCCACTGGTATGTACGTACATGTTTGTGACCAGACACATAACACTACGTATGCTTCAACCTGGTGG
Organism: Thinopyrum elongatum; assembly: GCA_011799875.1. Taxonomy (NCBI): domain Eukaryota; kingdom Viridiplantae; phylum Streptophyta; class Magnoliopsida; order Poales; family Poaceae; genus Thinopyrum; species Thinopyrum elongatum. Next base: position 302,668,276 of record CM022300.1, read on the forward strand.
GTCCTAGCTTTCAGGGGAGTTATGGAGGCACTTCCTTCCCTGCGAAGATATAGCTGGTGGGTCCCAGCTGTCTGGGCAAGGAATCATTTTTTGCGCGTAATAGGGACACACATCCTTGCGTGCGAAGATGTATCTGGTGGGTCCCAGCTGTCAGGGGGAGGAAACATTATATTTCCACGTAAAAAGGAGGCACTTGCATGCGTGCGTCCATGGATGTGGTGCGTCCCCACTGTCAGCCTCTCCACATATAGTCGTCTTCCGATGACTCTCGCTTGTTAACCACATTGACCACGCCACGTCGAGCGCACCAAGGCGGTGGACGATGGCGAGGCCCCAAACGGGAGCGACCTGGAGGTGGGGAAGGCGTGACAATGGAATCGCAGACGGAGAGGAGTGCAAGACTTGACTGGTTCGGGTGCGGGCTGGGGCTACACTCGGCGGAGAATAACAGGAGGCGTGGAGGAGTGGAGGGATGGCCTGGCCATCCATGGAGGAGTGTTTTGTTGTGAGGCGCGTGAAGCAGCGCTGCTGGACGCTAGATGCTGGAGCAGGCGGTCGCGCCAGCACTGGAGGAAGAAGACGCGAGATTGAAGAAGAATGCCAGCCACTGGATGTAAATCCAATGCCTTGCTTAGGCTTCGACCTATTGGCCCACATGTCAGCGAGTCCATTTGGTGGGCTAGGTGAAACAATAATGTAGCATCTATGCAACCCATTTATGTATTATGCTATAATTTACAGCCCATTTGCATTTTTTTCCGAAATACACGGATTTGCTGGGCTAGGTTATCATGTTGAGTTGGACGGAAATGTTATAAAAACATAAACACGTGATTGCACATCTATAACCACATTGGTCAGTAAAATCTTAGTAGGCTTCTATACGCAATCACCAGGAATTAACTTGCCAACTTATTGTTAAACAATTATTATTATTATTATTATTTAAGAACTTACTGATTTACAAAATAAAGTATTATTTTAATTTGACGAGTTAATAAGATGTGGGGTACTAATATCTTTTAGGCTAGACGTGGGACAGTTGAGTTGGTTCTAGGGAAAACTAGTGGGAGAAAAATCAGTTTACCTCAAAAAAGAAAGTGGGAGAGAAATCAGAGATTGGATTAATAAAAAAGAAAAATAAAGGAAGTGGGAACGTCTATACAATGGTTGGTAGAAGGACATGTCAAACGGGAATCTTATGTTGTTTCAAATATATATATATGTAATAATATAAAATATAAATATAAATATATATATATACTATTATAGAGGGGAAAACATAGGTTGAGTTTGTCATTCTTATAGAAAAATAGAACTGAGCTATGCGTTATCTTGAAAAAAGAAACATAAGTTGGGCTGCTGATGTTATAAAACAAGATATGCTAGGAGGCCCAGAGGCCACTTGATACCTGTTGGACCTAAAAAAAATGTTGAAACCTGCTGGATCAACTGTGTCTGTACGATGGGCTGCGCATGTTAAACAACAAAACCTAGGCCATGGACCTGGTGGGCCCAGACTGTCAGCGTCTCCATGTACAGTCATTCCCCGATTTGTCTCGTTTGTTAACCATGTTGAGAATGACAAACGGCGGCGCCACGGAGAGAGCACCAATGTGGAGGACGACATCGAGACCTCGGACCGGAACCAACCGGAGCCGAGGAAGACATAGGCGGAGGGGAATACGAGGGTTGACTTGTTCGGGTGCCGGGTGGGCCGATGGAGCTGGCACCGCCGAAGAATAAAACAAGATGTGGGGGAGTCGAGGGATGGCCTGGCCGCCATATGCTAGGATGGGTCGCCGAGGCACCGCCATAGTGGAAAGAAAAAAACCGCACTGAAAAAATTGATACATCTGCTGGATCCGCGTAATCATGTCGTGGGTCGTGCATGTCCTAAGAAAAGAAACCTGCGCTGGGTAGCCATGACCCATTTGATACCTACTGGACCTTAAAAAAAGGAAACACGGCAGCCAAGTGAACTAGTTACATACATAAGCAAATAGCCACTCAAAAAATAAAAGGCAAACAGGTTAATGGGTTCTTAGACGAAATATTTTGGATAAAACAGGTAATTACGACACATAGGCTAATGCATGAAACATTTAGATGATAAAGGTGCTTAAACAGACAAAGTACACGTAGATGATGTAGCACACGGGGTCCAAGATCAGCCTGTACATGTCGTAGCATGCGTATGCGTCCTCGGCCACGTAGGTGATGTAGGCTAGATTCAGCGGTACCTCCCACATGTTCAAGTCTGTCGTATCCACGTCTTCTTTCATGTTGGCATAGCAGGGGTCGATGATGGCCGCAGTGAGATCAACCATGGAGTCCTTCTCCTGCCCGTTGCCGATGATCTTGTATTGCTTCTGGATGTCGATGAGCTTTTTGCACCAGATGCCGAATCGTAAAGCACAATGGCCTTCTTCCTGCTCTCCACCGTAGCAAAGGTGCAGTCGCTGGTGCCGATGAAATGGGCGAATGCTCCAGAACCTCTGATGGCCCTACAGTAGTGGTAGACGAGAACCTCGTCCCGCACACATACCTGGGCGACGGCGATCCACTGGTCCCTGCCAGGAGACGGATGGATGGGCACAAGGTCTAGTCCCACGACCTTGTGCTTCTCCTTTCGTAGGTACTGCTTGAACTTGGCGAGGCAGAGCTTCGCCGAGTCTGGATTGTTGGTGTACATCACATTCAACTTGGTGATGCCATTGGTCTGAACGGCAAACTCGAAGGTGAACTCCTTGCTGAAGTCCATATCCAGCAGGCTCACGCCTCGGATCGCCATTCGAGTCTCTTCTCACGCAGAGTTGATGTGGCGGTTCTTGTTTTGTGGGGATTGGGGGCAGGGGAAGATGAAGACGATGGGGAGATATGGAGAGCGGAGGGCTCCTTATTTACACTGGGGATCGGTGTGTAGTGGGGTACTGGGGGGCGGTAGCAGCAGTTCATTTTTCCAATCTTGGGGAATTGCAATCGCCAGTGAATGTAGTGGGTAGGCGGTGGAAGCAGTTAGTTTTTAACTCTTGGGAACTACAATCACGAGTAAACGAAGTGGGTACAGGCAGCAGCAGTTATACTACCCATCCTCCCTCGCTCGCTATACGCCCGGAAGAACACGCCTCCTCGACGCTTTCAAACGTCTTCATTAAACCGGCTTGGAAGTAGACAAACCTATTCCGGCCACACGTCCGTTCACGAGCAGGTAACTTTACTTTAATTTTATTCACTTTACTTAAATTTTATTCTTAAAACAAGCAAAGCATTGGCTCGTTCTATTAGTGCCATAGGATTAACATGCAAAACAATTAGAAATATTCTGAGGACGCACACGATCAACTCATTTGAACAGCTTGTTATGGTGGCTGTCCTCTACATCATCATGCTGTGTTTCCCAGCTTGCAAAATTCACAACGAACCCATAAGATTCAAATAATAAGTACAACAAAGATGCCCAGACATCTCAATGATTCACAGATTAGAGCCAATACTAACCGTACAACTAAAACATTGTGAGAATGTGAAAAAATAAATAAAAATCCATCGATTCTTCGTGTAAGCAATTTGATTCAAGGATTTGCTAAAACATTCGAACCAGCCCTGTTTATGGCCGCACAGGTCAAACATTGGAAGATAAAATGTTCTGCATCATTGGTGGCACAACCACTTCCAACTTCTGCCTTATAGATTTTGAAGTAGTGTAAAGCCTCATCCTTAGTATTTAACAAATACACATAGCACAATCTACTGGAATCATCAATCAACGTCATGAAATATTTATTTCCACCTTTAGTCAAGACACCATTCATCTAGCACATATCTGAATGTATAAGCTCTAGTGTTGCTAGGTGTCTCTCCTTCGCAGGCTTGTGAGGCTTACTAGGTTGCTTAGCTTGCACATACGCATGTCACTTAGATCCTTTGGCTAAAGTGAAACTCGGGATTAGATCCATCTTGGCTAGTCATGTCATACAACCCAAGAACTTGGCAAATGCTTTTGACCATCCCAACATCTATAGTTGAGTATTCCTGTTAGCACAGATAAAGAAAGAGCATGATTACTATAATAGTGGCACTAGTTGAAGCAACTTCATTTTCAAAATGAGAAAAGATTGCGATAGAATAGCTTTATTAAAAAATAGAACATTAGCATAGTATGACAAAGCACGATCATGTGGATAAAGGACAGTACTGACCTGTGTGAGATGACTTTTGGAGATCAAGTTATTCTTCAGGTCCACGTATCTTGCCATGAAGGTGATTCATTAACATGTATTAACAACATCATTATGGCAGTAGAAGGAGGAGCATCGTCTCATTCCAATCTCTTTTTTTGTGCAATTCAACTAAAATTATTGTGCCTGCCATGCCGTGAGGGAGAGAGGGGGCCCGCGCATCCTTGACGGTAGGCCTGATGGACTCAACTAGTTTAGCGCACACGCTATGTGATTGATGCAGTGCACATGGACTTGATTCTGCCGGATACGCTTTCTGCCAGTTATCTACATTGGAAATGAAATGGTAGCTAAGACAGTAGCTCTATTTTAACTGTATTATTACTTCATTTTATCAGTGGTAGTAACAGTGCCAAAACATTGCCTCAAATTATTAGTGGCACTAAATTAAGATGCAAAAACAATATCATTCTTACTTTCTCATAGCAATGCCAAAACAGTAGCACAAGATCACTAGCTGGATGCAGAGTTAAAATCAACCAAAAAGGAACATACCCGGTCATGGGAACCATAACTGATAGAGGGGCCCTACGCCACCACGACGGTAGGTCTGATGGACTCAGCCACTTCAGGACTCGAATCTCCTGGATACGCCTTGTGCAAGTGGTCAAACTGTAGCTCCACTCGGATGATTCAATTCATGCCACCTTTTTGTGCAGTTCACCTAAAATGAAGCAATGTTTGCATCATGCAACTAGCAAGAAGGACTTAGTCTCATGAGCTGGCAGCTTCTTCTTTATTAGTTGCACTAAAATTGAGCAACGTGAGGGTTGGCTGTCATGCTCATGCAAGGTGCAACTATAATTTGCTTATCCTTTTGTGCAGTTCCACTAAAATAAAGTGCCATTGTGGTGACGGCGGCGGCTAATCTTGCAAAGGCAAATAAATTGTTGCACGAGATTACCTGCAGAGTTAGCCGAAGAGGTTAGGAACTCCAATCACCCTTTGTGCAGTTCCACTAAAATTGGGAGACGTTGCCCATGTAACATTTTAGTAGAACTACAAAAGACACTCTTTCAAAAAAAAAGTTTTGTGTAGTTCACCAAAAGGTCACAATAGCAACATGGTGAAATGGATATCCCTATCTGCACAAAAAGATAGAAAGAAAACAGTTACTGGTCAATAACGAGATATGAAACATACACGAAATGAAAAGAAGCATCTTCATTATCTTCATGGCAATCACATAAGGACAGTACAAATTTTAAAACAGCAGCATTGGTTCATATTACCGGAAGCATTAGATCAACAATGACGTTGGTCAAATATGGCATTACTTTAATAGTGGCATTGCTTGTTTTACCAGATACATTAGATTAACAGCAGCTAAAGAGTTGGTATAAGGGCATTGGACAGTGGGGACACCAGGACATTCACCAGCGTAAAGAAGTGCTTGGGCATTTGTGTGGTTGACTCTCTCTGGTTTCATTAATAAAATGGGACCGGGGAGGGGGGGGGGGTCACACCCCCTTTTGTCTAAAAAAAGAAAAATAGCACGAGAGTACCATTTGCAAAGTAGTTTAATTGCATCATATTACTGGAGGCATTACATTAACAATAACGTTGGTTAGATATGTCCTTACTGTAACAGTGGGATTGCTTCATTTTACAAGTGCCCTTACATTGACAATAGCTAAAAGTTGGTATAAGCGCATGCGACAGTGGATGCATCAGCACCATGTACCTACAGGGGGCATAAAGTGGTGATGCCAACATCCAATCAAGATCTGAGTTGGTCCCATATTTAGTTCTCTTTAGCAACCTTTTACTTTGTGAGGGCGGGAAATCTAATCTTGGACATACTCTGTTGACTTGTCCCCCAGCCGCCACTTTCTTTCCTTTCTTAACCAATAATAGATCCGTTCCTTATCCAGTTTGTACTGCGTTTTCCATTTATTTCCCTTTTCAACCAAGAGACCGGTGGGTATCTAGTCTCTACTACTTTTCCCCTGTTATTTCCTCTTTGAATCAAGTCCTAGATTCATGCTATAACTGTCCCCCCTTTCTTCCATATTTGAACCAAGTCCTAGATTCGACTACATGAAGTATCTTTACCACTAATAGCACTAAAAAATTTGGTGGCTTTGGAAGAGCTGATGGAAGTAGAAAAAGATTCACATGCAGCCACGTGGGGAGCTGGGGCAGTAGAGCAAAGCCGTTTTCGAAGGAAGTTATACCTGAGGGTCTTCGGGATGTGGCTAGGACGGCTGCGGGGTGGCGGATCTGGCCACAATATGGCAGGGGGGAAGAACGGGTTGGAGGACCTCCCGAGCCGGCACTGCATCGAAGAGAACAACACGGGCAGCCGATCAGGACACGCTGGCAGCTGTGGGTTTCCCCCCTCGCCGCTGATGACCGCGTGAAGGATGCACCTACTCCCCTACACGCCGGCCAAGGGGATCCGGCTGGATATGTGCCCAACGGTGTGTCGGTGTGGATGACAATCTATGGGGCCATCAAGCCCCTTTGTGATTCGGCTAGGAAGATGCACAAGACCCAAAGAGCAAAACCAACAGAAGGTGCAGGGATCTTTACCCAGGTTTGGGGCCACCGAGAGGTGTAAAACCCTACTCCCGCTTGCTACATTGGGTGTATGTGTTGTAACACAAGTACGAGGAACGCTCCCCCGTCAAGGTGCGAGAATAGAGCAGCTACGTGTGTAGTTCTGTAAAGGGTCGATCCTTGTGAAAGTTGCCCTGGACCTCCTTTTATAGCTTAAGGGGATACCACAGTGGCAAAATAGTAATTGCTTGTTGATTAGATAGCAAACAGTGCTATCATACCTAACTCTACTTGACTGGGACAAAAGCATTTAATGCTCTATTAGGTGTCGTGTGGAGGAGGAGCCCCGGCAAGACTAGTTCACCGCTTGCCCAGCTACCTCATATTATCTTGAAAAGACCATCGGACGGGTGTCATTAAAGGTAATCCTCCTTCCAGCATGCTACCACGTGCCTGACATATCCTACCAAACCACTTGCAGGCTCAACACCTCATCGATTAGTGACTAGCTGCTCGATGAGGTGGAGCGCTGGTGGCTGGCAAGAGCTTGCCGGGCCTTCGTCCTTGCTGCCTCAGCCTTGCCGGCAAGGGCTGCTTTTGGGACTCAATCTTGGACTTCTTGATGCGCTCTTTGATCTCTCAAAGAGCGGCTCTTTTTGGCTTGATAATTTTCGGCAAGCCTTATTTGGCAGGGAAGTTGCTACTTGTCTGTGCATAGGTCAGGGTATTAAATACCCATGTTTTTATAAACCAACAGGAGCCCCCGGACCTAGGCCACACGTGTTCCCAAGCGTCGTTGGGCTAGGCCCAATCAATGCAAAGACGTGCGGGAAAGACTGATGTGATATCTTGCCGTGGTGATGTCTATCTTCCAAGATCTTCTTTGCTTCTTCATTAATATGGATTTGAGTCAGCCCCAAGCCGTCCCCCGGCAACCTTGTTGCTCGGGCGGGCATCTACTACTTGTGTTTGGAATCAGGGGCGAGCGCGCGCGGGGGATGCTGCTGGGCCCAGCCTGGACAGGCCCACGATCACGCATGGCTAATGATAACTGCCATTTTTGCCATCACTTCTCCCTTTACTGCAGCCCCCCACGATGCGTGTCATGCGCAGAACGTGGGATTGGCGAGGAGAGGCAGTCGTGGGAGTAGTGCTCCGAGCAGGGGAGTCAGGGCGCCGGATTGGTGAGACTGGGCGGTTGCTAGAGTAATGCATGTCACAACCCTAGTTTAGCAATGCACTTGGACTAGCTCGGTTGTTGCGTCATGTTTAAATTTCTTTTAAACTTGAAATGGGGATTAACAAAATCCTAGCACCCCGCCCCACCCCCCCTTCCCCCCCCGCGAAAATACCAGGATCAACTAAAAAAATTCAATGAACCCAAATTGCCCTTCAGAAAAGTTCATCATTTTTATATTGGTTGAAAACCTCTGCCAAAAATGGTGCACATTTTTCAAGGTCATCCTGGATTTTTAAATTAAATCATATTGTATTTGAATTGGGGCATTTAAGTTCTACAAATAATTTTAATTGCTCCGACAATTCTGAAAACAGCCGAGGGCCTCTGAAATAATTCATTTGCTGCCCACAAATATTTTCAGGATTTATAAAATTGATTTGGTTTTAAAACTAAATCAAAACAAACTGCAAAATTAGAAAACAAAAACAGAAAATAGGAAAAGAGAGAGAGCTTACCTGCAGCCCACCTGGCGACCCACTTACCTAGCCCAGCCCACCAGAGCCGCCACCGTCTTCAACCTCCTACCAGTAGGCAGGAGGGCGTGTGCCCGCGGCTCGCACGCACGTGCCGGCCAGCTCCTGCTTGCCTGCCTCCCTCCCCAACTCCCTGGGTGTCGCCACGCAACCCTGAGCGGAGCTCGACGCCGCCGTTCATCGCCTACGTAGCCACCGCCTCCCCCTCGACCTCCCTCTGTGTCCAGAAGAACTGGCATGGCCTCCTATTCCTCCTCGAAGGCTCACGCACGCTCTGGAGCCCCAGGTCGACGCCCTCAAGGTCGTCTTCAACCTTCGGCACCGGCGACCGCCATCCCCGATTCGTCGTCCACAGGCCGTCCCCGAGCCTCCTGCACTGATATTCAGGACTGCTGTGATCCCCGGCATCATCTTCCCCTGTTTTCCCTCTCGATTTCGTCCTCTGGCCGTGTTCCCCTTCGACTGAGCACCGTCGTCCGCCATGGACGTCGGGCATGGCTTCGTCGTGCCTCTCCGCTCGAACAAATGAGCTCGTTGTGCTACCCGCATCCCCAGATGTCCGTATCACGCCCTAGCTCGCTCCCTCGTTCCCTAGTTCGTCGTTCCGATCGAAGCCGTGGCCGCATCGCCGCTCGAGGTCGTCGTTCCGGTGACTCCGGCCGCCTCGCGACCTCCCGTTTGGTGCGCTGGATGCGCGAGACTGTGGGCTACGCCCCAGTGCCTCCTTTGCCGCTCCCGTGGCCTCTCGGTGCGTCTCCGCCGTGTCCAGTGGCCACCGGCGGCTAACCGCCGGCGTATTCGACGTGGCCGCTTGGTTAACACTAATCACCGTAATTTGTTTAGGCACTAATGACCTTTGCGGTCACTGACTGTGGGCCCCAGGCCCCCTACTAGTTATAGATAAGATTAGTTTTAACCTTAATTAACACCTTAGACACTGACTAATGGGTCCCACGCGTCAGGTTTGACCTGAACAGGCCCTGTTGACTGGCTGACGTCATAGTGACGCAGTGCTGACGTCATAATGATTTTTTGGCATTTTTATATTTCAGAAATGAATTATAAATTCCAGAAAATAGTTAAAACTTCTAAAAATCATAGAAATTTAACCATAATTCCAATGAAAATAATTTATATAGGAAAAATTATCAGAAAAATCCAAGCAATCTGTTTATGGCATTTTCTTGCATGTTTGAACAATTTATACCCGCTGATCAGCTGAAATCAATTAAAGGGCATTTTAAATGCTTCTTTTGGAGTTTGAATTTGAATCTTTGATTCAAATGAACTTCAACTAGCATGGTAGCATTTTGCATTAGCTCAAACACTAGCAAATTGCCATGTCATGATCATGCATCATATTGTTGCATTGCATTGATTGTGTTCTCTCTTCTTTGTTGGTGTTTGTCTCCTCTTAGTAGACGTTGTTCTGACGATGTGATCGATGACACTGATGAAGACACAATATTATCTTCAGAAGTGTCAGGCAAGCAATCCCCCTTGATCATTCCGACACAATCCCACTCTCTCGCTTCTGCTCTCTTTTACTACATTAGGACAACAACGATTTAACTATTACATGTTGCGGTAGTTGAACCCATTCCTCTGCATGACCTGTCCTTGCCACAGTAAATAGTTCAAACCCACTGGCATGAGTAGGAGTTGTTTGAGCCATGATGTGCCTACTCATTCATGCTTGCTTGTTATGCCTGTTATGCTTAGAGTTGTGTCAGGTCTGATTCATATGGGATGGATTGGAATGGTGGTGAACATGTCCTACTGCTGAGAGCTAAGTGTGTGAACACGATTTGGTAAAGGTAGCGATGGGAGGCCATGTAGGAGTACATGGTGGGTTGTCTCATTGGGGCCGTCCTTAGGAACTAAGTTCTGTGTTTATGATCCGAGACAGTTACTACCAAACATTGGGTTCCAGTAACTCGACCCTCTCGGCTTATTAATCACCTTGATCTTTGTCCAGGAGTTGCAACTGTTGGGATCTACGGTAGGGTGCGTCGACTGCAAATTAAAATTTCCTACGCGCAGAACAACCAAGAACATGATACGGGAGATGGATCACAAATCGTTTCCACTAGACGCGCAGTGCCGTGTAGCGGAAGAAGAGTTGGGGCAGCACGTCCACGTGGATCGTCTCCTCCTTGTCCGATCTCCCTCGAACAGCCGGTCGTGGATCCCACGTACAAGTTCGCCGGAGCGGCGCAGGTGCACCGCCTCTAACGGTATCCGCGCGTGCAGGAGGAACACCGTGCGGCGGACTGCTAGGTTCGATCACATAGTCGGCGACGAGTGGAGGTGGCTATTCGCAACACATGCAAACCCTAGTGACAGCACCGAAGCGATCAACCGCATGAGTGTGCCGCACCCCCACTTTATACAGGCGTCCGTCGCGAGCTCAACACTTGGGCCTCGCACGGACACTAAAGCCCAAAATCTGTTCGGCCTGGATCCGAGTTCGAGTAGGATCACATCTGACTCGTGGAGTCCGATCCGGCCTCACAGGTTCCTTCCCTTAAGCGCGTGACCCCTTAGGTTCAAGTCGGCTTGGTCGCAGGTCGGATCACCTCCGACCTGCTCAGTTGGTAGCGGCCTCTAGCAAGGCGTGCCGACCATCAAGTAGACAATGAAGCCGGTTGGCGAACCTGTACAACATGTCACACTTCTGTTCCCTTTGCCTCACGATATATGTTGTCAGGCTCAAGGCAAGTCTGTCATCCTTGTGCTAGCCCGACCTCTTTCTCGTTCCAGTGATGCCGACCATTAACCGGATTATCTCATAATCCCTGTCGCATGGCCATGCTTATCTTGGTCGGATCACACGAGGGGCCAGAGTATATATCTCCTGATCGGAGAGGCAAATCTCATCTTGATCGACCATGTCTCGCAGCATGGGTCTGGACAAGCCCGAAACCTACCTTTGTAACTACCCAGTCACGGAGTAGCGTTTGGTCAGCCCAAAGCAGGTCTGTCACCATCCCGAGTACATGCGCCAGCTCAGGTCTTAGGACATAGAACGTATGTTGTACTAGAGACTCGCAGATGACATATCGCTGCGTCTCATAGTTGGGTCTGTCCGACTCGGACCTTATCTCAACTCAGATCCGACTATGTCGAATCTGACCAGACCCTTCCGAGTCCATATTATCCGGTTAGCATCCAATGCTCCATGGCTAGTGAGACCAAGCCATCAACCATGTCATATGCTAGTCTAGTCAGCTGTGCGTCCACACAGCCCTTTCGACTAGGGACCTTTTAGGACAGTCATCATACAATGCATAGTCCCACAAACAAGTCACGTACTTGCTGATACACATCATTGATAATGTCCAAGGGCTATCTTTATTCATAAACACATAGGAAATATCATCATACATGATTGCCTCTAGGGCATATCTCCAACAACAGCTAGTTTCTGGTGTTTGTAGGTAGTGCTAGTAGTCTACCAAGTGGCACCCGGTACAGGTGGGCTTGGGACAGACTAGGCGCGGTGGCACGGTGTACCAAGTGGTACCCGGATGGTGGGCTTGGGGACCCTGCCCACATTGTTTGGGGCCATAGTGGAAACCTCGGTCGGACTTCCTTGAGGAAATAACTCAAATAGGTGATAAACCTGGACTAGAGACTTGTGTGGTTAGTCAGGTCATGGCCGACACCCTTGCCAAGCTTCCACTTGAAGGTTGCCGAGATACATGACGTGTACATGCTGGTAAGTGGTGAGAGCGTGTGTGAAGAAGTACACCCCTGCAGGGTTATAAATGATCTATTCGATTGGGCGCGTCCTCGGTTATGGACTACTTGGAAAGCTTACATTGTTCATAGATAACTGAAAGTGGATACTCTAAAATGCGCAAGATAAGCGTGAGTGCTATGGATGGCCTTCTCGTAGGGAGACGGCAGTGGATCCATAGTGGTGTGTTGATATGGTGAATATGTGGACTCGTGTGCGCCACCTCAAAGAAGTTAATGGCAGTCGTAGTTCAAGATAGCCACTGAGTCAAAGCTGGCTTGCTGCAATTAAACTCTACCACACCCTTTGTCGATACTGACTAATAAGTAGCTAGTTCTGATGTAAGTCTTTCTGAGTACCTTTATACTCACGTTTGCTTAATTTATGTTTTTGCAGAGGAGACTTCAGTCTCACTAGTAGTTCCATGTGGGCTTCGACAATTAGCTTGGGAATCCCAGACAAAGCTCTGGTTCCTATGGAGGGTCTTGTAGATAGTCAGGCTTTTCATCCTTCTTCTTCTGTAGATGTTTGTACTCAGACACGTTGATACTTTAGTTCCTTGTATGCTTGTATGATGGGTCATGTGACCCCTGTTTGCAATATCATGTTATGTATGGCTCTTTGGAGCCGTTCAAATAAATACTTTGAATTGTAGAGTTATGTTGTGATGCCATGTTGTATCTACACATATCGAGCATATTGTGTGTATGTTATTGAAATGCTTTGGTATGTGTGGGATCCGACACCTAGTTGTTTATCCTTGGTAGCCTTCCTTATGGGGAAATGCCTCCTAGTGCTTCCATCCGGAACACATGGATTGTCTGACATGTGTCCTTCTTTCCTCCTTTGTCTGTCCCTTCGGGGAAATGGCACGTGGTGTTTACTGGAGTCCTGATAGCTTGCTACAGCCCGGTTACACTCGCTGTTGACCGACACATGCATTGCTGAGTCATGTATGCCTGTCCCTGTAAGTTTGTGCCACCTTGGGTTTATGACTAGTCATGTCGGCCCGGGTTATCTGTCATATGGATGCTAGCCACACAATCATATACGTGAGACAAAAGGCGCAAATGGTCCCGACCAAGGTAAGGCTGCAGCCGTGGGAATACCGTGCGTGAGGCCGCAAAGTGATATGACATGTTACATGCTAGATCGGTGTGACTTAGGATCGGGGTCCTAACATGCGCCGGCCAAAAATGCAGGGCGCGGAATTGGCAAAACGGGGTGGTTGCCCTAGGATGGTGAAGAGCCAGCCTCCGTGCCTCCCTTATAAATAGGGGGTCGTGAGGGCAATGCTCATCCACTTCTCCACATTCCAATCTCCTGTCATCTGATGTCTTCTTCTTTCACCCCTCGCATCCGTCGCCGTCATGGCGAGGGGGAGATGTGGAGCTTGTGCTTCTATTGCTGCCACGAGAGCTTCTTCCGGGCATCGTGCTTCCACCTCGGCCGTAGTTGCAGAAACTGGATCTAGTGCCTGAGGAGGGGCTGCGGCTCGAGGTCGTGGAAGACGCGGTGCTCGGGGCCGGGGTGGCCACAGTATAGCGCTTGTTGTCTCTCCTTCGATCGTTCCACCTCCAGCAGATGGGCATACGGATGATTCAACACTCGAGTTTGTCGTGGAACTGCACGACCAGACGCGAAGCCATCTGCGGCTCCCTCCTCCCTTCGCTAGGGTGATGGAGGTTGGCCAATTGCGCAGCTTGTTGCTGTGCGTGGGTGGCTGCTGTAGTGGCTCCGTTTTGGTGAATGTTGAGTTCTCCACCAATGGTGCCATGTAATTCACGCGTGGGTGGAAATCCTTCTTCCGTGCCCGTTATCTGGGGTAGGGGCATCTTCTCCACTTCAAGCTAGTTGAATCCGACATGCTTGCTGTGAGGTTCTTCAGCGCTTCAGGAGCTCACACGGAGGACTGCACGGAGACCTCGAGCAATAGCGACACCGCCTCCTCCAGCGAAAGCGATAAGGAGGACGATGGTGAAGATAACGAAGGCAGGTCCCCAAGCGTCAAGACCGAGGACGACGGCTCCGAATCCAACTGAGCACCGGCGGCACCATCATCTGGCTTGCCGGGAGCGAGTCGGGCCTCGCCTAGGCATCCCTTTTGCCCTGTGTTGCACTTGATGTAAACCCTAGGAAAAAGGGCTAAGAAAAATGTTATTGAGCATCCCATAATAAATATTTTCTATTTATAATTCTCAGACGAATACTTGTTGTCCCCTTTGCTTGTTTGTGCCTTCATATGATTTCAATCCCTCACCCTACGCGACTTGGAAACTTGCCGGTGCGCGCTCTTGCCGCGAGCGCTTTGAGGAACGGGTCCTTAGTAGCTTGCTGGCAATGCCGCCACCGGCAAGATATCTTGCCGATCTCAATGCATCTATGAGAACCTTGTCGAGCAGACTCAAGGCGAGATTAGAGCATGAACGGTCACGACAAGATTCCTTCGCCTGCAGGTTTCTCATACAAACAGAACCGTGCAAGCGGAATTATAACGTAAGAATGAAATTTTTAGTTGAAACTTTTCCAACTTAGCTTTCTTTGGTGTACTTCTTGTTGTATGAAATGAACACTGACGCCGATGCCATTTAAGTGGTATTCCTTCCAGTAATCCCCCAGGAAACTTGCACGCGAGGAATCCCTCTGTCTCTTAAGAAAAAGAAAGAAGGTAAAAGAGTAGTTTGGGAGCCTTGGCAGTTCGTCAGCAGTTTTCATACAAGCCAAAATGTAATCACAACATTACATGCACTTGTTTACAAGAGAATATGCATAAAAAAGGTTGTGAAACACTTAGCTTTATTCATATATGCACAGGGTTTGCGCCTAGCTTTGTACAAAGGGTTAGAAGTCTTGGAGACAAGGCTTGTACAAAAGGGGTTGCCGGGGACAGGGGCCGACAACTGCGCCTTATGGGTAGAACTTGCGAAGATGCTCAATATTCCACGAGTTCTACACTCGGATGCCATCTTCGGTCTCCAGAAGGACTGCTCTGGGTCTGGTGACTCGTACTACCCGATAAGGGCCCTCCCACTTTGGCGTCAACTTGTTTGATCCTTTGGCAGACTGAGCGCGCCAAAGAACAAGGTCATCTTCCTCAATGCTTCGGGCATGAACTTTGTGGCTATGGTAGCGGTGCAAAGCTTGCTGATAGCGTGTAGCTCGCACCGCCGCCCGAAGACGATCTTCCTCAAGGAGTGTTGTGTCATCCTGCTGCAGCTACTCTTGCTCTGCCTCATCATAGGCAAGCACTCGAGGTGACCCATATGTGAGTTCTGTGGGGAGCACCGCTTTTGCACCATAAACGAGGGAGAAGGGTGTCTGGCCAGTAGCTCGATTTGGTGTCGTTCTGAGTGACCAAAGAACCAACAGCAACTCATCAATCCAGCGTCTTCCACAATCGTGCAACCTGTCAAAGGTTCTTGTCCTGAGACTATGCAGCACTTGGGGTGAGCAACGGAGGCGAAACAAACCTTGCTTCTAAGGCTTTGGATGTACTACATGAAGGTGCGGCTCATGAACTAGGTGTCGTTGTTGATGATGATTCTGTTAGGAACCCCAAAACGACAAACTAGCCCTTTGAAGAACTTGACGGCTGACTGTGTCATTACCTTTCTCACTGGCTCTACTTCAGGCCACTTTGTGAACTTGTCGATAGCAACATACACGAACTCAAAGCCCCCGGTAGCATGGGGGAAGGGGCCCAAGATATCGAGCCCCAGACCGAAAAAGGCCAGGAGAGAGGGAGCGTTTGGAGAGCTTGAGCTGGCTGACGTATATTCTTTGAATGGAACTAGCATGCTCCACATTTGGTTACTAGCTTAGTTGCATCCTGGAGAGCAGTGGGCCAAAAGAAACAATATTGGAAAACTTTGCTGACAAGGGCTCTTGATCCTATGTGAGAGCCACATACGCCTCCATGTAATTCTGCTAACAACCTTAGTCCATCTTACCAGCAGATGCACTTCAATTTCACACCATTCAGTCTCTTTCTGTGCAGAATGTTATCCACAAACTGGTACATACTCGATTGATGGGCTACTTTCTCAGCTTCTTCTTGCTCATCGGGAAGTTCTCCTGGTTGAAGGAAATGAACTATGTGTTGTGCCCATGCTGGAGCTTGCGGCTGACGACAAGAGCCAAAGGCGTTTCTTAGACCGCGGGAGCGCTTGTTTCAGTAGCAAGAACCTGAGGTTCTGCATGAGGCCACTGCTCGCCAACAGTGGTATCGTTGTTCCCGGCAGTATTCTTGCCGGCGGATCGCGGGAGCTCCACCGGGAAATACTTGTCGGTGTTCAACTTTCTTCTTTTGTTACACTAGTACAGCGAGGTGCTATACAAACAGTTTTTAACCCCTTTCCGCGATGGCATTTTGAACCGTCGCCAAGTGAGTGTGTGCGATAGGGGGGTCCGTCCAACATGACCCAGAAACCGTTAGGGATAGGGAGCCTTGGTGCATACAGTTGTCCCTATAAAACTGTTTCTGATATCTCGAATATCCCAAACGCTTCATCCTTGCAACTCGTTTGTGCTCGCATTGCCATCGCAGTCGGGATTCTGTGGTGCTACGGTTACGATGCGCGACCCATCAAAACAGTTCACAATTATAGAACGTGTACGATAAGCAGACAATCACACACATTTACTTTTCCTCGACTGTATGCGATTCGATGTAAGAGCGCATACAGTTGTCCATATAAAACTATATGTGAAGCTTGAATACATCCCACACGATTCATCCATCGTACCCGCCTCGGAGGAAGAGCTATCGCACGCGTTCTTCTATGACCAAACGTTTGCGATGCGCACCACATCATAAACAGTTCATAATTGCCAAGCGTGTGTGATAAGGTGACTTTCGCAAACATTTAATAAGAAGGAATCATGTGCGATGTTGTTGTTAATCGCACACGTTTTTTCTTGGCTGATCATGTGTGCAATAGAGATTGATCGCAGACATTTCGCTTTTGCAAACCTTGTGTAGTGTAATCCCTAATTAATCCCTAATTTAAAAATCACAAATTTTGAATTTGAAAGTAGGCAATCACTTATTTCATATCGAACCATGTTTATTACAAATATAGGTTCAACCACGAATGCATAATTCGATGCACAGGTACATATACTAAAGAACTACAGAAGCACCAAGTAAAGAATTATGAACCACAGTTGTACTAAAGACTGTAAAGAGAGAGGTGAAAGACATTCTAGTTGTTGGAGAAGGTGAAGCGGAATGCCCATATTGTGCCCTCCTCCATGTGTAATGCGCGCACGACTCTAGGCCAACCCGTCCATCCTTCACTGTCTTCATTAGAATTTCTCGATGCTCATTGTAGTCTGGATGAAATACTTTAACCTTCATTGCGTGTCCACCAATCATGTAGTTTGCGAGGTAATCTTGAGTAAACTGCTTCGGGAACCACTGCGAATGAAAAAGATTCAGACATTGTTGTCTAACAACTCATTATGGGTAGTAAAAAGAGAAGGCTGCAGAGTTTGTAGTTACCATCCTACAGCTGACTGTTGTGTTGGATAGAGCGTAAACGAATAATTTGCTTTCCACCGTTCGTATCTTTTTGCTAATAATCCTTATCAGTTTCCTCACTTGATGCTTGTTCATGAATACCTCATTGCCCCATACGCAAAAAGGGTCGATGCGTGGATCTTTGCCAAGGGCATATGTACCTACAAGCAACAAGTCAATATTAGAAGCTAACAAGTGTCCAGGCCTGGATCTATATGTACTACATTATGGATTGAAGGGGGGAGTACAAGCCGAGGGATGAAACTAACCTCGGCGGAAAATGCTGGCCACTCTCATTGTTGTCTTGCATAAGTAGTGGAAAGGCATGATAAGTACAGCAACCTTAACATCAAACAAATATAGCAAAGGTAAACAACATCATCTCCAAATGATAGCTTGAATGTGTTGGTTTGAGCATGCTGTTAAAGCAGATATAAAATGGAAGGGAATGTTACCTACAATAGGCTTAACAGCCATCAAATATTGCAAGTTAAACTGGTATTGTTGAAAATGAATAGAACGTAGGTCATGCTTAAACATCACACTAGATAAATGTGTAAAACTGAAATAAAGGGCATGTGTTAACTACACCAGGCATAACTGGAACCAAATATAGCCGTTCAAACTGGTATTGATGAAATCGAGTGGCATAGTTCCGACTTGCACAAAATGAACATCACATTGTGAATGACTAAAATAAACAAGGCATAAATGATTAGTATAACAACCAAATATAGCCATTGAAAACTGGAAAGAGTCTCACTTCAACCAACCTGACAAGCAAATACAGATAAACAGGGCATATGCTTGAAAACTGGAGAAATGCTCACTGCAACCAACCTAACATGCAAATACAAATAAGCAAGGCATCTGCTGGAAAACTGGACAAATGCTCACTTCAACCAACCAACTAAATACAAATAAACAAGGCATCTACTTGATAACTGGACAAATGCTCACTATAACCAACCTAACAACCAAATACAAATAAACAAGGCATCTGCTTGATAACTGGACAAATGCTCACTGCAACCAACCTAACAACCAAATATAGGTAAACAAGGCATCTACTCGCTATAAACAACCAAATATAGCCATTCGTGAAACTGAAGTGCACAATTCATACTTAAACATCACATAGCCCTATTAAACATTACATTTTTGCATAACTGACATAATTAAACATGGCACAATTAAAACACCACATGGCAAAAGCTACTACAACAAAGGGTACGGGTTGGCAAGCTAGAAAAGGTAAGATTTGCTGATAGGATGTTGCCTCACATGTCATGGACGGGATCCTTCCAGTTGGAAGAGCACATACCCATGGTGCACTCTCTGATGTCGCAGATGGGTTGTTTCACCTTGGAAGACCCTATGTGGGTGCCCTCCTCGTGGTCGTGGTCGATGAGATCTGGCTTGGCAATTGAAGATCCCAAGCCGCCGCCGTAGAATGTGTCCTTCAGAAATGACAAAATGGGCTCGATGGCATACAAGGATCGCAAATCCTTGACCGCATGGCAGAGGAGTTCAGCGGCAGGGCCGTCGAAGAGATCAACGACGGTTGAACCTGAGGGGTTGGGGATGGACCACTTAACCTGTGACATGGCCCGCGTGAAGCCGTCGCTGTCGATGAGCTTGATGTCGTAGCCTGCTTTCCCGAGATATAGTAATACGCTAGCCCGCTGACATGAAGCCTTCGGCATGGCAACGTAGTCAACATCTTTGCCGGCTTCCGCCGTGAGGTGTTGCTCCGGGATCTACAGG
This sequence comes from Thinopyrum elongatum, assembly GCA_011799875.1. NCBI lineage: Eukaryota > Viridiplantae > Streptophyta > Magnoliopsida > Poales > Poaceae > Thinopyrum > Thinopyrum elongatum. Next base: position 302,687,762 of record CM022300.1, read on the forward strand.
TCAGGGCGAACAGCGGTCACCTCTCCAACTTCCGCCGGAGAGGCCATGATAAACCTCTTCTTGGCCGAACGCTCGTCGTGCTCACCGAGATACATGGTCTAGCTTAGGCTGCGACATTTTGGAGCAGGGGATGTGGATCTGGCAGGGAGGGACACCGCAGGCCTCATCTAAAAACCCAGGGGAGTGGGGCGACAGTATGTGAATCGCTGGGTAACCTGAACTTTATTATCTAAGCTAGGAGGAACGGGTAGACCGGCAGGGGTTGGCGGCGGTGAGCTAGGGTTCAAGGGGGGGAGGAGGGCGGGTGGGGGGACTGTGGAGGGGGGCGGGGTGGTGTTTGAGGATACGCCACGGCTACTAAATTTTTTAGTAATGGTGGGTGGAGATGGTGGTGGACGAGGGAGGGCGACAGTTCAAATGCCTCGGCTACTGCAATTTTACTATTAGGTTGGTACTGGAGGAGTGGGGGCGATGGTTGAAATACCACAACTACTAAAACTTGGGTAAAGGAATTGATGCTGTGCGGGAGTACCCAAGATAGCACACGGTCCAATAAGAATATGAGTGAATGATAATAAGGAAAAGCGGCAGAACCGCTGATTTTTGCAACGCTCAAGGCGGGTACTTTGTTTTTAGATTTCTAGCTAGCTGGTCTATCACACACGGTTCGTCCTAATTTTCAGACGCAGACGTGGAATTCAATCTAAATAAACTACCCGCCCTTAGCTTGCACAGGTGGTGATTTTATAGCGCACTAGCATCGCACACGGTTAAGCCAGTACCTCCACCTTTGCTCGTGCTTGCGTAGTCGTGGTGATTCACAGTGCACTTGCATCGCACACGGTTAAACCACTACCTCCACCCCTGCTCGCGCTTGTGCAGTCGTGGTGATTTCACAGCCCACTGGCATCGCACACGGTTAATCCACTACCTACACCCTTGATCGCACTTGCGCAGTCGTGGTGATTTCTCAGCGCACTTGCATCGCACACGGTTAAGCCAGTACACTCATGTCCGTTGAGCGCCATCCGAGTCTTTGCAGTAGAAAAAAATGTCAGAGTGGGTCAGAAGGCAGCCACACCAGCATGTGGCCCAAATATATATGAGTGAAAAGGGTGGTCTGTGATGTTCAAAATTCCAATGCACAACTTTGACTGCGCGGGCCCACGGTTGGGCGCATCATCGAAGATCGACGAGAGGGGCCAGAAGTCAAGAACCACCTAGAAGTGGCCAAATATATGTAGGAATATATGGTGTGATGTTTAAAACTTTAAATGCACAATGCACAACTTTGGTGGCACCTGCCTCGCAAACCCGAAAGCACCCTTGGATACATCTATAATGACATAATGTTGTAGCTACCTAGCTAGGGTGCTTGACCCACCTCCCACTTCGTGTCGGCGGGGCGGATGCACGTAATGATACTTTGGTCATACATGCATGTCGCCATGACCTACCATAAGACGGAACAGTGAATCTATCGCATGGTCAAACGACAACTGTTGTTGTCGATAAAAAAATGGATAGAATATATATAAACCGCTTATGCCAATAGATTGAACCATCATCAAAAATTGCACGAGAGGGACCACAAAACCACACCGCCTGCATGCGGCCCAAAATGATGTATGTTGGAAGGGGTGATGTGTGTTTTCAATATCAAATAATGAACAATTTAGATGTGGTGCATGCCTCTCGAGACAGACAACAACCATGAAAGCCAAGTAATTAAGGATGAGATACGCAGGGTACGGTGTCGGTCGAACCCACCAATCCGAGCGTGTGGGAGGGAATCCTGACAACGCATGAGCTCGAACTATGGTTGAACGACATGTGACGGTGACCGGCCCTAACACGAACTAGGAGGTATCCATTCATGGCCAACACATACCCCTCGTTATCGGTCAAAGGATGATATATATACACTCGGGGAGCCCACAGATATGCGTGTCATCATAGAAAACCGCACATGGGAGACGTGGTCGATCAGAAGACCCCCTATACACTGCATGCGGCCCTAAAATATGTATGGGTGGTGTGTGATGTGTTCAAATCCCCAATGCACAACTTCGATGGGGGACCAACTACATTACAAACCTAACACCGTACCCAAGCCCCAAGCCTGGTTCAATACGTACGATGTTGGTTCCCCAACTTCGAGGCGGGGGGGGGGGTGGTGGTGTCGTCCAACGCATGCGCTCAAACTTTATTTGGTCTAACATGGCACACATAGCAATAGGAAACTATCATGGTCAAACCCTTCTCATATGTTGGGTCAAAGGGATAGATTGTGTGGGTGCTACTTCTTGAGCTTGCGTTGGTTTTTCCCTTGAAGAGGAAAGGGTGATGCAGCAAAGTAGACATAAGTATTTCCGTCAGTTCGAGAACCAAGGTATCAATCTAGTAGGAGGTACACGCAAGTCTCCAATCTATGCACCTGCACAAACAATCAAACACTTGCACCCAACGCGATAAAGGGGTTCTCAATCCCTTCATGGTCACTTGCAAGGATGAGATCTGATAGAGATAGATATAAAAGATTACTAAAACGTAAGACAAAGTAAAGACAAATAAATTGCAGCAAGGTATTTTTGGGTTTTTTGGTTTATAGATCTGAAGATATATGATGGAAAATAGACCAGGGGGCCATAGGTTTCACTAGAGGCTTCTCTATTGAAAGAAAACATATGGTGGGTGAAAAATTACTGTCGAGCGATTGATAGAAAAGTGCAAAGTTATGACGATATCCAAGGCAATGATTATGAATATAGGCATCATGTCTGTGTCAAGTAGACTGACTCCTGCTTGCATCTACTACTATTACTCTACACATCGACGCTATCCAGCATGCATCTAGAGTATTAAGTTCAAAAGAACGTAGTAACGCCTTAAGTAAGAAGACATGATGTAGAGGGACAAACTCAAGCAATATGATGAAAACCCCATCTTTTTACCCTTGATGGCAACAATACAATACGTGCCTCGATACCCCTACTATATCACTGGGTGAGGACACCGCAAGATTGAACCCAAAACTAAGCACCTCTCCCATTGCAAGAAGAACCAATCTAGTTTGCCAAACCAAACCGATAATTCGAAGAGAAATACAAAGATATCAAATCATGCATATAAGAATTCAGAAAAGAATCAAATAATATTCATAGATAATTTGACCATAAATCCACAGTTCATCAGATCTCGACAAACACACCGCAAAAGAATATTACATCGGATAGATCTCCAAGAACATCGAGGAGAACATTGTATTGAAGATCAAAGAGAGAGAAGAAGCCATCTAGCTACTAGCTATGGACCCGTAGGTCTGTGGTAAACTACTCACGCTTCATCAGAAGGGCAATAGAGTTGATATAGAAGCCCTCCGTGATCGAATCCCCCTCCGGCGGGGTGCCGGAAAAGGCCCCAAGATGGGATCTCACGGGAACAGAAGGTTATGGCGGTGGAAAAGTATTTTGGTGGACGCTTCTGGCCGTTTGGGAATATTTATGAATTTATAGGCCAAAGATTAGGGTTGAAGGAGCTCCTAGGGGCCCAAAAGACCTCAGGGCGCCCCCTAGGGCGCACCCTTGAGGCTTGTGGTAGCCTCGGGACTCCTCTGACTTCATCTCCAAGTCCTACGGGTGTCTTCTGGTCCAAGAAAAATCATCGCGGAAGTTTTATTCCGTTTAGACTCCGTTTGATATTCCTTTTCTGTAAAACTCAAAAACATGGAAAAAAATAGAAACTGGCACTGGGCTCTAGGTTAATAAGTTAGTCCCAAAAATAATATAAAATAGCATATTAATGCATATACAACATCCAAAACAGATAATATAATAGCATGGAACAATCAAAAATTATAGATACGTTGGAGACATATCAAGCATCCCCAAGCTTAATTCATGCTCGTCCTCGAGTAGGTAAATGATAAAAACAGAATTTTTTATGTGGAATGCTACCTAACATATTTATCCATGTAATTTTCTTTATTGTGGCATGAATATTCAGATCCATAAGATTCAAAACAAAAGTTTAATATTGACATAAAAACAATAATACTTCAAGCATACTAATAAAGCAATCGTGTCTTCTCAAAATAACATGGCCAAAGAAAGTTATCCCTATAAAATCATATAGTCTGGCTATGCTCCATCTTCATCACACAAAGTATTAAATCATGCACAACCCTGATGACAAGCCAAGCAATTGTTTCATACTTTTGATGTTCTCAAGCTTTTTCAACTTTCATGGAATACATGAGCGTGAGCCATGGATATAGCACTATAGGTGGAATAGAATATGGTGGTTGTGGAGAAGACAAAAAGAAGGAGAAAGTCTCACATCAACTAGGCATATTAACGGGCTATGGAGATGCCCATCAATAGATATCAATGTGAGTGAGTAGGGATTGCCATGCAACGGATGCACTAGAGCTATAAGTGTATGAAAGCTCAAAAAGAAACTAAGTGGGTGTGCATCCAACTCGCTTGCTCACGAAGACCTAGGGCAATTTGAGGAAGCCCATCATTGGAATATACAAGCCAAGTTCTATAATGAAAAATTCCCACTAGTATATGAAAGTGACAACATAGGAGACTCTCTATAATGTAGATCATGGTGCTACTTTGAATCACAAGTGTGGTAAAAGGATAGTAGCATTGCCCCTTCTCTCTTTTCTCTCATCATTTTTTTGTTTGGGCTTCTTTTAGCCTCTTTTATTTTTTTGCAAAGTCCGGAGACTCATCCCAACTTGTGAGGGAATCATAGCTTCCATCATCGTTTCCTCACATGGGACAATGCTCTAATAATAATGATCATCACACTTTTATTTACTTACAACAACAACAACAACAACAAAGCCTTTAGTCCCAAACAAGTTGGGGTAGGCTAGAGGTGAAACCCATAAGATCTTGCGACCTAACTCATGGCTCTGGCACATGGATAGCAAGCTTCCACGCACCCCTGTCCATAGCTAGTTCTTTGGTGATACTCCAATCCTTCATGTCTCTCTTAACGGACTCCTCCCATGTCAAATTCGGTCTACCCCGACCTCTCTTGACATTCTTCGCATGTTTTAGCCGTCCGGTATGCACTGGAGCTTCTGGAGGCCTACGCTGAATATGCCCAAACCATCTCAGATGATGTTGGACAAGCTTCTCTTCAATTGGTGCTACCCCAACTCTATCTCGTATATCATCATTCCGGACTCTATCCTTCCTCGTGTGGCCACACATCCATCTCAACATACGCATCTCCGCCACACCTAACTGTTAAACATGTCGCCTTTTAGTCGGCCAACACTCAGCGCCATACAACATTGCAGGTCGAACAGCCATCCTATAGAACTTGCCTTTTAGCTTTTGTGGCACTCTGTTGTCACAGAGAATGCCAGAAGCTTGGCGCCACTTCATCTATCCGGCTTTGATTCGATGGTTCACATCTTCATCAATACCCCCATCCTCCTGCAGCATTGACCCCAAATATTGAAAGGTGTCCTTATGAGGTACCACCTGCCCATCAAGGCTAACCTCCTCCTCCTCGCATCTAGTAGTACTGAAACCGCACATCATGTACTCGGTTTTAGTTCTACTAAGCCTAAACCCTTTTGATTCCAAGGTTTGTGTCCATAACTCTAACTTCCTATTTACCCCCGCCCGACTATCGTCAACTAGCGCCACATCATCCGCAAAGAGCATACACCATGGGATATCTCCTTGTATATCCCTTGTGACCTCATCCATTACCAAGGCAAAAAGATAAGGGCTCAAAGCTGACCCCTGATGTAGTCCTATCTTAATTGGGAAGTCCTCAGTGTCGACATCACTTGTTCGAACACTTGTCACAACATTATCGTACATGTCCTTGATGAGGGTAATGTACTTTGCTGGGACTTTGTGTTTCTCCAAGGCCCACAACATGACATTCCTTGGTATCTTATCTTAGGCCTTCTCCAAGTCAATGAACACCATATGCAAGTTCTTCTTTTGCTCCCTGTATCTCTCCATAAGTTGTCGTACTAAGAAAATGGCTTCCATGGTCGACTTCCTAGGCATGAAACCAAACTGATTTTTTGTCACGCTTGTCAATCTTCTTAAGCGGTGCTCAATGACTCTCTCCCAGAGCTTCATTGTATGGCTCATCAGCTTAATTCCACGGTAATTTGTACAACTCTGAACATCCCCCTTGTTCTTGAAGATTGGTACTAATATACTCCGTCTCCATTCTTCTGGCATCTTGTTTGCCCGATAAATGAGGTTGAAAAGCTTGGTTAGCCATACTATCGCTATGTCCCTGAGGCCTTTCCACACCTCAATGGGGATACAATCAGGGCCCATCACCTTGCCTCCTTTCATCCTTTTTAAAGCCTCCTTGACCTCAGACTCTTGGATTCTCCGCACAAAACGCATGTTGGTCTCATCAAAGGAGACGTCCAGTTCAATGGTAGAACTCTCATTCTCCCCATTGAACAGCTTGTCGAAGTACTCCCGCCATCTATGCTTAATCTCCTCGTCCTTCACCAAGAGTTGGCCTACTCCGTCCTTTATGCATTTGACTTGACCAATATCCCTCGTCTTCCTCTCTTGGATCTTGGCCATCTTATAGATGTCCCTTTCGCCTTCCTTCGTGCCTAACCATTGGTAGAGGTCCTCATATGCCCGACCCCTTGCTTCACTGACAGCTTGCTTTGCGGCCTTCTTCGCCATCTTGTACTTCTCTATGTTGTCTGCACTCCTATCCAGGTATAGGCGTCTGAAGCAATCTTTCTTCTCTTTAATCGCCTTCTGGACATCATCATTCCACCACCAGGTATCCTTATCTTCGCTTCTCCTTCCCCTGGACACTCCAAACTCCTCCGAGGCCACCTTATGAATGCAAGTCGCCATCTTCCTCTACACATTGTCCACATCCCCTCCTTCCTCCCAAGGGCCCTCCTTAATGACCCTCTCCTTGAACGCCTGAGCCACCTCCCCCTTGAGCTTCCACCACTTTGTTCTAGCGACTTTGGCACGCTTATCCTGCTGGACACGAATCCAAAAGTGGAAGTCAGCAACCACCAGCTTATGCTGAGGTACAACACTCTCTCCAGGTATCACCTTACAGTCTAGGCACGCACGCCTATCTTCTCTTCTTGAGAGGATGAAATCAATCTGGCTAGAGTGTTGGCCACTACTAAAAGTCAGCAGATGTGATTCTCTCTTTCTAAAGAGGGTGTTGGCTACAATCATGTCATAGGCTAGAGCAAAGCGTAAGACATCTTCTCCTTCTTGATTCCTGATGCCATAGCCAAAGCCCCCATGCGCCCCTTCAAAACCTGTGTTAGATGTACCTACGTGGCCATTGAGGTCTCCTCCTATGAAGAGCTTCTCGCCAATCGGTACACTCCTAACCATGTCTTCCAGGCCTTCCCAAAACTCCCTCTTGGTGTTCTCATTGTGGCCTACTTGCGGGGCATACGCGCTGATAACATTGAGAACTAAGTCCCCAACTACCAGCTTGACTAGGATAATCCGGTCCCCACATCTCTTGACGTCTACCACTCCATACTTGAGGCTCTTGTTGATCAAGATGCCTACGCCATTTCTGTTTGCAGCCGACCCCGTATACCACAGCTTGAAGCCGGTATCCTCCACCTCCTTCGCCTTTTGCCCCCTCCATTTTGTTTCTTGGACGCAAAGGATATCAACACCTCTCCCCACCGCTGCATCAACTAGCTCCCGAAGCTTCCCTGTCAGAGACCCTACGTTCCAGCTACCTAAGTGGATCCTCCTAGGCTCGACTAGCTTCCTTACTCTTTGCACTCGTCAGGTCAAATGCGAAGGCCCTTGCTCATTTTCCACTACATCCGGGCACCGATGTAGCGCGCCACTAAGGATGCGACGACCCGATCCTCGCTCACTTGCCACCATATCCCAATCAAGATATGGCGCACCACCAGGGGGGTGACGGCCCGGCCCTTGCCCATTTTCCACCACACCCGGGTTCCGATGTGGCGCGTCGCTGAGAGGGTCACGCCCCAACGAAAATCTTTTGGGTTTCATCTCCATAAGAGTGGCTGAGTTTTTACGTTGGCTCGCCAAGCCTATCACAACCCTACTCCTTTACCCGGGCTTGGGACCGGCTATGTTGAGACAACATAGGCGGAGTTACACTTTTATTTACTTACAACTCAAAAATTACTACTTGATTCTAGAACAAAATATGACTCTATATGAATGCCTCCGGCGGTGTACCGAGATGTGCAATGATCAGGAGTGACATGTATAAAAAAAATGAACGGTGGTCTTGCCACAAATACTATGTCAACTACATGATCATGCAAAGCAATATGACAATGATGAAGTGTGTCATAATAAACGGAACGATGGAAGTTGCATGGCAATATATCTCGGAATGGCTATGGAAATGCCATAATAGGTAGGTATGGTGGCTGTTTTTAGGAAGGTATATGGTGGGTTTAATGCACCGGCAAAAATTGCGCGGTACTAGAGAGGCTAGCAATGGTGGAAGGGTGAGAGTGTGTATAATCCATGGACTCAACATTAGTCATAAAGAACTCACATACTTATTGCAAAAGTCTATTATCTATCGAAACAAAGTACTACACGCATGCTCCTAGGGGGATAGATTGGTAGGAAAAGACCATCGCTCGTCCTCGACCGCCACTCATAAGGAAGACAATTAATAAATAAATCATGCTCCGACTTCATCACACAACGGTTCACCATACGTGCATGCTACGGGAATCACAAACTTTAACACAAGTATTTCTACCAATCAACAATTACTCACTAGCATGACTCTAATATCACCATCTTTATATCTCAAAACAAATGCGAGGAATCAAACTTCTCATTGTATTAACGCTCTTTGTATGAAAGTTTTTATTATATCCCTCTTGGATGCCCATCATATTAGGACTAAATTCATAACCTAAGCAAATTACCATGCTGTTTAGAGACTCTCAAAATAATATAAGTGAATCATGAGAGTTCAACAATTTCTATAAAATAAAGCCACCGCCGTGGTCTAAAAAGATATAAGTGAAGCACTAGAGCAAATTGCCTAGCTCAAAAGATATAAGTGAAGCACATAGAGTATTCTAATAAATTCATGACTCCTGTGTGTCCCTATAAAAAGGTGTATACAGCAAGGATGATTGTGGCAAACTAAAAAGCAAAGACTCATATCATACAAGATGCTCCAAGCAAAACACATATCATGTGGTGAATAAAAATATAGCCTCAAGTAAATTTACGGATGGATTGAAGACGAAAGAGGGGATGCCATCCGGGGCATCCCTAAGCTTAGATGCTTGGTTATCCTTGAATATTACCTTGGGGTTCCTTGGGCATCCCCAAGCTTAGGCTCTTGCCACTCCTTATTCCATAGTCCATCAAATCTCTACCCAAAACTTGAAAACTTCACAACACAAAACTCAACAGAAAACTCATGAGATCCGTTAGTATAAGAAAATAAATCACCACCTTTTGGTACTGTTGTGAACTCATTCTTTATTTATATTGGTGTAATATCTACTGTATTCCAACTTTTCCATGGTTCATAGCCCCCGATACTACCCATAGAATCATCACAACAAGCAAACAACACAAAGAAAACAGAATCTATAAAAAACAGAATAGTCTGTAGCAATCTGTAAACTTCGTATACTTATGTAACTCCAAAAATTCTGAAAATTAGGACAACCTGGGAAATTTATATATAAATATTGTGTAAAAAATTCAGATCAAAATCACACTTCTGTGATTTTTCTAAAATTGTTTTACTGAGCGCAAAAGTTTCTGTTTTTCAGCAGGATCAAATCAACTATCACCGTAAGCCATCCCAAAGGACTTAATTGGCTCAAACACTAATTAAAACACCGAAACACAATTACTACATAGGTAATAATGTGTATTCTCATAAAAACATAAATGAAAAATATTGGGTTGTCTCCCAACAAGCGCTTTTCCTTAAAGCCATTTAGCTAGGCGTTGATAATTTTAATGATGCTCACATGAAAGATAGCAATTGAAACACGAAGAGAGCATCATGTAGCATGTGAAAAACAAGTTTAATCCTAACATACTTCCTATGAATAAGCATTTTATAAGCAAACAAATTATCCAGACAAGCAAGAACTAGCATATGCAAGTAAGAAGAAAGAAACAATAGCAATCTCAACGTAACGAGAGGTAATTTAGTAACATGAAAATTTGTACAACCATATTTCCCTCTCTCATAATAATTACATTTAGGATCATAATCAAATTCAATAATATAGCTATCACATAAAATTTTCTCTTCATGATCCTCATGCACGCAAAGTTGACACTCTTCCAAAATAGTGGGATTAACATAAAATAAAGTCATGACTTCTCCAAGCCCACTTTTATCAAAAATTTCATAAGATTGATCATAATCCAAAGTAGTGGGATCATTATTACCTAGAGTTGACACTCTTCCAAACCCACTTTCAATATTATTGCAAACATTATTATCATGAGGCTTAAATAAATTTTCAAGATCATAAGAAGCGTTATCACCCCAATCCTGATCATTGCAATACGTAGTGGACATAGAAAAACTAGCATCCCTAAGCTTGGGGTTTTGCATATTATTAGCACAATTGACATTAATAGAATTTATAATAACATCATTACAATCATGCTTTTCATTCAAGGAGCTATCGTGAATCACTTCATAAATTTCATCAAAATTTTCTGATTCACAAATTTCAAGCAAAACTTCACAAAGATAATCTAGTGCACTCAACTCACTAGGAATCGGTTAATCATAATTCGATCTCTTAAAAGGATTAGCAAGTGGATGAGATCCATAAACTTTTTGCTTTCTGATTTTCAATAAATACACATATATTCCAAGCGAATAAGCAAACAAACCAAGTAAGACATAAAAGGCAAACGAAAAAATGCAAATCTTTTTGTGTTTTTCTGAAAACGTTTTAGAAGTGGGGGAGAGGAAAACGAGAGGCAAATGGCAAATAATGTAATGCAAGAGATGAGAGTTTATGATAGGTACTTGGTGGGCTTGATGTAGAACCTCCCCGGCAATGGCGCCAGAAATTCTTGCTGCTACTTCTTGAGCTTGCGTTGGTTTTTCCCTTGAAGAGGAAAGGGTGATGCAGCAAAGTAGAGATAAGTATTTCCCTCAGTTTGAGAACCAAGGTATCAATCCAGTAGGAGTTACACGCAAGTCTCCAATCTATGCACCTGCACAAACAATCAAACACTTGCACCCAACGCGATAAAGGGGTTGTCAATCCCTTCACGGTCACTTGCAAGGATGAGATCTGATAGAGATAGATATAAAAGATTACTAAAATGTAAGACAAAGTAAAAACAAATAAATTGTAGCAAGGTATTTTTGGGTTTTTTGGTTTATAGATCTGAAAATATATGATGGAAAATAGACCCGGGGGCCATAGATTTCACTAGAGGCTTCTCTCTTGAAAGAAAACATACGGTGGGTGAACAAATAACTATCGAGCAATTGATAGAAAAGTGCAAAGTTATGACGATATCCAAGGCAATGATTATGAATATAGGCATCACGTCCGTGTCAAGTAGACCGACTCCTGTCTACATCTACTACTATTACTCCACACATCGACCACTATCTATCATGCATCTAGAGTATTAAGTTCAAAAGAACGTAGTAACGCCTTAAGTAAGATGACATGATGTAGAGGGATAAACTCAAGCAATATGATGAAAACCCCATCTTTTTACCCTTGATGGCAACAATACAATACGTGCCTCGCTACCCCTACTAAGTCACTGGGTGAGGACACCGCAAGATTGAACCCAAAACTAAGCACCTCTCCCATTGCAAGAAGAACCAATCTAGTTTGCCAAACCAAACCGATAATTCAAAGAGAAATACAAAGATATCAAATCATGCATATAAGAATTCAGAAAAGAGTCAAAGAATATTCATAGATAATCTGATCATAAATCCATAGTTCATCGGATCTTGACAAACACACCGCAAAAGAATATTACATCGGATAGATCTCCAAGAACATCGAGGAGAACATTGTATTGAAGATCAAAGAGAGAGAAGAAGCCATCTAGCTACTAGCTATGGACCCGTAGGTCTGTGGTAAACTACTCATGCTTCATCGGAAGGGCAATAGAGTTGATGTAGAAGCCCTCCGTGATCAAATCCCCCTCTGACAGGGTGCCGGAAAAGGCCCCAAGATGGGATCTCACGGGAACAGAAGGTTACGGCGGCGGAAAAGTATTTTGGTGGACGCTTCTGGCCGTTTGGGAATATTTGTGAATTTATAGGCCAAAGATTAGTGTTGGAGGAGCTCCGAGGGGCCCACAAGCCCTCAGGGCGGACTCCCCTAGGGCACGCCCCTGAGGCTTGTGGTCGCCTCTGGACTCCTCTGACTTCATCTCCAAGTCCGACGGGTGTCTTCTGGTCCAAGAAAATTCATCGCGAAAGTTTTATTCCGTTTGGACTCCATTTGATATTCCTTTTCTGTAAAACTCAAAAACAAGGAAAAAATAGAAAGTGGCACTGGGCTCTAGGTTAATAAGTTAGTCCCAAAAATAATATAAAATAGCATATTGATGCTTATAAAAAACATCCAAAACAGATAATATAATAGCATGGAACAATAAAAAATTATAGATACGTTGGAGACGTATCAGTGGGCCCCCCTTGTTATCGGTCAATGATGACATATATGGACCTCGGGGAGCCCACAGATGTGTGCGGCGTCTATAAACCACACAAGAGAGACGTGCTCGATCAGAACATGCGGCCCAAAAAAATGTATGGGTCTGGTGTGTGATTTGTTCAAATCCCGAAAGCACAACTTCAATGGGGCACCAACTACATCAGTAACATTACAAACTGAACATCGTACCCCCCAGCCAGGTTAAAGACGTACGATGTCGGTTCCAAAACTTCGTGGCGGGTGGGAGGGGGGTAGGGGGTGTCATCCAACACATGTGCTGAAACTTGATTTGCTCTAACATAGCACACAGAGCAAAGAGGAAACCCTTCTCGTGCGTTGGGTCAAAGGGATAATTTTGGTGGGCCTACAGATGTCGATCATTCTTCGATTTTTAGAACAAAAAATAACGAATAAAAAACATATTCTACAAATTAGCAAAACAAGGATCCCAAGGTTTATATAATCGTCATGACAGGTCACTATAGAGACATTTAGATGATAAATGTCTATAAGGATCGTATCATGGTGCTTTAATGAAGCTTGAGATATGCAACTTTCCACTGGGTCACCCATCCTTAGACTACTCCAGCCCCAGCACGCTTAACTTCTGCATTCTATTCGACTAGGTTAGCGGATGGGAAGCCGCCCCTTGCTGATAAGAATTGCCTCCTCGCCTTTAAGCCATTTCACGCTGGTCACCCTATGGGACCTACTCCCTACTATCACACACGTTTGTGCTTTTAGAAACTGTGTGCAATATTTACTTGGCCGGTGTGTTGCCGCCTAGCCTTCTATGAGCACTGACACTGGCAGATCAAAACCGATGGGAGAAGAGGCGGGAAACTGATGGGAGGGGTGGTGGGAAACGGTAGCGTGTTTGGATATATAACAACATTAATATGGAAAACTTAGTAGAGAAGGAAGCGTGAGCTAGCACGACGCATGCGCACAGTGCTTACCCACGGGTGACAGACGATTGACCAAAACTGCTTTAAATATTAAAGGTTCGTTTGGCCTTTTTTATACATTATAATTAAGTTTTATAAGAATTAATTTAATGTGCATAATTCAAATTAGTGCACCAAAATGGCTACAAAAATCATACATGTGTCCTTGGGTGCATGTTTAGGTCCCATGCAAAGAATGAGAATGAATTACAACTATCTCGGCATCTGGCTCGGCCTCGGACATTGAGAATCTCGGTTTTTAAATCCCCGTAAATCCAAAACTCACCCAAAAATCGTGAAACTTGGCATGGTGTCACGACATGGCACATATATGCTGTGGAAAAACATTTGTCCATTTTGGGGCAAGTTTTATAAGCCTCTTGAAAACCGGAGCTTCTCTCAAGAAGCCTCGTGGTTCCGATAAGGAAACGTGTCCCCCTTGTGGGCGAAATGATAATCACTACCTCTTTTTGCATTGTATTTTGTTCTACAGGCAACATGGAACGACAGGATATCCGTGCTGAAATTTAAAATTATTCAGGGTTCGTTTGGCCTTTTTATACATTAATTGAGTTTCCTAGGCATTTAATGGCCATAATTCAAATCTGAACTACAAATACATGCTCCAGTTCACCAAAATGGCTAGAAAAATCATACATGTTTCCTTGGGTGCATGTTTAGGACCCATGCAAGGAATGGGAATGAATTACAACCGTACCAGCGTCCTGGCTCGTCCTCAAACATTTGGAATCTCGATTTTTAAATCCCCGTAAATCCAAAACTCACCAGAAAATCATGAAAGTTGTCATGGTGTCACGTCATGGCACATATATGTCATGGTAAAAACATTATCCAATTTGGACCAATATTTATTGCAAACCTCTTATAAACCGTAGCCTCTCGCGAGAACCCTCGTGGTTTTGATAGGGAAACGTGTCCCCTTGTGGGTGAAACGATAATCGCTCCCTCTTCTAGCCTTGTATTTTCTTCTACATGCAACATGGAACAACGGGAGATTCACGCTGAACTTTGAAATTATTTAGGGTTCGTTTGACCTTTTTTATTCATTATTTGAGTTTTCTAGGCATTTAATGTCCATAATTCAAATCCGAACTACAAATACATGCTCCAGTGCACCAAAATGGCTAGAAAAATCATACATGTGTCCTTGGGGTGCATTTTTGGTCCCATGGAAGGAATAGGAATGAATTCAACCATCCCGGCGTCCTGGCTCGGCCTCAAACATTGCGAACCTCGGTTTTTAAATCTCCATAAATCCAAAACTCACCAGGAAATCATGAAACTTGGCATGGTGTCACGACATGGCACATATATGTCGTGGTAAAAAAATTGTCCAATTTGGGCAAAGCTATATTACAAGCCTCTTACAAACCAAAGCTTCTCGCAACCCTCATGGTTCCGGTTGGGAAACATGCCCCACTTGTGGGCGAAACGATAATCGCTGCCTCTTCTCGCCATGTATTTTGTTTTCTACAGGCAACATAGAATAACAAGAGTGTTGTGCTGAAATTTGAAACTGTTCAGGGTTTGTTTGGCCATTTTATATATTAATTGAGTTTTCTAGGCATTTAATGTAGTCCATAATTCAAATTTGAACTACAAACACATGCTCTAGTGAAGCAAAATGGGTGGAAAATCATACATGTGTCATTGGGTGCATGTTTAGGTCTCATTGAAGGAATGGGAATGAATTACAAAGGTCTTGTCGTCCTGAAACATTGATAATCTCGGTTTTTAAATCGTAGTAAATCAAAAACTCACCCAAAAAACATGAAACTTGGCATGGTTTCATGACATGGCACATATATGCCGTGGTAAAAAAATCGTCCAGTTTGAGACAAGGTGCACACATTAATAGCTAACGAAGTCCTTTTGAAACAAATAGCTGACATGTTAATATCTAAAATGGTTGTATTATATGAACCGTGTGTGTTCCCGTAACCATTTAAGTGTGTCCATGCATCCCTTGTTTCTTATGGGATAGTACTACCTCGGTCCTCGTTCATTGGTCATCTTTGTATTTTGTGCCAAAATTTAACGATACTCGATGGCGTGCGTGCTACAGTTTGATTAGACGGGACGAGCATGAGAAGTCCTCCGTGCAGGCTCGATGGGACACGTGCAAGCAGTCCGCCGCGCCGGCTCGACGGGACGCGTGCGACCTGTCCACCTCGCAGGCTCGAGAGGACATGTGTGAGCAGCAAGACCGCCCACGCTCACCGGGAAGCGAGCTCTTTGACCTCCATCCACTAGCTGCCACCTCGCTCACAACTTCTCCATTAATGGTGGCCGAGCTCTTTGATGGAGGGTGTTTGCTTGTGATCCCATGACCCCGCTCAACGTTAGCATTTGCTTTGTTCGTGTTTTCAACTCGTATTCCGGATAATCTAAAATGCCACATAGGGCAACGGATAATACGATGACAAATAAAATGGCACGGATAATAATTGTCTTTCTTATTCCGGATAATTTAAAATGCCACATGAGGCAAAGCCCAGAAGACACGGGGACAAGAGAAGAAGGAAATTGCAGACAACGATCTGGGTCGCTACTGTCTCTACTCCTCGATGGATCGCCGGGTGACGACATCCTCTAGCTCCTTCTTCAATTCCTCATGACTTTGCTTGACAGCAGCCACAGATTCCTCTACTTCCTGCTCACGCTCAATCCGGAGCTTCCTCAAGTCACCCATCAGTTCCTCGACGACCACTTTTAGCGTCATCCCCGAGGCACTGCTTTGCTCATGCACCTTATTCCAGCTAGCGGCCTCCTCCTCCGTCTCGGTGAGCGCCCTAAGGAGCTTCGCATTGTCACCCATGAGTTGCTCGATGAGGCCGGTCGCCTTCTCAACTGAGGCATCGCTAATCTCGAGCATCTTCATCAAGCCGTCGACCAGCTCTTGCTGCTTAATTAGGCCAGTGAGAATGTCGTCGTCGCTGGCCAAGGACTTCAGGAACGCCAGCTCATTGCGATCGCCGATGCGGTGAGTGCGCTTGTGAGAGCCCTCGCATGCTGGTGAGGGCTCGTTCGAGGGCTCCGCGGCGCACCGGGACATCTCTGTTGCGGCTGCCGTGTAGTGGCGGGACCTCTCTAGTGCTTCTGCGGCCTTGGTCTTTGCTCCCTGGTTATATGTCCACCCGAAACTCCTCCTGCCGGTCATGGCAGAAAGACTGACAGGAAAGACATGTTTTGTGAGTGATGAGGAGAGGAACTGTGAAGTCATTTTCGAGTGGGTAGTTTTTATAGCCCGGTGCTAAGTGTGAACACATTTAGGTTTGATCGGTGTGAACAGATTTGCAATTACTTATTGCATTGTAATCTGGAATGTGACGAGAAACAAGGTCAAAATTTATTGATGGTTCTACTTCTGGGCTCGAGGCCCGTTTCTGTTGTTCTGGCTCATCGCAACCAGTTCTTATAGATCAACCATATGCCATGCTTCGGAAGCCCGAAAAGGTCCCCGGATGGCGTACGTCGGCCCGCATTCTTGGATGTACGTGTACACGTGTCTGCCCACTATCAGACACGGTCAAGATATCACCATCATGTCCGATGGATGCGCCATCACGCCTCCCACAGGGTGCCAGAAGGTTGACCAGAATTGCAATATGCAGGTGTGGTTGCTTGATGTTGAGGCGGCCACGGTGCACTCTGCTCGTCATTGAGGCGGCCGCGGCACGCTTTGCTCGCGTCCGTCTACGCATTTTTGTCGCGCTTGAGGCAGTCGCGGCGCGCTCTGCTCTGGCGTCCCTGCGTGCGCTCTGCTCACCGTTGAGCCAAATTTACAATGGCAACGGTTAATAATTGTCTTACATATTAAGGACAATTTAAAATGCCACATGCGGCAACGCCCAAAACACTCACGACCTACATATGCATAAAATATAATAAAATATAGGCTAAAAGGCTGAGTTGGCGGCCTTTCGACGATGGTCTTC
Organism: Thinopyrum elongatum; assembly: GCA_011799875.1. Taxonomy (NCBI): domain Eukaryota; kingdom Viridiplantae; phylum Streptophyta; class Magnoliopsida; order Poales; family Poaceae; genus Thinopyrum; species Thinopyrum elongatum. The sequence goes on from CM022300.1 coordinate 302,705,374, forward strand.
TCGGACTCCATGATCAGCATAACACCCTTGCGGCCGTACATTACAAGTGTCCTGACCCGCCTCCGCCTATGGAGCTGCTGGCGCTGGGAGGCTCTTGGGGCTGCTGGGCCTCTTCAAGAAGAGCTTGACAGCGTGCAATCGCGCGCATGACATCTCCGCGGAATCGCTCCATTTCCATGTCTCTGGCCTGGTAGCAAATTCCGCCCATCACCTGCATCCTCAAGATACCATGTTGGTGATGTTCTACTTCATCGGGGACGTCAACTCTGCCAAGGATGCGCTCGAGCCTGGCCACCACATCTTTGGGATCGAGGTTGACACGGCCGCCGCCGGAAATGATGAACCCGCAGGCTGGCTGTCTCTTAACTGAATCGCAAAGGTCCTCTACCCATTCCTTGCGGGCCATCAGGCTCTCGATGAGCACTGGTGACGGCGGCTCTTCGGGTGGGTCGTCGATCATGCCGCCGAGTAGCTCTGGATATTTTGCACGGTGGATGGCAATTTGCTCATCACACTTCGTCTGCAATATGTCAATTGTGCACCCAAGGACTGTCACGCCGATATCGCTGCCATTGGGCCATGGTGCCTGCTCCGACCGATGAAGCTCTTGCTCCCCGATCTGCTCTGGCTCGTTCTCCTCGCTGAAGATGTAATGCAGGTAGGGGTCGACGTCGAAACTTTGGTCGTTGCCTGGCATGCTTGGAATAACTAAGGGTAGATGGGTGAGGACTAGATCTGCGCACAGTGTCGCGATGCTGCGTTGCCGCCTGGGTTATATGCAAGCCATTAGCTACTAGCGGGAAACCGATGAGGGAAGAGGCAGGGATTTTACAATTCACCCATGTGGAGCGCAGGAAGCATTCGCTGGACCGCGGAAGCCTTCCCTGGAGCACACAACCGGAATACCGTATGTTGTGTCATGTGTTATCTATCACACACATGTTAACATAAGGAAACGTATGTGTAACTTACTAATCATCGCACACGAGTACTCGCAGATGCATCATGTGCGATACTCCTAGCCACCGCAAGCAACTAGTTTGCATTTTTCAAAGTTTTTTGTACAAACATAATCGCACATGAATTAATTGTAGTAACCGTCTGTGTTATAATTTCTCATCGCAAACAGTTCATCCGAGTGGGCTGTTTGCCGCGTATCACACACATCTTCTTTACATGAATCGTTTGTGTTCTATTGACTCATCGCAAACAGTTCATCTATGTGAACTGTATGCCGCATATCACATACATCTTGTTAAGTTGAACCGTTTCTGTTGTGTTCCCTAATCGAAAACAGTTCATCTGAGTGAACCGTATGCCGTATATCACACACACCTTGATCTGGCTAACTGTTTCTGTTGCATTCCCTAATAGCAAATAGTTCATCGGAGTGAAAGATATGCAGTATATCACACACACCTTGATATGGCTGCCCGTTTCTGTTGTTCCGTCTCATCGCAAACAATTCTTATGGATCAACCGTATGCCCCGCATCGTACATGCAACTAAAATCTGAACCGTGTTTGATGTATCCTTCATCGCAAATGTTTTGCATATTTTTTGATGCTTTTTTTACATCATCGTTTGCGATTAATGCATCACACACAGTTTCGTCAAAGTGTCTCTAATCGTAGTGTCGCGTTAGCAGCATCCAGCAGTAGTGTTAGCCCGTATTGATGCAGCGAGTGATGGTTGATTCAAATGGAGCACAAAAGTTCCTGGTTCCACAGGAAGCTTTTGAGCGGCACACTTTGACAGATGGTCAGTGATGCTGTTTTTCACACGGGGCCGTGCTCTGTTTGCAATCCGTCAAAGTGTTCCTCCAATTTCCTCACTTCTTCCATGTACGCTTCCATCAAAGGGCTTTGATAGTCTTTATTCACTTGCTTCACAACAAGTTGCGAATCCTCATGAATGATCAACTTTCTGATTCCTAACTCTATTGCAATCCTGAGGCCGGCAAGGAGTCCTTCATACTCTGCAGTGTTGTTGGTTGCTTCTTCCCTGGGAAAGTGCATTTGAACTACATACTTGAGGTGCTCTCCGGTGGGTGCGACAAGCAACACTCTAGCACCGGCACCTTGCAGTGAGAAGGCACCGCCAAAGTACATGACCCATTCCTTCTCAGTTTCCTTGCTGGGGAGAGGTGATTCCTGAACTTCTTCACCTTCCATTGGCGTCCATTCTGCGATAAACTCCGCCAAGGCTCTGCTCTGAATAGTTGAAGTGGCCTCAAAGTTGAGTGCAAAACCTGACAACTCCAACACCCACTCTACTATTGTGCCAGTTGCTTCTGGATTCCTCAGAATGCGTTGCAACGGGAAGCGAGTGACGACAATGATCTCATGTGCTTGGAAGTAGTGGCGCAGCTTTCTCAAGGCCATGAGAAGGCCGAAAAGAAACTTCTGTACCCCATAGTACCTTGATCTAGCCCCTTGTAGAAGGGACCTAACAAAGTACACTGGTCGTTGCACCATCTTCTTCTTTGGCACTATCTATTGATCGGCTTCATTTGCTTGCACTATTTCTGATCTGTTGACATCTGATCTTACCGAAGAGGATTCAGGCTTGTCATGGGACGGGCTTGCCGTCATTGTTCCTTCGTCACCAGCTTCCCTCTGTGCCACTAGCGCGGCACTAACCACCTGCTTTGTTGCTACTAGGTATAGCAGCAACGGTTCCTGGGGTTTAGGCGCAACTAGTGTTGGCGCGGAGGATAGGTACCTTTTCAAATCCTACAGCGCCGACTCCATTTCTAGAGTCCATTTTACTAGACCTGCCATTTTCAATATCTTGAAAAATGGTAGGGCGCGCTCAGCGGACCTTGAACTGAACCTACTTAAGGCAATAATGCAACCGGCAAGACGCCGCACATCCTTGATGGTTTTAGGTGCTTGAATTTGCTCGATTGCCTTAATCTTGTCGAGATTGGCTTCAATTCCTCGCTAAGATATAAAGAACCCGAGGAGTTTGCCGGATGGGACGCCAAATAGACACTTCTCAGGGTTGAGCTTCATGTTGATTTTGTGCAAGTTTGCAAATGTTTCTTCCAAATCTTGAATGAGGGTTGATTTGTCCTTGGTCTTGACCACTATATCACCCATATAAGCTTCCACATTTCTATGCAGCTACGGTTCAAAACCAATTTGGACTACTCTTGGAAATGTTGAACCATCACTCTTTAATCCGAAAGGCATACACATGAAGCAGTATGTGCCACATGGAGTAAAGAACGCGGTTTTCTCCTCATCTTCCTTAGCCATGAATACTTGATGGTATCCAGAATATGCAACAAGGAATGAGAGTAAATCACAGCCAGAAGTGGATTCTACAATTTGGTCAAAACACGGCAAGGGAAAAGGATCCTTTGGACATGCTTTGTTGAGATCAGTGTACTCAATACAAAGTCTCCACTTCCCATTTTCCTTGCGTACTACAACTGGGTTTTCCAACCAAGTTGGATGTAGCACACCTCTAACCAAACCAGCTGTTTCAAGTTTCTTGATTTCTTCTGCAATGAATTGTTGTTGTTCCAAAGCTTGCTTTCTGACCATCTGCTTGACGAGCCGAGCATGGGGGTAGCCAGCAAGATGGTGATCAGGTACCTCCCTGGGAACATCGGGGATGTCAAACGGTTGCCATGCAAACACATCAACATTCGCCCGCAGGAAGGCAATGAGCGCGCTTTCCTATTTACTGTCAAGGGTGGCACTATCGGTGAAAGTACCGCCAATGTCGTCCTCCTTTGCTAGCACCTTCTTTGTCACAGATGGAGTGGCTTTGGATTTCTTGCTGGCAGCGCTTTCTGGCAAGTCTTCAACAGGCGTGCCGCACTCCGAGGAGGTGCGCTTCCCAGAATTCTCACTAGATGTCTTGCCGTGCTTCTTGCTCGTTCTTCCCTTGGCGGGAGCTGCTCCCCTGGTGGCCTCTGCTGCAACTGCATCCCTATAAAGCTTGTCCATGCATATGTCTGCATCTTTCTTGTCTGTGTTGATGGAGATAACGCCCACTGGCCCTGGCATCTTCAACGTGTTATAGGCATAATGAGATGCTGCCATAAACTTAGCCAGAGCTGGACGGCCGAGAATTCCATTAAATGGCAAAGGGATCCTGACAGCATCAAACACTATCTTTTCTGTTCTGTAGTTCAGTTCCCCCCCCCCCAAATGTCACCGGCAGTGTGATGTTCCCCTTGGACTAGCTCCATCCTCGATTGATTCCTTGCAATGTCCTAGTTTTCTCAAGCCCTTCGTCACGAATTGGTAGCCTCTCGATTACTTATGGAGAAATCAAGTTCAAGCCGGCCCCATCGTCAACTAGCACTTCCGTGACCTTGTGGTTGTGAATTGTTGGTGAAACCAACAACGGCAAGCACCTGACCACAGTTGTGTGATCTGGGTGGTCCTCGGCTTCAAAAATGATAGGCGTGTGAGACCACTTGAGGGGTTTCTGGGCATCCACCGTTAGTTCCGCTGTGTTGACCTCGCGTGCCCACTATTTGAGCAGGCGGTGAGGGGAATGCAAAGATGCACCCCCGTCAATGCACATGGCTTTTGTTGCCTTCTGGAATTCATGCTCAGTAGACTCATCGTCATCTTCCTCTTCACTCTCATCATCTTCCTCTTTCTTTTTGTGACCTCTAGCAGGTTTTTCCTTCTACTGATTGGCCTTGCCGCGGCATCCTCCTCGGCCACTGCGGCCCTTCTTACTGGACCCACCAGTTCCATCTTGGCCCTTCTCTTTGTCGTGCTTCTCATACTCAGCTTTCTGCTCTTTGACCAGCTGTTCGACTTGTCGGCACTACTGGAGGTCATGACCCTTGGTACGGTGAATCTTGCAGTATGGCCCGTCAGACTTGCTGGATTTGACGCCCGCCGTAGCTACCTGGCAATCAGCGCTTGCAACAGCTTGCTTGCCAAAGCTCTCTATTTTGATTTTCTTGGCGGGGCTGGATTTACCGGATCCTTCCACGGCCATAACTATCTCGCCTTTGTGCTTCCTGTTGCACTTCTAGCCTTTCTTTTTTTGGGGTGGCGGCGTCATCATCCTCAGAATCAACTTCAGCGCCAGCATGTTCCCCGGGAAGCCTTCTCCCCTCTTCAGCCCGCGTGGATTTGGCCACCAACGTGTATAGCTCATTGACGGTCTTCGGCAACCGTACCTTCATCTTTTCCCGCATGCGCACGTTCGTGTGGAATGCGGCAATCACTGCTGCCGGGTGAACACCACGTATGCTGCAGTGCACACGGCTGAATCTCTGTATATACCTGCCCTGGTTTTCACCTTCTCTCTGTGGGATCGCTTGCAAGTCACTGGGCCTCCCCGGGCCTTTCTAGCATCTGGTAAAGGCACCGATGAACTCTTTGCATAGATCTGACCACGAGGAGATAGAGTTCTCTGGCAAATTAATCAACCAAGACCCCACATTGGCCTTGAGCACCAAGGGGAAGTAGTTGGCGAGGATCTTTTCATCCCTTCCCTCGGTAGCCTGCATGGCAATCGTATAAATGCGCAAGAATTTTGCTGGGTTCAGTTTGTTGTCGTACTTTTCTGGTTCTTCCGGCTTGAAAGCCCGTACCGACGGCAAGCGGACTTGCCGCAGCTCACATGCAAAAGCAGGCCACCCAACCTCGTAAGTTAGGTACCCGCCAACAATGGGCGCAAGCTCATCGATAACAGGGTCGTTGCGCTCGTCAGACCGATGGCACGTTTCCTAGAGTCGTTCAATGGTGGTACGGGCATCTTCCACCGCCTGTTTGGCAGCACTTGTCGTAGATCTCGCCGCGTCTCCGGATCTGAGGAGGCCATCGACATCTCGTCGGGCACCGCAGTTCGCTGGGTTCAGCGTGGCTGCTGTTGTTGAAGTTGTTGCCGCGGAGGTGACTGCACGGTTGGTGCACCACCTACAATGTGGCCGTCAGTTTGAGCTACTATTGATGTTCGCAGGCGCCGCGAGGCTCCGCCTCCTGTGACTTGTTTGACTCGCTAAATCCAACTAAGCTCTGGATAGTGGCTCTCCACTCATCCATTGTCATAGCCCTAGCATTAGCCTTGCTTGTCATTGCATCATCATCTTGCATCACGTGTAAAATTAATTGAAACTTGAAATGGGGGATGACCAAACCCTAGCACCATAGTAATTCAAATAGGTTCAACCCAAAATATTTTCAATGAACCCAAAATGCCCTTAAAAAATGTTCATGATTTATGGAAAAAGGTGAAAACCTTAACCCGAGATGATCCACATTTTTCCAGGACATTTTTTGTCTTTGAATTAAATCAATACTTATTTGAATTGGAGATATAAATTCCTATAAATACTTTTATAACTCCAATAATTCTGAAAACTTTTGAGTGGCTCTGAATATTTTGTATCAAGGCACATAATAATTTTCAGAAGCTACAAAAATGATTTGGTTTAGAAACTAAATCAAAACAGAAAAATAAAATAGCAAAACAGAAACAAAAGAGAAAGAGAGACAGAGAGACTTACCAGGGCCATTTACTTGCAGCAGCAGCCCAAGAGCCAGCCCACCCCACCAGGGGCAAGGTTGTCTTCAACCTTGCGCCAGTAGGACGCCGAGCGTGTGCTCGCCGCACGCGCGCCCTCCGAACATCATCTCCTCTCTGCCTGCTCAGCCGGACGCCTCTGGACGGCGCCACGCAGCCCCCTGACTCTCTCTCACTCTCCCTCGTCCCCATCCCCTCCCCTGGCTCTCTCCCTCGCACGCACTGAGCACAGTGGTCACCACCGCTCACTGTCACCGCGTCCACCGTGCTCCTCCTGCCGCCCCGATCTGTCCCCGAGCTCCGCCACCTCGTCCCCGAACTCCTCACTGAGCCACACGACCGGAAAGGCCCCGAAGTGCCACCCCCGACGCCTTCTCCCTCCTTGGTCGCCGGAGATCCACCTCCCTGCCCCGCTCAGCTCCGGCCTTCCCCGAGCCTGCTTCAACGCCCGCTGCAATCGCCGTGAGCTTATATGCCGTCTCTCCCTCTTCTTTGCCTCGTTTGCGCCCTCTAGCCGCCACCGCCACTGAGCCGCGAGCACCTCACCACCGGCCATGTCGCCGTCGTCGACTTAGCCGTGCAAGCTCGCATCCGAGCTCACCAGCGTGCTTAGAGTTTCCCTATGAGCCCGTAGACACCAGCAGCTCCCCCTGCCGTGCACTCTAACACCGAACCTGAGCTCGCTGAGCTCCGGCCGCCGCACTTGCCATCCCTGCCATCGCTGTAGTGCACCCCAGCTACTGCCGCTTGCTGCAATGGATGCGCGCGAGCCTGGGCATCTCGTAGATGCCCTCCGCCGGCCATTTGGTCGCCGGAGGACGCATTCCAAGCCCCTCCGCCATCTCGGGCCTCGCCGGCGACGAGTCACGGGTCAACTCCGGCAAGTTTTACCCCAGTTGACTAGGTTTGACTCCCCGCGGAGCCACTGACATGTGGGCCCTGCCTCCTAATTAACCTAGGTTAGGATTAAGTTAAATGTTAATTAAATATGTTAGTTAGGTTAGCCACTGACACGCGGGTCCCACTGGTCAGTTTGACCTGGACAGCCCCTGTTGACTTGCTGACATCATAGTGACATGATGCTGACGCAATAAAGCACTTTCTGGATTTAGTTTAATTTAAATAGCCAGGAAATTCCAGAAAATGCTTTAAACTTCAAAAATTCATAGAAAATAAACTATAACTCCAATGGAAATAATTTATATATGAAAAATTATCAGAAAAATCCAAAGAATCTGTTTATGGCATTTTCATGTATGCTTGAACAACCTAAGGCTGATGTATATGACAATTTGAATAAATGGCATTTGAAATGTCTTATATGGAGTTTGAATTTGAATCTTGTGTTCAAATCAACTTCATTTAAATTGTTGCTAGCTACGTTAGCTCAAATCATAGCATGTTGCCATGTCATGATCATGCATCATATTGTTGCATTGCATTGATTGTGTTCCCTCTTGTTTGCCGGTGTTTGTTCCCTCTTAGTGGATGTAGTTCCGACGATGAGTTCGATGGCATCGATGAAGAGTTTTGCTATCTTCGGAAGTGCCAGGCAAGCAAACCCCCTTTCAGCATTCTGATACAATCCCACTCTCTTGCTCCTGCTCTCTTTTACTACATTAGGACAACAACAATTCAACTATTACATGTTGCGGTAGTTGAACCCATTCCTCTACATGACCTGTCTTTGCTACAGTAATTAGTGAAAACCCACTAGCATGAGTAGGAGTTGTTTGAGCCATGATGTGCCTACTCATTCATGCTTGCTTGTTATGCCTGCTATGCTTAGAGTTGTGTCAGGTCTGATTCATCTGGGATGTATTGGAATGGTGGTGAACATGTCCTACTGTGTGGCAGCTAAGTATGTGAACATGATTTGGTAAAGGTAGCGATGAGAGGCCATGTAGGAGTACATGGTGGGTTGTCTCATGGGGACCGTCCTCAGGAACTGAGTTCTGTGTTTGTGATCCAAGACAGCTACTACCACACATTGGGCCCGAAACCCATGGACCCTCTTGACTTATTAATCGCTTTGATCTCTGTCCAGGAGTTGTAACTAGTTTCTGGTGTTTGTAGGTCGTGCTAGTAGTATACCAGATGGCACCCGGTACAGGTGGGCTTGGGACAGACTAGGCACAGTGGCACGGTATACCAAGTGGCACCCGGATGGTGGGCTTGGGAACCCTGCTCACATCATTTGGGGCCGTAGTGGAAATCTCGGCCGGACTTCCTTGCGGATGGAACTCGAATAGGTGATAAACCTGGACTAGAGACTTGTGTGGTTAGTCAGGTCGTGGCCGACACCCTCGCTGGGCTTTCGCTTGAAGGTTGCTGAGTACATGTCGTGTAAACGGCGATAAGTGGTGAGAGCATGTGTGAAGAAGTACACCCCTATAGGGTAATATGATCTATTAGAATAGCCGCGTCCGCGGATATGGACTACTTGGAATGCTTACATTGTTCATAGATAACTTGAAGTGGATACTCTAGAATGCGCAAGATAAGCGTGAGTGCTACGGATGGCCTTCTCGTAGGGAGACGAGAGCGGATCCATAGTGGTGTATTGATATGGTGAATATGTGGACTCGTGTGCGCTTTCTCACCTCAAAGAAAATACTGGTAGTCATAGTATAGGATAGCCACTGAGTCAAAGCTGGGTTGCTGCAGTCAAACTCCACTACCCCTTTTGTTGATACCTGATGCATATGTAGTTAGTTCTGATGTAAGTCTTGTTGGGTACATTTGTACTCACGTTTGCTTAATTTATGTTTTGTAGAGAGACTTTAGTCTCACTAGTAGTTCTACGGGGGCTTCGATGGTTAGCTTGGGAATCCCAGACAGAGGTCTGGTTCCTTTGGATGGTCTTATACATAGACATGCTTTCTAGCCTTCTTTCTTTTTAGATGTCTGTACTCATACATGTTTATGCTTCCGCCTGTGCTTGTTGCTTGTATGACTTGAATGCTGGGTCATGAGACCCATGTTTGTAATATCTGGCTCCTCGAAGCCTATTGAATAAATACTTTGAGTCGTAGAGTTTTGTTGTGATGCCATGTTGTATTTACACATATCGAGCATATTGTGTGTATGTTATTGAAATGTTTGGTATGTGTGGGATCGGACACCTAATTGTTTATTCTTGGTAGCATTCCTTATGGGGAAATGTCTCCTAGTGCTTCCACTTAGCCATGGTAGTTCGCTACTGCTCCGGAACACTTAGGTTGGCTGGCATGTATCCTTCTTTTTTCCTGTGTCTGTCCCTTCGGGGAAATGTCACGCATTGTTCCTTTAAGTCCTTGTAGCTTGCTACGACTTGGGTTCATACGTTGATGACCGACACGTTCATTGTTGGGTTACGTATGCATGTCCCTGTAAGTTTGTGCCACCTTGGGTTTATGACCAGTCATGTCGGCCCGGGTTCTCTGTCATATGGATGCTAGCGACACAATCATATAGGTGAGCCAAAAGGCGCAAACAGTCCCGACCTACGTAAGGCTACAGTCGTGGGAATACCATGCGTGAGGCCGCAAAGTCATAGGATGTGTTACATGCTAGATCGGTGTGACTTAGTATCAGGGTTCCAACATCCATCTTGTCTGCTGTCAGAAGGAAGTTCAACAGCATCTGGGCTCGCGCCATTGCCTCCGAAGCTGTTGCCGGCAGGGCCTGGGGCAAATAACGCGACTTCGCTCGACTCCTGGCAGAGCCAGCATGAGCGACATTGCGATCTTGCCGCCGCAGCTTGTGCGCAGCAACGGGTTGATGTGGCGGGAGCGGTGCCTGAGGATCTTGTACTTGATCAACATGTGTTTTACCGTGCGGGCGCAGCTATTTGTGTCCAGCAGTGCCGCTCTGCGTCATTGGAGCGGGAAGATCCTGGTTCACGCTTGACCGTGCGGTGTTGCTTCGGTGGTTATGCTACGCACGCACCGCCCACGCCGTCATGGTTGTTCTCACCAGAGGGTCGAGGAAGATGATCGCCTGTGACGCCTCCACCTCATGTTCCCATCGTGGTGGGCACGGCGACCGTGCCGCCAGCTCCGGTCGTGCCAACCGCGACATCTGCATCGTCCGCAGTGGTGGCACCGCCTACACCGCCCACGGACGTGTGCGAAGGAACTCTGGAGGCGGAAGGCTTCGTCCTCGTGGTGCCCTTCTTCTTGGGCGCCATTGATGATGAAGATGGTGATGAGGCTCAATGAAATCAACGAGTCATCTACTGATTTAGGTTCACGCCAGTGATACCCTACCTGGCGCGCCAAAGATGTCGGGGTGGACGACCATCTATGGGGTCATCAAGCCCCTCTGTGGTTCAGCTAGGGAGATGCACAAGACGCAAAGAGCAAAACAAATACAAGGCGCAACGATCTTTACCCAGGTTCAGGCCACCGAGAGGTGTAAATCCATACTCCTGCTTGCTATATTGGGTGTATGTATTGGGACACAAGTACAAGGAGAGCTCCCCCGACAAGGTGCGAGAAGAGAGCAGCTACGCGTGTAGTTGTGCAAAGGGTCAATCCTTGTGAAAGTTGCCCTGGCCCTCCTTTTATACCTTAAGGGGATACCACAGTGGAAAAATAGTAATTGCACGTTGATTGGATAGCAAACAGTGCTATCATACCTAACTCTTTTGTACTAGGACAAAAGCATTTAATGCTCTGTTAGGTGTCGTGTGGAGGAGGAGCCCTGGCAAGACTGCTACACCAGTTGCCCAGCTACCTCCTATTATCTTGACACGCCCACCGGACAGGTGTCATTAAAGGTAATCCACCTTCCAGCATGCTGCCACGTGCCTGACAGATCCCACCAAACCACCTACAAGCTCAACACCTCATCGGTTACTAACTAGCTGGTCGATGAGGTGGAGCGTTGGTGGCTGGCAAGAGCTTGCCTGCCATGGAGCTGTCGGGCCTTTTTCCTTGCCGGCAAGGGCTACTTTTGGTACTCAATCTTGGTCTTCTTGATGCGCTCTTTGATCTCTCAAAGAGCGGCTCTTCTTGGCTTCACAATCTTTGGCAAGCCTTATTTGGCAGGGAAGCTGCTACTTGTCTGTGCATAGGTTAGGGTATAAAATACCCATGTTTTTATACACCAACACGGTGAGCGGAGAAATAATGTGGCCATCGCTGTCTTGTTTAGATCTGGAGAGGGTAAGAGAGTGAAGAGAGCAACCCTAGTAAAGAAAGCGCTCAGGCTCCTGCCTATATATATATAGTGGAGTGAATTTTCTTTTTCTCTCCCTAACAATTGTTTCAATTTATGTACGTGACATTAAAGAAAAGAAACTCTCTATTTAACATGACTAACTACACACCGCACTTTGTACTATACTATACTATACGTACTAGTAGTATTGTTCACTTGTGAACCCCGGCCCTCCATTCACACAACCCCATGGATGAATAAATATTTATTTATACAGAACGAACAAGCTCAGAACTCTTTTGGCTTTGAGATATCGATGGTATAGTTTAACCACAAATTGTTGGTGAGCACCTCTGTGCAAGTTGCCGAATGCCGAGGTAGACGATGAGTGCATCGAACGGGGTGGACGGGCACTCGGGCGTTGGCTCGGAGCACCCGTAGACGCGTGTGTCCTGCTAGAGCATGGTGATCGAGCTCCCATCATAGTGAATGCTGAGTTCCACCTCAACCAGATATGAATTTAAGGTTTTATTTAGACTTTTTCCATACAAAATTATATGAGTATTTAAAAGTCGAGGGTGGGGCTTTTCTCGGGCAGTACGCACGGCAGTTTCGCATAGTCGGTTTGCCAGAGAGGCGAGGAGGGTGAGGGAGTAGCAGATTCAACTTACTATTGGAAAGGTAGGGCTCTGTGATTTGATGGCTAGTTACTATTGGAAAGGTGGGGTCTTGTGATTTGGCTGCTCATTATTGTCAATATTAGTGCGGCACTATGACCGGGGTGAGGCTCCCCTTCCGTTCCCCACTCTAATCTGGTGCATGACACGTCAACCCGGATGCTGTCTGTCCCACATGTTGGCGATGTAAGAAGGAGCAAAGAATCATGTGGTATATATATACTAGTACGTCGGAGGAGTGCGAAACAAGGCGGCCAGTGAACCGGCAGGCGATATGGCCATAGAAAACAATGTGGTGATATGGCCATTAGAAACACGCCACCGCTTCCTCCTCCTCTCGGTTTATCGCCATGAGCGGAACAAGAGCGTCATCGCAGCTTAGCTAGTACTCAGTATAAGAGCGTTTTTACACTAGTGTGTAGGATCGGATTCCATAGGAATTTTTTCTCCAACCTATTTTTACAATTCCTTTGTTTTACCTGAGGCGTTGAACATTCTCCAACCTATTTTTTACAATTCCTTTGTTTTACCTGAGGCGTTGAACACTCTTTGCTAATCCTATTGGATTTAGCACTCCAGTCCCATACTTTCCCCATTCCTGTGTTTTCAGTAATCTGGGAATCAAAGATGCCCTTAGACTGGTTTAGGTCTGGTCCTTTTTTTAATGTATTATGTCCAAAATGTAATGGACATGCTTCGATTTCTATGAAAATAATCCATTTTGCATGTAAAAGTAATTCATTTATTTATTCTTCTGCAGGGGGTTTGCATGTAATTCATTAGGTCTGAAATGTAAAGTACGCCGACATGGTTGGATGGCCCGCTCCCGCATCACTGTCCGCGGACTCGTCCATACTAGTTGGCGCTCAGCATTGGAGATGCTCCGAGTCGTCCATGCACTTCAACCCAGATGCTCTATGTCCCACATGTCGGTGAAAGGAAGAACATAGAAATAGCCGAGGAGTACATATAGGAGGAAAAATACGTGAAAAATTATGTACTATGAAGCGTAGCTGCGGTTCAAATAGGAGACCTAAAGTGATGACAGGTATAGGTCGCACGCACCCAACTAGTGGTAGTAGACGTACGCGTACTCAGTACTCCGATTATATCAACACGAGTCCCATCTAACAATGGCATCCGTGATATAGCTAGCTGTTCTCCCTCCTCGTTTCTCTCTTCTAATTATAACTCAGCCGACGCACGGTGGGCGGGGTGGGGATTTGCCGACAGTCGGTTTGCTCAACTCCGGCCCCACCTGACAGTGAAAATGCTAAGACAACAATCGTTCCCTAGCTTGAGCGGCCTGCCGGACTAACCATGGAGTACAGTCAACCGTGTGGGGGTGCGACGCGAACACGATAGTCTTTAGCTTTCTAACTTGTAGATAGAAAATGCCAAGCCAATGCGCGCTCAGCGGCGGGCTGGACCGACATTGTGGGGTGCGACATGAACGGGACAGGCGTGCTGTACTTGTTCCACTTTCTCGTTTTGAACTCGTGACATGTATGTAATGCTTAGTTTTGAATTTATAAGTTTGGCTATCGTGCCAATATATATATAGTATAGTTTGGTAGGTTGGGTCTCATACGTAATTCTGAAGTCAAAATCTGGCATAAATCATGATGGTGACCAGTAAACCAGGAAGAAGATAGTGATACTACATATAATTAATGCCAAATAAGAGCAAGGGATCACACATGTCATTTACGGCTCGAATAATAATGCCATATACTAACACATTAAGGCCACGAGGCGATGCAGTGCTGGTTACAGGAGGCAAGAAGAAAGATGCATCCATCGATGACCTCCTCCTCCTCGACTTAGGGCGCCGGCTGTAACACCCCATGTCATTAGCCACAGTAATCACTTTTGATAATGACAAGTCAGCATGTTTAACAGTGCATAATCATCATTAGCATCATATTGCATTTCAACTCCTAACTCAAATTCAAATTTAAATGAAAGTGGAAAATAAAAGTTATCCAACATAGAAACTAAAATGTTCGATAAATAACAAATATTGCAGAGGCTAATCTAAAATTGTAACCAACAATTTATAAATTTGATAGGTGGCTCAAACCTTACCAAAATAGCAAGGTTTAATACATTCTATTTATTATAAAATTTGTGTGAGGTTTAGTTGACTCCAAACTAATTTTTGGCAGTAGTAGAGGATGCCTAGTAATTATTGGAACAATTCCTATGTTTTACAACATTCAATTTGAGGCCTAACAATTTACTAAACAGAGATATGTGAATAAATAAAAGAAAGACAAAAGAAAACAAAACGGAAAAAAAGAGAAAAACCCCCCCCCCCCCGGCACAACTGGCCACGGCCACTAGGCCGGCCCAGCTCCCCCCTCTATATGGCCTCCCCCAGGAGGCCACCGAACCCTAATCCCCCCCCCCCCCCCACCGACACATCCCCCCCTCGCGCTCCCCTCGATCATTCTAGATCGGGCGCCGGCCCGACGCGCCCCTCGCTCGCGCCTCGCCGCCTCGGCCCGACGCGCTCGACGCCGACGACCGTGCCCCGCCGCCCGACGCCGCCCACCGTCGCCGGACCCCGTCGCCGTCCTCCTCGCGCACCGCTGCCTCGTGCCCTACCACCCCTCGTGAGCCCCCCTTCTCCTCTGCCTCGCTCCGCGCATGCACCCACGTGCCGACCGCGCCCAGCCGCGCCCCCGCCCCGCCTGGCCACGCACGCACGTGCACCACGCTCGCCCGCTCCCGCCGCTCGCCGTGCTCCACCCCTGCTCGCCCATGCCCTGTGCGGCCGTGCTCGCCCGCCGGCCCGCCCGCGCTCGCCCGCGCCTGCTCGCGCACGCGCCCGCGCGCACGCGCTGCCGCCCGCGTCGCCGCGCCCCTGCCACCGCCCGCGCGCACGCGCGCCGTGCCCGTCGCCCGCGCCCGTGGCCCCGTGCCACTGACCAGTGGGCCCAGTTCCCCCCTGGCCCAATGACAAGCGGGGCCCAGCCCCTAAAAACGATTAAAATAAATAAATAAAAATAAAATAGAATTATTAAAATTATTAATTAATTAATAAATTAGTTAATTAAGTTAATTAATCCTGATTAGGTTAATCTAATTAGTTAATTAGTTTAATTAAGTATTAATTAATTAGTTAATCACTAATTAACTAACCAGCCTATGACAGGTGGCCCCCACCTGTCAGATTGTGCTGACATCAGCATGATGTCATGCTGATGTCATCAACTACTGTTTCGGATAATGTTTAATTAAATAAATAATTAAATTCCAAAAATTAATAAAAACTTTAGAAAATCATATTAAATAATCCGTAACTCTGATGAAAATAATTTATACATGCAACTTGCTCAGAATTCCGATACGAACCCGAATACGCCCTCCGTATTCCCGTCAGATGCCTCTAGCTATAATAACATTGAACTTTTAGACCGATTTTGATAAATGAATAGTGCCCAACTTTAATTAAATAAATCCGAATAAATTCCTAAATTAACTAAATCATTTAGTTAGGCAGTAGAACACCCCGGCATATCATTTAGGCATGTCATACATATTGTTTGCATTATTGCCGTGAATTTATTGTTTCACTCCCCCTCCTTCTCTCTCGATAGACGCCGAGACCGACGATGCTGCACCTGGGTACGACTACACTACCGACGAGCAGCCCGTTGGCGATCTCTCTCTCTCTTGCCAGAGCAACCAGGCAAGCCCCCCCCCCCTTGAGCATCCCGATATCGCCCATTCCATTTCTCCTGCTTGCATTAGATTTTGCTACTGTTAATGTATGCTCCTATTCTGATGCATAGCCTGCTGTTGTAACCTGTTCATTGCTACCTTACCTGCCTATGATAAACTGTTTAGTATAGGTTGGTAGTGAACCATCAGTGACCCCACCACCTTATCCTTGTTGCCCCTGCTTGATCAACGACCACTCGATCAACGTGATCGTCGACCAGAGACCGACACCTCACTTCACACCCCCCTTAGTTGTACGACTCTGCTTAGTTACTATCGAGTGCCGAGGGTGATACCTCGTAACGCACTCCCGATGAATACTCTGTAGTGTAGCTGTTCGGTCGTGGTCATCGAGGGTGATTCCTCCTTCTCCACTTCCGATACGACTCTGTCGTGCAACCCTCAGTGTGAACCTTGAGGGTGATGCCTCATACGTTCACCCTGATGATTTCATCGAGTGGAATCCGCCGAGGGTGATTCCTCAGGTTTCCCCCTTGATGTTATGACCACACGATTACTTGACCTTTGTTACAGGCGGGTCCACCCTGGTGGGTACCCGCTGGGGATCTATGATGTCGGGTGTGCCAGAAGGGCACCCGAGTGTGATATTGTGGCGGAGCATCAGAGACTCTGATTGTCTCCTTGTGATACTAATTGAGCCTATTGGATTTGGGTGTGTGATCTGAGTGGGTCGACGTGCCCTATACGCTCTACCACCACGCGGGATAATGGTTATGGGACCCTCTGCGAAGTACGTTTCTCCCGAAAGCTCGTCTGACGTCACGATTCACCGTGCGGGCTAATTGTCGGGATTGGGCTGGATACTTCACTGACGAGTTCAGTGTCGGACCTGCACCCCGGCCAGTCTCGCAACGCGCAGGGTGCCCAGGGCGATGGCCCGAGACCTCTGGGTGCATAGGTTAGTCCGGCGTGTTGACCTCTCTGCCGAGCCTAGGTAGAGCGCTGCTTTGTGTTGATCTTCCGAGGACGGGCATTACCCAGCAAGTGTGTCCGGCCAGAGTTGATCGAGCGTGTTGGGTAACAGTAGTGCACCCCTGCAGGGATGAATCATCTATCGATAGCCGGTCCTACGGTAAAGGACGCTCAGTTTGTGTATCCCGATCTACTACTTGAACTGGATACTTGTTACTTAATTGAAGCTTCGGGATCGCTTTCTCGCTTGGGAGTCGAGGAAGGATCTTTAAGCTGTACTTCAACATGTTTGCTAAATAAAATGCTATTCTACTCTCTTCTACTGCTGCAAGATGATGGCCTTGTGAAGATGTTTGAAGATGCTAGTCTTCGATAGGACTAGGCCTTCTCTCTATTCTGTCATTTCTGCAGCCCAGTCCACTTATACAGCCTTTCTCCATTGATAATGTTGCATATGTAGTATAGATCCTTGCTTGCTGAGTACTTCGGATGAGTACTCACGGTTGCTTTACTTTCTCTTTTCCCCATACCCCACCTTGATGATACATCAGACGATGGAGTCCAGGAGCCAGATGCCCCCACCGGAGCTTACTACCAGGAGGGTCCAGAGGGCACTCACTACTGGATCGAGCCAGCCGACCAGGAGTAGGATCGAAGGTTCCCAGGCAGGAGGCCAACGCCTTTCGATCTAGTGTCGCTGTTTGTGCTAGCCTTCTTAAGGCAAAACTTGTCTAACTATGTCTATACTCAGATAATATTTGTATGACTGACTTATGTATTCGGATCTTCGGATCGCTGGTCTGTAATATTGTGGACCTCCGTTTAAATTGTGTTAGAGTTGTGTTGTGATATCTTCCCGTGAGTCCCTGTGCTTGGTCGTACATGTTTGCGTGTATGATTAGTGTACGATTGAGTCGGGGGCGTCACAAGTTGGTATCAGAGCCGACTGCCTGTAGGAAGCCCCTTCCAATTCCTTGGTCGAAGTTGAGTCTAGAAACCGAAAAACTAATTTACTAACTTGGCTGTGTGGCTTACGGGCCCACGTCGCCAACTGGGTGGTATTAGGATCTTTTATTCCTCGTCTATACTCTGGGATTCTGATCTCTCTTCAACTCGGGTTAAATAAAATTTTACTAACGCCGACACTTAGGATCTCGTAAATCCCATCTACCCGGAGAGCTGGATATCTGTGCGATTTCCCTGTCATTGATCTGATTAGTCTGATAATCATTTTCCTTTCCATTGTTTTGTTTAACCTTTCTCTCCGAGTTGTGTTAAACTTCTCATTGTCATTTGACAAATCTGAATTTCCTCTGTTTCAGATGGACCGTTTGTTTCCACCACGTCCTACGACACAGCTTGTGCTTCGCACTTGGGCTCGTGATGCCCCTAGGTTTCCAGCTGTCTTGATCGCTCTCATGACCAGACTTGGCTACCGTTGGTACCCCGAGTACTTGGTTTACGAGGATTACCGCGAGTTCAACCAGGAGCAGTACCATGCTGATGTTCGTATCTATGATCAACAAAATGACTCAGACACCGAGCTACACCTTTCTCACGGTATCGGCATGACAATTGAGATGGCAGTCCATGATGCCGCCTACTCTGCTGTCGCACGTCTCCGAGGACAGTTCAGCGATATCTTGGATGACTCTGAGTTCCGATACATTTCGTATGCCCCTGCTGGAGATGCTACTAGATACTACACAGCTATATGTGCCCCGTACGAGCCTCGTCGCTATGACCCGCGCGTTTTGATTCAGTGCACTCAGGCTCTGGATCGCACTGTTCGGGCTCTTGCCGTCGAGTTGGTTGCCACTCGAGCACGTCACTACAATGCTATGACGCAGTTGCTACCC
The DNA here is from genome assembly GCA_011799875.1 of Thinopyrum elongatum. Lineage (NCBI taxonomy): Eukaryota > Viridiplantae > Streptophyta > Magnoliopsida > Poales > Poaceae > Thinopyrum > Thinopyrum elongatum. The sequence continues at coordinate 302,724,227 of CM022300.1, forward strand.
GCTGTTCGCGCAGGGATACATCCTGAGCAGATCCTTTATCCGCGCAGGACTCAGATGTATGCTGGTATTGATTGGCCTGCTATGGGAGGTCACACACCTGCACGTGGACCTCTTCTTACAGCTTGAGACCGGATTCTACATCAGAGTGCACATGGAGCGCAGGATCCTTCCGCGACGAACATTCGTCGTCCGCACTTGCAGTTACCCCGTTTCGGTGGTTTTCTCCGACGTTGATGTAGCCTTTGCTATGTCTCGTTTTGTACTTCCTTACCGCGTGCCTGCGCGCCGCCTAGTATGTCTAGCTTTTGAATTTGCGTCGTTATGTTGTCCGCATGTACCCAACTCTATGTATTGATCTGTATGTCTTAATTGACTACTGTTATGTATCTGTTACACTACTTAAATTGTTGTCGAGTTACATCATGCTTGTCACTAAACGCTTGCAAATGCTTTTACTAAACTACCCCCTGTTGATGCTTAGCAGGATGGTTAGACCAGGTGGTCGTGGTCGTGGTACCCCTGAACACCCACCACCGCCAGACTATATGGCAGCCATGATGCAACAATTTGAGCTTACCCGCCAGTTCATGACTGGAATTATGGCTCAGTTTCCGCATCAGAACAACCAGAACTAGAACCCAACTTACATTACTTTGACAGAGTTTATGCGACTCAACCCAACTCAATTCCGCAACTCTGACAAGCCACTGGATGCTGATGACTGGCTCCGCAACAACACTCACGAGATGGAGTCTGCTAATGTCGCCCCTACCAACTTCGTCAACTTCGCGGCCTTTTTCTTAAAGGGACCCGCAGCTCAATGGTGGGACACACACAAGCGTACTCTGCCTATTGGAACAGTCATCACCTGGTATGAGTTCCAGGTTGCTTTCCGTACACGTTACATCCCTCAGGCAATTATGGAACGCATGAAGACCCAGTTCCGTAACCTCACTCAGGGCAACAAGACTGTCGAAGCTTATCAGTGGGAATTTCTAGACCTCTCCCGCTATGCTGAAGAAGACATCGCCACCGATGCACGCTGACAAGAGAAGTTCCGTAGTGGACTACACCCCGACCTCAAGCTTGCACTTGCTGCTCAAGACTTCAACGACTTTTCAACTCTAACAAACAAGGCAATTCTTGTTGAGACCGCTCAGATGGAATACAAGGACTCGCAGAAGCGCTATCGTGATGCTGGCTCATCTTCGGGCTCAGCATCGAAGCGTCGAGTTTGGATTCCCAACAATGCGATCCGTCCCAATACCTCTGCGCAAAAGAACAACTATGCTGCACCACGTCTGCCTCCTCCACCTCCGAGGCAGCCAAAAGCTCAAGCTATTCAAAACAATGCTCCTCTTCGTCCTGAAGATGGTCTGTGCTTCAAGTGCCGCAAACCAGGTCACTAGGCTAAAGACTGCCGCCAGAACCAGAATCAGTGAGCCTTTCCTCGTGCTGGCCATGGCAATGGTCGTGGCAACAATCAGACCCGCAACTATAATACTGGGTCTGCTGCACATGGTCGTGGACACGCTTACAACTTTGACATTGAAGAAGTCCAGGATCAACCTGCTACTGTGATGGGTACCCTTCTCGTTAACTCAGTACCCGCTTCTGTTTTATTTGATTCAGGAGCATCACATTCATTCATCTCTGGAAAATTTGCATTCATGCATGGCATTCGATATGAGAAAATGCATACTCCGTTAGTCATTAAAACTCCCGGAGGTCACTGTCATGCTGACGTGATAGCACCTAACGTTACCGTCGAAATTAAAGGGTTGGAATTCTTTGCCTCGCCCATCGTCTTGAAATCTTCCACCATAGACCTCATTCTTGGAATGGATTGGTTGAAATCTCACATCACTTTGATCAATTGTGCCACTAAAGTCGTCCAACTTCTTCACCCCTCCGACGAGATAGTGAACTATACCGCCCGCATTACACGGGATGCTGAAGCTCAGATATATGTTCTGAATGCTTTGAACGCCTCACCTCTGGAAGGGATCGAGAATGTTCCTGTCGTTCGAGATTTTCCAGACGTCTTTCCAGAAGAACTTCCAGGAATACCCCCGGCTAGAGCTGTCGAGTTTGTCATTGACATGAAGCCTGGCACTGTCCCTATTGCCAAGCGACCTTATAAGATGCCTCTGCATCACCTGCTCGAGCTTAAGGAAGAAATCGACAAGTCGCTTAAGAGTGGTTTCATCCGCCCCAGTTCCTCTGCTTGGGTTCCATCTTGATAATGATGGGATCCTATTTTTCCAACACCGTCTCTTCGTACCTAAGTTCAAGGATGAGAGGGAACATGTTATGATGGAAGCTCATGACACTCCTCTGTCAATTCATCCTGGTAGCACAAAGATGTACCGTGACATTTATCAGAGATACTGATGGCCTAATATGAAGCGAGATATTGCTCGTTATGTTTCTGAGTGTGACGTTTGCCGCCGCATTAAAGCACAACATCAAAGGCCCGCTGGAACTCTGCAACCCCTTGCAATTCCTGAATGGAAATGGGACAAGGTCCAGATGGATTTCATTACTGGTTTTCCCAAATCCCAGAAGGGTCATGATGCTATTTTTGTCGTCATTGACCGATTCTCTAAGGTTGCTCACTTTCTGCCAGTTAAGGAGACAGTCACTGCTAGCCAGTTAGCAGACTTGTATGTTTCCCGAATTGTGTCACTCCACGGTGTTCCGTTGGAGATTAGTTCTGATCGTGGCAGCCTCTTCACCTCCAGATTCTAGAATAGTTTCCAAGAAGCTATGGGAACACATCTGTCGTTCAGTACTGCTTTTCACCCTCAGTCACAGGGTCAAGTTGAACGAGTTAATCAAGTGCTCGAAGATATGCTTCGAGCTTGCGTCATCTCCTTCGGTAAGAAATGGGAGGAATCTCTCCCGCATGCCGAATTCTCTTACAACAATAGCTATCAGGCTAGTTTGAAGATGGCACCATTTGAAGTTCTATACGGACGTAAGTGTCGAACCCCTCTAAATTGGTCAGAAACTGGGGAACGCTCACTCGTCGGACCGGACATTATTCAGCAAGCTGAAGAACAAGTCCGCATTGTCCGTGAACATTTGAAAACTGCTCAGTCTCGTCAGAAGAGCAACTATGACCGAAAGCACCAGGAAATGGTCTATCAACCTGGCGAGCAAGCTTACCTCCGCGTCACTCCGTTGAAAGGCACTCATAGGTTCGGAATCAAAGGCAAGTTAGCTCCTCGCTACATTGGCCTGTTCCATATTCTTGCCCGTCGAGGAGAAGTGGCATATCAATTGCAGTTGCCGCCAAATCATTCTCAAGTACATGATGTCTTTCATGTATCCCAACTCCGTCGCTGCTTCAAGGATCCTATTCGAGCTGTGGATCACGAAGTGCTTGAATTACGGGAAGATCTGTCTTATCCAGAATATCCCATCCGTGTTCTTGATGAAGCTGAACGTCGAACTCGTCAAAAGTCAATCAAATTCCTCAAAGTTCAGTGGTCGAATCATTCTGAAGATGAGGCCACTTGGGAAAGCGAGGATCGTCTTCGCGAAGAGTACCCCTCTTTCTTTCAGTCTTCCTCTTAATTCTCGGGACAAGAATTCTTGATAGATGAGGAGAATTGTAACACCCCATGTCATTAGCCACAGTAATCACTTTTGATAATGACAAGTCAGCATGTTTAACAGTGCATAATCATCATTAGCATCATATTGCATTTCAACTCCTAACTCAAATTCAAATTTAAATGAAAGTGGAAAATAAAAGTTATCCAACATAGAAACTAAAATGTTCGATAAATAACAAATATTGCAGAGGCTAATCTAAAATTGTAACCAACAATTTATAAATTTGATAGGTGGCTCAAACCTTACCAAAACAGCAAGGTTTAATACATTCTATTTATTATAAAATTTGTGTGAGGTCCAGTTGACTCCAAACTAATTTTTGGCAGTAGTAGAGGATGCCTAGTAATTATTGGAACAATTCCTATGTTTGACAAAATTCAATTTGAGGCCTAACAATTTACTAAACAGAGATATGTGAATAAATAAAAGAAAAGACAAAAGAAAACAAAAAAAATATATAAAAAAGAGAAAATCCCCCCGGCCCAACTGGGCCACGGCCACCAGGCCGGCCCAGCTCCCCCCCTCTATATGGCCTCCCCCAGGAGGGCCACTGAACCCTAACCCCCCCCCCACCGACACATCCCCCCCCTCGCTCCCCCCGATCCATTCTGGATCGGGCGCCGGCCCGACGCGCCCCTCGCTCGCGCCTCGCCGCCTCGCACGACGCGCTCGACGCCGACGACCGCGCCCCGCCGCCCGACGCCGCCCCGCCGTCGCCGGACCCCATCGCCGTCCTCCTCGCGCACCGCTGCCCCGTGCCCGACCACCCCTCGTGAGCCCCCCCTCTCCTCTGCCTCGCTCCGCGCACGCACCCACGCGCCGACCGCGCCCAGCCGCGCCCCCGCCGCGCCTGTCCACGCACGCGCGCGCACCGCGCTCGCCCGCTCCCCCTGCTCGCCGCGCTCCGCCCCCGCTCGCCCATGCCCCGTGCGGCCGTGCTCGCCCGCCGGCCCGCCCGCGTCGTCGCGCCCCTGCCGCCACCCGCGCGCACGCACACGCGCACACTCCTGCGCACGCGCGCCGCGCCCGTCGCCCATGCCCGTGGCCCCGTGCCACTGACCAGTGGGCCCAGTTCCCCCCTGGCCCAATGACAAGCGAGGCCCAGCCCCTAAAAATGATTAAAATAAATAAATAAAAATAAAATAGAATTATTAAAATTATTAATTAATTAATAAATTAATTAACTAAGTTAATTAATCTTGATTAGGTTAATCTAATTAGTTAATTAGTTTAATTAAGTATTAATTAATTAGTTAATCACTAATTAACTAACCAGTCTATGACAGGTGCCCCCCGCCGCGCCTGGCCACGCACGCGCGCGCACCGCGCTCGCCCGCTCCCCCCGCTCGCCGTGCTCCGCCCCTGCTCGCCCATGCCCCGTGCGGCCGTGCTCGCCCGCTGGCTCGCCCGCGCTCGCCCGCGCCTGCTCGCGCACGCGCTGCCGCCCGCGTCGTCGTGCTCCTGCCGCCGCCCGCGCGCACGCACACGCGCACGCTCTCGCGCACGCGTGCCGCGCCCGTCGCCTGCGCCCGTGGCCCCGTGCCACTGACCAGTGGGCCTAGTTCCCCCCTGGCCCAATGACAAGCGGGGCCCAGCCCCTAAAAACGATTAAAATAAATAAATAAAAATAAAATAGAATTATTAAAATTATTAATTAATTAATTAATTAAGTTAATTAATCATGATTAGGTTAATCTAATTAGTTAATTAGTTTAATTAAGTATTAATTAATTAGTTAATCACTAATTAACTAACCAGTCTATGACAGGTGGCCCCCACCTGTCAGATTGTGCTGATGTCAGCATGATGTCATGCTGACGTCATCAACTACTGTTTCGGATAATGTTTAATTAAATAAATAATTAAATTCCAGAAATTAATAAATACTTTAGAAAATCATATTAAATAATCCGTAACTCCGATGAAAATAATTTATACATGAAACTTGCTCAGAATTCCGATACGAACCCGAATACGCCCTCCCTATTCCTGTCAGATGCCTCTAGCTATAAGAACATTGAACTTTTAGACCGATTTCAATAAATGAATAGTTCCCAACTTTAATTAAATAAATCCGAATAAATTCCTAAATTAACTAAATCATTTAGTTAGGCAGTAGAACACCCCGGCATATCATTTAGGCATGTCATACATATTGTTTGCATTATTGCCGTGAATTTATTGTTTCTCTCCCCCTCCTTCTCTCTCGATAGACGCCGAGACCGACGACGCTGCACCTGGGTACGACTAAACTACCGATGAGCAGCCCGTTGGCGATCCCTCTCTCTTGCCAGAGCAACCAGGCAAGCCCCCCCTTAAGCATCCCGATATCGCCCATTCCATTTCTCCTGCTTGCATTTGATTTTGCTACTGTTAATGTATGCTCCTATTCTGATGCATAGCCTGCTGTTGTAACCTGTTCATTGCTACCTTACCTGCCTATGATAAACTGTTTAGTATAGGTTGGTAGTGAACCATCAGTGACCCCACCACCTTATACTTGTTGCCCCTGCTTGATCATCGACGACTCGATCAACGTGATCGTCGACCAGAGACCAACACCTCACTTCACAACCCCCTTAGTTGTACGACTCTGCTTAGTTACTATCGAGTGCCGAGGGTGATACCTCGTAACGCACTCCCGATGAATACTCTGCAGTGTAGTTGTTCGGTCGTGGTCATCGAGGGTGATTCCTCCTTCTCCACTTCCGATACGACTCTGTCGTGCAACCCTCAGTGTGAACCTCGAGGGTGATGCCTCATACGTTCACCCTGATGATTTCGTCGAGTGGAATCCGCCGAGGGTGATTCCTCGGGTTTCCCCCTTGATGTTATGACCACACGATTACTTAACCTTTGTTACAGGCAGGTCCACCCTGGTGGGTACCCGCTAGGGATCTATGATGTCGGGTGTGCCGGAAGGGCACTCGAGTGTGATATTGTGGCGGAGCATCAGAGACTTTGATTGTCTCCGCGTGATACTAATTGAGCCTATTGGATTTGGGTGTGTGATCTGAGTGGGTCGACGTGCCCTATACGCACTACCACCACACGGGATAATGGTTACGGGACCCTCTGCGAAGTACGTTTCTCCCGAAAGCTCGTCTGACGTCACGATTCACCGTGCGGGCTGATTGTCGGGATTGGGCTGGATACTTCACTGAGGAGTTCAGTGTCGCGCCTGCACCCCGGCCAGTCTCGCAACGCGCAGGGTGCCCAGGGCGATGGCCCGAGACCTCTGGGTGCATAGGTTAGTCCGGCGTGCTGACCTCTCTGCCGAGCCTAGGTAGAGCGCTGCTTCGTGTTGATCTTCCGAGGACGGGCATTACCCAGCAAGTGTGTCCGGCCAGAGTTGATCGAGCGTGTTGGGTAACAGTAGTGCACCCCTGCAGGGATGAATCATCTATCGATAGCCGGTCCTACGGTAAAGGACGCTCAGTTTGTGTATCCCGATCTACTACTTGAACTGGATACTTGTTACTTAATTGAAGCTTCGGGATCGCTTTCTCGCTTGGGAGTCGAGGAAGGATCTTTAAGCTGTACTTCAACATGTTTGCTAAATAAAATGCTATTCTACTCTCTTCTACTGCTGCAAGATGATGGCCTTGTGAAGATGTTTGAAGATGCTAGTCTTCGATAGGACTAGGCCTTCTCTCTATTCTGTCATTTCTGCAGCCCAGTCCACTTATACAGCCTTTCTCCATTGATAATGTTGCATATGTAGTATAGATCCTTGCTTGCTGAGTACTTCGGATGAGTACTCACGGTTGCTTTACTTTCTCTTTTCCCCATACCCCACCTTGATGATACATCAGACGATGGAGTCCAGGAGCCAGATGCCCCCACCGGAGCTTACTACCAGGAGGGTCCAGAGGGCACTTACTATTGGATCGAGCCAGCCGACCAGGAGTAGGATCGGAGGTTCCCAGGCAGGAGGCCAACGCCTTTCGATCTAGTGTCGCTGTTTGTGCTAGCCTTCTTAAGGCAAAACTTGTCTAACTATGTCTGTACTCAGATAATATTTGTATGACTGACTTATGTATTCGGATCTTCGGATCGCTGGTCTGTAATATTGTGGACCTCCGTTTAAATTGTGTTAGAGTTGTGTTGTGATATCTTCCCGTGAGTCCCTGTGCTTGATCGTACACGTCTGCGTGTATGATTAGTGTACGATTGAGTCGGGGGCGTCAAACCGGCCCTCCGAGCAGCGGCTGAGGAGCAGCGGCTTTGGTGGCGAGGTCAACGTGCTTCTGAACAATGGTGTCCAAAGATTCCAGCCGGTCGAAGAAGGCCAACGTCTTTGCGTCGTCCCTGGCCCTGTAGTAGCCTATGTAGATGATTTGCTCCTAGACGTGGATGTGTACGTCGACGGTTTCTTGCATGGCGACGCGTTGTATAGCTAGCGCAGCTTCGAGGTGGACATTCCTCATCGCGATGTCCGACAGCTGTAGGGCCACCGGTGCTTGAAAGAGGTCGTCACCATAGAGGCTGATGACGGTGGAAGGCAACGAGGAGCCTGGGCACACGGGCTGGAGGAGTACGACAAGGTCGTCCGTGCACTTCTTGACGATGGTACACTTGTGGATGGAGCGGACCATCATCTCGTCCATGCGAGAGGCGAAGCCGGTGTCGGCGAGGGCTATGACGTTGGCAGTCGCCAGTACCGTCTGGAAACACTGCATGGTGTGGGGCCGCAGACCGGCGTCTTGGATAATCTGGCATAGCCGACTGCCGCTCGTGTCCATCGCCTCCATGGGTGCTTGTGGCTTCTGGTCACTTGGTCTTGGTCTTCGATTGGAGTGAGCAGTGGTGCGTATGATTTGGTAGATGGATTGGAGTGGTGGGGCGACTTCATATGAGAGTGTAAACTATGTTGCATTCACATCGTGCTGGCTCCATTTTGCTTCTCCAATTAATTCCCTCTGCATGCTAATTGAATGAGGATGCATCATTGAATGTTCAACGATTCGGGAACCGCTACCCTGTCCCTCGTTGGCATTCAAGCCGTATCAATGTAAATGCGTTTCAAAAAGATACTAGTTTATTGGCCCCCTTCGTATTTAGTGTCAAATTTTGACCACAGATTTAACTAACCAAATGCCAATGCATGTGACCACAGATTTATCTCATGAGTTAACATTTTGTTAGTTAAATCCATGGTCAAATTTTGACACAAAATACGATGGGGGCCAATAAACTAGGATGGAGGTTGATTCCTTTATTCATGTCAAGAAACAATAAACGAGGTCAATTTAATCCACCATGCCTAAGTGTTTTGGGATTATTTGGTTTTTGTCAGATGACTATAACTAGCGATCGCCACAATAACCGTAAGATCTGCATCCAGTGGTGGCACCTATTGGACGCAAACAACAATAGAAAATAAATGCCACAAAACCGCCACACCATTCCCCTCCCCTACACATAAGACTGCCACACGAGCGTTCGCAACTACCACGTTTGGGTTGCATTGCCTCTTCGAGAAGTCGAACAATGATATTACTACTACAGTACCAAATCAACTACTGCATGTCCACCGCATGGGTAGGGAGAGCTTGTTGTAAGCAGAATCTTCTCCTCGTAATGCTAGCCACCACGAGCATGGGCGAGGGAGAGGGCGTAGTAATCAAGCTTCTCCTTGTTGTACGAGTTGATGCGACACATCAAGGTAGTACTCAATTTTCTAAAAAAGTTGTGTTTACCTATGCATTTATTACAATGCATGCACACATGCATGTCGTGAGTTTCCTGTTGATACTTGCATTGTTGATTTAATGCACCTTGAAGTATGAACATGTGATGGCAAACTTGTCATAGTGGAGAGCACCTCTAGTGTTTGGAGGTAGCACTGCCTCTAACACAGGCCCCAAATGCTTGTCTCTAAACTTGCCTAAGGCTGGTCGTAATAGGAGTATCATAAGTGGTATCATCCATGCCAACTACACTTTTTGGATGATATGTCACACAATTAAATGAGGAAAGAGAGGATGTGGCATCATATCATGATACCGTATCATATTAAATGTTGTTTACTATGTGTCATGCATGGCAATTGATAAGGCAACCTAAGATACTAACTTATGATACTATGCATTATGGAAGTAGTATCATACACTAGTGTCATATGCATGATACTAGTATATGATACTCCCCATTACGACCAGCCTAAAAGACCCGCAATGTATAATATTTGCTATAGCCTCTAACATTTACCCCACCAAAAGTTAAAATATATATTCCTCTCTTGACCAGATCAGCGTGCAAACTTCAATCACCAGGATGACAGGTAGGGCTAGAAGATTAGTTTTATCGAAAAAATTATTGGAGACAGCCTCTTAGCATGGAGGCGACTCGAACGATTTTAAGCTTAGAGGCATGGTCTATAGTGTATGGCATTGGCTTCTAAGGCTTAGAGGCATGGCCTATTTAGTTCCCAGTCTAAGGTTTCCATGCCTAACCTTAGTTATGCGACAACATCTTAGGCATGTATTTGGTTCATTGCCACACTTGTGGCTTGCCATACTTTTCTAGTTATATGGTCCACATGTCATAGGCTCAATTTTTTGCCAAATCTTGCCACACTTGTGGTGGCCATTTTCTTAGCCACACTTTTTTTGCCAGGCACACTTTGCGTAAAGCTTAGTTGTCGCAAAATTAGTCATGAACCAAAGAGGCCCGAAACATTGTGGATGCCCTAACATACACGATACCCTAGGCTATGTTACTACCTCCATAGTGCATAGTACACGCTATCCTAGACTATGTTACTACCTCCCCTACACATGAAACTGCCACGCAAGTGTTCGGGTTGCGCTTGGATCTTCGCCTCTTCGGGAAGTCGAACAATGATGGTACTACAGTATGCTTTTGGCCATCTGACACCGAATGAACTGCTGCATGTCCACTGCCTGCGGGAGGGAGAGCATGTAGCAAAAGATTCTCCTCGTCCTACGAACCACCACGCTCATAGGCGAGGGAGAGGGCAAGTATAATAAGGTAGAGTAAGCAGGCTATAAGAATTAAACTATTATATTTGTGCTGAGTTGGATGAGAGAGAAGTGGAGAGAGAAGAGAAGCGGGTTGTAGATTAACAGCCGGCTGCAACACAGGCTTCAAGAAATATTATGAGAGTGTATGGTGGGCCATGCATTAATAAAGTAGTACTACTTAGAAACTACTACCTCCGTCCTGGTTTATTGGTCCCATTCGTACTTCGTGCTAAATATTGACCTTAGATTTAACTAACAAAATGTTAATGCATGTAACCATTAATAATATCACTCAAAACCATGTTCAAATACGAATCCAACAATATATTTTTTGTTGACATGCATTATTATTTTCTTAGTTAAATCTATGGTCAAAGTTTGACACCAAATACTAAGGGGACTAATAAACCAGGACGGAGGTAGTACTAGTAGTAGCTACTATACATGTTGGCTATAAGGTTGACTATATGTGACATGGAAACTCTATATAGCCCGTTGTTGGCTATACTATTAACCATGCTTATTGCCGTGTTGTACGAGTTGAAGCGACACATCAAAGCAGTGCACTCGCTATATTTAAAAAAATTGTGTTTACCGATGCATTAATTACAATGCATGCCGTGAGTTTCCTTTTGATCGATGCATGTGTTGATTTAATGCACCTTGGTATGAATATGTGATGGTAAAAATTTCTAAGACTACCCACAATGGGAGTAAACATAGATGGTCACATCACATATATCTAGGCAAAATAGATGATGTGGCAAGTAATTAATGAAGAAAAAGAGGCATGTGGTAGCATAGCTAGTTACTCATAGTATGAGTAACATCACACATGCCAAGACAATATGAGTCTACAACCTAATAAATGAAGTGTTGCATGACAGCACACATATGTTACTCCCCACTATATGCATGTTACTAGTCTAAGTTACTCCCCATTGTGGCTAGTCTAATGCCCCGGCTCTAAAGCGAGAGATGGTGGTGCACGACGAGGGCGAGATCATACCGATGGAACAGGACCCGAGGATGGAGGTCTTTATGGACCTCACCTAACTCCACTATTCCTTGTGCCTCCTCCCCTTGAAGCCTCTAGAGTATGAGGTTCAAATACACCTTGTCCCTTCAGCTGATCGAGCAAGGTGCAGGTTTCTTAATTGATGTGGTGTTCGATTGATTTGTGCAGTGCAAGGGAGGGCACCTGGCCTACGGACTGCCGCGGCAAGCGCCCCGGGAACCAGCGGCACTGCCAGAAGTGTGAGCGTGGCGGCGGCTTCGACGTGTGCAACATGATGATGGACACCGTCCTCTCATTGGCGAGGGTCGAGTGCCCGCACGAAGGCTGTGGGCTCTACATCACTTACCACAAGCTCGTTGATCACCAGAGCGTGTGTCCGCTCACCCCTGCAAATGCCCCGTACTCAGCTGCGGCTACGAAGGCCCACCGCCGGCGCTCCCCCACCACATCAGTACCGTGCACCTGTCGGAATCAGGGCTCTGGGGACCCAAGAGGTTTGAACTCTGGGCTGCGCTCGTTCCTACCACCCTACTCCTTCCTGTAGCTAATCACGACGAAGCTATGGTGAGGGCGAGCTTGCGGAAACGGGCCGGTGACATAGAGGTTACCCAGGTTCGGGCCACCTTGCGGTGTAAAACCCTACTCCAGCTTGGTTTTGGATTGCACTCGTGAAGGAGGCTGAGAGTACAAGATGCTCTCCCTCTCTACGGTGGCACCCTCCCTCTTTTATACTTGCCTTGGTCCTCTTCCCCAAAAAACATTGGCAGGAAGGGTTGCCACACAACGACAATTTTGAAGGGGGACAGGGGCGCAGTCTATCCTGACGAAAGGTGGTCTTCTCTTGCAAAGCCACCGTCCATGATGCTCCGGTGGGCTCGGTGATGACCTCCGCCCTACGTGCCCGTCGTCTTGGTCCTCTTGCACCACTGGGGTAACCTTTGGGGCCGCTTTGGGAACCGACATGCTGGCCTTGCTCTCTTAGCATGAAAGAGGAATGCCTCCTTATCCGTGCCTGGTGGCACGGCCTCTTGCATCATTTGTCACCGCACGTGTCACCCATGTGAAGACTCAGGACCGCACGACCGGACTAAGCAGCTCCTGACTCGTTCGCCTTCGAGAGGGGCCTCGAGAGGCCGCCTCGCGAGGCTCCTGGCGGCGTCTTCCAGTCTGCTTGGGACGACAGTGTCGGGGTACGACACCTATGGGATCCCGGGAGATCCCTTTATGATTCGGCGGGGGGAGAGGTATACGCAAAGAGCAGAACTAGTGATCAACGTGGGAAGTTTTTACCCAGGTTCGGGCCGCTGATCAGCGTAAAACCCTACTCCTGCTTTGTGTTCTTATTGATGTTCTTGAGCCCAGCCTTCAGGAGCGCTCGCGATGAACAGTACGTTCAAAGAGCAGCTACGCATGCAGAATGGGCCAGAAATTCTCCTCCTCTGTAGCAGTTGCCTTGGGCCTCCATTTATATGCTCAAAGGGGTCTCCACAGTGGAAAAATGTACATACATTGAGGTGTAAAGTAGCTACAGGGTATCATACCTAACCCCTGACGGATTAGGACAAACGCATTTAATGCACCATGAGGTGTCCGTTTAGGTGTCCTCACTTTCTCGGGGATGGAAAAAGGGGCCATCCCATCAGCACCGCTTAAGCTCTCCTCCACTGGTGCGTTGCCACGCATCCATGGAAGGAGCCAGAATTTCAGACTCGTTAATATGCCGAAGCGGTGGCACAGTGGCAGAATCTTGCCGGGCGCCCAGTCTTGCCGGGCGCCAAGGCTTGCCGGGCGCCAAGCCTTGCCGGGCGCCGAGCCTTGCCGGGCTCCACGGCCATCCCGGCAAGGATCTTGCCGGGGAAGCTGGCCTTCGATTTCCAGCTTTGCTTATCTGTTGACCCCCAGATCTCTGACTTGACGATTTTCCTTGACGACTTGAGTCGACCTCGAGCTGATCCCGGCAAGCCTTGCCGCGAAGACGGCTACAACTGCCCGTGCACAAGTACGGGGTACTAGTGGCCCAATACTTAGTACACCGACAGGAGCCCTCGGGCCTAGGCCATACATGAGTGCGAGGCGTTGTTGGGCTAGGCCCAAACAGTGCACAGGCATGCGTGGCAACGAATTAATCTACTCGTGAATATCTTGTTTTACTGTGCCCCCCACTACGCGCATGGAGCGCGCGACATGGGAAGCGTGCCAAAAAGGCTGCAAACTGTTTCGCGCCCATAGAGGCGCATTCATATTGGGGGATAAACAAGGCGGCCCCGCTCCTTCCCCATAAAAAGGAGAAGTTGTGGAGGCGCAAACCTATTCACCCCCCTCTTCTTCCCAATCTAGCCATCGCCATCGCCTTCTTCTGCTCGAGCTCAGAGCGAGACCTTTTTTCTCTTCTGCCCGCTGCTCCCGCGCTCGCTCCGCCCCCCGGCCTCCATCTCCACAGTCGCCATGCCCCCAAGGCCAGCAAAGGCAAGGGCACGGACAAGGAGGCGAAGGCTGAAGTTCCAGAGAGCGAACTGGTGAAGATGCGGAAGAGGCTCGTCGTCTTCCCTCCGACGCTCGACGCCGAAACTTTGAAGGGGCGATACCAATGCATGTGGGCGAAGGGAACACAAGCTCACCCTGCCACACGCGTAATCCCAGGTGCTTGTTCCAAAGGCGGATCGGACAGATACCCCTTCTTCACTGCGTATTTTTATTGCGGGCTCTGTCCACCCTTTTCCGATTTCTTCAACGACATCATGTATACATACGGCTTCCGCCTTCTTGATTTCACGCCGAACGCCGTATTTTGCATGTCGATCTTTGCCCACCTTTGTGAGAATTTCGCTGGCATGATCCCCAATTCTGCTCTTTTCCGCCACTATTTCTATCCTTGAATCCAAAAAGGAGAGGCTCTCTCTGGATCGATCGCTTGGATTCCAAGGGCCTGGAACAAAGAGATATACCCAGATGGGGTTTACCGTGAAAAGTGGGACGAGCGGCGGGCCGAATGGTGCTGGATCCAGGAAGCAGATCCTCATCCTTTTTGTCATCCCCGGCGACAGAAGGTGGTCCACGGCAAGGATTGGGGCGATCTCGCCGAAGAAGACGAGAAGCTCACAATCGCCACTACCAGGATCCTTCGCTTGAAGGCTGCCGGGCTGACAATGGAGATGGTCGGCTTCGACTTCCTCCGCCGCCGCATCGCCCCTCTGCAGAATAGGTGGAGGCCAGCCTGGGAGTATAAGAACGCAGCGGATGTCATGAGGCTGCGCCCTGGGCTGAACAATAATCTGACCGCTATGCAGCTTGGCGCTCTCCGCCAGAAGTTATTCCAGCGCGAAGACAAGCACCGTCTGCCAGCAAGGATCGTCCCCTTATGCAACAACTCTGCATTGGGGTCGATCATTGCCTTCTTGACGATGTTTAACGACCACGGCCTTGACCCGACCTGGGTAGAGCCAAGCCAGGAAGAAGCGCAGAAGTTCTTCGACAATCTGACGGAGAAGCCTGTCCGGCAAGAGTCAGATCTTATTCGCGCCACCACAGATCAAGAGGTAGCATACATCGCTACCAGAGTGGAGGAAGCGAATCTTGCCGCGGAGGCCGGCAGCGTTGGCTTCACAGAGTGGGAAGCCAACGATGCAGAGGTGGTAGTGGAGGCAAAACCTGCCGAGGAGAATAAGGTTGCCGGGGAAGAGGGCGGCGCAGCCGCTGAGAACTCATCCGGCAAAGACACGGCCGAAGAGGAGACGCGAGAAGAGCCCTCGCCCCCGAAGAAGGCAAAGCGTGTTCTTCAGAAAGCTGCATCAGGTGTCCCGGCGAGCCAACCCACATCGAGCGGCGACTCCCCTGGCAAGAAAGTGGCCGGCAAGTCCGGACTGCGGCAGGGGGCCCAGCAACAGCCCGCGCGGCGCGCGAGACTCACACCAGCGACCACCACCGGAGCGGCAGGAGGGTCTCACGCAACCGTGCCGGAGGTTGCCCCGGCGCCTGCCACAGCCAAGCGGCCCAGGACCCCTCCTCCGCCTCCACACTCAGACATCGCAACGGAGGTCGACTTCGACATCTCCGGCTTCAGTCCAGAGCGGGAGGAAGAAGAGTGAGTATCTGCCACAACTTCCACCTTCCAATCTGTATCAATCTTACTGACTTGCTTGTATTGTTTCTGTAGTGACACAGAAACCTTGCTGGACAGAATGGCAAAGAGGTTAAGGACTTCTACAGGCGACGAGCCCCCGGCAGGCTCCACTAGCGTGCCAGAAACCGTCATCGTGAGCCCGGAGCCTAGCCCTCACCGCAGCCTCCAGCGCAGCCCCCAGCACAGCCCCCAGCGTAAGTGCATTATCCCTTTTTCTGTTGGCTGGTGCCGAGGCTTTCACTCTTGTCACTGATGTCCTTGGGTTCGCAGGAGAAGAACGGCAACAAGGAGAAGACATTCCCATTGTGCCTCCTTCATCGACCGCTCCGCCCACAAGCACGTCCCCAGCAAGAGATCCTGCCGACGAGCCCGTCCGAACTGAGGGGGAGCCGGCAAGCGCGGACCCCGATGACACGCCCCCGGCAACCGGAGTTGCCGGGAGGGGTGAAGCCACCTCTCGACAGCCCGACGTAGGTACTCGATTGCCTCAGAGTGCTTGTTATTCTTTTTCTCTTATCTCTCTGTCTACGGTTACTTCAAACTTCAACTTTGATCTTATTCTGTTTTCCTCCTTCGCCCTTCAGAGTTCCCTGTGATGGAACATATGGACGTCGACGTCGTCATCGAAGAGACCACCAGGGATGCCGCCGCCGAAGCGGACAGGATCGCTGCCAGTGAGGCCACCAAGGATGACGTTGCCGGGGCTGGTGATGCTCTTGACAGGGAGGCCGCCAAGACAGCACAAGAGGAAGTCGCCGAAGGACCTGCTGAAGAGGGCGACAGGGAGGTTGAGGACCACACTGACAGCATTCCTGCCGCAGGAGCGCCAGGTGCTGCACCGGCCACAGAGCCCCCTGTCACTGGTGAGGCGGCCACTGAAGACAAGCCATCAACATCTGAAGAGCCCTCATCCAGCAAGTATCTCAAGGTTGGCGAAAATCTATTCATCAACTTGTCAGGGACGGCAAGCACAGAGGCACCAGCCGAAGGAGAAATTTTCGAGGAGATTATTGCCGCTGCCGGGCTTGAAGTTGTTGACGATCCCAGTGCTAGCAGCGGCAAGTCTGAAGAGGATCAGCTCCTTCAGGCCATGGGTGAGAACTTCCGCAAACTCCAGGCTCTCCATCGTGCCCGAAAAGAGAAGGCGGACTCCAGAATGGCAGTTGTCGAGGCAGCCGAAGGGGATTTTCAAAGGCGCGTCGCACAAATGCAAATCTGGCACGCCGAGGCCCTTCAAGAGCTGGTTACCGGCCGAGAACAAGTGAGCCAGCAGTGGAATGAGGTCCTCCTGAAGCAATCCGATATGGAGAAGGCGCATGATGAAGCTGCTCAAAGGATTGCTGCCGAAGATGCCCTCCTGACTGGGCGCCGCATTGCTCTTGATGCTTACAAAGAAGATCTCACCGCACGTGAGCAGGCGCTCGCCGCCAAGCTTCATAGCAAGGATGAAGACATTGAAAATCTCATCGCGCGGCGGACCCAGGAGCTGGAGCAGAAGCACAAGGAGGCGCTCGAAGCTCTAACTGTCAGTCACGCCGGCAAGCTCAAGGAGGCCGTCGATGCTGCCGAAGCTGCAGAGGCCGCCAAGAACAAGCTGAGCGACGAAGTGAAGAGGCTGGAGACAGATCTCAACGAGCACGGCAAGGAGCTCTCGACGCTCAAGGGGGACAGGGAAAAAACCCTCCACTCCTTGGCGGAGATGCAAGTCGCCCTGTCGGACAAGACCAAGCAGCTCTCCTCTGCGGCTGATAGTATTGAGGTTCTGGAGCTGAAGCTAACCACGCTGCAGAAGTCTCTCGAGGCCGGCAGGGCCCGTGAGAAGGCTCTACTCAAGGATCTCCAAGGAGAGAGGAACCTGCTCAAGAGTGCTGCCGCCGCCCAGGCTGATTATGAAAAGGGAGTGGAGATCTGGACTGGCCGTCTCATCGCCACCGTGGAGAAGCTTACCGCAGAACTGTCAACCATGGGCTTGTCGAACTTCAGATATTCTTCCGAGGAAAGAATATCTCCAAGCGCCAGGTTGACGATGTTCTTTGAAAGCATCTTCAACGCGTTGAGGGCGCTCCAGTCCAGCCGGGCGACCCAACTGGCGAACGAGACTCGCCGGCTTTGCCGGGCCGTCCTTCGCAAGGTGCTCCTCAAGGTGGTGCACAGCAATCCCGGCATCGACCTCTCCAGCGCACTCGGCCACCTGCCAAAGGATGCAAATGTTGAGGCGCTTGAGAAGTGCATCGCGCCAATCCTCAAGAAGGTGGACTCCATCAAAAGGATCGAAGGCCAGTGCAGGGATTGAGTGCTTCTCTTTTATTCTCGCCGCCATCATCCCATGTAAAAGACAATTAAGTCTCAAGTTAGAACTGCGGCAACTTATGGATGCAATATAATTTGACTATGTTTAGGCTCATGCTAGCTACTTTCCTTGTCCGATTCCTTTATGTATGGAGTTCATCCTACGCTTGCTGAAAAACTTGCCGGCGCGCAACCTGCCGCGAGCGCTGGGTGCGGGACTTCAGCAGCCTGCAGGAGGCGCGGCGGCCGGCAAGACTCCTTGGTGTTCTCAGTGCAGCCACTTAAATTGTTGAGCGGACTCGAAACAGAATAAGGGCGCAACTGATTACAACAAGGGTTCCTTCGCGTGCAGATTTCCCATACAAGAGTCGGAATCGTCCTAGGAAATAACTTGGTATTAAAAGAAAAACTTGCTCTAAGTTTTAGGACTTAGCTTTCTGGCTTTGTTCTTCCTCCGGCAAGCGTCGATTCCGAACGTCACCAACTGGTACCCTTCCCCCCCGGCAAATCTGCACGCGAGGAATCCTTCTGTCTTTTGAGAAAATGAAAGAAGATAAAATAAAGGGATGAAACCTTGGCGGTTCGTTAGAACTTACCGGGATCAGGTGTCATACAACGTCTTTGACAAACATGCATATATGAATGTGAACATGAGAATCAATAAGGGAATGTACAACACTTAAATTTATTCATCTGTGCTCAGGATCTGCGCCTGGCTTTGTAAAAAGGATCACATGCCTTTCCGGCAAGACTTGTACAAAAAGGTGGTTGCCGGGAGCCCCCCGCAACCGCACCTTATGGATAGAACTTGCGAAGATGTTCGATATTCCAGGAATTACTCACTGGAACGCCATCTTCGGTCTCCAAGCGGACAGCGCCGGGCCTGGTGACTCGTACTACCCGCTAAGGGCCTTCCCACTATGGCGTCAACTTGTTTGAATTCTTGGCGGACTGAATCCATCGAAGAACAAGGTCGCCTTTCTCATGGCTTCGGGCATGAACTTTGCGGCTATGGTAGCGGCGCAAAGCTTGCTGGTAGCGTGCAGCTCGCACAGCAGCCTGAAGACGATTCTCCTCAAGGAGCACAGCGTCATCTTGCCGCAGTTGCTCTTGCTCGAGCTCATCATAAGCGAGCACTCGAGGAGATCCGTATATGAGTTCCGTGGGGTGAACTACTTCCGCTCCATAGACCAGAGCGAAGGGCGTCTGGCCGGTGGCTCGATTTGGTGTCGTTCTGATTGACCAAAGAACCGCCGGCAACTCATCAATCCAGCGCCTTCCGCACTTTCTCAGCCTGTCAAAGGTTCTGGTCCTGAGACCGCGCAGCACTTCAGCATTAGCCCTCTCCGCTTGGCCGTTGCTTCTTGGGTGAGCAACAGAAGCAAAACAAATCTTGCCGCCAAGGTCTTGGATGTACTGCATGAAGGTGCGACTTGTGAACTGCGTGCCGTTGTCGGTGATGATTCTGTTGGGCACATCAAAACGGCAAACAATTCCCTTGAAGAACTTGACAGCTGACTGCGCTGTCACCTTCCTCACTGCTTCCACCTCCGGCCACTTTGTGAACTTGTCGATAGCAACGTACAAGTACTCAAAGCCCCCGGTAGCACGGGGGAAAGGGCCCAGTATATCGAGCCCCCAGACCGAAAATGGCCAGGAGAGAGGGATTGTCTGAAGAGCTTGAGCTGGCTAGTGTGATTTCTTCGAATGAAACTGGCACGCTTCACACTTGGTTACTAGTGCAGTCGCATCCTGGAGGGCGGTAGGCCAAAAGAAGCCTTGCCGGAATGCCTTTCCGGCAAGCGCTCTTGACCCTATGTGAGAGCCACACATGCCCCCATGTATCTCTGCCAACAGCTCTAGTCCATCCTCCCGAGGAATGCACTTCAATTTCACACCGTTTGGTCTCTTTCTGTACAGGACGTCATCGACGAACTTGTACATAACAGACCGACGGGCTACTCTTTCCGCTTCTTCTTGTTCCTCAGGGAGTTCACCTGTCTGAAGGAAATGGACAATGTGCTGCGCCCATGCTGGAGCCTGAGGCTCGACAACTAGGACTAGAGGCATCTCCTCTGCCGGGGGAACAGTTGTCTCGACAATGAGGGCCTGAGGTCCTATCGGAGCCTGTTGTTCCCCGGCAGGCGTGTCGATCCCGGCAACTTCCTTGCCGGCGGCTCCGGGGAGCTCTGCCGGGAAGTACTGGCCAGAATTCAACTTTCTTCTCTTTTCTTGCCGCATCGAGGGCGCCACGGATGGTTGAGTCAATTGGAGCACAAAAGTTCCTGGTTCCACAGGCAACTTGAGTGCAGCACGCTTTGACAGGTCATCAGCAACACTGTTCTCGGCACGAGGGACATGCTCCATTTGGAGACCGTCAAAGCGTTCTTCCAATTTCCTCACTTCATCTATGTAGGCCTGCATCAATGGGCTTTGATAACTCTTGTTAATCTGCCTGACGACAAGTTGTGAATCGCCTTTGATGACGAGCTTTCTGATACCAAGGTCTGCCGCGATCCTGAGACAGGCAAGCAAACCCTCGTATTCTGCAGTGTTGTTGGTTGAACTCTCCCGGGGAAAGTGCATTTGGACTACGTACTTGAGGTGCTCCCCGGCGGGTGCGACAAGCAGCACTCCAGCACCGGCGCCTTGCAGCGAAAAAGCCTCGTCAAAGTACATAACCCATGGCTGACCGGTTTCCTTGCCGGGGAGACTTGTTTCTTGAACTTCTTCGTCTGGCGTCGGGGTCCATTCTGCAATGAACTCCGCCAAGGCCCTGCTCTGAATTGTGGAAGTGCTTTCAAACTTAAGACCGAAGCTGGACAGCTCCAACGCCCACTCCACGATCCTGCCGGTTGCCTCCGGATTTTGCAAAATCCGTTGCAATGGAAAGCGAGTGACGACGGTGATCTCATGTGCTTGAAAATAATGGCGCAGCTTTCTCGAGGCCATAAGGAGGCCGAAAAGCAACTTCTGCACACCAGAATATCTTGACCTAGCTCCTTGTAATAGAGAGCTAACAAAATAAACTGGGCGATGCGCCACCTTCTTCTTCTGCACAAGTTCTTCTGTTTGCGCAGATCCTGTCTCGCCGGGATCAACCCCTGCCGGGAAAGATCCTGCCGCGTCACTTGGCGGTCCTGCCGCTGATGTTGCCTTTTCATCAGCTTCTCTCTGCGCCACCAGCGCAGCACTAACCACTTGATTTGTTGCCGCCAGATACAGTAGCAACGGTTCTTGTGGTTTAGGTGCGACTAGCGTCGGCGGAGAAGAAAGGTATTTCTTCAAATCTTGCAGCGCCGCCTCCGCTTCCGGAGTCCATTTCATTGGACCCGCCTTCTTCAAAATTTTGAAGAAGGGCAGGGCGCGCTCAGCAGATTTGGAAATAAACCTGCTTAGAGCAGCAACACAGCCGGCAAGACGACGCACATCCTTGACGCGTCTTGGCGCTTCAATTTGCTCAATGGCTTTGATCTTGTCGGGGTTCGCCTCGATTCCCCGGCAAGATACAAAGAATCCGAGGAGCTTGCCGGAAGGAACACCGAACATGCACTTCTCAGGATTGAGCTTCAAGTTGATCTTGCGCAAGTTTGCAAATGTTTCTTCTAAGTCTTGAATGAGCGTCGCTTTATCCTTAGTTTTGACCACTATATCATCCATATATGCCTCCATATTTCTATGGAGTTGTGGCTCAAAACCAATCTGGATTGCTCTGGCGAATGTTGAACCAGCACTTTTCAACCCGAAAGGCATCCGTATAAAACAATACGTACCACATGGGGTGATAAAGGCGGTCTTCTCTTCATCTTCCCTTGCCATAAAAATCTGATGATACCCTGAATAGGCATCAAGGAAGGACAGGAGATCACAACCAGTGGTGGCATCCACAATCTGGTCGATGCGCGGCAAGGGAAAAGGATCTTTTGGACAAGCTTTATTGATATCTGTATAGTCGATACAAAGCCTCCATTTCCCATTCGCTTTTCGCACTACAACCGGATTGGCCAACCAGGTTGGATGAAGCACTCCTTTGACCAGTCCTGCCGCCTCCAGCTTCTTAATTTCTTCGGCAATGAATTATTGCCGCTCCAAAGCCTGTTTCCTCACCCTTTGCTTGACGGGCCGCGCATGAGGACAGACAGCAAGGTGGTGCTCAATCACTTTGCTGGGAACGCCGGGGATGTCAGACGGTTGCCACACAAACACGTCGATATTCGCCCGCAGGAAAGCAACGAGCGCGCTTTCCTATTTGTCATTTAGGGTGGAACTTATGGTGAAAGTTCCCCCCATTCCGTCCTCCCTGGCAGGCACCTTCTTGGTTTTCGGCGGGGCGGCCTTGGACTTCTTTTTCTTGTCGGTGGAACTCTCTGGTACGTCCTCGACGGAAGCGCAGCACTCCGAGGAGGTGCGCTTGCCGGAGTTCACGCCAAGGTTCCTGCCGGTCTTCTTCTTCCCCCCGGGAGTTCCAGCGGCAGGAGCAGATGCCTTGATGGCAGGTGCTGCAACTGCTTCCCGGTAAAGTTGGTCGGCACAGATGAGCGCATCCTTCTTATCGGAATGGATAGTGATGACGCTCAATGGCCCGGGTATCTTCAAAACATTGTAGGCGTAGTGTGATGCCGCCATAAACTTAGCCAGCGCTGGCCGACCAAGGATCCCATTGTATGACATGGGGATCTTAGCGACATCAAACACCACCTTTTCGTTCCTGAAGTTAAACTCGCTGCCAAATGTTACCAGCAGCGTGATCTTGCCCTTAGGCTGTGTTCTTCCCGGGTTGACCCCTTGAAACGTACCCGTTTCCTCGAGGTCTTCGTCGGGAATCTGAAGCTTTGTGAGCACATCTGGTGAGATTAAGTTTAGGCCAGCCCCGCCGTCAACTAACATCTTCGTCACCTTGAGGTTGCGAATTGTTGGGGAAACCAACAATGGCAAGCACCCGACCGCAGTTGTGCGATCAGGGTGATCCTCGGCGTCAAAGATGATAGGCGTGCTGGACCACTTCAGAGGCCTACACGCATCGGGGGATGGCTCTGCCGCATTAACCTCCCGCATCCACTGTTTAAGTTGGCGGTGGGAAGAATGCAGCGAGGCACCCCCATCAATGCACATAGCCTCCGTAGCCTTCTGGAATTCCTGCTCACTGGACTCATCATCTCCTTCTTTATCTCGGCCCCGAGCAGGCCGATCCTTCTGTTGCTTGGCCTTGCCGCGGCGACCCCCTCGGCCACCGCGTTTCTTGCCGGACCCCTCAACACCATCTTGGGCCTTCTCCTTGTCTCACCTCTCGTATTCGGCCTTCTGCTTCTCGGCAAGCTGCTCAACTTGCCGGCTGTTCTGGAGATCGTGGCCCTTAGTGCGATGGATCTTGCAATACTGCTTGCCAGAGTTCTCCGACTTGTCGGCAGCCGCGAAGGCCTGACAGGAAGGGCACCCGGCAAGATCCTTGCCGGGGTAACCAACCTTGGCCTTCTTGGCGGCACCAGGGTTGTCGGATTCCTCGACAGCAAGCACGGCCTTGCCTCCGCGCTTCCTGTTCCGCCGTCGGCCTTTCCTTGACGGGGCCGCGGCATCTTCTTCTTCTGAGTCGCCTGCCGCACCAACAGCCTCACCGGGGAGTTTCCTCCCCTCTTCAGCTCGAGCACACTTGTCGGCCAAAGTGTAAAGCTCGGCGATACTCCTGACTTTGTTCATTGCCAGCTCTTCCCGCATCCTGCGGTTACGCACGTTCTGATGGAACGCGCTAATGACAGCGGCAGGATGAACGTCAGGAATATTGTATTGCACCCGGCTGAATCTCCGCATAAACTTGCGCAGGGACTCGCCCTCCTTCTGAGGGATGATGTGCAAATCACTTTCTTGGCCAGGAGCTTGGTGGCCTCCAACAAAGGCGCCAACAAACTGATGGCACAGATCCGACCAGGAAGAAATAGAATCCTCCGGCAGATGCATCAACCACGACCTAACGTTGGGTTTGAGCACCAACGGGAAGTAGTTGGCAAGTATCTTGTCATCTCGGCCCCCGGCAGCTTGCACCACAATGGTGTAGATGCTCAGGAACTCCGAGGGATGGGTCTTGCCGTCATATTTCTCTGGGACCTCTGGCTTGAAGGTTCGGAGATTGGGCCACTGGACTTGCCGCAGCTCACGGGTAAACGCTGGAGGTCCTACCTCGTAAGGCAAGTCTCCTACGTTCCCTGGCGCGGGCTCGTCGACAACTGGCCCCGCGCGCTTATCAGACTGATAGCGCGCTTCCCGTCGCCACTCGATGGTTGTTCGAGCGTCCTCCTTGCCTTGTTCCTGGAGAACCAGACGCTGATCACGGCGCATCCGTGGATCGGACGACGCCGTGGAAACTTCTTCATGGCGGTCGACTTGCTGAGTCGTCGGCCGCTGCTGACGCCGCGGAGGAGAGTGCACTGTAGTTGCACCACCTCCGGTTTTCTCTGCACCGGCTCGCGTCAGATCGATGGGCCTTCGCTAAGAGGGCCCTGCCTCTTGCGGTCCATCCTTGTTAGCGAAGCTGATAAGGCTCTGGATAGTAGCTCGCCACTCCTCCATCTTCTCCGGGGCGGGAGGAAAATCGAGGAGCAGCTGTGCATGTGCCAAGGCTTCCGCTGGCGTAGGTGGCGGCGACAAGTGCGAGGTACGTGAGGTGCTCTGACTCCTAACCAAGTTAGAAGGAGCACTGCCACGGTCACGCGACCGTGCACCACCTTCGCCGGCAGCTTGGTGTGCATGCTGGTCCCGCGCATCTTGGGATCTATGCGCAGAAACCTTTTTGTGGGGACGCCCCGAACCACCAGCGCCATGATGTCGCTCATCTCGCATGACCTGGGTAGGTCGCGAGGCTTGTGCCGGCGTGGGAGCTCCAGCAGGCGCCCTTCGATCCCTAGAGTTAGTTGTGCCACCCGTAGGCAACACAGCACCATCTCTAGATCCAGCGGCGCGCAAGTTACCACTGCCACTGCGAACGATACCGCTCGCGTGGCTTGGGTCACCAGAACGCCGCGGGGGTTCTAGTCCTCTTCCTTCTGCACCCACACCACCGCCTGTCTGCGAAGGCGCAGGCAAAGCAGACCCGGACGGTTGTGCTGTCGCAGCGTTCTTCTTCTTGGGCGGCATGACGATGAAGATGATGAAGGAACTAGGGCGTCTACCACCAGATCAGGTTCACGCAACCTTCAATCCCCCTACCTGGCGCGCCAAAGATGTCGGGGTACGACACCTATGGGATCCCGGGAGATCCCTTTACGATTCGGCGGGGGGAGAGGTATATGCAAAGAGCAGAACCAGTGATCAACGCGGGAAGTTTTTACCCAGGTTCAGGCCGCTGATCACCGTAAAACCCTACTCCTGCTTTGTGTTCTTATTGACGTTCTTGAGCCCAGCCTTCAGGAGCGCTCGTGATGAACAGTATGTTCAAAGAGCAGCTACGCATGCAGAATGGGCCAGAAATTCTCCTCCTCTATAGCAGTTGCCTTGGGCCTCCTTTTATATGCTCAAAGGGGTCTCCACAGTGGCAAAATGTACATACATTGAGGTGTAAAGTAGCTACAGGGTATCATACCTAACCCCTGACGGATTAGGACAAACGCATTTAATGCACCGTGAGGTGTCCGTTTAGGTGTCCTCACTTTCTCGGGGATGGAAAAAGGGGCCATCCCATCAGCACCGCTTAAGCTCTCCTCCACTAGTGCGTTGCCACGCATCCATGGAAGGAGCCAGAATGTCAGACTCGTTACTATGCCGAAGCGGTGGCACAGTGGCAGAATCTTGCCGGGCGCCTAGTCTTACCGGGCGCCAAGGCTTGCCGGGCGCCAATCCTTGCTGGGAACCAAGCCTTGCCGGGCGCCGAGCCTTGCCGGGCTCCACGGCCATCCCGGCAAGGATCTTGCCGGGGAAGCTGGCCTTCAATTTCCAGCTTTGCTTATCTGCTGACCCCCAGATCTCTGACTTGACGATTTTCCTTGACGACTTGAGTCGACCTCGAGCTGATCCCGGCAAGCCTTGCCGCGAAGACGGCTACAACTGCCCGTGCACAAGTACGGGGTACTAGTGGCCCAATACTTAGTACACCGACAGACAGCTGACGGGGGCCTCGCGAGGGGAGGGCCTCACGAGGAATCTTCCTTGTGAAGCATGCTGGTGGGCCATCCGTTGGGCCCTTGGCACGCACCGCGTCCTAGGCCGAAAGCAAACGGGCCTGGGTACTCTCGATCCCACGGGACCGACAGTATCTCCCGGGCCCGCGGCGCGCATGTCTCCGCCCTTTAGGGGGTGAAACGACGCGGCCCCAACCGCTTGCGGGCCAGGCTCAACGGCTGGCACACCATGGAACGTGGGGCGCCTCCACTTCTCCCACGGCGCCTCGGCAACCGCCTTGGCTGACATAAAGCCTGCCCGCGCGCGGCGCAAGGCCATCATTGCCTTCCTTGTTCCGCATGTGCCTTCCCGCGCCTCCCTTCTCACACATGACTCCGCGTGGTCCAACCCCAGATGCAACATCTCTCCCCATCCTTCGCTCGCAACCCCGCGACGCGTGAATGATGCCCGCCGGCATGAAAGCTAAGGCGACGGCTTCGGCCGCGAGCCCGCCCACCGTTGGGGCGGCACTCCTGTGTTCCTCCATCGCCGACGCGGAGGACTTGGACTTGGTGCTCTCGCTTGTGGCCAGCGATCAGAACGAAGGGCAAGCGACCAGGATCTAGCCGGCCTTGTGAGCGTGGGGCGGCCTGGGGGCGTCCGCCTACCCCTTCTTCATCCACAATGTTTATGCCAGGTTGGTCCCGCCATTCTCGGAGTTCTTCTACGCCATCCTTTATCACTATCGGATCCACTCCCTCCATCTCCAACCCAATTCCATCCTCCTGCTAGCCATATTTGCCTTCTACAATGAGGCCTCTGTGGGCGTGAGGCCCTCGGTGGCGCTCTTTCGCCACTTTTTTAGCATGCGGTTCACTGCGGCAGATCAATGCTCTGCGTGCGTCTCCTTCCGTGCCGTCAAGGCGATGGAGGACAACATCATTCGCTTGAAGGCCGGGAAGAAGGTGGAAGGCTATCGACAGCGCCGGGTCTTCATGGACGCGTGCCGGACCAGCCCGCTCCTCATGATTCCGGCGGACCGGGCCGAGCAGAACCTTGGGTGGGGGCACGAGAAGCTCACTGACCCGAGGGTGGAGCCTGTCCTGGAGCGGGTGGCCGTGCACTGGGCTGCGAAGCTATCGGGGTCGATGATTGTCAGGGAGTACCTACGGTGGCGCGTCGTGTCGCTCCAGGAGCACACACGGCCCATGTGGGAGTACGCCGACGCGAGGGACCCGATGAGGTTATGCATAAGCGGCTTGACGCCTGAGGAGCTAGACGGGGTCCCGACGACCCTTCTCGGTAGTGCCGCCGAGGACCCTCCCGAGGATGCGCTCCCACTGTACTGCTATAGGAGAGGCCGGAGATGGTCGCGGTGATGCCCATCTTCGACAAGTGGGGGATCGTGCCAGATAGCCATGACGGGCGGCGCGGGAACCCCCTTACAGAGCTGCTGGATCCCAGCGGTAGCGACAGTGATGAAGACCCGGAGGAAACTACGGCGGACAACGCCGGCTGGGCGCTGGCGCGCTCCCATCGCCAGCTCATTTGCGACCTCGAGGATGACGACACCGTCATCGCGCAACCCCAGACGGCCTCCCCTCGGCCCGTTGGTGCTGCTGGCGGGGCACGGTCCGATACCGTGGCCACTCAGCCACCCGCTGCGGGGGCCAAACTTGGCGAGAGGGCGACTGAACCCCTACCAGCCGAGACCCTCTAGGGGGCTTCCCAGGCCCTCAATGAGAGCGACAACATGGTCGGGCTTGCTGCGAACCGCCTCGAGGGCCCAGAAGGCAGCACCGGAGCGACACCAGAAGAGGGCGGCGACGCGTCAGCCGCCACGGAAAAGAACAGGAAATGGACTGCAAGAGACGAGTAAGCCTCTGCGCTCACCCCTGCGTCCCTTCTTTGCATTCCTTGAGGTGGTCTGTACTAACCTCCATTTGCACAGGCGGGCCATCGACGACCACAAGAAGAAGAGGAAGAAAGCTGGGGCGAAGGTGGCCCCTAGCCTTGGTGGGCGCCAACGCCCGCAGGGATCATCGAGAGGCGCGAGGAAGCTGCCCACCGTCCCGACACCGAGGCGGAGCGCTTGTGAGTCAGGGAGGGGTCGGCCGTCCCTTCGGAGCTACGCACGGGCGCGATCGGCAAGGCCGAGGCGAGCCAGCCTCAGGCACCCCCCTTGGAGAGCGGGGCAGTGCCCCCCTGAGGTGGTTGATGCAGAGAAACAGGCCGCGTCAGGGAAGGGCAAGGCGCCAAATCTCCTGCATGCGCCCCCCACCCGGTGCGACGGTGAACGACTTGGGGTGCGCCACAGAGGGCCCCCATGCCTCGCCTGGCTCGAAGGCTCTTGAGGCCGGCATTATGAGCCCTCATGGCCTGCCACGGCCACCGAGCACGGAGGAAGCCCTAGCGCACCCCCTGGCCAAGACGAGCGCTGTTGGGGCATCCTTGGTCACAGCAAATACAAGCTACGAGGGGCCGGGCTCGAACCATGCCCTCGCGCTCGTGAGCTGCCATGCCCTACTCAGGTGCGGGGATGCTACTTCTTGAGCTTGCGTTGATTTTTCCCTTGAAGAGGAAAGGGTGATGCAGCAAAGTAGAGATAAGTATTTCCCTCAGTTAAGAACCAAGGTATCAATCCAGTAGGAGGCACAAGCAAGTCTCCAATATATGTACCTGCACAAACTAACAAACTATTGCACACAACGCGAAAAAGGGGTTGTCAATCCCTTCACGGTCACGAACAAGAGTGAGATCTAATAGAGATAGGTATAAAAGATAAGTAAAAGAATAAAATAAAGTAAATATAAATAAATTGCGGCAAGGTATTTTTAGGTTTTTTGGTTTATAGATCTGAAAATATATGATAGAAAAGATATAAGTGAAGTACTAGAGCAACTACCTAGCTCAAAAGATATAAGTGAAGCACATAGAGTATTCTAATAAATTCACGATTAATCTGTGTCCCCCTCAAAAGGTGTGTACAGAAAGGATGAGTGTGGCAAACTAAAAAGTAAAGACTCATATCATACAACAAGCTCCAAGCAAAACACATATCATGTGGTGAATAAAAATATTGCCTCAAGTAAATTTACCGATGGATTGAAGACAAAAGAGGGGATGCCATCCGGGGCATCCCCAAGCTTAGATGCTTGGTTGTCCTTGAATATTACTTTGGGGTGCCTTGGTCATCCCGAAGCTTAGGCTCTTGCCACTCCTTATTCCGTGGTCCATCAAAACTTTACCCAAAACATGAAAACTTCACAACACAAAACTCAACAGAAAACTCGTAAGATCCATTAGTATAATAAAATAAATCACCATGTTAGGTACTGTTGTGAACTCATTATAAAATTATATTGGTTATATATCTACTCTATTCCAACTTCTCCATGGTTCATACCCCCCGATACTACCCATAGATTCATCAAAATAAGCAAACAACACATAGAAAACAGAATCTCTCAAAAACAGAACAGTCTGTAGTAATCTGGAAATTTTCTATTCTTCTATAACTCCAAAAATTCTGAAAAATTAAGACAACCTAGACAATTTGTATATCAAACTTTTGTAAAAAATTCAAATCAAAATAATGTTTCTATGATTTTTTAAATTTCTGGCAATGAGTGCAAAAGTTTCTGTTTTCAGCAAGATCAAATCAACTATCACCATAGACCATCCCAAAGGTCTTACTTGGCTCAAACACTAATTAGAACACTAAAACACAATTACTACAGAGGTAATAATGTGTATTCTCATAAAAACTAATAATAAAAATATTGGGTTGTGTCCCAACAAGCGCTTTTCTTTAAAGCATTTTAGCTAGGCGTTGATAATTTTAATGATGCTCACATAAAAGGAAAAAAATTGAAGCACAAAGAGAGCATCATATAGCATGTGAAAAACAAGTTTAAGTCTAACATACTTCCTATGCATAGGCATTTTATAGGGAAAATATTTATCAAGACAAGCAAAAACTAGCATATGCAAGGAAGAAGAAAGAAACAATAGCAATCTCAACATAACGAGAGGTAATTTAGTAACATGAAAATTTCTACAACCATATTTTCCTCTCTCATAATAATTGCATGTGGGATCATATTCAAATTCAACAATATAGCTATCACATAACATATTCTCTACATGATCCACATGTATGCAAAGTTGACACTCTTCCAAAATAGTGGGATTAACAAATAAAGTCATTACTTCTCCAAGCGCACTTTTATCAAAAAATTCATAAGATTTATCAAACTCCAAAGTTGTGGGATAATTATTTCCTAAAGTTAAAAATCTTCCAAACTCACTTTAAATATTATTGCAAACATTATTATCATGAGGCTTAAATAAATTTTCAAGATAATAAGAAGCATTATCACCCCAATCATGATCATTGCAATAAGTACTGGACATGGCAAAATTAGCATCCCCAAGCTTGGGGTTTTACATATTATTAGCACGATTGACATTAATAGAATTTACAATAACATCATTGCAATCATGCTTTTCATTCAAGGAGCTACCATGAATCACTTATAAATTTCTTCTTTTAACACTTCATCACAATTTCTTGATTCACGAATTTCAAGCAAAACTTCATAAAGATAATCTAATGCACTCAACTCACTAGCAATTGGTTCATCATAGTTGAATCTTTTAAAAAGATTAGCAAGTGGATGAGGATCCATAAACTTTTGCTTCCTGATTTTCAATAAATACACAATTATACCAAGCGAACGAGCAAACAAACCAAGTAAGACATAAAGGCAAACGAAAAGACAAACGGTAAGAAGGCTAATAAAAAGGCAAATATTTTTGTGTTTTTCTAAAATCATTTTAGAAGTGGGGGAGAGGAAAACGAGAGGCAAATGGCAAATAATATATGTGCAAGAGATGAGAGTTTATGATAGGTACTCGGTAGGCTTGATGTAGAACCTCCCCGGCGACGGCGCCATAAATTCTTCCTGCTACTTCTTGAGCTTGCGTTGATTTTTCCCTTGAAGAGGAAAGGGTGATGCAGCAAAGTAGAGATAAGTATTTCCCTCAGTTAAGAACCAAGGTATCAATCTAGTAGGAGGCACAAGCAAGTCTCCAATATATGCACCTGCACAAACTAACAAACACTTGCCCACAACACGAAAAGGGGGTTGTCAATCCCTTCACGGTCACGAACAAGAGTGAGATCTAATCGATATAGGTATAAAAGATAAGTAAAAGAATAAAATAAAGTAAATATAAATAAATAAATTTCAGCAAGGTATTTTTGGGTTTTTTGGTTTATAGATCTGAAAATATATGAGGGAAAATAGACCCGGGGGCCATAGGTTTCACTAGAGGCTTCTCTCTTGAAGAAAACATACGGTGGAAAAACAAATTACTGTTGAGCAATTGATAAAAAAGTGCATAGTTATGAAGACATCTAAGGCAATGATCATGAATATAGGCATCACGTCCGTGACAAGTAGACCGAAACGATTCTGCATCTACTACTATTACTCCACACATCGACCGACTCCTGCCTTTAGCTAGAGTATTAAGTTCATAAGAACAGAGTAACGCCTTAAGCAAGATGACGTGATGTAGATGGATAAACTCAAGCAATATGATATAAATCCCATCTTTTTATCCTTAATGGCAACAGTACAATACGTGCCTCGCTACCCCTTCTGTCACTCAGTGAGGACACCGCAAGATTGAACCCATCACAAAGCACCTCTCCCATTGCAAGAAAAACCAATCTAGTTGGCCAAACCAAATCGATAGATCAGAGAGAAATACAAAGCTATCTCAATTATGCATAAAAGAGTTCAGAGAAGACTCAAATAATATTCATAGATAATCTGATCATAAATCCACAATTCATCGGATCTCAACAAATGCACCGCAAAAGAAGATTACATCAAATAGTTTTCCAAGAACATCGAGGAGAACATTGTATTGAAGATCAAAAAGAGAGAAGAAGCCATCGAGCTAGTAGCTATGAACCCGTAGGTGTGTGGTAAACTACTCACACATCATCAGAAGGGCAGCAAGGTTGGTGTAGACGTCCTCCGTGATCGAATCCCCCTCCGGCGGAGTGCCGAAAAAGGCCCCAAGATGGGATCTCATGGGAACAGAAGCTTGCGGCGGTGGAAAAGTATTTTTGGTGTGCCCTCTGGTATAGGGGGAATATTTGAGAATATATAGTGGTGGAATTATGGTTGGAAGGTCTCCGAGGGGCCCACAAGCCCTGGGGGCGCCCCCCCGGGGCACACCCCTACGGCTTGTGGCCTCCTCGTAGGGCTTCTGGC
Source organism: Thinopyrum elongatum (assembly GCA_011799875.1). NCBI lineage: Eukaryota > Viridiplantae > Streptophyta > Magnoliopsida > Poales > Poaceae > Thinopyrum > Thinopyrum elongatum. The sequence goes on from CM022300.1 coordinate 302,756,645, forward strand.
CTCCTCTCCAAGTCTCGTGGGTTTCTTTGGGTCCAAGAAAAATCACCGTAAAGTTTTATTTCGTTTTGACCCCGTTTAGTATTCCTTTTCTGTAAAAGTCAAAAAGAAGGAAAAAATAGAAACTGGCACTAGGCACTAGGTTAATAAGTTAGTCCCAAAAATAATATAAAATAGCATATTAATGCATATAAAACATCCAAAACAGATAATATAATAGCATGGAATAATAAAAAAAATTTAGATACGTTGGAGACGTATCAAGGGCCTTGAGCGATGACAAGGCAGCGCTCGATCGACTCGGGGCAGACTACCAGGACGCTGAGGCGCACCTCGCCGAGGAGCACCTCAGGCTCGCCGATGGGTGGCACCAGCTTGATGTAGCCGCAAAGATGGGCCAGCGTCAAAATGAGGCAGTCCGCGCAGAGAGCAAGAAGGAAGCCATCGATGCGAGGGCGGCCTGCAAGACTACGCTTGCGAAGGCTGAGACAGCTGCCAAGAACCATGAGGAAGCGGAGGCCAGCTTGAAGGCATTCTAGGAGGAGCGGGCTGCCCAGTCGTAGGTGCTCAAATCATGAGAAGACGACCTCAAAGCACGCGAGCCAAAGCTCGCGGACCGCGAGTCTGATCTGGCGAGGGTGTCGACTGAGTAGGCCGCTGAGCGCGAGCGCCTAGAGACGCTGGGGCGCCAAGTGGCTGATGCTCAAGAGGACCATGTGAAGCACGTCGCCGAAGCCAACGCCCAGCTGGAGGCTAAGGAGAAGAAGGTACAAGCAGACGCTGATGTGAAGGCAGCTGCCGACCGCTCGAGGCTCACCAAAGAGCATAGCAAGGAACTGAAGCTGCAGAAGGACCCCTTCAAGGTGGAGCGTGAGAAACTTCGGCGGGAAATTGCCGGCATCAGAGCGACGCTCGATGAGTCGGAGTCCCGCAGGGCAGCCGCCCAGCAAGCCCCACTTGATTCTGAGGCCAAGCTCGCCCCCTGTCGGCTCTATAAGAGCACTAGTACAGCGAGCTACTATACAAACGGTTTTTAACCCCTTTTCACGACAGCATTTTAAACCGTCGCCTTGCTAGTGTGGGCGATAGGGGGGTCCTTCCCACATGACCCAGAAACCATGGGGGATAGGCCCTCCAGTCACACACGCTGCGCAAAATGAGCTTGTGTGCGATCGTTCTAGACATCGCATACAATTATACAGGCCCAATCATTTCCATTCGTCAGTACAACCCACACAGTGAATCCTAGAGAAACGTTTCCCTTCGTATGTATATCCCACACAGTCAATCCAAGGAATATGTTTTCGCTTGTATGTACATCCCACACAGTCAATCCAAGAAGTACGTTTTCGTTCGTATGTACATCCCACACGATGAATGCCAGACAAACATTTTCGTTCGCACGTACATCACACACAATTTTCCCCATCAAATCATCTGTGATACCGTTGCCATTGCAGACGATATTAACAATTTTACCATTTGCGTTATTGAATGCATCACGCACGGTGCGTAGAATAAACCGTGTGGCATAGTTTGTCCATCACACACACTTTTTATGTGGAAAACATTTGCGCATGGTGGCCTAACGCAAACAGTTTTCAAGAGGAAGTTTGTCGGTGTTCTGGGAACCAGGGTACCCAGACTTGCCTACCTGCGGCCCGCGGCGTGGCTTCCTCAACGGCCTAGTATGACCCATCTACAAGGCTGCCAAGACAAGACCCTCGCAAGGACCCCCTGGCCTCAGGAGGCGGACGACACCAAGACCTCTGGAGGGGGCGGCCGCCCTAGGCTGCCTCCCAAGGAGTGGAGATTTCTATGCAGGTACCAGCCTCATGAGGCTACGATGACGCAAGCCATGACGACCAAGGCCAGGCTGGCGCCAGCGGGCGCAGACGAGGCAGTTTCCTCTTTGGTGCTAAGGGGGCAAGGATAGGCGTGGGTTCCCGAGGAATCTACCAAAGGTTTCCATTCTGGTGCTACGAGACCAAGACCACCAGCACGGCAGGACGGATGTCATTGCCGAGCCCACTACTGCGTCACGACCAGAAGCTTTGCAGGCGAAGACCACCTTTCGTCAGGATAAGATGTACTACTTGTCCCCTTTTAAATTGGCCACTGTGGGATCCCTTCCCGCCTACGTTTTGGGGGAAGAGGACCGAGGCCACTATAAATATAGGTTAGCCACACCATAGAAGGGGTCAACTCATTCTCACCCCCGAGCCCTCGCGAGGTTGTTCATCCTATGTACTCACTACGAAAAAAAACCACTACCGTGATGATACGTGTTTGTCACAATAGGTCGCCTTTTTTTGTCATGCATGTACATCCATGACGATTTTATGATAGAATCAAGCTAGTTTATACCTGTGTTGTCGTAGAAGTGTTCCATGACAATACCAAAATTATCATCACGGAAGTGTCCACTTCCATGACGACAAATGGCGCGTCATGGAAGTGCTTTCGTCAAGGGTAACCGACACATGGCATCCACCGTAACGGGTCGCCGTTAAGCTATCAGTTTCTGGTTTGGATCCGATAACCCGTTAACAGCCCGGACCAATGGGGATTTTCCATGTGTAAAATCATCATTGGCTGGAGGAAACACGTGTCGGCTCCTCGGTGGGCCAGATGTCGTCCGTCCAATGGAGCAGACGTGCCTATGATACGTCGACACGTGGCAAGGCCCAACAGAGGCCCATATAGGTTAAAAAGGCCGGCCCAGTCAAAGGCCCGTAGTATTTACTCAGGTACTAGTGGGCCAGCCCACTAACAGCCTGTTTAAACATGGCCCATTTACGGCCCGAAGCCAGATCTGGCCTGTTAATTGTTCGCCGAATATTTGGGCCCAATTACGGCCCAGTGAAATTTCGGCCTATTAGAGGCCCAATGTAGACATGGGCCCATTTCAGCCCAGTGTGTCTTTTGGCCTGGTAATGGCCCGTGCTGCCCATGGGCCATATATGGTCCGACGCGACATCCGGCCCTCTCACGGCCCGTGATCAAGGTGGCAACAGTTCAGCCCAACGTGACTTTGGGCCTGTTAAAGGCCTATCGTATAATTCGGCCCATTGATGCCTTTACTAAGCTTTCGGCCTCTTAAAGGCCCATGTTATCAATGGGCCAACTAAGGCCCAAGATATGTTTCGGCCTGGTAATGGCCCGTCATATAACTGGGCCAATAATGGCCCGGTCTACATTTCAGCCTGCTGAAGGCCCATCGATGACTAGTGAAAATTAAGGCCCAACATGCATTTTGACCTGCTAACGGCCCATGGTTTCTTCTGGGCCGTAACAGGCCAGCAGAATATTTAGCCTATTAATGGCCTGAAGCTACATGGGCCCGACTAAGCGTTGGGTCCACTAAAGGCCCAACTAAACTTTGGGCCGAATATATGCCTGTGTAAGTTGTGGGCCTGGTGCAAAGTGTGAAGGCCCCAATGGCCTTTCAGGCCCAAGAAAGTTGCAGGACGACCCAATTGTGGCCCGCTAAAATGCAGGCCCGTTAGAGGCGAATGTTTCGGCCCGGTCGACTACATTAGATTTTCGCTGTTTTTTTTCAGATAGCGAATGTTGGCATATATGTTAACTAGTAGGAATTAAGAACAAACCTACTCTATACAATAAAGAAATTACGGCATAGTAACTTAGAATAAACCTACACTATACAATAAAGGATTTATGGTATATTACATCCACTGGACATCGAAGTTCGCCACCAGTGATCATAAAGTGCAACGAAGAAGCAGATTACAAAAATTGGGCGCCATTGCAGCGTAACAAAATAATACTGAACCAACACCACTTCCAAGACAGTTCAAGAAAGGTTAGCCTTGCGCGGGAACTGCTGCGCAAGCTGCTGAGCAAGGCTGTGAGACCGGCCTAGCATATCGTTCATAGCTTCCAGGTGTAGCTGTTTAGCAATGAGGTTCTCATTGGTGTTCTCCACAATCTTTCTTAGAGATAGGACTTCAAGTCGAAGTTGAGTTGCAGAATGCCTTTCTGCTAGAACTTGGGACTGAAGAAGTCGAACTGATTCAAAGAGCGAATTCTGTGAGCTTGTCTGACTGCTAGTCTCAAGTAACTTGAACACTGCATCAAGACAAGACTTTGGGGTTGTCTCGCTATCTTCAAGATGTTTTGCCTTCTTTACTGCAATATATGTTGGCTTTGTCTCACAGCCTTCAGCAGAGTTATGCATGCCATCAGGCATAGCACCCTAAAACAAGTAGAGAGATGATAGGTTTTGCACATGTATAAACAAAGATGGTAACTATGCTGTCAATTCCATCCAATTTCAAATTAGAAAATAAAGAGTAAGTTCAAAATATCAATAGCATAATTTGGCATTATTCATAATGCGGGGAGCTTCACCACACTATTGGATTTCCATGTCAACAAAAAAAGCATATATGAAGGGCAAAGACAATCATTGTATCTATTTTGGTTAATGTGCATGGCATGTTGTTCATATCATCAGTAAGATAAAATAGGAGATGACAAGGTGCAAACGTGGGCTGCTTCAGCACACACTGGATTATAGATCCACAAAAACAAGCATACATATAGGGAGTATTGAGTAATGTGCATGGTATGAATAAGGAATTTGGTTTTACAAGTAAAACTTGGAACTTACAGTTGTTGCGAACATGCATTTTGATAGAAACAGCAAACTAAACAACACTTGACGATAGGGAGTATGAGCAAATTAAACAGCAGTTGAGGATAAAGGCTTTAGAAGGATTGACTTACATTAACAATTAACACCGGCTTTATAATGCCCTTCTCCATGTCAAGGGAAGGATAACTCAAGAATTTCAGCATAGAATCTTCTTCATAAGCATTGCATGTACTCTACATTTTGTAGAGAGTAATTATAGATATGATAATACTGGAAGGGATAGAGGATAATGAAGATAAGATGTAGATTGATGCTACATAATCAACTACCAATCCCTGGAAGTACAAGCATTACAGGAGAAAATGTACTGACAAGAGCAATGGGCTACACTTCTGCACTGGCATTGTCTGTGTATTCAACTTTTTGGTAAGATTTAATATAGATCTGATATTCTTTAGTAAATGGTGGGCAAGGGAGATAAGATGCAGAATTCTACACAATGAACCAATCCCTCTTCCCATAATATAAGAGTGTTTCGAACACTGGTGTACTGTACAAAACGCTCTTATATTATGGGACGGAGGGAGTAGCTGTTAATGTAAGTACAGTGATAGACGACGTTCAGTCCTTACAAGAGGACTGCAGAGCTAAACCTCTTCAAAAGCATTGGGTTGATTCTAAATTTATGTAAGAGTCGATACGGATCTTATAATGTCCACCAAATGGAGGATAACGAGGCTAACATGTGTAGTGATGCTACATAATCAACCAGCTATGAAAGTAAGTATGGTCATACAGGGCAAGAGGTACTCACAAGAGCACTGCAGTGTGCAGTATAGTTGCGAGATTCTGTGGTCCCTTGAGAATGAATGTTCTTCTGCAAACAGTTTTCGTACAAGTGAGACGTTAAGGCACATGCAGAAATGTAGTTCAAATTGTGATGTGATATCATAGACAGTACCTTACGCTGCAGACGAGACCAATGGGTAACAAGATTATTCCAGTCACTGTCTGATAAATGTAGCACCAGAGACTTTACAGAAATTTCGTTTAGAGGCTTGCCATCTAAGTGCGCTTGCCTCAGGTAGGAACGATACTTCATCAACGAGTGCTTGAAAAGCGCAACCAACCCTTGCTCGTCTTGACTATCCAGTTTGGTCCTCGCCTATTTAAAAGAATGAAATCTTGTGTCTTCTGTCAGCAGAAACATATGCAGTAATTACCATGAATAACATTAGTACATTACTTACGCGTAAGTTGCGGAGGAAGATTGGAAATTGTTCTTTGTCTGTGGTATAATCTTTCCATGAAGGAAAGATGCACACAAAGTTCATGACAACAATATAAGCTTCATCTTCTAAACTGGGAAGAAGTGGAACAGGAGTCCTATTTGCTGCAATTGGGGCTCTCTCTCGTTCGAAAAGGGATTTGGCAACTGGATTTGGTGTACTCTTTGCTGGAATGGGGGTTTTGCATCGTAGAGCTGGTGCTATGTCAACTGGCATCATCATACTGTTTGCGGCAGTTGGGGTCTACTGAGTTGGGGCATCAGAGATGCCTAGTGTAGTAGGGCTAGAGTCTGCTAGAGTTGTGGCCGTGTTTTCAGGGTCTGGTGATATTGCAACTACACCTAATGGGCTATTTGATTTATCAGGTGTCACTACCTTTTCCAAATACTTTGTTCGTGCTCCTCCGCGATCAGCAATCGCCCTCTTCCTTTTGAACATCTGATACACAAGAACAACATTTGAATGGATAAATATGGTATGATGACAGATGGAATATGTACTGAAAATGGATAGGCAGGGTGTATTCACATAAACGATGTGTAAACTAAGCTAATGGTAGTGCAACAAAGTAGAAGCAATGCAAATCATCAGTTGCAAGATATGTGCGACCAATATAACCTTGGAAAGTTAGAGCAAGCACCTTGATGGGTGAATAAGATAGGGCATTTGCCTCTGACTCCTCCACTAGGGATCTACATTGACTTAGGTCTCCCTCTAGCTCAGAATCACTGTTAGGATCATATTCTGAGCATGAATTTGTAGGTGGAGAGCATTTGCATTGCATTGCATCCAGACTTGATTTCAGTCCCTTAATGCCAAGTTTGAGAGCCATGGCATTGTTCTGCTTTATTCTTTTCATTTGCGCAAGCTCATAATCATTATGATGCTGTCCAGTATCTGAGATTCATGAAAACTTAAAAAGTAGTCAGATTATCTATGGAATGCATTGCGGATTCAACTCGAAGAGTGTCTCCCTATAAACCCCTGCGTATGCAATGTTCACCCCCCAACTGTGCTGACCAGACCACACACAGAAATACAAACCTCTTATGTCTCTATAATAGGCAGACACACATTTCAAAACTAAAGTAGGAACATTAGAATCATATCAAATTCGTATTTGAACAAATAAACTAAGGAATTATGAGTGGCATAATGTTTAGCTTCAAGGGTTAAGTGCTGGTAGTGCGACACAAAGCAAGTAGGCAGATTGTATTCCATGTAAAAGATCGTAGTCTATGTAAAAGGTGGATATGACACTTTCTTTCTATACAATGCAGTGTTCGTTGCCCACACATGATGAAAGAGATCACACAGAGAAATACTATTCACTCATATCTGCGGTTCCAGTATTTTGAAACAGGGTGGTCCACCCTAAAAGAATATTGACAACAAATATGACAAGGCAAGCATAGAGGTAGTGAATCAATCATTACTTGTGAGCTTACTAGGACAAGTATGCAGAATTGTAACTGCAGTAAGAGACCGTCCAAAATCTGAATCAAGAAGTTGGCCTAGCACTTATTGTTTGCAACTAATCGACGTGAATAATGGATATCATATCGAATGAGTAAGAAAGACAAGTAAAATTGTCAACAAACCTGGCCTGTAGTAGTAATCTGGGTCAATGTCACTATGACCAACAATCCAAAATGACTACTGTCTGTTCCTAGGGCCAGAATTTTGAAACCCTGTGAACTTTACAGGTACTAAAGATTACTGAAATACATCTGAACCATTAAGTGTAGGTAGCACTCAGTACACAACAAACCCTAATGACAGTCCTGCCTAATGAGTATTGAATCAATTAGAAAATGGGTGATGAGGAGTGGCTACTGAGTGTTGAGGACGTATCTCAGGATAAATCGGGTTGGCTTAGCGGCTGCTGCACGCCTGAGCCCTGAACGGACTGGGAAGGTAGGCACGGCGGCGCGCCCGGGCAGCGGTGACGCTGTTGGGCGAGCGGCTCCTGACCTCCTGTTAGTCCGGCGTATCCTCATAGAGTCATGCCTTCCGGGGATGGCAAGTCACTAGCGAGGCAGGCGGCTGGGGGCAAGTAGAGATCGGAAGCGCAACAGAACAAAGGGGAATCAGGACCTGGGCCGATCCAAAGTCCCAGGGTGGGCCGCGGCCCACCGTGGGCATCCTGTAGATCCACACCCGAGTGGCATACATGCATTTTCGAAACTAAATTAGGAACATTTAGCTGACCAATTAAACGACTCTATTTTAATAATATCAAATTCGTATTTGAACAACTAAGCTTGTTTAGCTTGATGGGTGGAGTAGTGCTATTATGACATGAAGCACGTATGCTGATCGTATAGTGATCATAAAAGGGGGGAAACCCTAAGCATGATCAATTAAACCCTATTATGACTGTGCCATGTCAGATTTGAAGCTGCAACCCGTAGAAATGCTATTTAGCAACCATTGTTTGCTTCGAACTAAGAACTAAATTCTAAGAGCTGAAAAGAAAGTACAGTAACCAAGTTACGATCTATTTTCTAGTTGAGATCAAAAAGTTGAGCAGATATGAAGTAGTACCACCTCTCTTGCGGCGTCGTGTAGGCATCGGGGGTGTGATGGTTTTCGGTGGCATTGAAGCAGATCTGCGATGGTAGACGGGTGCATTGGGGGATAAGTCCCATTGCGGTGGACGAGAAGGTCGTGGGAGTGGCCCCGGCAAGGAGGACGACGACACCAATGAAGCGAGAGGACATGATGCAAGGCTCCTGGTCCGTCGCCATGGATGAGAAACTTCCATCTCTAGCAGTGGACGACGCGGTCTTGGTAGGCACTCTGGCATGGTGGAGGACAACGACGATGGATGGGGTGGAGGACGGCGGCGATGGATAGGGTGGCAGATGGAGGAGGCTGGTGTGGGGATGGTGTTCTAGCGCAGACGGTGTATGAATGGGAAAATGGAGGGAAAGGTATGGGGAACCATGTTTTTGGGATGCGCCTGTCTGAAATATGGGAAAGTTACGAACTTAGCCCTCGTTTAAAATTTGGATGTCTTGTCGGTTGCGGATAGGACGGTAATCTCGCATCTCCCCAATATTTGCCCAGAGCAATTTCGGGTGACGAGAGGGTGTTTTGGCGCCCATCGTTGGAGCCCACGGTGTATGAACGGGGCTGACACGTAGGGCGGTTGTGTCACGTCTGAGTGAAGTTACAAACCTGCCCCTATTGAAAATATTTGCCTACATCGATTTTGGCCGAGTCGAGTTTGTTTTGCCGCCCACCGTGTATGAATGGGGAAATGGAGGGAGAGACAGAGGTCTTTCGGACGAGCTTGAATCAAATGTGTTTTGCCGCCCACGTTTGGCGCCCACCGTGTCTAAATGGGCTCAGAGGCAGTCGTGTCACGTCTAATTGAAGTTACTAACCTACCCCTATTGAGAGCAGTGGAAATCGGGCCGATGGATTGTCCGTGTAAGGGGTAGATAGTAATTTCCATCTCGCAAACACTGGCTTCGGGCAGCCGACGTGGGAGTGGATATTTTACCGCTTCTTTCAAATTTTGGGACAATAAGCATCCACGTTTACCCCGGCAACTAAATTCGAATCCATTTTGTATTCTTATACGAATCTTGTCGGTGTTCTAAATATTGGGCCTTTAGTACCCCATACTTGTGCACGGGCAGTTGTAGCCATAACTGTGGCAAGGCTTGTCAGGGGAACAACTGAAGATCGATCCAAGGTTATCAAGAGACATCCACGCCAAGGATCAAAAGATAAGGAGGACTGAAGACCAAGGGCTCGGCTCCCGTCAAGATCTTGCCGGGGTAGCCCGCCAAGCCCGGCAAGATTCGCACTTGACAAGGTTCCGCCACTGTGCCACCGCTCCAGTACAGCGACCGGCCTGGCATTCTGGCCCCACCTCTGGATGCGTGGCAAGGCACTAGTGGAGGTGATCTTATGCGGTGCTGATGGGATGGCCCCTTTTTCCATCCCCAAGAAAGTAGGGACACCTAAACGGACACCTCACGGTGCATTAAATGCATTTGTCCAAAACCGTCAGTGGTTAGGTATGATAACCATGTAGCTACTTTACACCTCGCAAATGAGCAGTTCGCCACTATGGTGACCCCTTTGATCATATAAAAGGAGGCCCAAGGCAACTGCAATAGAGGAGGAGGAGGACTCTCAGCCCATTCTGCATGCGTAGCTGCTGCTTGAACGTACTGTTCATCGCAAGCGCTCCAAGAACTGGGACGAATCACTGATAATAAACTAAAGCAGGAGTAGGGTTTTACGCTGATCAGTGGCCCGAACCTGGGTAAAAATCCCCTCGCGTTGATCATCAGTTCTGCTCTTTGTGTGTACCTCTCTCCCTGCCAAACCGTAAAGGGGTCCCTTGGATCCCATAGGTGTCGTACGCCGACATCTTTCTGTTCTGCTCTTTGTGTGTAATTCAGATGCACTTTCCCCGGGAGAGCTCGACAAACAACACTGCGGAGTACGAAGGCTTGCTTGCCGGTCTCAGGATCGCGGCGGACCTTGGTATCAAGAAACCCATCATCAGAGGCGATTCGCAGCTTGTTGTCAGGCAAGTCAACAAAGATTATCAGAGTCCATTGATGCAAGCTTATGTGGATGAAGTGAGAAAAATGGAAGAGCGCTTTGACGGTCTGCATACAAAGCACATTCCTCATGCTGAAAACAGTATCGCCGATGACCTGTCAAAGCATGCTGCCCTTAAGTTGCCTATGGAACCAGGAACTTTTGTGCTGCATTTGACTCAGCCATCTGTAGTGCCATCAATAGGGCATGCAAAGAGAAGGAAGTTGAATTCTGGTCAGCACTTTCCGGCAGAGCTCCCGGGAGCCGCCGGCAAGGAAGTTGCCGGAATCAGCGGCAAGCCTGCCGGGAAACAACAGGCTCCAGCAGGGGCTCAGGCCCTTGCCATCGAGACAAACGTTCCCCCGGCAGAAGATATGCCTTTAGTCCTAGTTGTCGAGCCCCAGGCTCCAGCTTGAGCACAACCCATTGTCCATTTTCTTCAGACAGGGGAACTCCCTGAGGAGCAGGCAGAAGCGGAAAAAGTAGCCCGTCAGTCTAGCATGTACCAGTTCGTCGATGGCGTTCTGTACAGAAAGAGATTGAACGGTGTGAAATTGAAGTGTATTCCTCGGGAGGATGGACTGGAGCTGTTGGCAGAGATACATGGAGGCATATGTGGCTCTCACATAGGATCAAGAGCGCTTGTCGAAAAGGCATTCCGACAAGGTTTCTTTTGGCCCACTGCTCTCCAGGATGCAACTGCACTAGTAACCAAGTGTGAAGCGTGCCAGTTTCATTCGAAGAAATCACATCAGCCAACTCAAGCTCTTCAGACAATCCCTCTCTCCTGGCCATTTTCGGTCTGGGGGCTCGACATACTGGGCCCTTTTCCCCGTGCTACCGGGGGCTTTGAGTACTTGTACATTGCAATCGACAAGTTCACAAAGTGGCCGTAGGTGGAAGCGGTGAGGAAGGTGACAGCACAATCAGCCGTCAAGTTCTTTAAAGAGATAGTTTGCCATTTTGGTGTGCCCAATAGGATCATCACCGACAACGGCACACAGTTCACAAGTCGCACCTTCATGCAATACGTCCAAGACCTTGGCGGCAAAGTTTGTTTTGCCTCTGTTGCTCACCCGAGAAGCAACGGACAAGCGGAGAGGGCTAATGCTGAAGTGTTGCGCAGTCTCAGGACCAGAACTTTCGACAAGCTGAGAAAGTGCGGAAGGCGCTGGATTGATGAGTTGCCGGTGGTTCTTTGGTCAATCAGAACGACACCAAATTGAGCCGCTGGCCAGACACCCTTCGCTCTAGTCTACGGAGCGGAAGCAGTTCTCCCCACGGAACTCATATACGGGTCACCTCGAGTGCTCGCTTATGATGAGCTTGAGCAAGAGAAACTGCGACAAGATGACGCTGTGCTCCTTGAGGAGGATCGTCTTCAGGCTGCTGTGCGAGCTGCATGCTACCAGCAAGCTTTGCGCCGCTACCATAGCCGCAAAGTTCATGCCCGAACCCTTGAAGAAGGCGACCTTGTTCTTCGGCGGATTTAGTCCGCCAAGAATTCAAACAAGTTGACGCCGAAGTGGGGAGGCCCTTATCGGGTAGTACGAGTCACCAGGCCCGACGCTGTCCACCTGGAGACCGAGGATGGCGTTCCAGTGAGCAACTCCTGGAATATCGAACATCTTCGCAAGTTTTACCCATAAGGCGCGGCTGCCGGGGGCCCCCGGCAACCTCCTTTTGTACAAGTCTTGCCGGCGAGGCATGTAATCCTTTGTACAAAGCCAGGCGCAGACCCTGTGCGCAGTTGAATAAGCTTAAGTGTTGTGCATTTCTTGTTGATTTCCATGTTTATATATATGCATGTTTGTCTGAGATATTGTATGACACTTGCTCCAGGTAAGACTAACGAACCGCCAAGGTTCCATATCTTTATTTTCTCTTCTTTCTTTTTCTCAAAGGATAGAAGGCTCCCTCGCGTGCAAGTTTGCCGGGGGGTGGGGGAGGAAGGTATGGATACCAATGGGCGATGTTCAGAATTGATTTCTTGCCGGAAGGAATACGGCGACAGAAAGCTAAGTTCGAAACTTTGAGCAAGTTTTTCAATTTTCACTATCAGGCTATTTTCTTTGGACGATTTCAGCCCTTGTATGGAAAACCTGCACGCGAAGGAACCCTTGTCATAATTGGTTGCGCCCTTGTTCTGTTTCGAGTCCGCTCAATAGTATAAGTGGCTGCGCCAAGAGCGCCAAGGTGTCTTGCCGGCCGCTGCACCTCCAGCAGGCTGCTGAAGTCCCGCACCCAACGCTCATGGCAGGTTGCGCGCCGACAAGTTTCCAGTAAGCGTAGGGCGCAAACATACGGAAATAAATCGGACAAGGGAAATAGCATGCATATACTCAATCATAGCAAGTTATATTACATCAATAGTTGCCGCAGTTCTAACCTAAGACTAAATTGTCTTTGACATGGAATGGTGGCGGCAAGAAAAAGCGAGACGGTTAGTCCCTGCGCTGGCCTTCGACCCTTTTGATAGAATCCACCTTCTCGAGGATGGGCGTGACAAGCTTCTCAAGGGCCTGGAGATCTGCATCCTTCGGCAAGTGGTCGAGCATGTTGGTGAGATCGATGCCGGGGTTCTTCTGCACCACCTTGATGAGCACCTTGTGGAGGACGGCCCGGCAAAGTTTGCGGGATTCTTTGGCCAGCTGGGTCGCTCGGTTGGACTGGAGCAGCTTCAGAGCATCAATGATGCTTTCGAAGAACATGGTCAACCTGGCGCTCAAGGATATTCTTTCTTCAGAAGAATACCTGAAGTTTTGCAAGCCCTCCCGGCCCATGGTTGACAGCTGTGCTGTGAGCTTCTCCGCGGTGTCAACAAGGCGTTCAGTCCAGATTTGCACGCCTTTCTCATAGTCAACTTGGGCGGCGGCAGCGCTCTTGAGCAGGTTCCTCTCTTCCTGGAGATCTTTGCTCAGGGCCTTCTCGCGGGCCCTGCCGTCCTTGAGAGACTTCTCCAGCGTGGTCAGCTTCAGCCTCAGATCGGCAATGGCATCGTTGGCTGAAGAGAGCTACTTGGTCTTGTTGGACATAGCAACTTGCATCTCCGCCAGGCTGTGGAGAGTTTTCTCCCTCTCACTTTTGAGCGTCGAGAGCTCCTTGTTGTGCTCCTCAAGATCCACTTCCAGCTTCTTCACCTTGTCGCTCAGCTCGTTCTTGGTGGCCTCTGCGGCCTCGGCAGCATCGACGGCTTCCTTGAGCTTGCTGGCGTGATCTGCAGTTGTAGCTTCGAGCGCCTCCTTGTGCTTCTGCTCCAGCTCCTGGGTCCGCTGCGTGACAAGTTTCTCAATCTCTTATTCCTTGCCGCGGAGTTTGGCGGCAAGTGCCTGCTCGTGCGCGGCAAGGTCTTCTTCATGAGCGTCAAGCCCAATGCGGCGCTGCATCAAGAGAGCTTCTTCTGCGGCAACCTTTTGCGCAGCTTCCTCTTGCGCCCTTTCCATATCAGATTGCTTCAAGTGGAGCTCCGTCCAGCTTTGGCTCACTTGTTCCCGGCTAGCAGTCAATTCTTGAAAGGCCTCAGCATACCAGATCTGCATTTGCTCGACGCGTTTCTGGAAATCCGCCTCAGCTACTTCGACAACTGCAGCTATGGCGTCTACCTTCTCCTTTCCAGCACGGTGGAGCGCCTGGAGCTTGCAGAAGTTATCGCCCATGGCCTGGAGGAGCCGATCTTCCTCAGATTTGCCGCTACTGGCGCTTGGTTCATCGACAATCTTGAGCTCGGCAGCGATGATGACTTCTTCATCAAAAGTTTCTCCTTCGGTCGGCGCCCCAACGCTTGCCGTCCCCGGTAAGTTGACGAACAGGTTGTCGCCAACCTTGAGATACTTGCTCGATGAGGGAGCCTCGGATGTCGATGGTTGATCTTCGGCAAGCGTCTCACCGGTGGCTGGGGGCTCTATGGCCGGTGTAGCGCCTGGCGCTCCTGCGGTAGGAATGCCGACAGTACGGTCATCGACCTCCTCGCCGGCCCTCTCGGCAGGTTTCTTGGCGGCCTCCTCGGCAGCAGCCTCGCTGGCCTCGATGGTGGCATCTTTGGTGGCCTCGCTAGTGGTGATTTTGTCAGCTTCAGTGGCAGCATCTCTGGCGGTCTCCTCGATGACCACGTCGATGTCCATATGTTCCATCACAGGGAATCCTGAATGACGAAGGAGGGAAACAAAATCAAATCAAGATCAAAGTTCAGAAAGGTAAAGGAAAGAATCACAAGTGCTCTGAGGAAAGCAGTCACCTGTGTCGAGCTGATGAGGAGTAGTTTCATCCCTACCGGCAACATTGGTTGCTGGGGAAAGGTTGCCGGTGCCCATGTTCACTGGCTCCTCCTCCTCCAAGGTAGGCTCGTCGGTGGGAGCTCTTGCCGGAGATGCGCTTGCGGGCGGCGCGGTTGACGGGGGCGGCACGACGGGGGCGTCTTCCAACGACTCTCCTTGTTGCCGTTCTTCTCCTGCAAGCCCAAAAGATGTAAGCGGCAAAGGTAGAAACCTTAGCACCCGCCAGCGGAAAACGAGTAGTGAACTCACGCTGGGGGCTGTGCTGGGGGCTGCGTCGAGGGCTAGGCTCCGGGCTGATGGTGATAGTCTCTGGCGCGCTTGTAGAGCTTGTCGGTGGCTCGTCACTTGTGGAGATTTCTGCCCTCTTCTCCATCCTTTCCGCCAAAGTTTCTGCCTCCCTGCAGAGACAAGACAAAGCAAGGCGATGAGATCAACTGAATTCAGAATTTGGGAAATAAAGACTGTGACAGGATACATACTCTTCCTCTTCCCGTTCCGGGCTGAAGCCGGAGATGTCGAAGTCAACCTCCGTTGCAGTGTCCGTATAGGGAGGCGGAGGAGGGGTCCTGGGTCGCTTGGCTGCGGCAGGTGCAGGGGGTTGGTGTGGCTCTGCCGCCTCAGCTTCCGGTGCTGCTGTGTGAGATGCCCCTGCCGCCCCAGTGGTTGCCGCAGGTATGTGTCTCGTGCGCCGCGCGGGTTGCTGTCGAACCCCTTGCCGTGGTGCAGCCTTGCCAGCCGCCCCCTTGCCGGGAGCCTCGCTGCTCGAAGAGGTTTGGCTTGCTGGGATGCCAGAGGCAGCTTTCCGAAGGACGCCCTTTGCCTTCTTTGGAGCTGGGGGCTCCTCCTGCGGCTGCTCTTCGGCTGCGTCCTCGCCTGATGAGCTCTCAGCGGCTGCGCCGCTCTGTTCCCCGGCAACCTCATCCTCCCCGGCAGGTTTTTCCTCCAGTACGACTTCTGCGTCGCTGGTTTCCCATTCTGTGAAGCCAACGTTGCCGGCCTCCGCGGCAAGATTCGCCTCCTCCACTCTAGTGGCAATGTACGCCACTTCTTCATCAGTGGTGGCGCGGATGAGGTTTGTTTCTTCCCGGACGGCCCTCTCCGACAAGTTGTCGAAGAACTTTTGTGCCTCCTCCACAGATGGCTCGGCCCAGGTCGCATCAAGGCCATGGGCGTTGAACATTGGCATTGCGGCAATGATCGACCCCAGGGCGGAGTTGTTGCACAAGGGAACATTTCTTGCCGACAATTTATGCTTGTCTTCGCGTTGAAATAGCCGATGGCGAAGAGCGCCAAGATGCATAATCGTCAAGTTGTTGTTTTGTCCGGGGCGCAGCCTCATGATATCTGCCGCGTTCCGAAACTCCCAGGCCGGCCTCCCCTTATTCTGTAGAGGGGCGATGCGTCGGCGAAGAAAATCAGAGCCTATCATCTCTATTGTGAGCCCGGCGGCTTTCAAACGGAGAATCCTGGTCGTGGCGATTATGAGCCTGTCATCTTGAGCATCAAGATCGGTCCAATCCTCGCCGCAGACCGCCTTCTGCCGTCGGGGTGAACAGAAGGGATGGGGGTCTACTTCCTTAATCCAGCACAACTCGGACCACCATTCTTCCCACTTCTCGCGGTAAACCCCGTCCGGATATATCTCCTTGTTCCATGCCCTTGGGATCCAGGCAATAGAACCGGCATGGGCTTCCCCTTTTTGGACGCGAGGAATGATGTAATGGTGGAAGAGGGCGGTGTTGGGAACTACTCCGGCAAAGTTTTCGCAAAGATGGGCGAAGATAGCCATGCAAGTTACGGCATTCGACGTGAAGTCCAAGAGATGGAAGCCGTATGTATACATGATATCGTTGAAGAAATTAGAGAATGGAGGACAGAGCCTGCAGTAAAAATAAGCGGCGAAGAAGGGATATCTATCAGGGCCGCTTTTGGAAGAAGAACCTGGGACCACGCAAGTCGCGGGGTGAGCTTTCGTCTCCCTCGTCCACATGCACTGGTACTGGTTCCTCAAGGCTTCCGTGTCGAGCGTCGGAGCAAAGACGACGTACTTCTTCCGCATCTTCACCAACTCGCTCTCTGGGGCATCAGCCTTTGTCTCCTTGACCTTACTCTTGCTAGCCTTGGGCGGCATGGTGGTTGCGAAGGCGGAGGCCGAGGATGGAGCGGGTGTGGAGGCAATGAGCGGATGAGGGGAAGTTCTGCTCTAGGCTCGGGAGAGAGAAGGTAAAGGCGGATTTCAGATTGGAAAGAAGAGGGGGTGAAAGGGCAGCGCCTTTGCGGATTCCTTTTTATGGGGAAGGAGCGAGGCCGCCTCTTTTACTGCCCAATGTGAACACGCCTATACGAGCGCGCTACGGCCGTGGCCGTTCAGCGCACGCTTCCCACGTCGCGCATTCAACGCGCGTAGTGGGGAAGCGCAGTAAGCGGAATGATTACAAGCAGTTAATCCCTGCCACGCGTTCCCGTGCACTATTTGGGCCTAGCCCAACAACGCCTCGCACCCGTGTGTGGCCTAGGCCTGGGGGCTCCTGTCGGTGTACTAAATATTGGGCCTTTAGTACCCCATACTTGTGCACGGGCAGTTGTAGCCATACCTGCAGCAAGGCTTGTCGGGGGAACAGCTAAAGCTCGATCCAAGGTTATCAAGAGACATACACGCCAAGGATCAGAAGATAAGGAGGACTGAAGACCAAGGGCTCGGCTCCCGGCAAGATCTTGCCAGGGTAGCCCGCCAAGCCCGGCAAGATTCGCACCCGACAAGGTTCCGCCACTATGCCATCGCTCCAGTACAGCGACCGGCCTGGCATTCTGGCCCCACCTCTGGATGCGTGGCAAGGCACTAGTGGAGGCGAGCTTGAGCGGTGCTGATGGGATGGCCCCTCTTTCCATCCCCAAGAAAGTAGGGACACCTAAACGGACACCTCACGGTGCATTAAATGCATTTGTCCAAAACCGTCAGTGGTTAGGTATGATAACCATGTAGCTACTTTACACCTCGCAAATGAGCAGTTCGCCACTGTGGTGACCCCTTTGATCATATAAAAGGAGGCCCAAGGCAACTGCTACAGAGGAGGAGGAGGACTCTCAGCCCATTCAGCATGCGTAGCTGCTGCTTGAACATACTGTTCATCGCAAGCGCTCCAAGAACTAGGACGAATCACTGATAATAAACTAAAGCAGGAGTAGGGTTTTACGCTGATCAGCGGCCCGAACCTGGGTAAAAATCCCCTCGCGTTGATCATCGGTTCTGCTCTTTGTGTGTACCTCTCTCCCTGCCGAACCGTAAAGGGGTCCCTCGGATCCCATAGGTGCCGTACGCCGACAAATCTTTATAAATCTTTCTATGTGTTTTTATATATCTTCAAAAGCACAACAAAGATGTATTCCACTGTCATATATGAATATGATTTACAAATGCCGATACTCGAATTCAGAAGCTAGAATCTAGTTTAAGGCGAATTCGAATATTTGAAACCACTTTATGTCCAACTCAAGTGTCACACGCAGCATAATGTGTACTCCCATTTAGATATGTACACAAGCGATGTCTCAAGATTCAAAATACCAAGTCAATCAACCAATAATGTACAAAACTAATAGACATATAAACACTTACAGAGTATATGGATCAATAATATCAACTAACATACATAAACCAGGCCGCTGTACTTTTTTGCTAGAAGAGCATCAATTTTTTAGCGAAGCTAGTACAGCATCTTGGCCCTTTCAGATGCGTGCCACTTAATGACCATCTATACTACTATTATTGCTAAATGCACATTTAGCCCGATTGGCATATTTGTAGGTCTGGCACAGCAATCAAAATAAAATGTCTCAGAGTCTTATCAATTAATACAGACTCATGCTCAAAAAAAATTACAAACCAAAAAACAAAAAACAATTATTACATGATCTCTAAAACAAATGGTTTGATCGATTACATGAACAAACAACACAAAGGTTATTCAACAATGGAAAAAACATTTCACCTATGATTTACCAAGTGGGAATTTAATTTCCTTTTTTCCTTCAGGACCTTAACAATGTGGTCAGTCTCAGCTAGCTTCGTTTTGAAATCCACCAAATATTTAATGGTTGTCTCGAGTACTGCTTGTGATTGTGCTATTTGCTTCCTCAACATGTCAACTTCATCTCTAAGTGTAGAAGCAGAATCTCTTTCTACCAATAGTTTAGCCTCTAGAGCATCAGCAGTTGGCAATTCATGATGCACAATTGGGCCGGTGCCACTGCTGTGGGATGATACAACGTCCATGGGGACCTCGCTCTTTGATCTTGGGCTAACCTGTTTTGCCATTAAAGTTTCGATTGGATTCCAAAAAGTTGAAGTTAGCAAAACATCTCAACTAGGAGTTAGAACAGCAAAACAGTTAAACAAACAAGGAGTTAAAGAGTTTCGATTGGATGCTGAAAAGTAGTTATTAACATCATTGTAACCAGTTGCAGCAGCAAAGCAGTTAAACAAACAAGTTTTGCAAAAGGTACCTGTTGTGGCATTGGAGTTTCTCTTGGATCCTCAAAAGTTGAGTAGCCAGTAACGTGATTAGAGCAACCGGTTGCAGCAGCAAAGCAGATAAACAA
This sequence comes from Thinopyrum elongatum, assembly GCA_011799875.1. Taxonomy (NCBI): domain Eukaryota; kingdom Viridiplantae; phylum Streptophyta; class Magnoliopsida; order Poales; family Poaceae; genus Thinopyrum; species Thinopyrum elongatum. The sequence continues at coordinate 302,775,994 of CM022300.1, forward strand.
ACAAGTTTTGCAAAAGGAACCTGTCATGGCATTGGAGTTTCTCTTGGATCCTAAAAAGTTGAGTAGTCAGTAACTTGATTAGAGCAACAAGTTACAGCAGCAAACATATTACACAAATATATTTTTGAAAATGTACCTACTATGCAATTGGACTTCCAATTGGATCCGGAAAACTTGAAGTTGGTAAGATGATTACATCAACAAGTTACAGCAGCAAACCAGGTAAACAAGGAAGTTTCTGAAAACATACCTGTTGTGCCAACGGAGTTTCAGTTGGATCCTGCAAACTTGAATGTTAGCAATCATAAATAAAGTGTTGCAAGAGCCATAAGAAACTAACATCAAACTAGTAAAACTAACCAGTTTTGGCAACATATTTAATTACACATGAACTAGTAAAACTAACAAGTTCTTGGCAACGTATTAAAGTAACAAGTCGGTACCGTTTACCAACAACACAGACATCTGTTAATTTCTTTGATGTAAGCAAAATGATTCCAACACATATATATATATAAGTTAAAAAGATGGTGTCCCTCATATAAACCTGACAGTTGTCTATCTCTGAACATGCAAACATTACTAGTGCTACAAGTGATAACAACAAACCATTTAAACAAACAGGGTATCGAACCTAAATTACACGTGAATTTTGCTGCACCCTAGAAGTACATATGACCAGCTATCTACGTGCTTATGTAGCTATTTAAGTTCAGACAAACAGGTAATTCTTAACAGTAAGTATCAAACACATAGATAGGTGCAGTCTATAATAGGATTAACAGGCTATGGCATTATGTAATTAGTAGCAAACTAAATTAAGCCAAGCAACATAATTGAACAATTTTGCAATAAGTGGCTAACTAAAATTCCGAGAAGCAGGTAACTGAACTTACGCTAGCTCTTTGTACAGACACACTACAATTTCTTTTTCACTTACAAGGTTCTACGAAGGAGTCCATGGCATATATCGCCTCGATACATAGTCCCAATACTTCATTCTTCCCACACTGCATTGGTAAGCCGAATGGTTAATCTGATAAGATGGTGCGTCCTTGATATGTTATATGAGGACGGGTTGTCAGACTAGTTGTAGCAACACACATCACACTGGCTTTTACTGTATATTTCATGCGATTACATTTGGCATATCAAGATCTAAGCAATCTACAATAGGATGAAAAGACTGGCATCCTTCACATTATTGGTGAACTCAGTTCATAGAAACAAGCAATTCAACCATTCTGTGGGTAAATCAAAAGCGCCACTGGAATATTTTTCACTACCCCAATCATACACGCAAAAAGGGGCAATGCCACCGTAGGGGCTGGTATGGGCGGCCGCCTCGGGTGGCTGGAAAGTGTGCACCTAGTTTGAGTCATCCAGGTTGGCCCAGGCTAGTTTTGTTCGTCCCAGCGCAAGAGCAGGCAATGTAAAAAATGAAGAAAAATGTTTCAATTTGGATGGGCCAATAATGTAAGTGCAAGGCAGGCCCTATAGCAGGCTCGTGGCCCAAATGAGCGCCTCCCATATCGATCGACAGCAGGAAAAATCCCAATTCGTTCACTCCAGCCTCCAGTCTGGTTCCCTCCTAACCTAGCCACCGCTGGACAGACCGACACAGCACTTCCTCGCGTGCTCATTGGACGCCGGTCGCCGGGCTTCAAGCGAATGGAAGGACAAGAAGATGAAGATCCAACCCTGGGTGTAGCCTGCGTGGGAGGCAGCGGCGGCAGCACGGGCATGGCATCGAGCTTGTGTAAATGGACATTTGCAGCCTACAAGAGCAGCATGCGCAACGAGCAGGTACATCACATCCCTGATTATATCTAATTCAATTGTTCAATTTCTGGCCAATAGTTAAACCTGACGGTGTTGTAAAACTTCTTGTATGTAGGGAATCTATAAGAAAATGAAACCAATTTCTGCTTATTTTATAACTCCCCCAATCAATATTGAACTGACTGAACCTGATGTGTCTAATCAAGTTTCCGGTGCAAACATACAAGCTCATGTTGTTCTTGAGCCTGAAGTGTCTAATGAACAGACTGCTAATGAAGGATTTGATGCAAACATTTTACTTGCTCTTGGTGATGAACATATAGTGTCTAATGAGGGATCTAATGCAAGCATTTTGCAAGCTCCCATTGGAGGATTTAGTGTCTAATGATGATCTGCTATGTTGAGAGAGAGATAGAGATTTGCAGGAATTGATGACAACCAAATTATAGTACATTTTCATGGCTTGAGGAAACATCAAGGCCATCTACCAGAAAGTCCCCGTATCATGACAACGTAGCATAAGTACTTTTCTAATCTGTTGTTTGAAACTATTGGCATACTTGTGTAGGATAGATATATTGATATGCAGTTTGCACACTGGTTATAGGTGCAATTACACTTCGATATTTTCAGCCAGAGAACGAATAATTCAAGCAGGTACAGTCCATGTTAGTAGTCCTTGTACACCATGTTGCATTTTGTGTTTTTTGGTGCTTACATCATTTAGTGTTTTATAATCTGGAACTACTTTGGATCATTAGCTGGTTTTCAAAGTGCATGTAGCTTCACATTTCTCAAGTTATGTTGATTTCTGGAGTGCAAGTGCATTCGTATTTTTTAAGTTAAATTTTCACCCCTGGTAACTTGAATTCGTGGATCCGCCACTGCACACAAATCATACACGTAGGCTAGTACGAATTAAATGAAATGCAGGGACTTACGCTAGCTCGTTATACAGGCTCACTGCAGCTCTGCTTGCGCTTGGAATGTTCCATGTACAAGTCCATGTTACCACTTGTTTGGATGTGCAGGCCTTGTGCTCCTTGCATCCCCCTCTGCATTTTTGACATGGCGAATGGTTGATCAAATAAGAGGAATTGACCTTGCTGTTGTACCGGAGGACAGGTACTTACAAGGTTATACCGGTGTGCAGGATGTGTACCAGATCCCGTAGCGCCGTCATGCTTTGCTAAAAAATGGTTTTGCTTGTTGCAGATGATATCTCCAGAAGAAATAAGAGTTAAAGTCAAAGTTGCATAGGCGTGTAAGCTAAGAGGGCAATAAAAGGGTATCCAAACATCGTCGGAACAGTGCACAAGGGAGTGATATGTGGATACCTAGTTCGGGCCGGCATTTGGGCATGCTTGCCTAGCTAGAGTGCGGGTCACTTCAGAGCCGTTGAGGGTGATGCGCTGGTGTTGGCTGGCCGCGCACAGATGCAGATCTTGAGCGGTAGCAGAGCGCTATGATGCGGTGGACGAGACCGTTGGTGAAGCCGCAACGGCCTCGGGGAGTGGAGGTGCAACGATGTGCTTGGTGAAGTAGCCCCGGTGAGGTGGGAGACGGCGTCGGTGAAGCGCACCTGATGCAGTGGAAGTCGGTGTCTGTGAGGCACATCGGTTGCAGCGGCTGACGTTGTCGGTAACCACCTAGTGCAGTGGACGAGGGCGTAGATGAGGTAGCTTCGGTGCGGTGGTGAAGCACGACCGTCGTCTTCATCGTTGTCGTCTGGCACAGAGGTGGGGAAAGAGACGAGACGAGGGGCGATTCGAACTTTGCTTGGGTTGGCAGCGAATTAGGGATTTGAGCGCTCTGGGCGTGGAAGGGGACGGTGGAGAAGGGAGATTTTGTAGGGCTGGAATTGGGGCCGCCAGATATTTCAATCCGAAATGTGGAAGCGCGAACTTTTTTTGTCGTCGTTATTTTTTTTGGGGGGCGGGGGGGGGGGCAGGGAGGGAGGGGGTTGGTGGCTGGGTGCTAGCGTCTGTACGACACACGCGACCACCACGACACGACCCTGGTCTGCCTGGTGCGCCTACATTTGAGAATGCAAACAAATCTTCTTTCATTTGCAAACGAATCTGTATGTATTACCATGCCTTTGTTTTCCTTGCAAATAATTAGTCATTCGAAACGAGATACTATAAATTAATTAATGAGGAGTTATTTGAATTAGAGTGTGTGTCACATAGTGATCTCCAATTCTAACGTGGATTTCACATTTCACGGTATCCACGCTACTTTTTTAATACAAATTCATATGTATAAGATGAACACCATGGTAGTGAGAAAACTTTGGATGGATTCAAACATATGACTTACAAAATAGCACAACAATCGAGTCAATGTCAACTTTTCCAAACCTAGTACGGCACGAATTTGAAATAATTATGGAAGCCATATGCATGGTCCTCAATTCAAATCTTACAATGTACACTAAATTGAAACGTCATTATAAGTCTGGTACTATCTACATTCAAATGTTGTTTTTAGCCCCACCCCCACGGCACACATGCTACATACTTCCTGTATCGATCAATCTTCCTCTCCTAACCACCTTAGAAAGCTATCGGTTTCCGACACACGTTCATTCTTTCTCTCCATGTTTTGATCTCTAACTCTCTCAACTACACATGCCCCATTTTCCACTCTGTTACCAAATGTATCTCTCTCACACACCCGCCATTGCACTCCATGCCGAGCTCTCTCACTCTCTCTCTCCCTACCACCCTCTCTCGCTAGATACATGCATTGCCTATCTAGACCCCCCCCCCCTCTCATGCGCACGCACGCACATTGTCTATCTAGGTCACTCTCTCGAGACTGTCTCACTCTTTCTTCCGCACGGCGGCCCACACTCGCTCAATCTCACTCTCTTTATCTAAGTCTCAATTAACCTCGCTTTCTCTCACACACAAATGATATATCTCCCTGTTTGGGCCTTGATCGACACACTCTATACTCTCTCATGCAGATTGTCTATCTAGGTCAGCCCATGCAAGCCGCCCCCACTCTTTCGACCTCATGGCGGGCCACGCTCGCTCAATCTCTCTCTCTCTCTATCTCTATATATATATGTATGTCTCGATTGACCTCGCTCTTTCTCATACACAAACGATATATCTCCATGTTTGAGCCCAATTCGACATATTCATATTGTATACACGCTCACGCACATTGTCTATCTAGGTCACTCTCTACAACCCGTCTCACTCTTTCGATCGCATGACGACCCACACTCGCTCAATCTCTCTCCCTTTATCTATGTATCAATTGACCTTGCTTCCTCCCATGCACAAAATATATCTACATGTCTGTGACTGGATCATCTCTCAAGCTCTATCTTACAACCCTCACCCTTCCCAAAAGCTCAATCGGACAATATCTCTCCAGAGCATATATATCTTTTCAATGAATGCGGGACCACACTCACTTTGTCTCTCTATCTATCCGTGTCTCGATTGACCTCGCTTTCTCACGTTGTATCTTCCACACATTGAAGCTACCTCTCCATCCCTCGCAGAGCCGGAGCTATTTACATTGCGAGGGGGACTCCAACCTTGGATTAATTTGTGCAGGCATTTATTCCGGTGGGTTTAGATTATATTTTTGTAGCATTCGGCCCACAACTACTCCAAACACTGTTGCAACCCCTGTACCTCACCCAATTGATTTCCCTCTGGCTCGATAACCGCTCTGTCGCACGTCCTTTCTCACCTTCCACGTCGCACCATGGTATTTTTGCAAAAAACTCTATTGTTCTCTTTAATTATTACAAATAAGCTACAAACTACACACCGATAGTCCACCTGTAATGGAACAAATTTTGACCCACAAATTAAAATGCTACAAACTACACACCGAGGGGCCCACCTGTCATGGAACAAATTTGGACCCATATATAAATTAAAAATGAAAAAGGACGAGGATTGAACATGCGACTAGGGCCTTCAAGCCGCACGTCAATAGGCAACATAGTAGCAACGTTTGTTGTACCCCCCTTTGTTGATATAATGTTTTTATATTACCACAGCCTATTTAATGGATAACATGTTTTAATATTAATTTTAGTTCATTAGTGGGACCGGCTCGTTAGCACGTACTATTTTCCTTCACTTACTGGTGGGTTCCATGTCTGCTCTCTCTCTCTCCTCCCCTTCTACGTTTAGACGCACAGGCAAACACGAAGAACGCGCGGGCGATGTTGCCGTTGACCATATCTGGACGTGTTCACAAGTTACGGCACCAGTTTCATGTACTAGTAGTATTATACATGTAACAAGTTTAGGAACAAAAGTGACCATGACGGACAAGTTAAGCTAGTTGTAGTACTATTTATCTACTACTCCGTCATAATGAAATGCGTGGATAAATAGATGTATTGCCTAGTGCTCAAACAAGGGGACTGGTCGCGCCCTACAAGTATTTGGAATTGACTTCCCTAAAAAATTATTTGGAATTGACGTGGTATTTAATATGAAATGTTTGCGATGAGAAGGAATACATGTGGCTTGATGATGTTTTATATTTAATTTGATATGGCTCTAGCAGAATATTCAATCAATCAAACCATATATTTCATTCAGTCTGACTCCGACTTTACATTCATACGATGATCGAACTAAAATAAACGGAAATGATAAATCTCAAACGTTCGGATTTTAAGCATGGCAATCTGAACGTTTTTCATGGCAAATTTAGATTACGCGGTGGCGGCGGGGGCGTCTTGCGGTGGGAAGCGGCTCCTCTGCCGTGCTCTGTGTGCCGTCGGGCCACTGACCGACGGCGACGGCGACGGCGGCGTCTTGCGCCATTGTTGGCGTACTCCTGGACGTTGGCCCTAGCTTCAAGGAAGGCCAGAATATTCTGGAGTTTGGTCTCCAGGAGCGAGTCAACTGGCGGGAGGAGGCGACTGGCATTGGTGCAAGGAAGTGGTCGACGGCGGCAATCCATGCCGCTGAGGGGGGGCACTGGCACCCGCGCAGGGACAGGCATTGGCAATGGCGCGGCGGAGACATTCGTGTGCATGGGCACCAGCACGGGCGCGCGCGTCAGTGCACGCGCAGGCGCATGCGCTGGCAGGTGCACGGGCGCGCGTGTCAGTGCACGCGCAGGCGCATGCGTTGGTAGGTGCACGGGCGCGTGAAAGTCGGCGGGGACCTCGTGGAACCCCGTGGCATCAAGCTCGACGACAATGTGCGGCTCCCAGCCCATCAATGCCACGGGAATGGGCGCTGGCGCAGTTGGGGCGACGGGAGCCAGAACGGGAGCGGGGACAGGCGCGGCGTCTTCCCGCAAGGCCAGTTCAAGCTCGTCCCAAAGCGCCTTATGTTCTTGAGACTCCGGCTGAGTGTCTTCCTCAGGAAACTGGAAGACTAAGGGCAGACCATCGTGATGCGGCATGGCGTACGGTTAGGTCAGGCTAGTTGGAGGTAGACGACAGGAGAATTGGAGAGGAAGAGAGAAGATTGTAGCGATACCGGGTAGTGCGGGGGTGATTTTAAACTGCAACGCCGGCGCCATTAAAAGTGGGGCAGTTGGGATGAAGGTGGCGGCCGTGCCTGGTGAAAGGGCTCGCCTCCCGGTGAGCCTGCGCAGCGGCCTGCTCGCAAGCCTCCCGGTCAACCGGCGCAGCGGTCTGCTCGCACGCCTCCCGTCGACTCATACGCTTGCTCGGACGGCACCTGCCGATGAGAAGCGGGACTCGTGGCGGCACATAAACGCCCATAGTTTGAATAGTGAAAGTGTTCGTGTTAACGTGACAGGTCTTTGTTCCAAAATACCTTGGCTCTTCATTTGTGCAACTTTTCATAAGTAGCTTGTCTCAAATTGAACAAAAAAATTACGACAGCATATTTGTGCCATATCACGAGACCATGCTCAGTTTCATGAATTTCAGGTCACTTTTGGATTTTCTGAAATTTAAAATCCTGGATTCGAAACAATATCATAACCTGCATCATGCAATAAATTTTCAAGCGATACATCTTTACTGTTGTAGATGTTAATATTTCTTAAGAAAGGATTTGGTCAAACATTTTTCTTAGTTAGACTTCAGACAAGTTATATATGCAGAGTAAAAGGATAATCCCTCCGTACCAATGCATTGCCTGATATATTAACTCAAGTACTAGGCACGAACGAACGGGGCTCAATTCTGTGCTCATCCTAGTGTAGTACTCCTATTAGTACTAGGCAATGGAGTTGACGGGTGACCTTGGGTAGCAGCGACCGAGGGAATTGAACCGTGCTCGGCACGGTAGGTAATATTGTCTAGTTACTAAAGCAGCCCTCCATTGTTCATCGGTAGTCATGATGGACCGGGGACATGAGGGGAATTTCCTAGGGCTGGAATTCTGGCCGCCAGATATTTCGACTCGAAACGCGGAGGCTTGAGTGGTTGGGGTTGGCTAATGTGCGTACCACGCACGCCACCAGAAGGACACGAGCCCGGGTTTTTTTTTGAGGATCAACACGAGTCCGGGTCTGGCTGGTACGCCGTTGGGTGCTACCATTCGGGAATACGAAAGCAATCTTTTAAATTTCCGAACGAATCTATATGTATTACAATGTCCGTATTTTCCTTGCAAATTACTGGTCATTCCAAAAGGCACGGTAATTGATTTATGATGGGTTCTTGAATTAGAGTGAGTTTGTGATATAGTGATCTCAACATGGATTTCACATTTCATGGTATCCCCAGTAAGTTTTTCATTGCAAATTCAAATTTAAAAGACGAACGGTATGGTGGTGACAAAACTTTGTATGTATCAAGCATATGACCACACACACACACACACGAATACAACAACAATCCAGTAAGTATAGTGCATCTATTTTTCCAAACCATGCATGTATGACATGAATTCAAAAATACTCCCTCTGTTCCTAAATATTTGTCTTTTAGAGATTTCAACAAGTGACTACATACGGAGCAAAATGAGTGAATCTACAGTCTAAAATATGTCTATATACATCCGTATGTGGCATTCCATTTGAAATATCTAAAAAGACAAATATTTAGGAACGAAGGGAGTAAAATGTAAGCCATGCGTGGTCCTCAATTCAATATTTAAAATGAACAGGAAACTGAAACATGAATATTAAGTCTAGTACTACATACATGCGAATGTTGTGTTTAGGTCTCTCGATCGACCCCCCCCCCCCAACCCCCACTCACACACACACATACTTCATGTATCGATTGATGTTCATTTCTTTGTTAATAGAGCTATTGGTATCTGACACACGCATGCTCATTATTGCTCTTCACATTTCGATCTCCATTTATGTCATTCCCGCCCTCACACTCTCAACAAATGTATTTCTCACACACAACCTCGTCGTGCCCTCCATGACAAACGGTCCCTCTCTCTCTCTCTCTCAAGACACATGTGTTGCCTTTGTAAAACACCTTCACTGTGCATGAACACACAAAGTCTATCTAGGCCACTCTCTCGGTAACTATCTCCCTCCAGCCCTCACCATAGCTTCGCCGCACAATATCTCGGTGTATCATCTTTAACATTCGAGTGTACGCTAGGCCACACTCCCTCTATCTCTCCCTCTATAAATGACTCGATTGACCTCGCTTTTTCGCGTCATCTCTCTCACACATAGACGCTCGCACTACACCTCTTGCATAGGCGGAGCTATGTAGATTGTCGGGGGTTACCCCTCGACCTTAGATAAAATTGTGAAGCTCTGTTTAGGATTATTTAGATTATATTTTTTGAACATTATATTTGTCCCCACCCTCCCAAACACCGATTGGTTGTGCACCCCCCTCCCCGGGAGAATATCAGGTGCCGCCACACCTTAGATGCTATATGCTGATACGAGTTCCTTGGAGCTTGTAGATCTAATATATAGCAGCTCACAGGATGTCTTAATATTTTTACAGGAAACCTTAATGAGTTTGAGAATTGCACACAATTTTTACAAAAAACAACTCAGATGCCCTTGGATCCCATATCCAACGACCTCGAAGCTCGTATCACCGTATCATCTAAGATGAAGGAGGACCTCATATTCTCATGTATGTAAGAATATCATGTGCTACCACACCTTAGATGCTTTGGTCATACAAGCTCTTCAGAGCCGTTGGATTTGTGATCCAACAACTCATTGGTGGTTCGATTTTTTTTTGCAGAAAAGCCCCCAAAGAGTTCGGCCACTGCTTACAAGCACAAAGACTGCTCAGATGCCATTGGATCTCACATCGAACGACCTCGAAGCTCGTATCACCGTAGCATCCAAGCTGTGAGAGCACCTGATGTTTTCTCGCATGGGAGAATATGAGGTGCTCCCGCACCGTAGATTCTATGGTGATATGAATTCTCGGGAGATCTAACGGCTCACAGTAGGAGGTTTGAATGTTTTTGCAATATAGGCCTCAAAGAGTTTGGGAATTGCGCAGAAATTACAAGTACTATGCATGTGGCATCTGATCACAGATCATACGACCTAGATGCTCGTATCACCGTAGCGGCTAATTAAGCTACTGGGAGCACCTAATATGAGCTACTGGGAGCCGTTGGATCCAAGATGCAGCGGCACACACGAGGCCAGAATGTTTTATTTGCAAAAAAACATTGGAGAATTTGGAAATTGCGCATAATTACAAAGACTACTCCCAAGCCATTGGATCTCAGATCCAACGACGTAAAAAATCGTATCACCATAGCATCTAAGCTGTGGGGTGGATGTGATATTCTATGTCGCTGTCATTTTTGTTCCTAAACTTGCAAAATACGTGTAACTGGTGCCGTTACTTGTCTAACCGCGCAAAGTGTTTGTGCAAAAAAACAATCCTACATTGAAATATCGGAACAACACACGGGGGTCCCACCTGTCATTGATCAAATTTGGACCTAAAACTAACAAATCTAAAAGACGAGATTCGAACTGGCAACCTGGACTACAAAGCGTAAGTCGATAGCCTGAATTAGCAACGGTTGTTGGCTTTGTCGCATAACTTGATTTTATACAGTATTACGTTGAGTAGAGTAGAGGGAGTGGCTCGTCAACACGTGCATGACCGTTGACTTACTTACTGGTGGGTCCCATGTCTGCGATCTCGCTCTCCTCTCCATCATCTAACCTTTAGACGAACGGGCACACACGAAGAGCGGCGCGAGCTTGCCGTGGTGTTATTATCTCTACTCATATAAAAGACTCAGTTGGTGATGATGGTGTGTCTGCCATCCATCATTTCTAACCATTAGATCTGCATCTAATGGCTGTGAGGTAAGTTGTGGCATTTTTGCAACAAGAGCCCACTTCTCTGCTCCAATTTGCAGAAAACCCCTTATTATCTTATAAGCAACCACATCCCTCCCTCACCTCTTCAACACAGCCTGAGAAATATATTTTGAGTGAAAAGTAATATATTTTTAGTGGTATATATGTATATCAAAACAAGAGTGTTTTCTTACAAGTTTGTGAACAAGTACAATTCTACTTTGGATCCATTGCAACGCACAGGCACATTCCTAATAACTAAAAAAATGCTTGGAAAATAGAAGAATCTCCTAGAACAAGAGACGTTGTGGCTGGTCGAGACGGAGCTAACCACACCTATCCTCCGTGCCACATTAGCATGATGAAGCTATGTGGCTAGTGGCACACCCTATCGACTAGCTGGGTCCCGAGGTCGAACCATAGGTAGTACGTCTAATATAGTATATTTTTACACGCACATTTTTCCTCCGTGCCGAGACGTGGCACACCCTACCGCGTGGTTTCTGGGTCCTCCCGGGTGGTGCACACATATTTTCTTCCTTGCCAAGGTGTGGGACGCCCTACCGCGCGTTTTCTGGGTCCTCCTCGGTCGTAGCGCCGAAGCAAGTAAATGAGTCATCAAATCACAAAAGCCCACCTTTCCCGCCGAGTACATCAGTGAAGCACGGTGGCTAGCTAGTTGGGCTAGTGCGATCGATTAGCTATGCCGCCGCCACATTTGTTTTTTCACCCCTTTTTTCTCTCCTTGCCGGCAGGTAAATTTAAATATCCACCGTAGTGTTGCTCTGGTCTTTGGATGCGGCAGGCGCGGCAGGATTTTTATTTTTTTGATTGACGGGAGCAGGCGCGGCAGCAATTAGTCATGATGACTCCGCCTGTAAAACCCACTGCTCCCTGATGTGAAAAGTCGTCGACTGGTGTTTTCCCATGGTGAAAACTAAAAGATTCACCCTGCTCCTCGGTTGGCTCCCTCTGCCTTCCCGTAGATTGCATTGCCTTTCAGCCATTTCGCCCCCTTTGCTTCCTCTCCCCATTGCTTCTACCTGGTTCCATGGCGGCGCACCAGATCACGGAGTCTGAGGTGAGGCGCCTGACACAGGAGCTCCAGGCCAAGGATGCGGAGCTCAGGGCCAAGGACGTGGAGCTCCGTGAGCTCAAGGAGGAGAGGAGTGCCATGTTCCTCCTTTATGTGCGGGAGTTCACGGAGCTTCAAAAGCAGCAGGCGTCCACCACAAAGATGCTTGAGGCGTCGGCGGCGTTGCTGCAGAAAGCGGGAGATACGATAGGCGGTCAGGCGAGCCGGCTGGAGCACGAGCGAGGCGATCGTGACGAGGTCCAGGATCGCCTCAACCACTTGGTGGACCATGTTGCCATGCACGTGTTGCGGCTGCGCGATGCCTACCGTCGTGCCAGCACGACCATGCCGGCCATCGAGCTAAACCCGTTCGACCACCCCGTCGACTTCAATGAGTTGCGGCTTCCTGACCTGGTCTCCTTCTTCACCTATATCTCCGAGGAGCTGAGCCATCTCCGCACAATGGTGGGGGCGGAGCTGGACAAGGAGGGGTTGCGGGCTGCCGTCGCCGTTGCCGCGTGAATCCTCTCAGGGCTTCGTCACCGGAATCCATTCGTGCCATTGGACGTCGTCTTTGACAAGCTGGCTCCCATCAACCGGGAGCGGGCTCTGCGGGCGGTGGCACCCTGCATCAACAATGTCGTGCACCTTGAAAAGCAGAGGGACTTCTGTGGTGTTTAGGCGTCCTCTGCATGGCCATGTCCATGTCTCGGCGCAACATGACCGTTGGATCAAACTCAGACGGTGCAGATCAGTCACCGTAGCACAAAGCGTGTGGGTGAGTTTGGTTGCATTCTAATCTCAATATAGTTGTTCCCTCCTCGTGCATGCTCATCTCAGCACCCCTCTTCATGCATGCTCCTAGTGTATTTGTGTTAACCTACTAGTGTGGACTCATGCACCCTTCATGCACTCTGCCAAACACCCAAAAGTCGGTCGAGAAGAGAACTTTTGCTCCCATCCCATGCACCCTTCATACACCCTGCCTAACACTGATTCGTGCTTTATATGGTTCATGTTTTGTGGAGTACTGTAGCACCATACACTCCGTGTGTTGTAGACCTAGTTCTGTTAACATTGATCTCACTGTTCTTTCTCGAACGAACAGTCAAAAAAGGGGTATGTTATATTACTGTTCATATAGTTGCCATGTGCACAACATCATTTGTTATCGTCATATCTTACTACACTAGCAACAAGATTATGTAGTACTGACGTATGAACCACTGCACATGCCTAGTAGTAGGAGGTACTATGTAAGTTCAAGTGGCTGCCGTGTTTCACACTCCTCCATCGTAAGAGTGGAAATGATTGTTGTAATCATTTTTTTCTTCAGAAACAGTGGACACACTCTACCATGCGGATCCTCCTCCATGGTCGTCGGAAACCTTTCTACTCACTTTCGCCGATGTCTGGGACAGCCAGCATCGTGGTCCACTTGCCATGCACTAAATTACTCTGTACAAGACTGCACAATGGCATGGTAGACTACCCCAGTCAAAGCGCCGCAGTAATGCCCAATGAGCCGTCAAATCACAAAACCCCCACCTTTCCAGCAGTAAGTTGGATGAACAAAGCAACCATCATTTCACTCTTCTCCCTTAGCTTCCTCTCTTGAAGAAAACCCCAACTCGCTTCTCCCTCATCTTGTTCCTCATTTCTTCAAGAAAACACCGAGGCGCTTCTGCCATTGTTCTTCTCTCCCAAAGAAGGAAAGGTGAGCGCATCAATGGTGTTGATTCTGGCCAAGGCTCGGTATTGCAACCCCGAGACTGATCCTATAACTCCCTCTCTGTTCTTCTTTTGGGTTTGTGATTACGGTTTCTTTTCTTTTATTTCTATTTGACAGTTTCTTGATGGACCCTGAAGCACCGGCCGAAGTGATGTCTATGGCTTTGGCCAAAACCGTCAAGGCTCAGGGTATGAAGAAGCGCAAGCACCCCGCCGAGACTACCGCAGACAAGCTCAAGGCCATCGCCCTGTCCAATCCCCCCTCTTCGGGATCCCTCATTAAGCAAGTCCAGGTAATATCTCTTCTTGATGATCTTTTTGGCGATCTTGATCGTGTTTTTTCATCTAATATGCAGTACTAGTACTAGTACTAGTAGTAAAACTTTCTGGGTGATCTTGCATGTGATTTTTGTGTGCCAAATGACAGTTCTAAATTGCTCTTTTGAGCAAAACATGCGAGGGGTTGACATACATATGATTATTGCACATAACACTGATTTCTTATAGATTACTTTCAACTACTTTATGAACATCAATGCTAGCTGTAGGAAATGCAAGATTTTAGCTCTCATGCCTTTGAAGAGAGTATATTAGCCTCAGTAACTTGTGTTATGGATATTGCAAGTAATCTCTCTGCTCTCATGCCTTTGAAGACATGTTCTAGTGTCTTTGTTCACTCATTTCTGTGCGTATATTTAGTCTTATATGGAGTAAAATATCAAAAATCATCTTATATTTCTGAACGGAGGTAGTAATAAAATATTTGGTTTCTGTTTGAATTAGAACTAGGTCCGTGGTGGAGATGCAGTTCTCAAAGTCATGCCATGTGAAATGGAAGACCTGAGGATGAGTTCTACTACTAAACTATCCAGCTGCTGTGTCCTTGTCGCCACATGTCGTGAACTAGTGTTTTCCTGTAGCATTGTTGTCAGGCGTGTTCTCAAGGGTGTACTTCACCACAACAATTTCCTAGTTGTGCCTTTGATTACGAAGGGTGTGGTTCTTGTAAAGCTTCCCGACAAATCTGACGTGGACTGTTTTCATTGTCATGTTTATTAGTGGAAAGACCACTCTGTTACGTTCTCCAAGGTTGATGAGCTGGCGATGGTGCCGGTAGATATCTCTCACGAAGCCCATGGCCTAGTCAGTTATGTGGGGTACATCCCGTAGGTCGTTGGCAAGAAATAGTCTGCAAAGTTTAATTAGTGCAACTTTGCTTTTCTGTAGTAAGTACTATTGTTCAGTACTTGATTTGTGTGTGTGAACCCTGAATTGTTTAGTACTGCCGCTTTTGTTGTGTGGTGAGTCCTGAGAATAGTCTATGTTAATGTCTGTCCACTCAATTCAGTCTGTATATTTTGAATTATCCAGATCATCTTTTTTGTGAGGGCGGTTTATCAATTATGGTTACACTCCAATATCTGCATGCATTGCAGGGTTTATCGCACCCACCAGGATTTCCAGTCCCATGGATGTTCGGTCCATATGATTTGTCATGATCTTTGGACTGTCCTGCTTGTGGGAGTAAGTGGGGGCCCTGCATGCCACCTATAATTGGACGATCAACCTTCTGTTTAGAACTTGAACATAGTGATTTCCTGGTAAGGATTCACTCGTGTCACATCAAGTAAATCTTATTGATTTACTGTCATGTTTTTTTACTTTTGCTGCAATTTTACGATGCAGGTTTTGCCATGTCACATTCGTTACAGAATAAACCATTTGGTTTGCTCTATGATGGTTATTTTTTAAGGTTTCACTTCTTATGCCGTGTCAGTAATGAAGGCACTGTCCATCACTTATATTACTGGACACAATTGGATCAGTCTGTTGTCTGAGTACAAACTGAAGCCCTATGATGAACTGCAGTTTGGTTTAACAAACACACCACAATTAGTCCTTCTGGCGTTTAAAAGAAGTGAAGAAAAAGACTGGATCAAGGTCAGGGAGCCTAGTGAAGTTAGAAACCTGAAGTATGAAATCATAGCAGACCAGAGACGATCGCTGCTGTCTCGCACATCGGTACCACCTTCAGCATCGGATCGTACACCGACACCTTCTCAGACGACACTGGCTCTAGCACTGATAGTGGCAGCAGCTCAGTCTGATCCACCAGAGGATTGGGCACCGACCGCTTCAACGGATCAAGCTGATCTACCGGAGGATCGGGCACCGACACGGGCACCTGCTCTGACACCGGCATCAGCTCCACAAGGAGCACCATCTCCGGCAGCAACAACGGCACTACCAGTCGCCCTGGCACGGGTACTAGCAATGGCTCTGGCACCTGCACCAACACTTGAAGTTGCACTTGCATCTGCTCCGGCCCGTGCAGCGGCAACGGAACCAGCAGTTGCACCGGCAACAGACTGGGCTGTAGTTCGCACTGCATATACCAAAGTCCTTACAAAAACCGACATCTCCACCTTCTTGGTAAGCATTGTCCGCCCAAGTGCTTCGTTCTTTTTTCTTTCCATGTTATTTCACATGATTCACTATGTTGATCTAATTATTTGTGTATGTCTTCTTGTTTGCAAACAGAGAATTCCTAGAGCAACGAGGGAGTCGTTCAATAATCCAGGCGACTGTGGCCAAGTTTCTCTTACCATGCGCAGCCTTGGTGTGAATGAACCTGCTCAATATACCGTAAGTACAAAGGATTTTCGCACGATGGTTGATGCTAAAGGATGGTCAAGGTTCAAAACTCTATCAAATCTTGCGGTAGGGGATGATGTCAAAATCGAACTTTCTCGGCAAGGAGAGCTGGTCCAAATCAACTTTGAAATTCTTCAGTAGCAGCACACAACTGCCGAACTGATCTATCCTCCGAGAGCTTTTGATGTAATAATATGGCATGGTGAAACATGTGTCCTGTGTGTATAAGTAGTACGACAGTATTATTTATCACATAGGATATCGTGAAAGAGTTGCAACTCTGATTGCTGGTTAGGAACTGTCGTTCAATTTCACTCTAATAGCTGCCGTGCTTTATTTAATTTTATGTATTCACCTTGCGACAGCATCTAAAACCAGCGTTGTACCAATCTCTTGCAATATGAAATGCGCTGAGTTAGAACACATGGGCCCCCAAACATGCAGGCCCACCGGCCTGTGGCCCAAAGTCCAGAACTGTGAGCCTGTCTGAGTGTTATATTCTTAGATGAACCCCCATATTATGTTATATATATTCCCCTTGATTTTTCTTATATATAAAGTTGTGATATAAAAGATTTTTATATTTCTTTATAGAGGGAGTATCTCTCTGTCAAAAATATATTTATGTGTAACTAGTTACTCCTGCCTTTCTACTTCCTTTCGCTGATATGTGGGGCATCCGGCAATGGGGTCCACGTGCCATGCACCAAATTAGAGTGAACAACTGCACGGTAGGCTCACCCCGGTCGTAGCGCCGCAGTAATGCCCGATGAGCCATCAAATCACAAAAAACCCCACCTTTCCAGCTTTAGCAGTAAGCTGGACGGCGAAGCAGCAATATTTCACTAGGTCTGAATCTCCTTCTCCCTCGTCTTCTTGTTCAGAGAAAAGCCCCTCTCGGCGATTGCGTAGGGTTTTCTCATGGAGAACCAAGTATGAATTCTTCATCCATCCCCGATAAATCCTAGTCCCTTGGTCGTGGGTAATCCTAGGATGGCAGCCGCCGCCGTTGATGCATTTTTCTTCCTACTGAATCTAGTGTGTTTCATTTGCAGTGCCCAAAGTGCGAGGACCCTACAGGTTTCTGGGCCCTCGGCAAGACGCCACACTTGTTCCTTCTCATCCTAACACAGGATTTTAAAACGTGCACAGTATGTTCCTAGAATCCTCTTTTCTATCCGGGAGGATGGGGTTTTTTGAACATGCTGTCGACTAATTTGGAAATTTGGATTGCTATATTTGGATAAAAGGTACTAGTACCATGGTCAACACTGACATGAAGGAGGAAATTATTTCTAGATTTGGATAGCGAATACATTGTGTTCTCATATTATTTTTCCTGCAGTGCATTCCTTGCTTCGCAAGAACACATGTACTCAAGATGGTCGGCCTTGGCATAACTGAATACACCAGTTTAATGGTCACATTGAAGACAAGCCATGGATATAAGTTTCGAGTTGGGTTCATGAACCAATAAGATCGCTGTTTTTTTATGGTCGAACTTGGATAAACTTTCTCAAGTGTTACAGACTGAAAGTTGGCGCACGAATGTTGATGAAAATAGTAGAACCTGGTCTCATCTTCACTGTGATCTTCCACCCCAACGTCATTCCAGTAGTTCATCCATGTTAGTTTTGTATCTGTTTCTTGCATGTTGCTTCGATTACTTCTTAATCCACCTATTCTGTCTAACTAATCACAATTTAACTTTAGAAGTAGCAACGATTTGTGATTCTCTTCTCTCACGAAGATGCTACTTCTAACTAATATTTCTTATAATTGGTGGCACGTGTAGGTTATTTCAAAGTTAAGCATGCTACTTGTTTGTTATTCTATAAGAACTCGACTGTTACTGATGGCACTGAAGTTGACTGGGACGACATCCACCAGTTCCTACACTTTATTGATCGTCTTGAGGTCCTTGTGGGGCGTTTCAATGATGGAACGCCATGTGGGATATGTGTGCCACTGCTGCACATGTTGAACAGGTCCAACTGTGTCGAGAAACTTATGGTACGAGCTGTTTTCTGTTATATATGTTGTTCATAAACTCTTGCTTATACACAGTTTTATAGCTGTGATCTTCTTGAAACAGAAACTACCCAGTTCTATTGTTCCTATACAGATGCCTGACCATGCTCGAGCCAGACTTGCGCTTGGTCACAACATGATGTTTATGTTGACCTACTCCATTTCCCTTGGAGGTGAAAAGATACTTATTCATGGGTGGTCTCAAATAATGAAGGCCCGTCCATCTTGGAGAATAGGACAGAAGGTTATGCTCATGCTTTTCCATGGCTCTAAAGCAAATATCCTGTTTATTGACCACATTGAGAAATGAAGCCGCTTTCAGAAGGTTGTGGATGCGCGGGGTGGCGCCTGGGCCTTGTCCTGGGGCTTGGTGGCCTCACCCTTGGTTAACTGTAGGCAAAGTAGCACTATTCGAGGCGTGCTTTGTACGGTTGAACCTGTATAAGTACTCATACTACTTTCAGCTATGGTTGTTAAGTGCCCCTGGTGGTTTCAGTTAAGGTTGTTAAGTACTCCTGCTGCTTTTACAGTCTGTCATGTTTCTTCAGTCCTGTCTTCCTCCAGCCGCCAAAACCAAACCAGCGCCGGCGGGGCCGCCTGCTACCACCTCCCACGGCTGGCTGCGCCTCAGCGCACACATCACCGCCCCACCATCTCCTAAATCATTAACACTGGCATCCGAGGCCTCGCCGTCGTCCTCCGCACGCTTTGGTGCGCTCGCCGCGGCGCCGCCCTCTCGCGTTGTCAACTTGGTCAACAAACAAGAGGAATCGGGAGAGGACTGTACGTGGAGAGGATGACAGTAGGGGCCCACCATGTCCATGGCCGTACGCAAGCAAGTTCCTCATTTTTTTGTTATATACTCCATTGTCAGCGTATAGAAAAAGAAAATGCTTCCTCCTAGTGGTTTACTGACATCTGGGACCCACAACATTGTCAGCGTATAGTCAATAGACAAGAGAACAGCACAAGATCGGCTGACACCTGGGACGTAGCTGCTCGAGCAGTATTTTTTTGTTATTGTTGAGACGGAGCAGGGTTTCAACTAGGCTGTGGCCCGTCTAGCCCAGGCTTCTATTTTACGTTCGCCACATGACCAGCCCAGCTATTTTTTCTTTGTGAAAATGAGCCCTGTGTATTTTTTCTGAAGAATACCCAATCCAGGCCTACTTATTTTTCTACGCCCTGCTGGGCTGCAACACTTTCAAGACGGCTGCAAATCTTGAAAGTAATCTGAAATGGGCTGTAAATATAAAAAATAGACGACAAATTGGCAATTACTTTCAAATTTCTGATTTTTTTCACATTTTCAGATTACAATTTCACTGGGCTTTAACCTAATTTAAATATATCTTCAAAGTACTTTAAATCTGGCTCGACATTTCGGTATTAAAAAAAGTTTGGACCCCACCGAAATATGCGAAATTTCGTTTAAATTTTTAACCCTGGCCCTGGCCAACAAAAAAAATGGACTGCAATAAATTGCATAAGAAGTTGCAATGAGCTGTAAATTATTAAAAAAATAGGGAATGGTCTGACTTGTGGGCCTATTAAGTTGAGGCGTATGCAAGATTTTTTTACTTATTATATACGTCAACAAATGATTCTAGCAGACGTGACCGTTGGATGTCAATCCAACGACCGTCGTGCTTCTTCAATCTCTGATCTTCTTGCTCTAGCCGCCAAATCCAGCGCCTGCGGGACCACCTGCTCCTGCCTCCCGTGGCCGGTTGTGCTGCCGCGCAGGCCTCACCGCCCCCTACTACTCCCACCGCTGGCCAGGCCATCCCTCTACTCACCCACATCCCTCCACTGCTGTGGCTTCACCACCTCTGGGTCATTCCCTTCCTGGGTCTCGCCGTCGTCCATTTCGTTGGTGTTCTCGGCACGGTGTGGTCAACGTTGTCAAGAAACGACAATATCAGAAGAGGGATGTACATGGAGAGGCTGACAGTTGGGACCCACATGGTCCATGGCCGCACGCAAGCAAGTACCTCGTTATTACGCCAAAATGAATGAATCCTCCCAAGGACAGCTGGGACCCACCAGCTATATCTTGGCACGGAAGGAAGTGCCTCGTTATTAAGCGAAAAATAATGAGTGCTCCCCATGATAGCTGGGGCCCACCAGATTTGGAGGCTGACTTGTGGCCCTACTAAGTTGACACGTACGCAGGGCTTTGTCAACTTAGTCAACAAATGACTCTATCACTAGTGACCGTTGGATTGTTAACATCCAACGGTCATCCTGCTTCTTCAACCTCTGATTTTCTTGCTCCAGTCATCCACACCACCGCGTGTTCCTGCCTCCCATGGCCGGCTATGCTGCCACGCAGGCCTCACCGCCCCCTACTACTCCCACCGCTGGCTAGGCCATCCCTCTACTCACCCACACCCCCTGTTATTCTGCAGCGACGGCAGCCTCACACCGCAGCCGAACCAGTCAACCCTCGTACTACCCTCCGCGTGTTCCCAAGCTCCGCGTCATTCCCTACCTCACCGTCATCCACCGCCTGGTGCTGTCCGCGCTGTGTGGTCAACATGGTCAACGAACGCCAGCCATCGGAAGAGGACTGTACGCGGTGAGGCTGACAGATGGACCCACTAGCTACATCTTCGCACGCAAGTAAGTGCCTCCTTATTACGCGCAAAAAAAAGAAACCTTCCCCTGTCAGCTCGGACCCACCATCAATATCTTCGCACGCAAGGAAGTGCCTCCTTATCCTCCCTGACAGCCGGGACCCACCCGGTCGAAGCGTACATAGCGTTGTCATTCTGGTCGCAAACGTGTACGTACATACTGGTCCATCGGTCTTTCTGCCACGATGAACCATGGCCCAGTAAGGAGCAGTAGCTGCTCAGGCAGTCCTGTCTATATCGTGTACATGTACATACAACCACGTTGCAAGAAAGTAAATACAGCTACGTACGTACATACGGGCGGGGTCACGAACACGTATAACGACGACGTCCTGTTCATCGGTAGCCAACCGACTGGGTCGGAATGG
This sequence comes from Thinopyrum elongatum, assembly GCA_011799875.1. Taxonomy (NCBI): domain Eukaryota; kingdom Viridiplantae; phylum Streptophyta; class Magnoliopsida; order Poales; family Poaceae; genus Thinopyrum; species Thinopyrum elongatum. The sequence goes on from CM022300.1 coordinate 302,797,518, forward strand.
AGGAACAACGTTGTGTTCATCGGGAGGGAATAGACTAGGTGAGAATGCGTTGTGTTCATCGGGAGCCAACCGGCTTGGACGGAACAGCCAAAACGGGGTCTCGCGTACCGCAAAACGGAGGAAACGGACTTGTGTTCGAGCTCCTACGGTCGAAACGGGGTGCTGTTGATCGGGAGGGGTGTGGCGTACCGCAAAACGGAGGAAACAGACTTGTGTTGGAGCGCCTACGGTTGAAACGAGGTCCTGTTCATCGGGACGGGTGTAGCGTACCGCAAAACGGGACTCCACGGGCTACTGTTCATCCACCATCGACTTCCTCCTACCTCTACCTACTACTGTTCATCCACCATCGACTTCCTCCTGCCTCCACCGGCTACTGTTCAACCAGCCCTCCACGGGGTCCTGTTCAACCAGCCTCCACCGGCTCCTGTTCAACCAGCCCTCCACGGGGTCCCTCCACCGGCTACTGTTTATCCACCCCCACCTCCTCGATCAGGATCCTGTTTATCCAGCGGCAAAGGCCTCTACTACCACGGGATCCTTTTCATCCAACCCCCACCGGGAACTGTTCATCCAACCCCCACCGGGGACTGTTCATCAAGAGGCAGCTTCGATCGGCTTCAGTTAGCAGCAGCAGCGAAGGAATCACTCGGGTTCAGTTAACAGCCAGGGATTGATCGCTCGGGTTCAATAACGTAGCTAGTACAATCGCTCGGGTTCAGTTAGATACCAATGCCTCAAACACACGCACGTACGTGTACGAGAGAAACGCGCAATCCCTCCGTGCATCGCTTGGCCCCGACCACCAACCGTAACTGGGAACTCCCCGAAATTTTCCTCGCCCTCGCTTCTACCATGATTTTTTCCGTCATGGACGGCCCAAAGAATGTCATGCAGGTGCGTCCCCGGCCCGCCCAGGACGAAAAGCCCATTTTCTGTCATGAGTTTTTGTCATAGAAGTAGGAGCCCACCACATCTATGATGATACGTGCTTTTGTCACAATTATCATCATAGAAGTTTCATAAGCATGACAGGAAAAAAATTCGTTCGGCCCAATATGTCATGGATGTGTCTTTTTTTTGTAGTGACTTGTTCATCCTCAACCCCTCGTGAGGCCAATCCACCACAAAGCAGGAGTATGGTTTTACACCGCAAGGTGGCCCGAACCTGGGTAAACTACCGTGTTCATCTTCTTCCTTGTTCACGCAAGTCCGGCTAGGCGAGGTTGTGGGGCGACGAGTTGGTAGGCTTGAGAGGTTGAGTTCTTCGCACACGCCCCAGAGTTCAAACCTTCTTGGGTCTGCGGAGCCTTGAATCCGACATTTGGCGCGCCAGGTAGGGGCGTGTCAAAGTCTTTCTTCCATCGTTCGTTTCACCTCCATTCCGTCGCTCCCATGGCCGACGCTCGCCGTGTCCGTGCCGAGCACCGGGCCGCTCGTGTCGCCCAAACGGCACCCATGGGCAACGGCGCTCCTTGCCGCTCTACCTCCCTGGTGGCCAACACTGCCACTGACCCTGATTCTCGCGAGCAGTAGGACTCATCGCTGCCACCTTCCGTGCGGCGTGATGGCCGCAGCGCCACTCCGTCGCCTACTCCCGCCACGGCGTCGTCCTCCCATGTTCGCCGTGGGCCGGCGAACGCGCAGGCTGCGCTGCTCATGGCGCGTGAGCTCCTGTGCTACCGCCCCGCCAACGACCTCTACGACGACTGGCTCGGCTGCATCGCTGAGCTCGACAATACTGCCGGCGAGGCCCCTGCGCCGTCCCGCTCGCTGCCTTCCCCGCCATCCCAGGCGGGTGACATGGCTCACAGTGCACCTCCTCCTCCTCCTCGGCGTGACGTGGACCCGGACCCAGGCGCGACGCACCCCCGCGTGACCCACGGCGCTGGGCGCCGGCAAGGGATGAAGCAAGCTGCCAGGTGATGCAGCGGCCGAAGGCCGATGCGCGCGCACTCCCGGCACCGCAGCGCCAGCACCAAGACCGCGCGCCGCCGGAGGTCACGGCGCGCGGGCATCAAAACCAAGCTCCACCCATGCGGCCCGCACCTGTGAGCACGACAGGCTGTCGTGCTTTCACCCAGGAGCTGCGCCGCGTCATCTGGCCTGGCAAGTTCAAGCCGGAGCTGCCTCTGTGCTACGACGGCACTCCCGACCGCATGGAATTCCTCTAGCTCTACGCGCTGAGCATCGAAATGGCGAGCGGTGATGAGAAGGTTATGGAAAACTGGTTCCCCATGGCCCTCAAGGACGGCATGCATTCCTGGCTCCTCAACCTCCCAGAGGGGGCAATTTCCTCCTGGGATGAGCTTCGCGAGCGCTTCATCGCCATCTTCCAGGGCACCCGTGACCGCGCTCCCGCAGTGGCTGACCTGCAGCGCATGACGCAGCAGCCAGGCGAAACTTTGCACAAATACATCCAGCGCTTCACGAGCGTTCACCTCAAGATCCCGAAGGCATCGGACGAGGCTATCATCTCGGCGTTCACTCATGGTGTCCGGGATGTCAAGATGAAGGAGGAGCTCGCGATCCATGAGGACCTGTGTTCAGCCCTGGAGATGTTCAACCTGGCGACCAAGTGCGCAAGGGCCGAGGAAGGCCGCCTCTCCCTCCTTGAACTTCCGGGGGCCGACCTTGAAGACAAGAAGGCAAAGGCAAGGAGGCAAAGCGTAAGGGCCCCGCTGTGCTTGCGGCTGAACATGAGATGAAGCGCGGTCGTGCCCACGACGAATCCTCCAGGGGCAACCGCTCGTTCTGCATCTTCCACAACGTCCATAGCCACAGCACCAGCGACTGCCAAGAGCTCAGGGCAATCCGAGATGGGCGCCTTGGCCACTGCCCCGAGCGCAGCGACCGCGGCTACGGCCATGGAGGAGGCCGCAATGGAGGCCGCTGGGACAACCGCGACCCCCGCCAGGACTGGCGCGACCAACCCCACAAGGACCGCTGGCAAGTCTAGCCTCCTGACGGCCCCTGGTGCGATCAGCCTCGTGAGGACCGTCCTCAGGGCAACATCGGCCTCCCTCCGCTGCTGTCGCCGCCAAGGAGAAACGACAACAACCAGCAAGACGATGGGGCTGGGAGCTTCCAAGAGCCTCGCGCGATCGCCTGCATCCTGGGTGGTGCTCAGGCTCCCGCCTCCCATTGTATCTTCAAGCAGTTCTCTCGAGAGGTGAACGCGGCCCTCCCCAAGCTTGAGGCGTCACGTCCCCTCAGGTGGTCCAAGCACGCCATCACCTTTGACTCCATGGACCAACTCAAGCGCTCAGCCACCGCTAGTGCGCTCCCAATGCTCTGCACGGCCACCATCAGCAACGTCCTCGTCACCAAAACCCTCATTGATGGTGGTGCGGGGCTCAATGTTCTCTCCGTCGAGACATTTGAGATGATCCAGGTGCCCTACGACCAGCTCCTGCCCACCAAGCCTTTCTCAGGGGTGACCGCTATCTCCACCGTTCCCTTGGGGCAGGTGTGCCTCCCAGTCACCTTCGGCTACCGTAACAACTACCACAATAAGCTCATTGAGTTCGACGTCGCCCATATCGGCCTCCCGTACAACGCCATCCTCGGGTATCCAGCCCTTGCCAAGTTCATGGCGGCAACCCACCACGGCTACACTATCCTCAAGATGCCAGGAAGTGGCGGCATCATCACGGTCACCTGCGACGAAAAGGATGAGGTGTGCTCCCTCGAGCGCGCTTACCAGGCTGCGGCGATCGAGAACTCTGATGACGAGGGTGCCATCCTGGCTCCTGAGGCCATCCTCAAGAAGAAGAAGGAGCTCCTCCCCAAGGGTCGTCAGGAGGCTGGGGCGCCTGCCGACGGTGCCCATGGCTGGGGCGCCTTTCCCTCTCACATAGGAAGGCGCGCCCGGTGCCCCCCTCAGGACAGGCTCGGGGGCTCTCGTCTGGAGGGCCTCTGACCTGACCAGCGCAACGAGGGAGGTGTTCGGGCACCACGTGGAGGCGTGCTTCAATGCGCACCTCCGTGAGCAAGGCGCAAGGCGCGAGGCACCAGGCGCACAAGAGTTCATCACTAAGGCAATCGAAGAGCTTCAGGAGCCGCGAGCTGTGCGTCTGCGTCAACATCCCAAGCCTCAACAGGGCTCCCAAGCCTCAACAGGGCCGCTTCGCAGGACCTCTTCTGGTCATCCCACGTCGGCCGGAGTGGGGGCTGCCCCTGCAGCTACGTCTGCATGCCATTTGGCCTGCTGAACATGGCCACCTCATACCAGCGCTTTGCGCGGGGTGCCATGGTAGCCCACAAGGCCAGGTGCCAGGCGGTCCTGACGGAGGAGGTGCCAGACCCTCGCGAGATCCCTGGACCTCCTGAGCCTCTCGGGCCTCGGGAGCCGGTCGGCTCGTGAGGAGCGATCTCTGTAGCGCGCATCTTCAGCTACCCCGACTCTCCTACAGCGATGGTGCCAAGTGACTTTTTGGTTTGCTCAACTGAGGGCACCCCTCGGGCTGCATTATCCTCAGGCTACCAGGGCCCGGCCCCACAGTTGTATCATTTTTGCGCATGTATTAGAACTGTCCTTGCCTTTATGAATTTCCCAAGTATTTCAACTGCATGTTCGGTGCTTCGTCACTATGATGTCGCTGCGCCCTTGCAAACCCGCCCGTGACCGCCTCATGATTAAGGACTAGCAAGGCGTCTGTGCTCGGGTCCATCCCTATAGCGTTGTCAAATCCAAGCGATCGAGCTCTATCCCGTGGGCCAGTTCCCGTGCGCGTCACCTCCCGGGGTCCTTGGTGCCTTGTTCTCGAATAAGCAAATCACGTGTGGGCAAGTAAGGGCGCGCGGCCTGGTTCGTACAACCGTAGTTTAGCACTTCGCCGTAGCGGGAGCCGTGTGCTGGGTGTTTTTCCGTGGGATCGTTGCATGAGAAGACTTGGCACGGCGTCTGTGCTCGGGTCCGTCCCTGCAGCGTCGATCAAACCAATGGTTGAGCTCTGTCTGGTGGGCCAGCCCTGTTCACGTCACCTCCTGCGGTCATCGTGGCCTTCTCATGCGATAACCTCCGGAGGGGAATTCGGCGCAGGACCCCCCATCGCCCCACAGGTATCTTAAGCGCGCCCCGTGCCGCAAAAATCATGCGCAACCCGCCTTGAGGTAGAGCCTCGTGAGTCACGCGCTGGCTCACGAGTGCCCAGATACACCTCCTCCCGTTCTGTCGTGCTAGCCACACGTACGAATGGGACTATACATGCCTTGGAGTCTCCCCCGAAGGGAACTCCCACCCACACACCAGTGGAAGCCCATGCTCCGCGCTGGCGGACGACGTGGTGGAGGAGCGACTATGCCCACGCACCAGTCGAAGCCCCATGCTCCATGCTGGCGGACGACACAGCCGAGGAGCGGCTATGCCCACACTAAAGTGGCAGCACCATGCTCCGCGCTGGTGAATAAACAACTGAGGGCGCCCTCGTGGCCGCACCAACCTCAGGACAGCCTCTCGGCTCTTCGCCCGGTAACACCCCACAGCTTTCCCCTCAGGAGGATCGCGCGAGGGGGCTGGACACGGGGGTTGTGCTCAGGCCAGGCCTGGCACACGCCACCCTACCAGGTCTGGGTACCTGGTCTTCTCGCATCCCCCCCAGGCAAAAGCTAGCGAGGAAAGGTATGGAAAACTCCGGATTAGCTTAGACGCTGCTCGCTTTTCCTTCATGAGGGCTATTCGTACGTCAAGGGGGACCCATGAGCATCGCAACTTAGGGGTCTCACTAGCCACGTAGCCCATCGCCCCTTGGTCTCGTCCTGGTGATCCGGACGCCCCAACGGCGGTCGAGGTATGCGCGGGGCTGGGCCCTGCCGACGCAGAACATTAAGGCTGTTCGTACGTCAAGGGGGACCCCTGAGCATCGCGACTCCGGGGCCTCACTAGTCACGTAGCCCCTCGCCCCTTGGTCTCGTCCTGGTGATCTGGACGCCCCAACGGCGGTTGAGGTACGTGCAGGGCTGGGCCCTGCCGACGCAGAACACTAAGGCAAACACGAAGGAAACCAAGCACGAAAAGGAAATCGCAGAGTTCTAGCAATTATTACAAAATATGCAGTGTTCCACAAATTCAAGCACCACCACCACCCTAGCCATTACCGCCGCTTGTCCTGGTCGCTGGGAGCCCGTCGTCGACGTTGCTGCCGCCATCCTCACCGCCGCCAGCCTCCGTCGTCGGGGCCTCGGGATCAGGGACGTAGAGGAACTTCTTCAGCAGGGCGTCTACATGATCCTTCACTGCCTCGGCAGCAGCGGCGCAAGACTCAGGAGCCACCGAGTGGATCAGCGCGTCGAGGTTGCAGCTTCGGTCCTGGAGGTAGAGATGGCTGAAGACACGCGTCGCAGCCGTGGTGAAGAGCGGGCGGCACTCCACCTCCAAGAAGGAGTCCACTTCAGCGGCAACACCCTTAAGTGCTTCGGCAAGCTTGGGGAAGAGCCCTGCAAGGCCATCTTCGGGCGTCGCCAGTTGCTCTTCGTACCCTCCTTCGTGGATGGAGCGCAGCGCCTCGTGAAACCCGAGCTCAAGGGAGAGGATGGCCTCACATCCTACGGCCGCTTTCTTCTCAGCAGCGGCAAGGGCCTTCTCCCTGGCCTCCAGTTGGGCTGCCGACTAGGAGACGTGCTGGGCGCGGGATGCTTGGGCATCAGCCACCTCCTTCTTCAGAGCAGCTAGGCGGCCGCGCTTCGCGGTCTGGTCGGCGGCCACCTGTTTCAGCTTGGCGTCGCGGTTGGTGGACTCCGCTTCACGGGCCTTCAGGTCCTCTTCCCGTTGCTGGAGCTGCTGGGCGTGCGTGGCCTACTCTTCCTGGAGTGCCTTCAGCTGGGCCTCCGCCTCGGCGTGGCGCTCCCCGGCGGATGCAGCGTTGGCCAACGCTACGTCACGAGCCTCCTTGGCTTCGACGGCCTCCTTCCTGCCTTCCGCGGTGGCGACCTCGGCCCGGCCCCAGGCCGTCTTGGCAGACATGTCAGCCTAGAGCCACCCCGAGACAAGCCCCAGACGCTCCCTCACGAGGCACATGTCCATGTCTTGGAGGTCAGCACGGAGCCGACCCAGTGCAGCGTAGGCTTCATCCAGGGCGCCTGGCCCGATGAGAGGGCCACAGTCCGCCAGTGCAAGGGCTTGGGGAGGAGGCGGTCCCGGTGCGTCGGCTGGCGCCATCACCAGGGAAGCGGTGGCGAGGGCGGCTTGGGGCACCAGAGGCTCTGAGCCCCCCTCAGGCACGGCAATGGCGGGCGGTTCCGCGGCTTGCTGGCGCGCGGGAGCCGTCTCCTCCTGAGGATGCATCACCGCATCCTGGGGGCCTGCTCCATCGCGAGGGGATGCGAGACGGCCTCTTCCACCTGTGACGGAATCGCTACGATCGCGGGAAGAGGTGGTGCCTCCTAAGTCCCGGCTCCTTCCCTCCTCTTCTTCACCACAACGCCCATCCTGGTCATCAGGACGGGAGCACTCTGGGCATGGTGCCGATTTATGATAAACATAAACAAGGTAAGGTACTTACTTGTCGGGGTCGATGTACGCCCTCTTCCTTGCTAGGGTTGGGGCACCTCCGCTTTTCTTGGGCGTGGCTTTTGTCGCGCTTGGGGAGTTGGTTGGGCGCTCTTTGGCCGGCCTCGGCGCGGCACCGCCGCTTGGTAAGGCAGAGGCGTCACCCTGAGGGGGGGTGCCGCCCCGCTCTTCTTTAGGGTCGCCTGGCCTGACCTCCGCGGAGCCCGAGGAGTGGCCCCGGACCTCATGAGGACCACAGTGGAGTGTGGGGATTCGGCGCTCTCCCGGGCGGCACCGGCCACCTCCGGCGATGCCCGGCATACCGGCGGACTCAGTGTGACGCGGCGCACCCGTCCATGTGGTATACGCACGCATTGACACTCGGATTTGAGCAGAGCTTCAAGTGAGCAGATGGCGGCGGCGGGCATGATGGCGGCGCCTGTTTCGACCACGGAGGAGGGGTTCTGGGGTGTTGGGGAGGTTCGTGGAGGCTTGGGGAGCGCCATGGACTGGTTTAGAAGAGTAAGGGAGGCCGGGGTGGCTCGAATTTGAGCGGCGGCTGTCGGCGAGGCTCCGGCCATGGACGAGGTTGGAGGGCACGGGAGGAGGTGTGGGTTGGTCAAGGGGTCACTGGGAGGGAGAGAGAGCAAAGGGGCTCCAGAGGGAGGCCTGGGGCGGCCTTATATACCGAGGCCACGGCTCACCGTGGACGCGGCCTACAGGCACCCGCGGAAATGGACGTGGTGGCCACGGGAGGAGGCTAGGGGTGGTCTGCAAAGTTCGTGGGGTGGTTCTAGGTACAGGGAAGGGAGAGAGAGCGGGGCGAGCTGCACGTGGGCCACAGGAGCTGCGCAAGCATTGACCGAGTGGGCGACCCTCTGGCGCGAGCCGTGGGAGAGAGAGGAGGGTGCGGGAGCAAGTGGGAGGCCTGCTGGCATGGAGCGGACGTCGAAGCGCCTTGACTGGCGCGAGGGGGAGGCTCGAGGTGGTAGATGGTCGCAATGTCAACGGTCGAATGCCCTGCCAGGTGCTCCAGAGCGCGACTTTGGCCGTCATCTGCGGTTTTTCCGCGTCCTCGCGTGCCCACTTGCATCTGGAGGGTGCAGGAGGTGTGGGCAAAGGAAGTGGGGAGCTTCGAATGCTCTGAAAAGCCGAGGGGAGAGAGAAGGGGAATCTCACTGTCCAGGGAAGAAAAATGGGGTGCCATGCCCCTACATCATGGGTCCTTGGGCAGGGAAAGATGCAAGAGCTAGAGGAAGACTAGGAGGGGTTGTGGTAAAAAATTTGGCTGAAGGAGAATCCATTTGGTGCCCAAATTATTGATCACAAAATTTTGGCAGAAGTTGTTTGATGTGTGTTTGGCGAAGTTATACCCATCAGCTACTTGTGCCACTTGACAGGGGTGATAGCCATGGTCATGTGACACTGTGGTCCAATTTTTCGCTCATTTGGAGAAACTTGCCAATGTAACTTTTTCAAACCATAAAAATGGGTAGAAATAATTTTGGCTAGATTTGATCAAGTTAACTTGTTCTCCATGATGCATCACTTGGCCTAGGTGAATGATTAGGGCATTTGATCATGTGTACAAAGTTTGAGATCATTTGGACATGTTTGGTAATGCAAAGTTGTTTAAACTTGGAAAAGGACAGAGATGGTTTTGAGAGGGTTTGATGGGGTTATTTTGTTCTCCATGATATGAGACTTGCCAGGATCATCAAGTAGGGAATTTGTGACATGCTAGAATTTTTTTTGGAATTTATGGAGAAACTTTCCTTTGTAAATATTTCAAAAGCTTGAAATATCCATAAAGGGTTTTTGAGGGGTTTGACCAATGTTTTGGTCATGACCATGTGTTGAAACTCATATATATGGACAATATATGTCAACTGAGCTTCCCTAAATTTCCTCAAAATTTTTGGAAACATTAAAATAATTTTAACCTATTAAAGACCTTTTTTGGCCTAAGGAAAAAGCCTTTAAATGAAATATAAAAATGACTTCTAAAATAATATTTTTGTGGTTTTAGGGAGTCCTATATCTAATAGGATTCAAATATAATTTTTGAAAGATTTTTCACAACCTAAATGAAGTACTTGTAGTTCAAGCCTTAACTCAGGGGTTTTTGGAAAACCAAATTTAGAAAATACTTTTTGGCCAAATTATTTTTGCAAGAAAATACTATCCTGTCCTATAAACATGGCATGATCATTGGGCAAAGTTTCAGATCAAGGGAAAGAAGTATAAGAGTTGTAGGATTTATTTGATTTTTAGAGCACTTACAAACAACAAACAAAACCCAAATCGAAGAAAAGACCAAATCAACAGAAAAGTTTTTGTTGGATTAAAAATTTATGCCTAAATAATCCTAAATGTTGTGGCATGAAAATCAGGGTGTGACAGCTTGGCCGTCCTCGACATAGTCGTGGGCGGCCTCCATCAGGTCTAAGGCGGCCACTGCAGAAAGGACAGTTGTTGTGCCGCTCTCGCGAGTTGCTATCCCCGTCACAGATGTTGCTGTTGTCACCTAAGTAGCAACAGCGGCTGTTTGGGCTGCCTTGGCCGCCCGGTCGTAGAATGTGGCCGTGCTCATGCAGTTTGTTAGCACCCTCATGGCGGCTGTGACCGTGCTCTCGCCGGAGTGGGCCACCGAAGTAGCCCTCACGATGCGGGTCCACGCCCCCATCTTTGACCGGCGACGATTGAACTGTGAAATGATATTTGTAGAGTGAGCTTGTTTGCTTGACGTGCCGGCAGTGGAAGCCATATAGTACTCCGACGAGCCTTCTCGCGTAAGCCATAAACTACTCTGATGGTGCTCTAACATATTTTTGTACTGCATCTCACACGGTTGGTGAAAATAAACTGTGTGTGATCTACATGATTTTTTGTCTTGATTTGAAATACATAACGGGGTCACAGTGGCAAAGGAGGGTGTTTGAATTACTAGAACTTTTATCTGCAGTGAACATGCAACTATAGGAGTGTCGTGTTAAAATTTGGAAATATTCAGGGTTTGTTTGGACATTTTTATACATTAACTGAGTTTTGTAGGCATTTAAGGTGCATAATTCAAAATTAAACTACATGCATATGCTCCGGTGCAGAAAAATGGGTTGGAAAATCACATGTGTGTCCTTGGTTGCATGCTTTGGTCCCATGCAAGAAACGGAATGAATTTCAAACACCTCAGCACCGTGGCTCGCCGGAAAACGTTGAGATGCTTGGTATTTAAATTCTAGCAAATCCAAAACTCGTCTGAAATCCATGAAACTTGGCATGCTATCCTGGAATGGCACAATCCCATTTGGGGCAGGTTTTGGTATAAGCTTCTCACAAGAAATCTCATGGTTCCCGTAGGGAATGTGTCACCTTTGTGAATGAAACGATATTCGTTGCCTCTTCTTGCTCTCAAATTTTTCTAGTGTCAACATAGAACAACAAGAGTGTCATGTTAAATTTTGGAATTTTTCGAGCTTCGTTTTGACATTTTTATACATTTAGTGAGTTTTCTAGGCATTTTATGTGCATAATTCAAATTTGAACTACGGGCACATGCTACGGTGCAGAAAAATGGGTTGAAAAATCAAATGTGTGTCCTTGGTTGCATGCTTAGGTCCCATATGCATGAAATGGAAATGAAATTCAAACACCTCAGCACTGTGGCTCGCCGGTAAACGTTGAGATACTTGGTTTTAAATTCTAGCAAATCCAAAACTCGTCTAAAATCCATGAAACTTGGCACGCTATCATGGAATGGCACAAACATCCTGTGCTAAATATTTTGTCCCATTAGGGCAGGTTTTGTATAAGCTTCTCACAAACTAGAACTTCTTACAAGAAGCCTCATGGTTCCGGTAGGGAACGTGTCACCTTTGTGGATGAAACGATATTCGTTGCCTCTTCTTGCTTTCAAAATTTTTCTAGTCTCAACACAAAACAACAGGAGTGTCGTGTTAAAATTTAGAATTTTTTGGGGTTTGTTTGGACATTTTTATACATTAACTGAGTTTTCTAGGCAGTTTATGTGCATAATTCAAAATTAAACTACATGCACATCCTCCAGTGCAGAAAATTGGGTTGAAAAATCAAATGTGTGTCCTTGGTTGCATGCTTAGGTCCCATGCCATAAATGTGAATGAATTTCAAACACGTCGGCCCCGTTGCTCGGCCGCAAACATTGAGATACATGGTTTTTAAATTCTAGTAAATCCAAAACTCGTCTAAAATCCATGAAACTTGGCATGCTATTATGGAATGGCACAAACATGCTATGGTAAAAAAAATTCCCATTTGGGGCAGGTTTTGGTATAAGTTGCTCACAAACCAGAGGTTCTCACAAGAAACCTCATGGTTCCGGTAGGGAACGTGTCACCTTTGTGGTCGAAACGATATTCATTGCCTCTTCTTGCTTTAATTTTTTTTCTAGTGACAACATGGAAAAACAGGAGTGTCATGTTAAATTTTGGAATTTTTCGGGGTTCTTTTGAACATTTTTATACATTAACTGAGTTTTCTAGGCATTTTATGTGCATAATTCAAATTTGAACTACAAGCACATGCTACGGTGCAGAAAAATGGCTTCAAAAATCAAATGTGGGTCCTTGGTTGCATGCTTAGGTCCCATGCAAGAAATGGGAATGAATTTCAAACACCTCGGCACCATGGCTCACCGGCAAATGTTGAGATCCTTGGTTTTTAAATTCTAGCAAATCTAAAACTCGTCTAAAACCCATGAAACTTGGCATGCTATCATGGAATGGCACAAACATGTTGTGGTAAAAAATTTGTCCCATTTGGGGTAGGTTTTGGTATAAGCTTCTCACAAGAAGCCTCATGGTTCCGATAGGGAACGTGTCAGCTTTGTGGACGAAACGATATTCATTGCCTCTTCTTTCTTTCAAATTTTTTCTAGTGTCAACATACAACAACAAGAGTGTCGTGTTAAAACTTAGAATTTTTTGGTGTTCATTTGGACATTTTTATACATTAACTGAGTTTTGTAGGCATTTTACGTGCATAATTCAAAAATAAATTACATGCACATGCTCTAGTGCAGAAAAATAGGTTGAAAAATCAAATGTGTGTACTTCTTTCCATGCTTAGGTCCCATGCAATAAATGTGAATGGATTTCAAACACCTCGGCCCGTTGCTTGGCCGTAAACATTGTGATACATGGTTTTTAATTTCTAGGAAATCTAAAACTCGTCTGAAATCCATGAATCTTGGCATGCTATCATGGAATGGCACAAACATGTTGTGGTAATTTTTTGTCCAATTTGGGGCAGGTTTTGGTATAAGCTTCTCACAAACCAGAGCTTCTCATAAGAAACCTCATGGTTCCGGTAGGGAATGTGTCACCTTTATGGACGAAACGATATTCCTTACCTCTTCTTGCTTTCAAATGTTTTCTAGTGTTAACATAGAACAACAGGAGTGTCATGTTAAAATTTGGATTTTTTCGGGGTTCGTTTGGACATTTTTATACATGAACTGAGTTTTCAAGGCATTTTATGTGCATAATTCAAAATTAAACTACATGCAGATGCTCCAATGCAGAAAAAAGGGTTGAAAAATGAAATGTGTGTCCTTGCTTGCATGCTTAGGTCCCATGCAAGAAATGGGAATGAATTTCAAACACCTCGGCACCGTTGCTTGCCAGCAAACTTTGAGACACTAGGTTTTTAAATTCTAGCAAATCGAAAACTCGTCTGAAATTCAGGAAACTTGGCATGCTATCATGGAATGGCACCAACATGTTCTCGTATTTTTCGTGTCCAATTTGAGAGAGGCGCACGAATTAACAGCCAACAATGGCATTATGAAACAAATAGCTGCCACGTTATCATCTCAAACATTTGTATAATTTAAATCGTAGGTGTTCTGCTGACCATTCACGTAATGCCATGCGTCACACTTTTAATGGCTAGGACGTGCCGTGCGGACAGCTGCTTGAGTAGACGGGAGGCGTGCGAGCAGAGTCTGCTGCGCAGGCAGACCGGGAGGCGTGCAAGCAGTCCTCCAATGCGCAGGCTCACCGAGAAGCGTGCTAGTTGTACGCTGCGCAAGCTAACAGACAAGCGAGCCCTCTGACTTCCATGGTCGCCTGCCTCGCTCCCAACATCTCCACTGTTGGCGTTCGAGCCGCTGTTTCATACGGACGGCCTTACTCTTCGCCTCCCATTCCCCTCCCACAGACCTCCACCAATACCATGGTGCAGAAGGATCATCTGCCACTTGTCTTCCAGTTTGGTGAACTCGACTTTGAGCCAGACAAGATAGAAAATAAGGAGGAATGGGGCCTCATGGACATGGCCCTGAATGACCTAGCCGCGGTGGATGCTTCCCCCGCGCCCGCACCAGTGACCATCCCCGTAGCATTGACGGGCTGGTCGCGGAGCACTATTGTAGCGCTGGAAGCCGCGGGCATCAGCGAGTTCCCTGCGGACCCGCGCGAGCTCATGTAGATGCCAACCCCCCCCCCCCCGCCCGTGCCCGTGCAAGCCCCTGCACCCACCACGGCTCCGGCCCCTGTGCGTTTGCCTACAGCCGGCGCGCCTGTGCCTGTGCGCGTGCCCCCCTCAGTGTCATGGGACGTCGCCGTCGACCGGCACCTTGCAGCGCCGCGAGTTGTCGTCGTCCCGAGCCCCGCTCGTCGATCCTACGACAACAGGGTCTTTGATTTCCTTGTGAAGAACATTTTGTGTTGTCTTGAAGGCTTGAACAACGGTGTCCCAGAGGACGACAACGACAACGCCGGAGCGGCACGGCGCCTCCGCCACCACCACAATTAGTTTTGTTGGTTTTAATACTGTATCTCGAGCGTATGAATTATATGAATATAAATTCACAATGTTACTGAATGAACCCTATGGTTTGAATAAACTTGCGTTTTTCTCTGTGAATGTACAGACTTAAATTTAAAACACTCATCGCAAATGTTTTAGATAGAACACCCGGGTGCAAACCGACAGCTTCCACAGTAAGCCAAGGGAAAATGTGCCGCGCGGGATTTGTGCATCTCTTCATCATAAATGTTTAGATATAACACCCGTATGCAAAGCGAGAGCTATGGCCCTTCCCCAGTAAGCCAAGGGAAAATTTGCCACGCAGGATCTGTGCATCTCCTCATCCCAAATAGTTCGGATTGAACACGTTATGCAAAGCGAGAGGTATGGTTCCTTCGCCACTAAGCTAAGAGAAAATCTGGTGCACAGGATTTGTACATCCCTTCAACGCAAACGGTTTTTTTCTGATGACCCATGTGCAACCACGTACAGACAATTTGGTAAGATTTGCATCTATCATATTGGGTATATTGCCATTTGTCAAACTGCAAAGATTGACATTTGTCGATCTAGTAACATTGCCCTTTGTCAACCTTGTAACACTGCCATTTGTCAAAATTTGCAGCTAAAAATCACTAGCACTATCTAATTTTGCAACTGAAATTCCGTAAGCATAGATTTCATTCATAGATTAAGCAGTACTTGTTTATACAAACAGTAAAACTCGACAGCTGAACCGACCAAACTTTTCCGCAATTTTTTGCTAACCATGTACTGAAATAGCTAGTTCAACCACATATACTAGCTAATTTTAAGTACGTAGTATAGTTCAACCACATCTGTAGTCAGATGGACTAAACAAAATAGCCCCTAAATACTACAACTACGGAGGGGCTTTGTACTACTTCCAGTAGCCTCTCCTCTACCGAGCATGCTCAGTAAGAGGCAGAGGAGGAGGAACCTACCAATGAGCTGGACAACCAGAATCCGGTGCCTGCCACTGCTGCATCTCCAAACGCTCACCTCGAACCCCCTATGCCGCTCCAGACGCCCCCTCTCAAAGCGGCGGGACTCCTCGTAGCTCTCCTCATTCCGCGCCTCTGCGGTGGCGTGTGCTGCGGCCACGATAGCGGTAAGACCCTTTGCATGCTTGACTAGGCGCTCCTCCTCCTCCCGCAGGAACTCGATGTAGCACGCAAGGTCGCTGACGCACATGTGGGGCCCCACCTCCACCCCCGCCTTCGGGTGGCGGTGGCAGAGCGAGTGATGACCCCGGCGGTCGATGGTGGGGTTGCACTACTAGGAAAAGGGCTATAGCTGATATGGACATTAATGGCGCACCATGTATGTGGTGCGCCACTGCTATATAGCAGTGGCGCACCAGATACAGGTGCGCCATTAGTGTCCTCATTACTAATGGCGCACCAGACACACGGTGCGCCATTACTAGCAAATTTTTTTTTAATTTTTCCAAAACTATTAATGGCGCACCATGGCACAGTGCGCCATTACTAGTTTTAACTATTAATGGCGCACCACACGCTCCATGCGCCACTACTAACATTTTTTTTTTTTTTCAAAACTAGTAATGGCGCACCTGTGTGAAGTGCGCCACTACTAGTTCAAACTAGTAATGGCACACCACAACCACGGTGCGCCACTACTAACAATTATAATTTTTTTTTGCAAAACTAGTAATAGCGGCCACGACGGCTGACGGTGGGCTGGCGGCCATGACGGCCACCTCCCGCCTTCGGGCCGTGATGGTGGAGCGGGCGATGGCCCTGGCTTTTGACTGTGGTGTGGCCGCCACGGTGGCAGACGGTGGGGTGGCGGCAACGGCAGCCGGCAACAGCTGCTGACTGGCAGCGCCGGCAGAGCGTGTGGTGGGTGTTGCGTGCACACCCAACAGGGACGCTACGCGCACTAAACTATGCCGGGGGCTGCATCGCCGCCACGCTGTAGCCTCCCAGCTGGAGCTGTCCTCTGATGACGGCGGAGTGGCTGAGCGACGATAACGGACCGATGCCATTGGCGATTGTGGGAGAAGCAGACGAGATAAGCTACAGGGAGGGACGGGAAAAGTCGACGCAGGACCGCCGGCTGTGAGGGTTTATATAGTAGGCCGGTAAGCATTGGGATTTTGGGGGATTTCGCCAAGTCGGGCGGTAAGCTTGCGTGGTTATGCGCGGGAACGGGCTCACCGATGATTCATTGGCGCCACTTCGAGCCATAGTTTGGCCAAAAGAACGCCAGCGCGGTGCTCAATCTTGCTCCCAAAGCCGTCTACGACAACAGGGTGACAAGACATGTGAGAAGAGGATGAAACAACACGTACAAATACGGTTAATAAAAAACGTTTCCGATTAGATTACCTACTACCTCCGTCCTGGTTTATAAGTCCTCTTTTATTTTTTGCCAAATTTTGCCTAGAGATTTAACTAATAAAATATGAATGCATGTCACCACAGATTATATCGTTGGATTCGTATTTGAACATAGTTTCTAATTATATTATTTTTTATAACATGCATTAACATTTTGTTAGTTAAATTTAAGGTCAAAATTTGGCACAGAATATAAAGGGACTGATAAACCAGGATAATGGTAGTAGCACATGACCGCTCTCTACACAGCGTCGCGAATGATGGTTTGACCACCGTGTGATGTGGAACGCGACGTAGTCTCACATCATGCCGCCGGCTAGCAACTGCCTGCCAGCTCTGCGTGTTCAACTGCTCTATGCGTGTGGTTGCTCGCGATTAAGGCGGGCACAGCGCGCTCTGCTCGCGTCTAGCCGTGCGCTGCCAGTGTTTGGTGCCGGCGCACGATCACGTACGTTCGTGCTGCCATTATGCATGCGGTTGCGCCGGGCACGGCGCCACGATCCAGTTACCCGCTGCAAAAACTGCCATGCAGACGTGCCGAGAATCCAGGCCGCACGGCTCCCATTTATTCCCGCGGCCATTTACCTCAATCTCTTGTGCCACATGACACAATAAGCACACCCACGACAAGACATATAGAGAGGATATCCAGCGGCTCCAATGGTGCTCCTAGAGGCTGACGACGACAACGGGCGGCAGTTCACCACACATCACGTAGTGCACACCCACATGAGGGGGAAGGACCTCTCGGTGGTGTACACGAACGAGCCGGTCTAGGTGGAGAGCTCTATCCAAACTATGGAGCAGTTGCTTGTAGAGGACAAGTACCAAGTGGTCGGCTTCGACCTCGAGTTCACCAGCGGTCGTGCCAGGCATGATTAGAAGGTTGTCATTGTCCAATTGTGCGTGCGACATGACGTCCTCGTCTACCACTTCCACCTGGCCACAAGGCCTTGTGATCATTTCACCAGGTTTATCAACAGTCTTGACTACAATTTCGCTATGGTGGACACCACCAACAATCTAAAAGCGCTCGAGGTTTCGGGCTTGGCCTGCCAGAATCTTGTCAACATCTGTGACCACTACAAGGTCTGGGGCAGCACCAAGAACAAACAGAACTCCGCGGTTAACCTTGCCTCACCCATCATCGACCCCTACTACATGAAGATGAAGGATGAGAGCAAGAAGGCCAGGAACGCCTAGCACAGTGCCTGGGATCAGAGACTGGGTGAAGAACACGTCAAGTACGTGGCCAAGGATGCGTGCACAAGCTACGAGATGTACAGACGAATCGTTGACATGAGGAAGTGTCTTCGTCCTTCCCCAGACAAGGGATCAAGCCACAGAGCAGTGGCGGGAGCGTCACAAGAAGTAGATGACTAGATGATCGTTTCTCCTGGTTTAGAATGCATGTAATTGTTTATTGAGGTGCGTGCGAATGATTTGTATAGTCACTTATCTAATTGGATGTTTATTTTGGTTATATATATGTGTTCTTCTTCTGTAGACAAAGAAAATCACATGGCTTATTAGCAACAATCGTCTGTGTTATTATCCTTCTTCGCACACATTTATGATTACAGACTTGTTTGTCGCGTATCACACACATCTTCTTTAGTTGAACTATTTCTGTTGTCTTGGCTCATCGCAAACAGTTCATCAGAGTGAACTGTATGCCTTCCGTCGCACACACCTTGATCTGGCTGACCGTTTCTGTTGTGTCGCCTAATCACAGACAGTTCATCTGAGTGAACTGTGTGCCGTATATCACACACGCCCTCATCTGGATGACCGTTTCTGTTGTTCTGGCTCATCGCAAATCATTCGTATGGAATAACCGTATGCCACGCATGGCACACGCAACCATAATCTGATTCGTGTTTGATGTCTGTGCCATCGCAAACACTTCGTATCAATTTTGATGGTTTTCTTACACCACCGTTTGCGATTAATGCATCGCACACAGTTTCGTCGAAGGGTCTTTGATTATACTGTCGCGTTTGGACCATTCTACAGTAGTGGAGAGCACGGCCAGCGCCACCGAGCTGGCCATGGGCGAGCAGGAGTGACAACTCGAACGGCTCGGGGCGCTGCCCTCTCTCGAGGTCCACGCCCGCTGTGGTCTGGGTTCCATCTACAGGGAGAAGCTCAAGTCCCCCTCGTGCCCCGCGATGCCGACTATTCGGAATTCTCCACCAAGCTCGTGGAGCAGCTCGAAGATGGGGCCCGGAAGGTGGGCGGCATCCTGGAGGAGGAATGTTGCGGTCTCTTCTATCAAGCGGCAACCTGCGTCTTTAGCCACCTTCTTCACAGTGACCCCTACTTCAACTTCGCCAAGGTGACAGCCCCCGTTGCTTAGAAACTCCACGACGGCCTCGCATCCGTCATAGCAGGCCACATGGAGACGCTGCTCGGGAAGTTCTCCTACGACAGTGGTGAGAGCTCCGACGAAGCCGAGGAAGGCGATGGCGATGGCATCAACAGTGGTGGTGGCTGCGGCTAGGCTTCCTCTTAGGACTTCCCTTCGTTATCCCGAAAAGACTCATGCGGCCTCGCGGAGGCATGAAGCAATGACTTTTGCTTGAGTATTTTATGCTATAATGAAAGCATGTGCCCTCACGGGGCTTCTTCCCGATGCTTGTTTTCCCTTTTGATTGCCTTTGTGCTCTACGTCGTTAGGGCCTAGCCCTCGGGCGAGCCTCGGTCATCGCTGGTATGCCAGGTCGTGGTGCCTGGACAAGGCCAGGAGGTGAGGAGCACCGGAAGCTAGTGAAGGCACCGGGAGCCCCCTTTGAGGCACAAGTGGCCCGTGCGAGGGAAAATGCTGGCATTCGCGAGACCCTCCCTGGAGGTGTTCAGACTTAGTTTTTGTAGCGCCTGGTGTCTTGCCGCTTGTAGGGCGCGCCTCACGGGATCATCGAGAGGTCCGTTCCTGAGGCATCCTGCATACATAATGCTCCACCTTGGGGGTGGCACGCACTTGCCAGCTGCTCACTCATGGGGGTTATGCGAGGAGACTACACACGAAGGACCTTGGTGGGGTGACGTGCACGGGAGCAAACCCGCCATCCAGAGCCCGATCGCTTGGGTTTTTCAGTGCTACTGGGACTAACCCGAGCGCAGGCACCGTATCCAGCCCCCGCTCGTGCGAGGCCCAGGGGGAGGTGGCTACCACGCCTAGGGAGAAAGAGCCGCCGTGTCCGGGACGGATCAACCAAAGTTTGGTGTGGCCCGTGGGGCGACCTCATTTGATATTCCACCAGAGCAGAGCATGCGGCTTCCATTGGGGCGTGGGCATGATCGCGTATCGATTGTTCCGCCAGTGCGGGGCATGAGGCTTCCACTGGGGCGTCAGCAAGAGCTCTGTTGAGAGTCTCGGGGGCATGCACAACCCCATTTCGTTTGTACGCGTGACGGTCATGGGCATAACTTGCGGAGGTGTCGGATATTCCAAGCACTAGGCTCAGGAACTCCTTCCTCGGTCTCCAGGCGGTCTGCACCAGGCTCTTGATGTAGTCGCACGCTGACGAAATTTGTGATGTGGGGAGCGACGCGCGCTCGACGACTGTCTCGAGACCATTTCATGAAGGGGTAGGACACCAAGGATCTTAATGAGGTGATGTGCATGGGTCTGGCCCGCCAGTCAGAGCTCGATCGCTTGGATTTAGCGATGCTGCAGGGACAGACCCGAGCACAGACGTCGTGCCGACACCTTTTTCATGGAATGGTCAGGAGAGGAGCCGCGGGCGCGTGGCACCCGAGGTGGCAAAGCACCAAACTCGTAGTTATGTAGGAAGTAAAAGTTTTGGAACACGGGGGGGCGACACGCACTCGTCAACTTGCTCATGTCTGTTCCATTAGGAGATAAGGCACCAAAGATTTAGGTGAGGTGGTGTGCACGGGGACAAGCCCGCGAGCCAGAGCTCGATTACTTGGATTTATCAGCATTGCAGGGACGGACCCGAGCACAGACGCCATGCCCAGTCCACTCATGGGACGGTCAGGAGATGAGTCGCGAGGGCGCGGTGCTCTCAACGGTGGCACGGCACCAAACACATGATTAAGCAAGAAACATAAACTCATTAAGGCATAACCAGATTCGTTACACACCAAAAAGGTGAGAAACCTGCCCTGTCAGGCACGGGTCAGCCCGAGGTTGTTGCAGCCCGTAGGGCGCCCTCAATTTGAACAAACCAAAAGGTCACCTGATAATATGGCTCTACGGGAGCGTTGAGCTTCTCGGCGCGGAGCATTGCGGGAGCTCGTCCTTCAGGGGTCGACGGCCTCTCGATAGCCAGGGGCCTCGCGAGGGCCAGAGAGCTCGCGCGGTCCTATCGCGAGCTGCGCCAATGTTTGGAAGGTGGTACCGGCATTCATCAGGCCGAAGGGCATGTGGGTGTAGTTGGTGGCGAGGCCCCTGCCTGGGCCGATGCGCAATGGCCAAAAGGGGTCCTGGGAGCAGGCCCTATTAAGGCCCGCGAGGTCGATGCACATGCGCACCTTGCCATCCCTCTCGGGGATGGAAACTAGGTTGGCAGGCCATGCGGGGCGGCGCTCACCATGAATGGCCTGAGCATCCTCTTGCTTGCTTGTCTCCTGAGCGATGAACTCCTGCCTCTCTGGCGCCTGGCGTCGTGCTCCTTGCTTGATGGGGCGTGCGTCAAGGCACACTTCCAAGTGGTGCCCGAACACCTCCCTCGGCACACCGGTGAGGTCAGACACTTTCTAGGTGAAAGCCTCCGAGCCTGCCCGAAGGGAGGTGCCGAGCGTGCCTTCCTATGCGGGAGGAGGGCAGGCACTGGCGGCGAGGGCAGGACCTGTGCCGCCACTGTTAGCTAGTGCCTTCTTCGCCTTGGGGCAGTCCTTGGAGAGCAGCTATTTCTTCTTCGCGGGGGCGGCCTTGGGAGGCTTGGCGGCGTCCTCGCCATCAGAATGCGCGGCTGCTGCGGCCCGGTAGGCGTGATCGATGGACTAGACCGCATCCTTCTCATTGCAGGCGATGGTGATGACGCCACTGCAGCTAGGCATCTTGAGGATGTTATAGCCATGGTAGGTTGCCGCCATGAACTTGGAGTGCCGGGTACCCCAGGATGGCATTGTACGGGAGGCCGATGTGCTCCACGTTGAAGTCGATGAGCTCAGTGTGGTAGTTGTTGCTGGTGCCAAAGGTGACAAGGAGGCGCACTTGCCCTAGGGGGATGGTAGACCCATTCGTCAGCCCGAAGAAGGGCCTGGTCGGCATCAGCTGGTCGTAGGGCACTTGAAGCGTCTCGAAGGTCTCGATGGAGATCACATTCAGGCTGGCGCCCCCATCGATGAGGGTCTTGGTGACCACGACATTGTTGATGGTGGGGGTGCAAAACATGGGGAGCGCACCTGCCGCAGCCGTGGACTTGAGGTGGTCCTTGGAGTCGAAGGTGATGGCATACTGCGTCCACTTGAGGGGTCATGCCGCTTCAGTCCTCGGGGGGGCGTGTTCACCTCGCGAGAGAACTGCTTGAACAGGCGATTGGACACAGGAGCCTGGGCTCCCCCGAGGATGCAGGCTATCGCGCGAGGCTCCTGATAGCCCCCAACCCCCTCGTCATGTTGGTTAGTGTCGTTCCTTCTGGGCGGCAGTAGTAGTGGTGGAAGGGCGGCGTTAGCCTGGACGTGCCTCGCGGCGCTAATCGCGCCAGGCATCCTCATGAGGATGGTCGCGCCAGCCCTGGCGGGGGTTGTCGTTGCGACTTTCCCATCGGCCGCCGTCGCGGCCTGCTCTGCGGGCAGCACCGCGGTCATTACGGTCTCCTCGGCAACCCAAGTGCTCATCGCAGAGTGACTTGAGCTCCTGACAGTCTTTCGTGTTGTGGGTGCGCACATTGCGGTACACGCAGAACGTGCGATCATCCTTCTCAGGCTAGTCGCGGTCACGGCCGCGCTTTTGCTCGGGCTCCGCCGCGAGCACGGCAGGGACCTTGCGCTTGATGTCCTTGCCCTTGGCCTTGCCGTCGTCGGGTGCGGCGTCGGGGTCGTTGTGGATGAAGAGGCGACCCTCTTCAGCCTGGGTGCACTTGTCGGCAAGGTCGAATAGCTCGAGTACCGCTTCCAGCTCATCGTTGATGGCGAGCTTCTCCCGCATCCTGACATTCGTGACGCCAAGGGAAAACGCAGAGATGATGGCCGTGTTAGAGGCGCGCGAGAGCTTGTGGCGCACCTGGCTGAAGCACTGGATGTATTTGTGGAGGTCTCGCCGGGGCGCTGCGACACGCGACGTAGGTTGTTGATGGTGAGGGTGCTGTCATGCGTGCCCTTGAAGTTAGAGACAAGCTGGTCACAGAGCTTGCTCCACGAGGAGATCGACGCCTCAGGCAGATTCATGAGCCAGGAGTGCGTGCCATCCTTGAGGGCCATGGGGACCTAGTTCGCCATGACCTTGTCGTCACCATTCGCTACCTTGATGCTTAGTGCATAGAGCTGAAGGAACTCTGTGGGGTTGGGGATGTCGTCGTAGCGTGGGGGCAGCTCTGGCTTGAACATGGTGGGCCAGACCACCCGACGCATCTCGCGGGTGAAGGCTCGGCAGCCCACGCTGCTCGAAGGGACTCCACCAGCGTGGGCGGTGCGGTTTTGGCGCCAAGCCGCCGCGACCTCCTGGACTATGCGGTCCTGGCACTGGCGTTGCTGCTCAAGGAGTACGCGTGCATCGAGCGGCGCACAGTGAATGTTCTGGCAGCTGGCCTCATCCCGAGTCGGTGGGGGCGCTCTGCGGGATGGTTCACGCGCCCGCACGTCACGCTGGGGCTCACTGAGTTTGCTTCGCAGGGGAGGCAGAGGAGGCGCGCCATGCGCCATGTCCCCGGTGTTGGACGACGGAGAGCGGAGCGAGTGGGATGGCGCTGGGGCGTCTCCGGCGGCATTGATGAGCTCGGTGATGCAGCCGAGCCAAGCGTCCTATTCGGCGTCAGTCGGGCAGTAGTGTAGTAGCTCGGGCTCCGTGAGCAATGCGGCCTGCGCATTCGGCAGCCCACGGCGGGCGAGGGAGGAAGAGGCCACAGCGGTGTGGCCGTCGGGCTGCACGGAGGGGTGCAAGGAGGAGTCCTGCTACTCGTGGACAGCAGGGTCGGTAGCGACGACATCCGCGGCTCCGGCCGAGCGGCGGCGATTGCCGCGGCCCACATGCTCCGTCTGGGTGACGCGACCCGCCCAGCGCTCGGCACGCTCACGACGAGCGTCAGCCATGGAGCTTGGCAAAGCGAAAGGCGGAGCAAAGTGGAAGAGCGGTGGCGCACCCCTACCTGGCGCGCCAAATGTCGGAATCGGGGCTCCGAGGACCCAAGAGGTTCTAACTCTGGGGTGCACTTGTTCCTACCACCCTACTCCTTCCTGCTACTAACCACAGCGAAGCTACGGCGAGGGCGAGCTAGCGGAAATGGGCCAATGACATAGAGGTTACCCAGGTTCTGGCCACCTTGCGGTGTAAAACTCTACTCCTGCTTGGTTTTGGATTGCACTCACGAAGGATTATGAGAGTACAAGATGCTCTCCCTCTCTACGGCGGCACCCTGCCCTCTTTTATACTTGCCTTGATCTTCTTCCCTCGAAAACATTGGCGTGAAGGGTTGCCACACAATAGCAATTTTGAAGGGGGGACAGGGGTGTAGTCTATCCTGACGAAAGGTTTTCATCGCCTGCAAAGCCACCATCCATGATGCACCGGTGGGCTCGGTGATGACCTCCGCCATGTGCACCCGTCGTCTTGGTCATCTTGCACCGCTAGGGCAACCATTGGGGTTGCTTTGGGAACCGGCATGCTGGCCTTGCTCCCTTAGCACGAAAGAGGAGAGCCTCCTTATCCGTGCCTGCTGGCACCGCCTCTAGCATCACTCATCGCCGCACACGTCACCCATGTGAAGACCCAGGACCGTGCGACCGGACTGAGCAGCTCCTGACTTGTTCGCCTTCGAGAGGGGATTCAGGAGGCATCCTTGGGAGGCTGCCTCACAAGAGGACCTCGCGAGGCTCCTAGCGGCGCCTTACAGACTGCTTGGGATGGCTGCTGATGGGGGCCTCACGAGGGGAGGGCCTCACGAGGTGTCTTACTTGTGAAACTTGCTAGTGGGCCATCCGTTGGGCCCTTGGCACGCGTCGTGTCCTGAGCCGAAGGCAGATGGGCCTGGGTACCCCCGGTCCCATGGGCCCGACAGCACCCCATGCCCGTGCACATGATCTAGTACGGGAAGGTGCTCCAGCTGTAGGTGCCAGTGTTAGAGCCACGGCGCTTGCTGTTCACGGCGGAGGACGATCGCGCATTTTTCGTGGTCAGCGGGGCGCTCGACATCGGCGCGCCTATCACTGTGTCGATCGTCTGCATCAGGTTAGGGGCATCCCCACTGCTGCGCTACACGGGCAAGGTGTGGGCTAACGGGCCTCCGGGGGCGCCCAAAGGTAGGACCGACACTGTCAAGGTGGAAATAGAGGTGACAAGCAGCAATGAGCCCGGCGCCCAAGCTGCTGGTCAGGGCTGCTTATTCGAAGATGGTGTCCCTCCACATTCAGATTGACAAGCTCACCTCCTAAATGATTCCACAGTGCCTTCTATTTATCTTAGTAATATGCTAATATACTCCAAGATTAGGTCAACAATTGAGGTAGGGTTTAGTATGGTCTACTTTAGCTTAAGAGATGGTGGATTTTGATGGCGATGCAGCAATTAATTCAACATCAAATGAGCAGTTGAAGTAATTTCCAACAGTCAAAGGGATATTTTGTGTCCGTTGGATATAAGATCCTTTGGGTAAGAAGTAAACCTAAATATAAGCTGCTTATATGCTTATTTGTTGAGGAAGTGTTGCATACTTCTGCGAGTTGATGCGACACATCAAAAGAAGTACTACTAGTAGTACTCACCCGACTACGCACCAGGCAGACCAAGCACGTGTCATGTTGGTGCCGTGTGCGGCATGCACATTAACCAAAACCTCACGCCTCCAGCTGAGCCTCTGCATTTTGAACTTTTCAATCTTAAGGCCAAGGAGCAACGTGAACCTTTGATAGAGCGAATCGGATGGTTGAGAACACTACAATTCATAGCTAATGATGCGTGTGAGAGAGAGGACGAGTGCATGCGTGCACCTCTTCTCTTCATGTACAACGTACTAAACATAGAGTACAAGTGTATGTGGGTGGCATCTGTCGGATTCAGGGCTCCGCAGAGCCAAGAAGGTTCGAACTCTGGGGCGTGTGTGAAGATCTCAACCTCTTAAGTCTCAAGCTCGTCGCCCTACAGCCTAGCCTCGCCGGATACACGATCGAGCGGGGAAGAAGATGGACACGGCAGTTTACCCAAGTTAGGGCCACCTTTGCGGTGTAAAACATTACTCCTGCTTTGTGGTGGATTGGCCTCACGAGGAGGTTGAGGATGAACTAGTATAGTGGTTTGAGCGACCTCGCGAGGGCTCAAGTGGTGAGGGTGGAATCGGTCGAGCTTTTCCTTTGGTGGTGGCTAGCCTAGATTCAGAGTGGCCTAGGTCCTCTTCCCTCAAAACTTAGGCGGGAAGGGATCCCACAATGGCCAATTCGAAAGGGGACAAGTAGTACATCTTATCCTGACAAAAGGTGGTCTTCGCCTACAAAGCTTCTGGTCGTGACGCTGCAGTGGGCTCGGTGATGACATCCGTCCTGCCGAGCTTATGGTCTTGGTCTCGTTGCACCAGAATGGAAACCTTTAGAGGGCTCCTTGGGAACCCACGCCTGTCCTTGCTCCCTTAGCACCAAAAGGGAAACTGCCTCCTCTGCGCCCGCTGGCGCTCGCCTGGCCTTGGTCGTCATGGCTCACGTCATCACAGCCTCGGGAGGCTAGGTACCTGCATAGAAATCTCCGCTCCTCGGGAGGCAGCCTGGGGAGGCCGCTCCTCTGGAGGTCTTGGTGTTGTCCGCCTCGCGCGGCTAGGGGGGCCTCGCGAGGGTCTTGTCTTGGAGTCCTTGCTGCTGGGCCGTACCAGCCCGTCGAAGGGGCCAGGCCGTGAGCCGCCGGCAGGCAAGTCTGGGTACCCCCGATCCCAGAACGCCGACAGTAGCCCCCGGGCACAAGGCGCACTCGGGCTGGCTTCGATGCGAAGCCAAGGGGCAAGGGCGAAGCGCCGCAGGCCCCAATCACCTGCGGGCCAGGCTCAAAGTGTGGTGCCTGACGAGACACGGATGACTCCGCTTCCCCACGCCGCCTCGGCAACTGCTTCGAGTTGAGAGCAGCCTGGTGCATCCAACACAGCCATCACCACTCGGAACATGGAAGGGCGCCGGTTAGCCTTCCCCTGCATATAAAAGGGCGAGGGGGGCAGAGCCCCCTAGCCCACCTTCATCTTCTTGCCCCCGGTTCTCCTATCTCCACCGCATCCTCCACCTTGCCAAGGCAACCATGGTGCCAGCAAGGAGGTTCTCAGCTAAAAAGAAGGGCAAGGCCTCCCAGGTGGGGACGGAGGCGCCGCCACCCAAGAAAGGGCGCGGCCGTCCCCGCAAATCCGCCGCTGCACTGGCGATGTCATCACGGGGGCGCGGGCATCCGCCTCTGATGGCCCGCATCAGCCTCGACAGCCGAGAGAGGAGCCTCCCCCGCGGGGGTGGCCGCGAGGGCCATGGCAGCCACGGCCAAGAGGGAAGACGCGTCGTGGCAACCCGGCCACCGCGTCCTCGCGCGCGCTCGAGCGACGCGGCCTGCTAGTTCGTCGTACGGGTGGAGGGCCCTCCGGGCACCTGGCTTCTGCTTCCAAGCTCCTTCGCCGAGCAGCTACCGGCGGTGGGACCCGTTGGGTTGCGGCTGCAGCCTGACGGCTGCTACAACGGGTCCTCGCGGGTGGAGGTCGAGGTCTCCTCCATCGGCCACGTGTTCTTGACCCACGGATGGTAGTCGTTTGCCCGCGCCCGTAATCTGAAGGGGAGGCGTACCCTCCACTTCAAGTACGACGAGGCGACAATGCTCTTTGTCAGGATCTTCGGGGAGGACGGCAATCGCCTGGGATGCTGCCCAGAAGGCAACGACGGCGACAACGACCACCCTTCAAACGACGGCGGTCAGCGCGGCGGCGGCAACCCTAGCGGTGAAGTTGCCCTTGGCCGCCGCACTTCTAGCGGCGGCGGCGCCTCCTCCGGGGGCAGCTCGAGCGATGATGACTACGACGAGCCGCCCCGTCGCTGCGCCCGGACCTAGGAGGACGTCGAGCCGCCCCACCACCATGCCCCTGTCAAGCACGACGAGGACTCCGACTAAATGCGGGTGGCGGTGAAGCCAAGCTTCAGGAGCAGCGGTCCTCGGGAGGCCGCTTCTTTTTGGTTTGTGTTTTTTTTATTTCTAGGATCAAGAGTTTGCGAAGAGCCCCGCAGGGGCGTGTAATGAACTGCGGTGCTTGCGCCTTTATATTAGTGTTTCTTGCTCATGCTCCAGCATTATATTACCCTTAATTGAAAGGTTCTTGCCTGGCATGATTAGAATAACTTAGCTCGGTGTGCTTGTGACCCTTGGCGGGTCACTTTGTCGTGGTGGCACGCTCCTCTGGAGCTTCTCCTGGTGACGGTTTAGTTAGAGTGCCAGAGCGACCTAGGGAGGCCCCTCGACAAGCTCCGGAGCCTTGAATGGCATGCCCCCGCGAGGCCTCCGGGGGCAATTTGCGTAGGGTTCCATGGCGAAGAGGCCTTCCGTAGGCCTCAGGAGCCCCCGAGCGAGGGCCGGCCGTTATTAGTGCGCCGGGGCGCGGTGCCCGGTATGGCCAGGGGGCGAGCACTCCTGAGGCCGAGGGGCCGATGGCTCGCTCAAGAGCGTCGCGCGAGGATTTTGCCAAGGTCTTGGCGAGGTGTATGCATGAGCAGGCCCGCTGCTGGCGCAGCTTAGGCCGGTTCAAGTTTGTACACTGTGCCTAGCCCCCGCTCGCGGGACATGATAGAGCGAGCCACGGGCAGCTGACGCACTCCCCAAAGACGAAATTCAAGAGAGGAAGCACTGCTAGGAGAAGAAAGAAAAAGGAAACTCCCCCCCCCCCTTCGAAGAAAGATGCGAAGAACTGCAAGTTTCATTCCAAGAAGTAGCAAATGGGTTACAAGACCAAGGCAAAAGAACAGCCGCATCCGGCACCTATGCTAGTCTTCTAGTCTTCCCGCCAGCGCGGAGCATGGGGCTTCCACTAGGCGTGGGCATAGTCACTGAAAGACCATGTCGTCTACCAGCGCGGAGCATGGGGCTTCCACTTGGACGTGGGTGGGAGCCCCCGTGAGGCTCAGGGGCAGCGGTCAGGAGACTCTGGGGCGTGTACAGCCCCACTCATTATTACGTGAGAGTGTCACGGGTAGAACTTGCGGAGATGCTGGATGTTCCAGGCATTCTGGACGGGGACCTCATCCTGCATCTCCAGGCGTACGGCGTCGGGCCTGGAGACGCGGGCGATCCTAAACGGGCCCTCCCACATGGGCGAGAGCTTGTGGAGGCCCTCCATGGAGAGGACCCGCCTCAGGATGAGGTCCCTGACCTCGAGAATCCGGGGCGAATGCTACGACCATGGTAGCACCGCAGCGCCTACTGGTACCTCGCTGCATAGAGCGCGGCTCGGCGGCATGCCTCCTCCCCGAGCATGAGGTCTTTCCCCACGTGGCATCCTGACGGGCCTCGTCAAATGCCATGATGCATGGGGAGCGATGCCTGACCTCGTGCGGGAGGACCACCTCGGCCCCGTAGATGAGGAAGAACGGGGTCTCGTCGGTGGGCTTAGTCACGGTGGTGCGGATGGACCATAACACGGATTGAAGCTCACCGAGCCAACCCCGTCCGCATGCCTCGAGCTTTTTCTTGAAGCTCCTTGTCTTGAGGCCCCTCGGGACCTCCGCGTTGGCGGGCTCGGCCTGGCCGTTACTCCATCGGTGTGCCACAGAAGCGTAGCATATCTGCATTCCAAGGTTAGCACAATATGTCCTAAAAAGATTGCTTGTGAACTGGGAGCCGTTGTCAGTAATGATATGGTTGGGGACACCGAAACGGCTCATGAGGCCCTTGATGAACTTGACAGCTGAGCCGGCGGGGATGGAGCACACGGGTTCCACCTCCACCCACTTGGTGAACTTGTCGATGGCGATGTAGAGGTAGCGGTATCCACAGGCTGCCCGAGGGAACGGGTCCAAGATATCCATCCCCCAGACCGCAAAGGGCCATGAGAGCGCGATGGTCTGGAGCCCTTACACGGGCTGGTGGATTTGCTTGGCGTGGAACTGACAAGCTTCGTAGGATCTCACCGGCTCGGTGGCGTCGTTCAGCACTGTTTGCCAGTAGAACCCGCTGTGAAACACCTTACCCACTTAGGTACACGACAAGGAGTGGTGCCCACACTCTCCGCCGTGGATGTCGGCCAACAGCTCGCGCCCCTGCTCCTTGGATATGCACCACAGCGTGACATTGTTGGGGTGCTTCCGGTACAACTCACCATCCTGCAAGCAATAACCAGTAGCTTGGCGAACCACGCGCTCCGCATCCTCTTCCTTCTCCGCAAGATGCCACGGAGTAGGTAGACCTTGAACTCCTAAGTCCAGCGGCCTTCTTGCGGCTCCAATGCCAGGAGTAGGCGGGCTCCCGAGGTCAGGCCGCAGGGCACGGCGCCTGAGGGTGGGGCCGGAGGTCTCTCCTCTCGGAGTAGCGCCGGACCTACGACTGGTGGCGCTGCCGATGGCTTGAAGAGCCTTTCCTCGAAGATGTCAGGCTTCTGGGGCTCATGGCAAGATGCCCTCTTGGCGATGTCGTCTGCTTCCTTGTTCGCGCCACGCGGGATGTTCTACAATTCCAAGCCCAGGAAAGGCTTTTCAATTTTACGTACCTCCTCCAAGTAAGCCTCCATGTGCTCGTCCTTAGGTTTGTACTCTTTGTTGGAGAAGTTGACGAGGAGCTGGGAGTCGCCCTTGATGGTGAGGCGCTTGACCCCCAGGGCAGCCATGGCCCTGAGGCCAGCAATCAAGCCCTCGAACTCCGTGATGTTATTGGAGACCTTTTCACCATGCTGAAAACAGAGCTGCACAGCGTAGTAGAGCTTGTCCTTGGTCGGCGAGATGAGTACGACTCCAGCCCCCGCGCCCTGCCGCGCGAAGGCATCGTCAAAGTGCATGGCCCAACCATCAGGCGCCTCATCACCAGGAACGAGGGATTGGCCCTCATTCGGCCCTCAGCCTGGAGCGTCCGTCCATTCTGCTATGAAATCGGCGAGGGCCGCACCTTTAATGACCCTGGTCATGCTTAACTCCAGCTGGAAAGCCTGCAGCTCGATGTTCCACTCCGCAACCCTTCCGGCGGCGTTGGGGCTACGGAACACCTTCTCCAAGGGGTATGCAGAGACGACCTTGATGGGGTGGCCCTGGAAATAATGGCGTAACTTCCTTGAAGCGACCAGGAGCACGAGCAGAAGCTTCTGCTGCATGGGGTAATGCACGCGCGCATCCCATAGCACTGTGCTGACGAAGTACACCGGGTGCTCGACGAGACTTGAGGCATCATCGGCTCCTTGTCCTGCACGCGGCGCGAGGGACTCAGGGGCCTCTTGGCCTCCGGAGCTACGGGATTCTCAGGAGCGCCGTCCCGAGGCGGTGAAGGCTGCGCGACTCCCTGGGGGCCACCTTGTCTTGCGCCTGCACAAGCCAGCGATTCCCGAACCGCCACGAGCGTCGCGCTAGCCGAGTGGGGGTGGCCACCAAGTAGAGCAGCAAGGGCTCACGAGGACAAGGTGTCACCATGACAGGTGGGCTCGTGAGGTTCCTCTTGAGGTCCTCAAAGGCCGCCTCAGCCTCTGGGGTCCACTCGAAGGGGCCCTTCTTCTTCATCAGCTTGAAAAAGGGGAGGGCGCGTTCGCCAAGCTTGGAGATGAAGCACCCCAAGGAGGTCACGAAGCCCGCAAGCTTCTGCATCTGTTTGAGGGTCTGAGGCGGGCTCATCCTCTCTATCGCCTTGACTTTCTCAAGGTTGGCCTCGATCCCTCTGTGCGATACTAGGAAGCCTAGCAGCTTGCCAGACGGGACTCCAAACACGCACTACTCTGGGTTGAGCCTTAGGTTTACCTTGCGCAGGTTGGCGAATGTCTCTTCCAGGTCTTCGATCAAGGTCTTTGCCTTTTTAGACTTGACCACGATGTCATCCACATATGCCTCTACATTTCTCCCTAGTTGTGTCCCGAGGGCTATGTGCATCAATCTCTGGAAGGTCGCTCCGACGTTCCGCAGCCCAAAGGGCATGCAGGTGCAGCAGTACACACCGCACGGGGAGATGAAGGCCGTCTTCTTGACGTCCTCCACCGCCATCTTGATTTGGTGCTACCCCGAGAGGGCATCCAAAAAGCACAGCAGATCACACTCAGCGGTGGAGTCCATGATCTGGTCAATGCGTGGAAGCAGGGAGGGGTCCTGAGGACAAGCCTTGTTAAGGCTCATGAAGTCGACGCACATGCGCTCCTTCCCCCCTTTCTTGGGGATGATCACGGGGTTCGCCAACCAATCTGGGTGCCGTACTTCCCGGATGACACCGGTCTCTTGCAGCTTGTGAACCTCTTGGACGATGAATGTTTGCTTCTCTTGTGCCTGGAGCCGCGCCTTTCGCTTCACCGGGCGCGCACCGGGGCACACCATAAAGTGATGTTCAATCACCTCCCTCGAGACACCAACCAGGTCGGATGCCTCCCATGCAAATACATCTCTATTAGCCCTCAGGAAGTCGACCAACGCCTTCTCTTGGTCCAGAGGGAGACCGGCTCCTTTGGTGAAGGTGGGGCCAAAAACCCCACTGTCGATAGGCACCAGCTTCATCTCGGCCCGATCCTGAGAGAACAACTGCTTCTTCTTCGCGGGCGCGGCCTCCAGAGTCCCCGAGGCGCCCTTGGCGTCAGGGCGTGAGGCCGCCACAGCTTTGTAGGCGACACTGAGGGTCTAGACCTCATCCTTTGTGTCCTGGATCACCGTAATGACACCGCTACTGCCCGGCATCTTGATGATATTGTAGCCTGGATGGGTCGCCGCCATGAACTTGGCGAGGGCAGGATACCACAGGATGGCATTGTACGGAAGGCTGATGTGGGCTACGTCGAAGTCGATGAGCTCGGTGTAGTAGTTGTCACGCAGGCCGAAGGTGACGAGGAGGCGTATCTGCCCCAGGGGGTGGTAGAGCCCTTGACCACGCACAAGAAGGGGTTGATGGGCGCGAGCTGCTCGTGGGGCACCTGAAGCAGGTCGAAAGCTTCCACGGAGAGGACGTTGAGGCCGGCGCTGCCGCCAATGAGGGTCTTGGTGAGCGCGACATTGCTGATGGTGGGTGGGCAAAGCATGGGAAGCGTGTTGTGGCACCCCGGCTCAGAGAAGACATGAACGCCCCGTATTCCAGCCCAGGGACAAGTCCTCTGGAATAAGGCACTGTTGACATAGAACAAATCAGCTCTTTATTACAATGGATATGGTTACAAAGGGTACAAGGATTACATCGGCATGGCGACACTAAGCCTGCACGGGGTAGCTCTATGCTAACAGCGGAGTAACTATCTCGGCAGCGGAACAGCAACGGGGGTGATGGACTCCACTCCGCAGGGACTCTGGCTAGAACGCGTATCCTAGGTCGCAAACTCGGAATCCTCGACAAGCAAGCAATCACGGCATGACCTGCAAACTAGCATGACACGCCAGGTGAGTACTTTGAATGTACTCGCAAGCTCACAGCAAACATCAGCATTAAGGCAAGACAACATCATAGCAGTCAAGATTAACAAGCATGGCTCTCTAGTAAGGTAGCTACTGAAATAACTGCAGTAAGGTAAAGCATGTTAAATCCATGCTTCGAATAATCTTAGGATCCAATCCGAACCTGCTCCAAGTTCAATCCAAATCATGTGGTCATCCGACCACTCATCTCATAGCCATCCCATGGTTAACATATCATATTCCTGATACCGTCTGCACTGCAAGTCTGGCAAACTTACTCTCTTCCGGGTTGCCTCACAACCCTCAGAATACTCATGATCCACTGAGTACTTCCGATCTTACGACGAGTTCTTCCATCAACATCTCTACTATGGTTGACCACCTAAAGAGGTCTGGACGGACTGTCCAATACCGTGGACACGGCTATTCGAATAGATTTTACACTCTGCAGAGGTTGCGCACTTTACCCACACCATGGAGCACCTGACCTCATGATCCCATTCGGGTGGACCAGCGTTGCTCCAATGAAACCCACCTGACCCGTGACTCTCCCATCGTACCACCGGCAATCATCCTCCCCCGGAGTCCTGCCCTGGGTGGCCCCTGCGTCACCTCGTGACACCTGCCATCGTCGTGGCTAACAAACTGTCCCAAATGGGGACCTGGTGCCATATAACTCAACTGGGCTCACAAGGTTATCGCCGCCTACCGGGCCAGGGTAGCGCGCATGCATAACCTTCCCTGTCGGGCGGTACCGGTGAAAGAGCATGCGATCAAACCAAGTCAAGGTTGTCCCATACCGGCAAATGTGGCTGCACGGATCAGTCCGGACAGGTGACTCTGGATCAACCATGAAGTATCTAATCTCCGAACAATATTTCTGTCATGGCTGATACTCTGACATCATGGTAATCCAAGTTGAAACGATATCTGACTAAACATCCGATTATCAATATGTTCAGGCCACTGCTGCTAACTCATCTCCATGAACTGCCGAATGAAATCCAAAATAATCATAGACGGTAATCTCAACATCATGGCATCAACGAGTGGGTAAACTACTAGTCATTAACAATCCAGTACTCAACGCCGTAGTCACCTATCCAAGAATTAACTCCAACATTGCATAATCCAATTCATTTCACAAATAACTCATACTTGCTATTAAAGTAAATAGTTAAACTATGACATTGCTATGCAATTATGCAGATGAGAGTTGTGGCTTGCCTGGGGATGAAAGGACCATCAGAAAGGAGTGCGGAGAGTCCGCGGAGTTGACTGCCGGAAACAGTTCTCTCCCGGAGGGGGCTGTTTATGGGCAAGGGCAAAATGGTCATTTTCACTGTGGGACCACATAGTGAAAATGATACCAACAGATAGAGCTCGACGAGACGAAGAAGTGGGCTTTGGAATCACCTCGATCAGAGTTACGGGTAAAAAGTTGTGGCCGTTCGTTGTTTAGACAAAAAACAAATAGAAAATGTGCTTTTCTGCTGCTAACCGACGAACGTCCACTATATAGAGGTTTCGGCGCCGGCCTAGTTAAGAGAGAACGCTCATTTTTGGAAATACGCTTTCCAACTGAGAAGACGTATTCTCTCGTGAAGAAGAAGTAGAATACGCTTTCAGTATTCGAAAACGTATTACCCAAAACCCGTCTCCACTTAAAACACGCGCGGGCCCGGGCCAAGTCAACTGCTGGAGACCAACAGGTGGAGCCGGGAGCCCACTGGCTAGCTGGGACAGGGTCTTTGTCTCCTTCCTCGCGCTTGCCCACGATGCAGAGGGAGAGGCGGAGCCCGGCGGCGACCGCCGGCGCTGCGGGCCGTCTCTGGCGATGCTCCAGCCAGCGGTGGACTCGGGGTGGACCGCCGCATCCCCTGGTGCAAGACGTGGCCACCGGAGAGCGACGACCCAAGCGGGGCTTCGGCTGTGGCGGATGGCGGGCACGGGCAACTCCGGGCACGGCGCCGTAGCTCACCGAAGGAGGAAGGAACGAGCGGGGAAGCTCTAGGGGACTCGGGAGGACCTCTGGTGGTGGCAGAAAGGAGGAACGAGGCTCGGCTTGCTCCAATTTGGCCGAGCCGAGGCGGCGGCCATGGCGGCAAATGCGAGCGAGGAGGGCTCCCCAAGCTCCGTTGACTGGCCGGGGAGGCTTATAGGGGAGTGGTGAGGAGGAGGGTGAACTCGAACGAGCTCGGGAGAGGCTATATATAGCCAGACGGCGCGGGTGGCCGAGCGCGGCTGTGGCGACACATGCGCCGCGCACCGGATCTTCGGGAACTCACTGTGAAGAGGGGAGAGGCGTCCAGAGAGTTCAAGGAGGAGCAGAGGAAGCTCGGGCGTGCTCGGGTAGGTTCGGGAGCGACGCGGTCGACCGGCCACAGGGGAGCAGACCATGAACGCGGTTGCC
Source organism: Thinopyrum elongatum (assembly GCA_011799875.1). Lineage (NCBI taxonomy): Eukaryota > Viridiplantae > Streptophyta > Magnoliopsida > Poales > Poaceae > Thinopyrum > Thinopyrum elongatum. The sequence goes on from CM022300.1 coordinate 302,833,273, forward strand.
ATGCCGTGTCGGGCAAGAGATAGGAGGGGTAGAGGGATCCAGAGAGAGGGTGAGTCCAAGGGGAAGCTGCTGGACATGGTGTGGTGTCGTGGGCGCGAAGAAACGGACGAGGCCGAGGGCCCCAATGCACAGAGCGCGAGTATTGGCATGCCAAATGCGTGGTCACCACATGCACTGGCACATGCAGCGTACCCTGACCGGCCAAATCATGTCCAATGGGTAGTCCCTCCAAGGTACAGTCTCTGGGAGGTGATGGATCGATGATAGGAACTGTGGTTAGATGGGAGTGTTCATCTGAAGTTTGCTGTAGCAAACTTGGGCATAAAGTTGTGAGGAGCAGAGAAATGATAAGAGCCAACCAAGATGTCTGGGAGGTGTAGGGTAGGAAGAACTATGATCCTGTGAAGTTTGGAGGGAAATGGATCAATATTTAATAGGGTTGCTTTGCAACTGACCAATCTGGTCAAGAAGCTCAATCTTGAAGTGCCACTCACTTGGAGTAGCAACTTGGGCTGAAATTTGGTATAGCATGATGATTTGGTCATATGAGAGTGCCATAAAAATTTCATGCCATTTGGACAAGCCAAAATGGTACTTCCTTCACAGCCATCCTCTCTGACTAGAATCTTAGAAAAATTCTAGGGAATTATTGGAAAGATGAAATGAGCCCAAACTTTGTGGAGATAGGTTATATGTGTATGAGAATGCTCTGGTAAATTTTCAGCAATTATGGAGCAACATAAAATATAGTTGCTTCACAATCCAAAATAATGACTAGAAACAAAGATTTAATGTTGTGGTCACATAGTTGATTGGATAGGGTTGAAACTTGGTGAAGAGTCATGATTTGAGCAAATGAAAATGCTTGCAAAATTTCAACTCATTTGGATACTCCTAGCTAGCACTTGCTTCACAAAGATTCCAGTTGACCAGAAACTTTGGAAATTAGCCAAGGGAGATTTAATATCCAAATGAGGTTGAATTTTGGCATGTGGCAATGATATGGATAGGAAAGAATGCCCAAAAAGTTTGAGACCAAGCAAGCAAATATAAAGTGTACTTGCTTCTCAACTTGGCAGCTAGGGCAGAATCAGAAAAGGAATATTTGTGAAATATTTTTGAACATGTCAAGGAAGGGTTATGCCATATTTGTGGAAGATCTAACCCAAACAATTTATGAGAATTATTTGGTCATCTATGGAATGATGGAGATGTGGGTTGCTTCACAACCCAGGACAAACAGGGTTATTCCTTTAATAGAAAAAGGAATATTCCCAAGGAAAAGAATATTGGGGTTGGTCCAAGATGGAAATGACATGGTCTTGGGATGGTTTAGAGGTTGGCAAGCAACTTGGGAAGAGGAACCAAGGGTGATCCCTCTAGGTTGCAAGACTACTAAACCACAAAAAGGCAAATCCAGACCAAAATCAAGAGGAAAAAAATGGGCAAAATCCAGGGTGTTACAAACCTACCCCCCTTAAAGAAATCTCGTCCTCGAGATTTGGTTGCTCAGGGATCAAACATGAATATTTCCACTTGAGGAAACCGTTTCCAACTCGGGTTTCCTTTTTTTACCTTTGTATAATGTTCCCACTGAATTTCATATGACTGACTGCCTTGCTTCGGGGTGGTTTGCTTCACTGGACCCTTTTTCTTGCAAATCTTACCTCATATGTTACTCTGACTCCAATCCTTTTGTGTTTGCTGACCTGTCTGAGGCAATAAATTATCCTGACCAAACTATGTGTCTTGCTCGTAAGTCCGAGAGTGGTTCCTTATGGACGTGTCGTGACGAGGTCCAATACGATTGACCGTTTACTGAGTTGTGAGCAGATTCTCTTGGTGGACATGAAATCTTTTACTCATTGCATTGGGTGACTTCAAATGAATGTGTGTCCTCCTGGTTCAAAATAGTTCTGTAAATCGTACCGATCTCCTGGCGGAATCTGACTTCTCGCACGGATTGCTGGGTTATCTTGGGTATCTTCACTGTCTTGGGTATAAAGCTCTTACCAAATATTTGACCGTTACCTGTCGTGACCAGCATAAAGGTGTACAGTCTTATTGTGATATTATCCATAGACTTGACAGACAGTGGTCCTGGCAGCAGAATCTTGTTCACGGCAGGTTATCTCTTACTGATTCCCATCTGTGAGGACACATGCTTCGAGACTGTTGTTCATCCTTCTGATTACTCAGTCTGTCGGTATCTCTATATGGATGGCAGGCCGTGTAATGCTTTAACATGGTTGCTGAATTTGAACTGCTGAGTTAGTCTTTCGGCTGACCTAACCAGCTTGGTTGCCTTCTTCTGACAATTCTGAGAATATCTGGTTGGCTGGGCGGGTTGTCTCGATATGGGGTTCTTGCAAATGGGATAGACCCCATGGGTGTGTACCCATGGTGACTGGTACCGAGCCAGACTGTCCGGAGTATTTGTACCATTACCATACCTGTATGGACAACCTTGCTCTTTCATTATAGTTCTCTTTGCCTGGACCCTTTGCTGAAAGAACTTGGCCTAATATGCCCTTGATTCTTCGGGTGACCATGGGTGTTGTCAGGTGCAATATTCCAGCAGGCATGTTACTTTACAAGTTGTGTCGGTGTACTAGAATAGGGGTACCCTAGTACCCCGTACTTGTGCACGGGCAGTAGTAGCATCCCGCGGCCAGGCTTGCGGGAGGACGGCCAGAGAGAAGCTCAAGATTATTAAGCCATTCAAGGACAAAGTATACAAAGCAAGAGTTAAGGCCCCGGCAAGAGGAGCTTGCCGGGAGGGACAGCTGAGGCCTAGCCTGGGCATTGCTGAAGCAGAGTACTTGCCGCGACAAGGTACTTGCCCCGGCAAGTCATTGGCTGCGGCAAGGTATTGGCTGCGGCAAGATAGCGGCTGCAGCAAGGTACTTGCCCCGGCAAGTTACCTTGCACGGCAAACTATGGGTTGCGCCAAGCTGTCAGGTGCGGCAAGGTCTTGCCGCGGCAAGCGTTACTGTACCACTGTGCTACTATGCTGCTCCGGTGCCTCTGCCAGCGTGGCGCTCTGGGTCCTTCCAAGCGTGCGTGGCAGGGCACTGTGTAGACGGCGGTGCACTATAGATAGCGGTGCAGCAGCAGGTGGGATAGGCTTTTCCCACGTCCACGACATCCGGGTACATGTATCTGGACAGCAAAGGCATGGGCATTTAATGCCCTTGTCCCCTGCCGTCAGTGGTAGGTAGGACATGTCATCCTGGTAATAGTGGCCTTACTATAGCAGCTTTCCACCTCTACCTTTACTGTTTGCCACCTGTTGGTGACCCCTTTGTGCGTATAAAAGGAGGCCCATAGGCAACGAAGGAGGGAGAGGAACTGGGAAAGGGAGAACTCCAGTATTGTACGCAGCTACTCGGTACTGTAGCGCTCCTGGAGCTAGAACAATCATACAGATAATAAACCAAAAAGCAGGAGTAGGGTTTTACACATCCGTGCGGCCCGAACCTGGGTAAATCTCTCTCGTGCACTGTCGTGTTCTTTGCTAGATTTGCTCTTCGTGCGACCATCTTTCCCTGCCGAACGTAAAGGGGTCCTTCCCTGGGTCCCATAGGTGATCGCGGATTCGTCCCCGACATCTTTGGCGCGCCAGGTAGGGGGGCTGGGAGGTTGTGTGAACCTAATCTAGCGGTTTGCGCGCTAGTTTTTGGGCCATTCTCCGTCTTATGGCTCCAAAAAAGAAGACTTCAGCCATCGGTGCGTCCACGTCCAACCCGCCTGCTCCCGTGCAGGAGGGTGCCGACGTGATTGCGGCTGCTGGGGGGACTGGAGAGCGAGAGCTCCTATTACCTCCACCTGTCCAAAACCGGGCCAGCAACGCCAATCTTGCCGCTGCTGGGTCTGGGAACGCAGCGCTGCTCGCTGCTGCTGGCCCTGCAAGCTCCAGAAACGGTGTTGCGCGTTCTGGAACGCCTGCGCCGGTTCAGACGCCGCGGCCTTCGCAAGAAGCCCGTGATAGGCAGCGTCCTGACGCCCCAGGTGCCAGGCGCTCCCTGGATAATGAACTTGCGCATCAATCTCGAGATGCGGGGTCACCATACGCAACAACACGTTGGCGGGGTCGAGGCGCGGTTGCCTGGGCGTGGAGATGCTCCTTCTAACACCGTTAGGAGTAAGAGCATCCCACAGTCCTCACGCCACTCGATACCTCCCTCACCAGCAGAAGCGTTGGCGCGTGCGCAGGTGCTCCTGAACTTCCCTCCACCAGCAGATAAGCTTGACGAGTGGAGGGCAACCATTCAGAGCCTTCTCAGCTTCGCTGATGCCGACCCAGTGCGCGTGGCCGACAAGAGAACTGGTGACGATGCTGTCACCAACAAGAACGGCGAGGGGGCAACAACCGTACACTCCCCACCCAGACGGCCTCGGTCGCCGACACGTCGAAACGACGCCCGTGGCGATGATTCCACGGCGTCGTCTGACCCGCGAGCTCGTCGTGACCAGCGCCTCGTTCTTCAGGAACACAGAGGAGAAGACGCTCGTACCACTATCGAGCGAAGGAGAGAAGCGCATCGTCAGTCCGACAGACGCGCAGGGCCCGCTGTTGACATGCATGCGCCAGGGGATCCTGGCGACTTGCCGTACGCGGTAAGTTGTCCAGCGTTCACCCGTGAGCTGCGGCAGGTCCAGTGGCCCAATCTCAAGGCTTTCAAGCCTGACGTGCCGGAGAAGTATGATGGCAAGACACACCCGTCGGAGTTCCTCAGCATTTACACCATTGCAGTGCAAGCTGCCGGGGGACGAGACGACAAGATTCTTGCTAACTACTTCCCGCTCGTGTTAAAGCGCAACGTCGTCTCATGGCTCATGCACTTGCCGGAGAACTCCATTTCTTCATGGGCGGACCTGTGCCATCAGTTTGTTGGTGCCTTTACTGGCGGTCATCAACCTCATGGCCAGGAGAGTGATCTTCATCTCATCCCCCAGAAGGAAGGAGAGCCCCTGCGCAAATACATTCAAAGGTTCAGCCGCGTACAGTACAACATCCCAGATGTTCACCCCACTGCGGTTATTAGCGCGTTCCATCAGAACGTGCGTAACCGCAAGATGCGGGAGGAAATGGCGATGACCAAGGTCAGAGACATTGGCCAGCTATATGCTCTCGCCGACAAGTGTGCTCGCGCTGAAGAGGGAAGGAAACTTCCCGGTGAAGATGTTGGCGCAGGGGGGAGCTCTGACAGCGAAGGTACCGCCCCGGCAAAGAAGGGCCGGCGGCGGAACAACAGGAAGAAAAAGGGCAAAGCTGTGCTTGCCATCGAGCAGTCCAGCGGCAACGGCAGCGCCGACAAGGCCAAAGTCGAGGGCTCCGGCAAGGAGATTGCCGCGTGCGCCAACTGTCAGGCCTTGGCGGCTGCCGACAAGCAGGACGGCTCCGACAAGCAATATTGCAAGATCCACCGCACCAAGGGACACGATCTCCAGAACTGTCGACGAGTCGAGCAGCTTGTCGAACAGCAGAAAGCTGAGTATGAGAGGCGCGACAAGGAGAAGGCCCCAGAAGGTGCTGGCGGGTCCGGCAAGAAGCGCACTGCCCGAGGAGGGCGTCGCGGCAAGGCCAAGCAGCAGCAGAGAGACAGGCCTCCTCGTGGCCGCGACAAAGATGATGATGATGATGATCTAGATGATGAAGAATCCAGTGAGCACGAATTTCAGAAAGCCGCAGAAGTTTTGTGTGTTGACGGTGGTGCTTCGTTGCATTCTTCTCACCGCCAACTTAAACAGTGGGCCCGAGAGATCAATGCGGCGGAACCATCTGTTGACGCCAGAAAGCTTCTGAAGTGGTCCGACACGCCTATCGTCTTTGACATTGAGGACCACCCTGACCGCACAACGGCGGTCGGGTGCTTGCCGATGTTGGTTTCACCAACGATCCGCAACCTCAAGGTCACGAAGATGTTAGTTGACGGTGGGGCCGGCTTGAATCTGATTTCGCCCGCTGTGCTCCGAAAACTTCAAATCTCTGACGGCGAGCTTGAGGAAACTGGTACTTTCCAAGGAGTCAATCCAGGAAGGAGCAAGCCGAAAGGGAAGATCACGCTGCCAGTGACATTTGGCGGCGAGCTGAACTACCGGACCGAGAAGGTCACCTTTGATGTTGCCGATATTCCATTGCCTTATAATGGGATACTTGGCCGTCCAGCGCTCGCCAAGTTCATGGCAGCCTCTCATTATGCCTACAACGTGTTGAAGATGCCAGGTCCAGTAGGTGTTATCACAGTTCCCTGCGACAAGAAGGATGCGCTTTTTTGCGCCGACAAGATCTACCGGGAAGCAGCTGCCGCAACTGCCACCAAGGCACTTGCCGCTGAAGCTCTCGGGCGGGAGAACAAGAGGAAGTCCGGCAAGAGCTCCTGTGCCCACTCCGGCAAGCGCACCTCTTCGGAGTGCTGCGCTGCCGTCGAGGACGCACCAGAGAGCTCCACCGGCAAGTGCAAAAAGAACAAAGCCACTCCGCCGGCGACAAAGAAGGTGCCCGCCAAGGAGGACGGCACTGGTGGTTCGTTTACCATCAGTGCCACACTTGACAACAAATAGGAAAGCGCGCTCGTTGCTTTCCTGCGGGCGAATGTCGACGTATTTGCATGGCAACCGTCCGACATCCCCGGTGTTCCCAGGAAAGTAATTGAGCACCACCTTGCCGTTTGTCCCCACGCGAGGCCCGTCAAACAGAAAGACAGAAAGCAAGCTGTGGAGCGGCAAGAGTTTATTGCGGAAGAAATCAAGAAGTTGGAAGCAGCAGGCCTCGTTAGAGGAGTGCTCCATCCTACGTGGTTGGCCAATCCGGTTGTCGTGCGCAAAGCGAATGGAAAATGGAGGCTTTGTATTGATTTCACTGATGTCAATAAAGCTTGTCCCAAAGACCCATTTCCTTTGCCCCGCATAGACCAGATTGTTGACTCCACGGCAGGATGTGATTTGCTTTCATTTCTTGACGCATATTCAGGGTATCATCAAATCTTCATGGCTGAGGAAGATGAGGAAAAGACCGCATTTATCACACCCTGTGGCACATACTGTTTCGTACGTATGCCATTTTGTTTGAAAAATGCTGGTTCGACATTTGCAAGAGCCGTCCAGATTGCTTTTGAGCCTCAGCTGCACAGAAATGTGGAAGCCTATATGGATGATATAGTGGTCAAAAGCAAAGACAGGGCTACTTTGGTTCAAGATCTAGAAGAAACTTTTGTAAATCTGCGCAAGATCAACCTGAAGCTCAACCCCGAGAAGTGCGTGTTTGGAGTTCCCTCCGGCAAGCTTCTCTGGTTCTTTGTGTCTCAACGTGGAATTGAAGCCAATCCTGACAAGATCAAAGCCATTGAGCAAATTGAAGCACCGAAGCGCGTCAAGGACGTACGACGACTTGCCGGCTGTGTTGCTGCCCTCAGTAGGTTTATCTCCAAGTCGGCTGAGCGCGCCCTGCCATTTTTCAAAATTTTAAAAAAGGCAGGTCCATTGAGATGGACTCCGGAGGCGGAGGCAGCGCTGCAAGACTTGAAGAGATACCTCTCCTCTCCTCCAATACTTGTCGCGCCTAAACCACAAGAGAGGTTGTTGCTGTATCTAGCGGCAACCAATCAAGTGGTTAGTGCTGCGCTGGTAGCGGAGAGAGAGGTGGATGAGGAGGCAGTAACTGCGGCAAGCACGACCAGCGACAAGCTGGGGGCAACAAGTTTTTCTGCCGACAAGGATTCGTCTGCGCAGTTAGGCGAAGTGATACAAAAGAAGAAAATGGTGCAGCGCCCGGTCTACTTTGTGAGCTCTCTTCTGCAGGGAGCTAGGTCAAGGTATTCTGGTATGCAGAAGCTGCTTTTCGGCCTTCTCATGGCCTCGAGAAAGCTGCGCCATTACTTTCAAGCACATGAAGTTACCGTCGTCACTCGCTTCCCGCTGAAAAGGATTTTGCAAAATCCAGAAGCGACGGGTAGGATTGTCGAATGGGCGTTGGAGTTGTCGAGCTTTGGCCTCAAGTTTGAGAGTACATCAACCATACAGAGCCGAGTTTTGGCAGAGTTTGTCGCAGAATGGACACCAACGCCAGACAAAGAAATCCCAGAGATGACTCTCCCCGGCAAGGAGACAAGCAAAGAGTGGCTTATGTACTTTGATGGTGCCTTTTCGCTGCAAGGCGCTGGTGCTGGCGTACTGCTTGTCGCACCCACCGAAGAGCACCTCAAGTACGTGGTCCAAATGCACTTTCCCAAGGAACAGGCGACGAACAATACTGCAGAATATGAGGGGTTGCTTGCCGGTCTCAGGATCGCGGCAGACCTTGGGATCAAGAAGCTTATTGTCAGGGGAGATTCGCAGCTTGTCGTCAGGCAAGTGAACAAGAACTACCAATGCCCATTGATGGAAGCTTATGTAGATGAGGTGAGGAAGTTGGAAGAACGCTTTGACGGCCTACAAATGGAGCACGTCCCACGTGCTGAGAATGACATTGCCGATGGTTTGTCAAAGCGCGCCGCACTCAAATTGCCTGTGGAGCCAGGCACTTTTGTGCTCCAACTAACTCAACCATCCGTGACGCCATCAGTAGGGCAAGGCAGGAAGAGGAAGTTGGCTTCTGGCGACTACTTCCCGGCAGAGCTCCCCGAAGCCGCCGGCAAGAAGGCTGCCAAAGCCAGCGCCAAAGATTCAGAGGGGCAACTTGCTCCGACAAGGCCTCACGCTCTTGTCGTTGAAGCGGGTGCTCCTAGGCTAGAGGTAAAGGGGCAACTTGCTCCGACAAGACTTCGGGTCCTTGTCGTTGAAGCAGGCGCTCCTGATCGAAGCGCTGAGGAGCAAGATGCTCCGACGAGGCCTTGGGCTTCCGTCGTTGAAGCAACTGCTCCCGACAAGCTTGTTGAAGGACAGCACGCTCCAGCAGGGCCCCAGGCTCTTGTCGTTGAGGCGGCTGTTCCCGCCAAGCTCGTCGGGGAACGGCCGGCTCTGGTAGAGCGACGAGCTCTTGCCGTAGGGCCTGATGTTCCCGCAGCAGAAGAAATGCCTTTAGTCCTCGTTGTCGAGCCACAGGCTCCAGCGTGGGCGCAGCAGATCGTCCGTTTCCTTCAGACAGGAGAACTTCCCGAAGAGCAGGAAGAAGCGGAGAAAGTAGCCCGACGGTCCAATATGTATCAATTTGTCGATGACATGCTGTGCAGAAAAAGACCAAACGGTGTGAAATTGAAGTGTATTCCCCGGGAAGAAGGACAGGAGCTGTTGGCGGAAATTCATGGAGGCATATGTGGTCACCACATAGGGTCAAGAGCCCTTGTTGGAAAGGCTTTCCGGCAAGGTTTCTTTTGGCCCACCGCCCTCCAGGATGCAACTTCACTAGTAACCAAGTGTGAAGCGTGCCAGTTTCATTCCAAGCAGATTCATCAGCCAGCTCAAGCTCTCCAGACAATCCCTCTCTCCCGGCCATTTTCGGCCTGGGGGCTCGACATCCTCGGCCCCTTTCCCCGTGCCACCGGGGGCTTCGAGTACTTGTATGTGGCCATCGACAAGTTTACGAAGTGGCCAGAAGTGGAAGCAGTGAGGAAGGTGACAGCACAATCAGCCATCAAGTTCTTCAAGGGAATTGTTTGTCGCTTTGGTGTTCCTAACAGGATCATCACCGACAACGGTACCCAGTTCACGAGCCACGCCTTCATGCAGTATGTCGAAGACCTTGGCGCCAAGGTCTGTTTCGCTTCTGTTGCTCACCCCCGAAGCAACGGTCAAGCTGAAAGGGCAAATGCTGAAGTGCTGCGTGGGCTCAAGACGAGAACTTTCGACAGGCTGCGCAAGTGCGGCAAAAACTGGATCGAGGAGCTGCCAGTGGTTCTTTGGTCGATCAGGACGACGCCAAATCGAGCTACTGGCCAGACGCCTTTTGCTCTAGTTTATGGAGCAGAGGCAGTTCTCCCCACGGAACTCGTATACGGGTCACCTCGAGTGCTTGCTTATGATGAGCTTGAGCAAGAGCAACTGCGGCAAGATGACGCTGTGCTCCTCAAGGAGGATCGTCTTCAGGCTGCTGTGAGAGCTGCTCGCTACCAGCAAGCTTTGCGTCGCTACCATAGCCGCAAAGTTAATGCCAGAAGTCTCGAGGAAGGCGACCTTGTTCTTCGGCGCGTTCAGTCGGCCAAGAATTCAAACAAGTTGACGCCAAAGTGGGAAGGCCCTTATCGGGTGAAACGAGTCACCAGGCCCGGCGCTGTCCGCCTGGAGACCGGGGATGGCATTCCAGTGATCAATTCCTGGAACATTGAGCATCTCCGTAAGTTTTTTCCATAAGGCGCGGTTGCCGGGCCCTTCCCCGGCAACCACCTTTTGTACAAGTCTTGCCGCTGTTGCATGTAATCCTTTGTACAAAGCCAGGCGCAGACCCTGTGCATAAATAAAGCTTTTGTATTTCGCAGTTTTTGACGATTTCATGTTTACTTTTATTTTGCATGATTATCTGACATACTGTGCAGTACAGCCTCCCCGGTAAGCATTAACGAGCCGCCAAGCTCCTATATCTTTATTTTCTCTTCTTTCTTTTTCTCAAAAAGACAGAAGCTTCCCTCGCACACAAGCTTGCCGGGGGGGATGGGATAATGATATGGACCAGGCGTCGTTCAAAGAAACTTTGCCTTGCCGGGTAGAAGGCAGCGGCAAGCAGTGACAAGACCTTGCCGCGGAGAGATCAGCGACAAAGCTAAGTGCCAAAGTTCGAATAACCAAATTCTTTTTTATTTTCAAGGTTATTTTCCTTGAACGATACTACTCTTTGTATGGAAAACCTGTGCGCGACGGAACCTAAGCGTAATCGGTCGCGCCCTTACCTTGTTTCGAGTCCGCTCAACAACCTAAGTGGCCGCACTGAGCGTGACAAGGTTGCTTGCCGGCAGCGGCACCTCCAGCAGGCTGCTGGAGTCCCGTACCCAGCGCTCGCGGCGATGGTGCGCGCACCGGCAAGTTTCCTATAAGCGTAGGGCAAGTACACACAAAGAAAGAAATTGCTCAAGGGAGATGACATGCATTAACTTCAAAATATTGCATGTTATATTACAAGATAAGTTGCCGCGGCTTAAACAGATTGTTCTTTAACATGTCTAGCGGCGGCAAGGAGGGAGAAGAATGGGCTCTCTAATTGCGGTGCTCGCCTTCGACTCTCTGGATTTGGTCCACCCTCTCCACGATGGGCGCGACAAGGGCCTCTAGTGGTGCGGGGTCGTATCCCTTCGGCAAGCTTTTGAAGATGTTGCTGAAGTTGACGCCCGGGTTTCTGTATGCTATCTTCACCAACAACCTCTGGAGAACTCCCCGGCAAAGCCTGCGTGACTCGTCGGCCAGTTGAGCCTTGTGATTGACTTGGAGCTGTTGGACTGCTTCTACTACTCCGTCGAAGAACTCGGCTAGCTTGACGCTAGTTTGCGTGTTCTTATCGGTGGAGTACCCGAAGTCCGGCACCTTCAGGGCAGTCAGCTCCTTGTCGATGTCCTCGGCTGCGCTGCAAGCCTGTCTGTGAAGATCCCCACGTTATCCCTGAACTTCTTGTGGGTTGCAATAGCGTCTTGAAGCAGACCCTTTTCCTTCTGGAGCTCTGCCATTAGAAGCCCTTCGCGCTTTCTGGTGGTGTCGAGCGTCTCCTTCAGCGTGGTCAGTTTCAGCTTCAGGTCTGCTCTGGAGTCATTGGCGGCGGCAAGCAGATTGTTCTTCTTGGCTATGGTAACTTGCATCTCCGCCAAAGTGTGGGTCACCTTTGCCCTCTCACTTTCAAGCGTTGAGAGCTTGTCGTCGTTTGCCTTGAGGGCGGCCTCTAGTCTTGCCACTTTCTCCTCTGTTTCCTTCCTGTTCACTTCTGCAGCAGCGACAGCATTGGTGGCCTCCACCAACTTGCTGGCGTACTCTTGGGCCAAGGCTTCGATTTCCTTCTGGTGTTTTTGTGCCTGCCCCTGGGTCCGCTCTGCGACAAGTCTTGCCACCACCTCGTCTTTCTGTCGGAGGGTTTCGGCAAGTTTCCTCTTGCGCTCGGCAAGTTCTTCTTCGTGGGCGTCAAGGTCCACTTTCCGCTGGTTCAGATCACCGGCCCGAGCAGACAACTCCTTGGCGGTCTCCTCCTGTTTTTGTTCAATGTCTTGCTTCATCAGGAGGAGGGCCTGCCGTTCTTCGGCCAGCTGTGCCCGCTTGGCCTCTAACGCATTAAGAGATCGCGCGCGGACATCCGCCAAGATCTCCGCGCGCCTCAACATGTCAGCTTCGGCCTTCTCGATGAGCACCTCCCTGGAAGCTAGCTTCTCCTGTCGAGCGCGATGAAGATTCAGCAGCTTTTGAAGCAGTTGCTCCTCTTCAGACGTGCTGCTACTGCTGGCGCCTGGCGCATCCACAAGCTGGAGCCCGGCAGTGGCAAGGATCTCCTCGTCCACAACATCCTCCTCGGTTGGCGCTCTGGAGCCCACCATCCAGGGGAGGCTGACGTAGACGTTCTCGCCGACCCGGACGTATTTACTTGGCGGAGGCGAGTTGGGCGCTGCCGCCTCGTCAGTGGTTGAAGGACCCGTGGTCGGAGTAGCGCCTGGCGCTCCTGTGGCCTCAGGGCCGTCAGTACGACCACCGGCTCCCTCGCCGGGCTCCTCAGCAGCCTTCTGGGCGGCCTCAGCTTCAGCAGCCTTGGCGGCTTCATCGGTGGGCGCCGTGGCGGTATTATCCTCGGCGGCCTTGCCGGCCTCTTCGGCAGCATTGGCAGTTTCTCCGTCGGCAAGCTTGTCGGCTGCCAGCTTGTCGGCCTTGGCAGCGGCGGCCTTGGCGGCCTCGTCGTCGACAGCCCCTGTGGTGTTCTCCTCGGCAGAAGAGTCAATGTTCATTGGCTCCACCGAGGAGGGCTCTGCCAACCCGAGAAGTAAGGCAAAAACAGCTTCAGGAAGAAATTCAAGAAGACAAAAGAAAGAAAGCAGAAAGAGTTTTGCAGCAAGTGGGTTTACCCGTGTTGAGCTCAAGAGCGGTGGGCTCCCCTCCCCCGTCAACGTTTGTCATTGGGGTGGGGTCGCCAGCGCTGGTGCTTGGCACTTCGGCGCTTGTCGGCTCCTCTTCGTGGCTCGGCTCGCTAGTGGGAGCCCTTACCGGAGATCTTCTCCTTGGCGGTGTGGTCGAGGGGGGTGGTACTTCTGGAGCATCTTCAGATGGCTCCACTTGCTGCTCCTCTCCTACACGCCCAAAGATGTCAGTAACAAAATGCTTGTTCCTCAGCGACCGCCAGCGAAAGGTAGTTGAAATACTTACGCTGGGGGCTGCGCTGGGGGCTGCAACGAGGGCTGGGCTCCGAGCTGGTCGGGACGGTCTCAGACGCTCTCCCGGTGGTTGCCGTGGGCTCATCTTCGACGACCACCACAGTTTTGCTCGTCGAGACCTTAGCTCTCTTCCTTGTCCTCTCCGCCAAAGTTTCCTCCCTGTGGAAGCAAGGCCGGAGCGCGACAAGTGAGGACAGAAACAAAACCTTACAAAGATTGAGGGTCGCGGCAAGGGAACTTACTCTTCCTCGTCGTCCTCTTCGCTGAGAGCGGAAAAATCAAAGTCCGCCTCCGTGTGAGGAGGGGGAGGAGGGGGAGCTGGGCTCCTTGGCCGCTTGGCGGGGGTAGTAGCAGCGGTCTTTGATGACCCTGCTCCAATTGCCGGGGCCGCGTGAGACACTCCCGCAGCACCAGCCCTTGCCGCGGTCGAGCGCGTCGAACAGCGCTCCGGCGGTTGTTGAACTTCTTGCCGCTCAGCCACTTTGCCAAGCCTGCGAAGGCGTTTCCTCCTCAGAGGGGCTGGGGACTCTGACTGCGGTGGGCTTTCGGTGCCCTCCTTGGAAGAGGAGCCCTCATCCTCCGAGCTGCCTGACTCGTCGGCAGGCTGGCTTGGCCCGACATCCTTGCCGGGTGCGGCGAGCTCGCCCTTCCCGGCAAGCATCCCCTGCTCGGCAAGGCTCTCCTTTTGTGCCTCGTCGAGCTCCGCCAAAGTATAACCAAAATCGCCAGCTTCCCTGGCGAGCCTGTCCTCCTCCACTCTTCGAGCAATGAATTCTATTTCTTGCTCAGTGGTGTTGCAGACGAGCCACTCTTCCACCCGGACCTGCTTTTCGACCGTGGAGTCAAAGAATCACCGCACGTCTTCTTCTAGCGGCACGTCCCAAGTTGCTTCAACGCTGTGCGCATTGCAGAGCGGCATCATAGCGATGATTGCACTCAATGCGGAGTTGTTGCAAAGGGGCACGATGTGCTTCGGCAGCGTGAACGCCTTGTCGCGCTTTTCTGGATCTGTCTCTTGCTTGAACAGTTCTCGCATGAAAAAGTCGTGCTGCAGAACTGTGAAGTTGTTGATCAGTCCAGGGCGCAGCCGCATGATATCGGCTGGGTTCTTCCAATCAGAGGCCGGCCTTCCTCTCTGCTGCAGAGGAGCAATGCGGCGGCGGAGGAAGTCTGCGCCAACCATCCCTATGGTGAGCCCGGCCTCCCTGAGCCGTATGATCCTGGCAGCGGCAATCTCCAGCTTTTTGTCCCGGGGATCCAGATTGCTCCAGTCTGTGCCACGCGCTGCTGGGGTCTTGCGAAGCTCACAGTATGGTGGCGGCTCGTCGTCAATGATCCAACACCATTCAGACCGGATTTCTCCCCATCTTGGGCGGAGATCCCCCTTCAGATAATGCTCCTTGGCGCCCAATCTTGAAACGAACGAGACGCCAACAGTGAGAGGCTCCCCCTTTTCAGCACGGGGAGTGAAGTAATGCCTGAACAGCGCGGTGTTGGGTGCGACGCCGACGAAGTTCTCGCACAGATGCGCAAATATTGCCATGGTAGATACGGCATTCGGTGTGAGATCCAGCAGCCGGAGGTTGAAGGTGTACATGACGTCGCTGAAGAAATCCGAGTACGGTGGGCAGAGCCCGCACCAAAAGTAGCAAGCGAAGAAGGGGTACTTGCTCACTTCGCTCTCGTCGGTGGCTGGGCAAACGCGGGTGGCCGGATGCGCCTTGGTCCTCGCGGCCCACATGCCTTGGAACTTGGCCTTCAGATCCGCCCCCGTGAGCGTCGGAGCGAAGAGCGCGTACTTCTGCCTCTTCATCTGCACCTGGGTCTCGTCCTTGAGGACTTCCCCGTCTTCCCCTTTTCTCCTTTGGGAGGCATGGCGAAGGCGGAGCTGAGGACCGAGGGAGATGCGGACGCGCGCGGTGGCGGAGGATTGGGAAACCGCTTTGTTTTGGAGCGGAGGAAGAAGAAGGCGGAGATTTGGAGATCGAGAATGGTGAGAGGGGTGTGTGAATGCTTCTGCAGGTCCCTCCTTTTATGGGGAAAGATGCGGAACCATCCACCCCTTCGTCATTCGAGATAACTGCGCACGCTTCCCATGCTCCGCATTCAACGCGCGATGCGTGGGAGAGCGTGCAATTAAACAGCATAGAGACGTTTCGGCTTATCCTAGCCACGCGTGCCCGTGCACTGTTTGGGCCTGGCCCAACAACGCCCGGCACCGTGTGTGGCCCAGGCCCGGGGGCTCCTGTCGGTGTACTAGAATAGGGGTACCCTAGTACCCCGTACTTGTGCACGGGCAGTAGTAGCATCCCGCGGCCAGGCTTGCGGGAGGACGGCCAGAGAGAAGCTCAAGATTATTAAGCCATTCAAGGACAAAGTATACAAAGCAAGAGTTAAGGCCCCGGCAAGAGGAGCTTGCCGGGAGGGACAGCTGAGGCCTAGCCTGGGCATTGCTGAAGCAGAGTACTTGCCGCGGCAAGGTACTCGCCCCGGCAAGTCATTGGCTGCGGCAAGGTATTGGCTGCGGCAAGATAGCGGCTGCGGCAAGGTACTTGCCCCGGCAAGTTACCTTGCACGGCAAACTATGGGTTGCGCCAAGCTGTCAGGTGCGGCAAGGTCTTGCCGCGGCAAGCGTTACTGTACCACTGTGCTACTGTGCTGCTCCGGTGCCTCTGCCAGCGTGGCGCTCTGGGTCCTTCCAAGCGTGCGTGGCAGGGCACTGTGTAGACGGCGGTGCACTGTAGATAGCGGTGCAGCAGCAGGTGGGATAGGCTTTTCCCACGTCCACGACGTCCGGGTACATGTATCTGGACAGCAAAGGCATGGGCATTTAATGCCCTTGTCCCCTGCCATCAGTGGTAGGTAGGACATGTCATCCTGGTAATAGTGGCCTTACTGTAGCAGCTTTCCACCTCTACCTTTACTGTTTGCAACCTGTTGGTGACCCCTTTGTGCGTATAAAAGGAGGCCCATAGGCAACGAAGGAGGGAGAGGAACTGGGAAAGGGAGAACTCCAGTATTGTACGCAGCTACTCGGTACTGTAGCGCTCCTGGAGCTAGAATACAGATAATAAACCAAAAAGCAGGAGTAGGGTTTTACGCATCCGTGCGGCCCGAACCTGGGTAAATCTCTCTCGTGCACTGTCGTGTTCTTCGCTAGATTTGCTCTTCATGCGACCGTCTTTCCCTGCCGAACGTAAAGGGGTCCTTCCCTGGGTCCCATAGGTGATCGCGGATTCGTCCCCGACAAGTTGTAGCTGTAGGGTAACGATCGTCTGAACCCTTGGATAAAACCGGCAAATAAACTAGTAGCCACCAGAACGGTCTTTACAACTCAGATCTGGGACATTACTGGAGTAACTCAACCCCGACTCAAGACGGCTGAAAAGCAGCTCAGAGCATGAGACGGTGTCGATAAGAAGAAAGTAGCAGTTCCCTAAGACGGCCAAAGAACAGCTCAGAGCGTAGGGGCACTGCTACGGAGAGAAATTCAACAGCTGCCCGAGACGGCCGAAAAGCAGTTCAGAACACGGGCCAGTTGTTGACAAGAGAAATAAAAGTCAGCATCCACCCCAGACGGCCGAAAATAGCTCAGAACACAGGCGTGGTGCCGTTACCAAAGAAAGACGGGCAAGGGTTCATCCGTGTCCCAAACAGCTCACTATTATGCATACAGGGTATTCGGCTATCCTTCTTGCTGAACACTAAGTTCATAGCACATTCTGGCTTGCTTTCAAGACATAGCAGGGTTCAAATTGTACTCATAGCAGACTCAAACCTTGTATATATGAATCATACCTTTGGCGCAGAATGCACTGTGGATCATATACACGGTTTGCCTTCTTGCTGGTTCGATCATTACTGCTGTGAAAGTTGCACTGATGTACACTTGATGCTGATAACCAATCCAGCTAGGATATCATTTGTATTCAGTCCCGATATTCCTGATATAACACAGTCTGCTGAAAATTCCATATTGCTGAGCTGAGCTTCCACATGACTGTCTCTTCACTGACTCTTTGGGTTCAGTGTCGGTGAGCAACTTCCATAAGGGGAAAATAAGGTAACACCAAGGGCCCAAATAAAGAAGCAAAAGAAATGACTAAAACAAAAGCACATAAAGTAGCAAGATCACACATACAAGCAATATCACATTCTACAATTATTCACAGCAATAATATGCATTCCTACTTAAGCACACAAATCTCGCAAGAACTTCGGTATTACGATCTAACATGTTGTGGCGATGTGCACGAAAGTGAATCAATGTGTGGAAGAAAATTGGTGTAAACAAGGCTACACCAAACACGAGCTTAACGCCGGTTCCATCTAGATGGACACGGTGGCGAGGACAAACTTGGTGATCGGGGGGTCAGAACACAGAAGTTACGACCACTTCATCATCAAGCATATGAAACAAAACCGTACACGTCCAAAGAATAGGTGGCGGAATGAGTTAGTGGTGGAGAAAAAGGCTTGCAGGCATTACCCTTTTCAGATAACAAGGATCAGTAAGGGTTGCTGAAGCGGCTAGTGGAATGGCACGATCCGGGATAGAACTTGTTTATCACCAAAACGATAGGGGTAGCTGAAGAGAATATATTGGTGTGGTACCGGTGCATCAATCCGACAAGGGATTGACACCACCAAGCACCTTGGCATCACTCCGCTAGGACGAAGATGACACCACACCAAGGAACCAATATGCAAACTGGAGAGCGCAGGTAAGGAATCAAAATCGATGCCACCTACACTCACCAGATCCATCGTTAGTGATAAGATATCTAGTCTATATGCATGCTATGCACAAACAAATGCAACAAACAAGTGCAGCAAACCAACTGGATCCTATACTACCGGTTACTAACGCTCGCCCCTAGACCGCGCATCCTATAGCCAGACCTGCTCTAATAACAACGCCTGTGGTACCCCGGCTCAGAGAAGACCGGAACGCCCCATATTCCAGCCTAGGGACAAGTCCTCTGGAATACGGCACTGTTGGCATAGAACAAATCAGCTCTTTATTACAATGGATATGGTTACAAAGGGTACAAGGATTACATCGGCACGACGACACTACGCCTGCCGGGGTAGATCTATGCTAACAGCGGAGTAACTCTCTCGGCAGCGGAACAGCGATGACGGTGATGGACTCCACTCTGCAGGGACTCAGGCTAGAACGCGTATCCTAGGTCGCAAACTCGGGATCCTTGACAAGCAAGCAATCACGACATGACCTGCAAACTGGCATGACACGCCAGGTGAGTACTTTGAATGTACTCGCAAGCTCACAGCACACATCAGCATTAAGGCAAGACAACATCATAGCAGTCAAGATTAACAAGCATGGCTATCTAGTAAGGTAGCTACTGAAATAACTGCAGTAAGGTAAAGCATGTTAAATCCATGCTCCGAATAATCTTAGGATCCAATCCGAACCTGCTCCAAGTTTAATCCAAATCATGTGGTCATCCGACCACTCATCTCATAGCCATCCCATGGTTAACATATCATATTCCTGATACCGTCTGCACTGCAAGCCTGACAAACTTACTCTCTTTCGGGTTGCCTCACAACCCTCAGAATACTCATGATCCACCGAGTACTTCTGATCTTACGACGAGTTCTTCCATCAACATCTCTACTATGGTTGACCACCTAAAGAGGTCTAGACGGACTGTCCAATACCGCTGACACGGCTATTCGAATAGATTTTACACTCTGTAGAGGTTGCGCACCTTACCCACACCATGGAGCACCTAACCTCGTGATCCCATTCAGGTGGACCAGCGTTGCTCCAACGAAACCCGCCTGACCCGTGACTCTCCCATCGTACCACCGGCAATCATCCTCCCCCGGAGTCCTGCCCTGGGTGGCCCCTATGTCACCTCGTGACACCTGCCACCGTCGTGGCTAAAAACTGTTCCAAACGGGGACCTGGTACCATATAACTCAACTGGGCTCACAAGGTTATCGCCGCCTACCGGGCCAGGGTAGCGCGCACGTATAACCTTCCCTGTCGGGCGGTACCGGTGAAAGAGCACGCGATCAAACCAAGTCAAGGCCGTCCCATACCGGCAAATGTGGCTGCACGGATAAGTCTAGACAGGTGACTCTGGATCAACCATGAAGTATCTAATCTCCGAACAATATTTCTGTCATGGCTGATACTCCGACATCATGGTAATCCAAGTTGAAACGATATCTGACTAGACATCCGATTATCAATATGTTCAGGCCACTGCTACTAACTCATCTCCATGAACTGCCGGATGAAATCCAAAATAATCATAGATGGTAATCTCAACATCATGGCATCAACGAGTGGGTAAACTACTAGTCATTAACAATCCAGTACTCAACGCCGTAGTCACCTATCCAAGAATTAACTCCAACATTGCATAATCCAATTCATTTCACAAATAACTCATACTTGCTATTAAAGTAAATAGTTAAACTATGACATTGCAATGCAATTATGCAGATGAGAGTTGTGGCTTGCCTGGGGATGAAAGGACCATCGGAAAGGAGTGCGGAGAGTCCGCGGAGTTGACTGCCGGAAACAGTTCTCTCTCGAAGGGGGCTGTTTATGGGCAAGGGCAAAATGGTCATTTTCACTGTGGGACCACATAGTGAAAATGATACCAACAAATAGAGCTCAACGAGACGAAGAAGTGGGCTTTGGAATCACCTCGATCGGAGTTACGGATAAAAAGTTGTGGCCGTTCTTTGTTTAGACAGAAAAACAAATAGAAAATGTGCTTTTCTGCTGCTAACCGACGAACGTCCACTATATAGAGGTTTTGGCACCAGCCTAGTTAAGGGAGAACGCGCATTTTCGGAAATACGCTTTCCAACTAAGAGACGTATTCTCTCGTGAAGAAGAAGTAGAATACGCTTTCAGTATTCGAAAACGTATTACCCAAAACCCGTCTCCACTTAAAACACGAGCGGGCCCGGGCCAAGTCAACTGCTGGACACCGATAGGTGGGGCCGGGAGCCCACTGGCTAGCTGGGATGGGGTCTTTGTCTCCTTCCTTGCGCTTGCCCGCGATGCAGAGGGAGAGGCGGAGGCCGGCGGCGACCGCCGGCGCTGCGGGCCGTCTCTGGTGATGCTCCAGCCAGCGGTGGACTCGGGGTGGACTGCCACATCCCCTGGTGCAGGACACGGCCACCAAAGAGCGACGACCCAAGCGGGGCTTCGGCTGTGGTGGATGGCGGGCACGGGGAACTCTGGGCACGGCGCCGTAGCTCACCGGAGGAGGAAGGAACGGGCGGGGAAGCTCCAGGGGACTCGGGAGGACATCTGGTGGTGGCAGAAAGGAGGGAGGAGGCTCAGCTTGCTCCAATTTGGCCGAGCCAAGGCGTCGGCCATGGCGGCAAAGGCGAGCGAGGAGGGCTCGCCGAGCTTCGTTGACTGGCCGAGGAGGCTTATAGGGGAGCGGTGAGGAGGAGGGTGAACTCGAACGAGCTCGGGAGAGGCTATATATAGCCGGACGACGCTGGTGGCCGAGCACGGCTGTGGCGACGCGTGCGCCGCGCGCCAAAGCTTCGGGAACTTGCTGTGAATAGGGGAGAGGCGTCCAAAGAGGTCAAGGAGGAGCAGAGGAAGCTCGGGCGTGCTCGGGAAGGTTCGGGAGCGACGCGGTCGACCGGCCACAGTGGAGCAGACCACGGACGCGGTCTGCTGCATGGGGTAATGCGCGCGCGCATCTCATAGCACTGTGCTGACGAAGTACACCGGGTGCTCGACGAGACTCGAGGCATCATCGGCTCCTTGTCCTGCACGCGGCGCGAGGGACTCAGGGGCCTCTTGGCCTCCGGAGCGACGGGATTCTCAGGAGCGCCGTCCCGAGGCGGTGAAGGCTGCGCGACTCCCTGGGGGCCACCTTGTCTTGCGCCTACACAAGCCAGCGATTCCCGAACCGCCACGAGCGTCGCGCTAGCCGAGTGGGGGGTGGCCACCAAGTAGAGCAGCAAGGGCTCACGAGGACGAGGTGTCACCATGACAGGTGGGCTCGTGAGGTACCTCTTGAGGTCCTCAAAGGCCGCCTCAGCCTCTGGGGTCCACTCGAAGGGGCCCTTCTTCTTCATCAGCTTGAAAAAGGGGAGGGCGCGTTCGCCAAGCTTGGAGATGAAGCACCCCAAGGAGGTCACGCAGCCCGCAAGCTTCTGCATCTGTTTGAGGGTCTGAGGCGGGCTCATCCTCTCTATCGCCTTGACTTTCTCAAGGTTGGCCTCGATCCCTTTGTGCGATACTAGGAAGCCTAGCAGCTTGCCAGACGGGACTCCAAACACGCACTACTCTGGGTTGAGCCTTAGGTTTACCTTGCGCAGGTTGGCGAATGTCTCTTCCAGGTCTTCGATCAAGGTCTTTGCCTTTCGCGACTTGACCACGATGTCATCCACATATGCCTCTACATTTCTCCCTAGCTGTGTCCCGAGGGCTATGTGCATCAATCTCTGGAAGGTCGCTCCGACGTTCCGCAGCCCAAAGGGCATGTAGGTGCAGCAGTACACACCGCACGGGGAGATGAAGGCCGTCTTCTCGACGTCCTCCACCGCCATCTTGATTCGGTGCTACCCCGAGAGGGCATCCAAAAAGCACAGCAGATCACACTCAGCGGTGGAGTCCACGATCTGGTCAATGCGTGGAAGCAGGGGGGGTCCTGAGGACAAGCCTTGTTAAGGCTCATGAAGTCGACGCACATACGCTCCTTCCCCCCTTTCTTGGGGATGATCACGGGGTTCGCCAACCAATCTGGGTGCCGTACTTCCCGGATGACACCGGCCTCTTGCAGCTTGTGAACCTCTTGGACGATGAATGTTTGCTTCTCTTGTGCCTGGAGCCGCGCCTTTCGCTTCACCTGGCGCGCCCCGTGGCACACCATAAAGTGATGTTCAATCACCTCCCTCGAGACACCAACCAGGTCGGATGCCTCCCATGCAAATACATCTCTATTGGCCCTCAGGAAGTCGACCAACGCCTCCTCTTGGTCCAGAGGGAGACCGGCTCCTTTGGTGAAGGTGGGGCCAAAAACCCCACTGTCGATAGGCACCAGCTTCGTCTCGGCCCGATCCTGAGAGAACAACTGCTTCTTCTTCGCGGGCGCGGCCTCCAGAGTCCCCGAGGTGCCCTTGGCGTCAGGGCGTGAGGCCGCCACAGCTTTGTAGGCGACGCTGAGGGTCTAGACCTCATCCTTTGTGTCCTGGATCACCGTAATGACACCGCTACTGCCCGGCATCTTGATGATATTGTAGCCTGGATGGGTCGCCGCCATGAACTTGGCGAGGGCAGGATACCACAGGATGGCATTGTACGGAAGGCTGATGTGGGCTACATCGAAGTCGATGAGCTCGGTGTAGTAGTTGTCACGCATGCCAAAGGTGACGGGGAGGCATATCTGCCCCAGGGGGTGGTAGAGCCCTTGACCATGCACAAGAAGGGGTTGATGGGCGCGAGCTGCGCGTGGGGCACCTGAAGCAGGTCGAAAGCTTCCACGGAGAGGACGTTGAGGCCGGCGCTGCCGCCAATGAGGGTCTTGGTGAGCGCGACATTGCTGATGGTGGGCGTGCAAAGCATGGGAAGCGCGTTGTGGCACCCCGGCTCAGAGAAGACATGAACGCCCCATATTCCAGCCCAGGGACAAGTCCTCTGGAATACGGCACTATTGACATAGAACAAATCAGCTCTTTATTACAATGGATATGGTTACAAAGGGTACAAGGATTACATCGGCATGGCGACACTAACCCTGCACGGGGTAGCTCTATGCTAACAACGGAGTAACTATCTCGGCAGCGGAACAGCAACGGCGGTGATGGACTCCACTCCGCAGGGACTCTGGCTAGAACGCGTATCCTAGGTCGCAAACTCGGAATCCTCGACAAGCAAGCAATCACGGCATGACCTGCAAACTAGCATGACACGCCAGGTGAGTACTTTGAATGTACTCGCAAGCTCACAGCAAACATCAGCATTAAGGCAAGACAACATCATAGCAGTCAAGATTAACAAGCATGGCTATCTAGTAAGGTAGCTACTGAAATAACTGCAGTAAGGTAAAGCATGTTAAATCCATGCTACGAATAATCTTAGGATCCAATCCGAACCTGCTCCAAGTTCAATCCAAATCATGTGGTCATCCGACCACTCATCTCATAGCCATCCCATGGTTAACATATCATATTCCTGATACCGTCTGCACTGCAAGTCTGACAAACTTACTCTCTTCCGGGTTGCCTCACAACCCTCAGAATACTCATGATCCACTGAGTACTTCCGATCTTACGACGAGTTCTTCCATCAACATCTCTACTATGGTTGACCACCTAAAGAGGTCTGGACGGACTGTCCAATACCGTGGACACGGCTATTCGAATAGATTTTACACTCTGCAGAGGTTGCGCACTTTACCCACACCATGAAGCACCTGACCTCATGATCCCATTCGGGTGGACCAGCGTTGCTCCAATGAAACCCGCCTGACCCGTGACTCTCCCATCGTACCACCGGCAATCATCCTCCCCCGGAGTCCTGCCCTGGGTGGCCCTTGCGTCACCTCGTGACACCGGCCACCGTCGTGGCTAACAAACTGTCCCAAATGGGGACCTGGTGCCATTTAACTCAACTGAGCTCACAAGGTTATCGCCGCCTACCGGGCCAGGGTAGCGCGCACGCATAACCTTCCCTGTCGGGCGGTACCGGTGAAAGAGCACGCGATCAAACCAAGTCAAGGTTGTCCCACACCGGCAAATGTGGCTGCACGGATAAGTCCGGACAGGTGACTCTGGATCAACCATGAAGTATCTAATCTCCGAACAATATTTCTGTCATGGCTGATACTCCGACATCATGGTAATCCAAGTTGAAACGATATCTGACTAAACATCCGATTATCAATATGTTCAGGCCACTGCTACTAACTCATCTCCATGAACTGCCGGATGAAATCCAAAATAATCATAGACGGTAATCTCAACATCATGGCATCAACGAGTGGGTAAACTACTAGTCATTAACAATCCAGTACTCAACGCCGTAGTCACCTATCCAAGAATTAACTCCAACATTGCATAATCCAATTCATTTCACAAATAACTCATACTTGCTATTAAAGTAAATAGTTAAACTATGACATTGCAATGCAATTATGCAGATGAGAGTTGTGGCTTGCCTGGGGATCAAAGGACCATCGGAAAGGAGTGCGGAGAGTCCGCGGAGTTGACTGCCGGAAACAGTTCTCTCCCGGAGGGGGCTGTTTATGGGCAAGGGCAAAATAGTCATTTTCACTGTGGGACCACATAGTGAAAATGATACCAACAGATAGAGCTCGACGAGACGAAGAAGTGGGCTTTGGAATCACCTCGATCGGAGTTACGGATAAAAAGTTGTGGCCGTTCTTTGTTTAGACAGAAAAACAAATAGAAAATGTGCTTTTCTGCTGCTAACCGACGAACGTCCACTATATAGAGGTTTCGGCACCAGCCTAGTTAAGGGAGAACGCGCATTTTCGGAAATACGCTTTCCAACTGAGAGACGTATTCTCTCGTGAAGAAGAAGTAGAATACGCTTTCAGTATTCGAAAACGTATTACCCAAAACCCGTCTCCACTTAAAACACGAGCGGGCCCGGGCCAAGTCAACTGCTGGAGACCGATAGGTGGGGCCGGGAGCCCACTGGCTAGCTGGGATGGGGTCTTTGTCTCCTTCCTTGCGCTTGCCCGCGATGCAGAGGGAGAGGCGGAGGCCGGCGGCGACCGCCGGCGCTGCGGGCCGTCTCTGGTGATGCTCCAGCCAGCGGTGGACGCGGGGTGGACTGCCACATCCCCTGGTGCAGGACACGGCCACCGAAGAGCGATGACCCGAGTGGGGCTTCGGCTATGGTGGATGGCGGGCACGGGCAACTTCGGGCACGGCGCCGTAGCTCACCGGAGGAGGAAGGAACGGGCGGGGAAGCTCCAGGGGACTCGTGAGGACATCTGGTGGTGGCAGAAAGGAGGGAGGAGGCTCGGCTTGCTCCAATTTGGCCGAGCCAAGGCGGCGGCCATGGCGGCAAAGGCGAGCGAGGAGGGCTCCCCGAGCTCCGTTGACTGGCCGAGGAGGCTTATAGGGGAGTGGTGAGGAGGAGGGTGAACTCGAACGAGCTCGGGAGAGGCAATATATAGTCGGACGACGCTGGTGGCCGAGCGCGGCTGTGGCGACGCGTGCGCTGCGCGCCGGAGCTTCGGGAACTTGCTGTGAATAGGGGAGAGGCATCCAAAGAGGTCAAGGAGGAGCAAAGGAAGCTCGGGCATGCTCGGGAAGGTTCGGGAGCGACGCGGTCGACCGGCCACAGTGGAGCAGACCACGGACGCGGTCGCCATGCCGTGTCGGGCAAGAGATAGGAGGGGTAGAGGGATCCAGAGAGAGGGTAAGTCCAAGGGGAAGCTGCTGGACATGGTGTGGTGTCGTGGGCGCGACGAAACGGACGAGGCCGAGGGCCCCAATTCACAGAGCGCGAGTATTGGCATGCCAAATGCGTGGTCACCGCGTGCACTGGCACATGCAGCGTACCCTGACCGGCCAAATCATGTCCAGTGGGTAGTCCCTCCAATGTACAGTCTCTGGGAGGTGATGGATCGATGATAGGAACTGTGATTAGATGGGAGTGTTCATCTGAAGTTTGCTGTAGCAAACTTGGGCATAAAGCTGTGAGGAGCAGAGAAGTGATAAGAGCCAACCAAGATATCTGGGAGGTGTAGGGTAGGAAGAACTATGATCCTGTGAAGTTTGGAGGGAAATGGATCAATATTTAATAGGGTTGCTTTGTAACTGACCAATCTGGTCCAGAAGCTCAATCTTGAAGTGCCACTCACTTGGAGTAGCAACTTGGGCTAAAATTTGGTATAGCATGATGATTTGGTCATATGAGAGTGCCATAAAAATTTCATGCCATTTGGACAAGCCAAAATGGTACTTCCTTCACAGCCATCCTCTCTGACTAGAATCTTAGAAAAATTCTAGGGAATTATTGGAAAGATGAAATGAGCCCAAACTTTGTGGAGATAGGTTAAATGTGTAGGAGAATGCTCTGGTAAATTTTCAGCAATTATGGAGCAACATAAAATATAGTTGCTTCACAATCCAAAATAATGACTAGAAACAAAGATGTAATGCTGTGGTCACATAGTTGATTGGATAGGGTTGAAACTTGGTGAAGAGTAATGATTTGAGCATATGAAAATGCTTGCAAAATTTCAACTCATTTGGATACTCCTAGCTAGCACTTGCTTCACAAAGATTCCAGTTGACCAGAAACTTTGGAAATTAGCGAAGGGAGATTTAATATCCAAATGAGGTTGAATTTTGGCATGTGGCAATGATATGGATAGGAAAGAATGCCCAAAAAGTTTGAGACCAAGCAAGCAAATATAAAGAGTACTTGCTTCTCAACTTGGCAGCTAGGGCAGAATAAGAAAAGGAATATTTGTGAAATATTTTTGAACATGTCAAGGAAGGGTTTTGCCATATTTGTGGAAGATATAACCCAAACAATTTATGAGAATTATTTGGGCATATATGGAATGATGGAGATGTGGGTTGCTTCACAACCTAGGACAAACAGGGTTATTCCTTTAATAGAAAAAGGAATATTCCCAAGGAAAAGAATATTGGGGTTGGTCCAAGATGGAAATGACATGGTCTTGGGATGGTTTAGAGGTTGGCAAGCCACTTGGGAAGAGGAACCAAGGGTGATCCCTCCAGGTTGCAAGACTACTAAACCACAGAAAGGCAAATCCAGACCAAAATCAAAAGGAAAAAAAGGGCAAAATCCAGGGTGTTACACGCGCCGGCGCCAACCGTGGTCTTGGGGTGATGCCTGGAGTCGAAGGTGATGTAGGTCTCAGGCGTCACGCGGCCTCGAGTAGCCTCGTGCTACGGCCGAGCAGCACTCGCCTGACGAAAGAGCTACTTGACGTGGCGGCCCGAGGCAGGTGCCTGCGACCCGCCGATGATGGATGCGATCGCGTGGGGTGCGGGTACCGCAAAACGTGCGATGAGTTGGCCGCGAAGCTCCTCCCAGGAAGACACCGAGGCCTCTGAGAGGCCGTGCAGCCAGGAGCGCGCCGTGAGGGCCATAGGAAGCCAATTCGCCATGGCCTTGTCGTCGCCACCCACTGCCTGGATGGCCTGCGCGTACAGCCGGTGGAACTTCCCGGGGTCTGCTTCACTGTCATACTGCGGGAGCAGCGCCGGCCTGAACCTCTCCGGCCACTGCACCCGTCGCAGGCCGGGGGTGAAGGTCGGATGGCCCGCGATGCCCCCGTAAGCGTCCGGCGGCTAGGTCGGTGGGACGGCGCCCACCATAGGACACGAGACGAAGGTGAAGAGCGGTTGGCGAAGAGGTGGAGCTTCGACACGCCCCTAGCTAGCACGCCAAATGTCGGATCCAGGGCTCCGCAGACCCAAGAAGGTTCGAACTCTGGGGTGTGTGCAAAGATCTCAACCTCTCAAGTCTCGAGCTCATCGCCCTACAGCCTAGCCTCGCCGGATACTGTCGGGGCACGACACCTATGGGATCCTGAGAGACCCCTTTTATGATTCGGCGGGGGGAGAGGTACACGCAAAAAGCAGAACCAGTGACCAACGCGTGAGGTTTTTACCCAGGTTCGGGCCGCTGATCAGCGTAAAACCCTACTCCTGCTTTGTGTTCTTATTGATGTTCTTGAGCCCAGCCTTCAGGAGCGCTCGCAATGAACAGTACGTTCAAAGAGCAGCTACGCATGCAGAATGGGCCAGAAGTCCTCCTTCTCTTGTAGCAGTTGCCTTGGGCCTCCTTTTATATGCTCAAAGGGGTCTCCACAGTGGCAAAATGTACATACATTGAGGTGTAAAGTAGCTACAGGGTACCATACCTAACCCCTGACGGATTAGGACAAACGCATTTAATGCACCGTGAGGTGTCCTCACTTTCTTGGGGATGGAAAAAGGGCCATCCCATCAGCACCGCTTAAGCCCTCCTCCACTGGCGCGCCGCCACGCATCCATGGAAGGAGCCAGAATGTCAGACTCGTCACTGTGCCTAAGCGGTGGCACAGTGGCAGAACCTCGCCAGGCGCCGAAACTTGCTGGGCGCCAAGCCTTGCCGGGCGCCGATCCTTGCCGGGCGCCAAGCCTTGCCGGGCGCCGATCCTTGCCGGGTTCCTCAGGCCACCCCGGCAAGGATCTTGCCGGGGAGGCTGGTCTTCGATTTCCAGCTTTGCTTATTTGCTGATTCTCAGACCTCTGACTTGATGATTTCCTTGATAACTTAAATCGATCTCGAGCTGATCCCGGCAAGCCTTGTCGGGAGGACGGCTACAACTACCCGTGCACAAGTAAGGGGTACTAATGGCCCAATACTTAGTACACCGACAGGAGCCCCCGGGCCTGGGCCATACACGAGTGCGAGGCGTTGTTGGGCTAGGCCCAAACAGTGCACGGGCACGCGTGGCAGGGAATTAACTGCTCGCAAAGATCTTGTTTTACTGTGCCCCCCACTACGCGCATGGAGCGCGCGATGTGGGAAGCGTGCCAAAAAGGCTGCAAACTGTTTCGCGCCCACAGAGGCGCATTCATATTGGGGGATAAACAAGGTGGCCCCGCTCCTTCCCCATAAAAAGGAGAAGTCGTGGAGGCGCAAACCCATTCACCCCCCTCTTCTTCCCAATCTGGCTATCACCATCGCCTTCCTCTGCTCGAGCTCAGAGCGAAATCTTCCTTCTCTTCTGCTCGCCGTTCCCGCGCTCGTTCCATCCTCCTACTTCCATCTCCACAGCCGCCATGCCGCCCAAGACTAGCAAGGGCAAGGGCACAGACAAGGAGGCAAAAGCCAAAGTTCCGGAAAGCGAGCTGGTGAAGATGCGGAAGAGGCTCGTCGTCTTCCCTCCGACGCTTGACGCCGAAACCTTGAAGGGACGATACCAATGCATGTGGGCGAAGGGAACACAAGCCCACCCCGCCACACGCGTCATCCCAGGTGCCAATTCCAAAGGCGGATCGGACAGATACCCCTTCTTCACTGCGTACTTTTATTGCGGGCTCTGTCCACCTTTTTCCGATTTCTTCAACGACATCATGTACACATACGGCTTCCGCCTTCTTGACTTCACGCCAAACGCCGTATTTTGCATGTTGATCTTTGCCCATCTTTGTGAAAATTTTGCCGGCGTGATCCCCAATTCTGCTCTTTTCCGCCACTATTTCTATCCTCGAATCCAAAAAGGAGAGGCTCTCTCTGGGTCTATTGCTTGGATTCCAAGGGCCTTGAACAAAGAGATATACCCAGATGGAGTTTATCGCGAAAAGTGGGATGAGTGGCGGGCCGAATGGTGCTGGATCTAGGAAGCAGATCCTCATCCTTTTTGCCATCCCCGGCGACAGAAGGTGGTCCGCGGCAAGGATTGGGGCGACCTCGCCGCAGAAGACGAGAAGCTCACAATCGCCACAACCAGAATCCTTCGCTTGAAGGCTGCCGGGCTGACAATGGAGATGATCGGCTTCGACTTCCTCCGCCGCCGCATCGCCCCTCTGCAGAATAGGGGAAGGCCAGCCTGGGAGTATAAGAACGCAGCGGATGTCATGAGGCTGCGCCCCGGGCTGAACAACAACTTGACTATTATGCAGCTTGGCGCTCTCCGCCAGAAGTTATTCCAGCGCGAAGACAAGCACCGGCTGCCGGCAAGGATCGTCCCCTTGTGCAACAACTCTGCGCTGGGGTCGATCATTGCTTTCTTGCCGATGTTCAACGCCCACGGCCTTGACCTGACCTGGGTCGAGCCAAGCGAGGAAGAAGCGTAGAAATTCTTTGACAATCTGACGAAAAAGCCCGTCCGGCAAGAGCCAGATCTTATTCGCGCCACCACGGATCAGGAGGTTGCATACATCGCTACCAGAGTGGAGGAAGCGAATCTTGCCGCGGAGGCCGGCAGCGTTGGCTTCACAGAGTGGGAAGCCAGCGAGGCAGAGGTGGTAGTGGAGGCGAAGCCTGCCGGGGAGGACGAGGTTGCCGGGGAAGAGAGCGGCGCGGCCGCTGAAATCTCGTCCGGCGAGGACTCAGTCGAAGAAGAGACGCAAGATGAGCCCCCTCCCCCGAAGAAGAAGGCGAAGCGTGTTCTTCGAAAGGCTGCGTCTGACATCCCAGCAAGCCAGCCCTCTTCGAGCGGCGAAGCCCCCGACAAGAAAGTGGCCGACAAGACCGGACCACGGCAGGGGGCCCGTCAACAGCCTGCACGGCGTGCGAGGCCCGCACCAGCGGCCACTGCTGGGGCGGCAGGAGGGTCCCGCACCACCGCACCGGAAGTTGCCCCGGTGCCTGCCGCAGCCAAGCGGCCTAGGACTCCTCCTCCGCCTCCCCACCCAGACACCGCGACGGAGGTCAAATTCGACATCTCCGGCTTTAGTCCAGAGCGAGAGGAAGAAGAGTAAGTACTTTGCCACAGCTTTTACCTTCCAATCTTGCATCAATTTTTACTGACTTGCTTGCATTGCTTCTACAGTGACACAGAAACCTTGCTGGAGAGGATGGCGAAGAGGTCAAGGACTTCTACGGGCGACGAGCCCCCGACAGGCTCCACTAGCATGCCAGAGACCGTCATCGTGAGCCCGGAGCCTAGCCCTCAGCGCAGCCCCCAGCGTAAGTTCATAGTCCCTTTTTCTGTTGGCTGGTGCCGAAGCTTCCATTCTTGTCGCTGACATCTTCGGGTTCGCAGGAGAAGAACGGCAACAAGGAGAGGATTGCCCCATTGTGCCTCCTTCATCGATCGCTCCGCCCACAAGCACATCTCTGGCAAGAGATCCTGCCGACGAGCCCGTCCAGATTGAGGAGGAGCCGACAAGCACGGACTCCGGCAACCCACCCCCGGCAACCGGAGTTGCCGGGAGAGGCAAAGCTACCTCTCGACAGCCCGACGCAGGTACTCGATCGCCTCAAAGTGCTAGTTATTCTTTTCCCCTTACTTCTTTATCTTTGATCACTTCAAAATCTAAAAACTCGATCTTATTCTGACCTTCTCCTTCTTCCTTCAGAGTTCTCTGAGATGGAACATATGGACGTCGACGCCGTCATCGAGGAGACCGCCAGGGATGCTGCTGCCGAAGCGGACAGGATCACCGCTAGCGAGGCCACCAAGGATGATGTTGCCGGGGCCGGTGATGCTCTTGACGGCGAGGCCGCCAAGACGGCACGAACGGAAATTGCGGAAGAACCTGCCGAAGAGGGCGACAGGGAGGCTGGGGACCATACTGACGGCATTCCCGCCGCAGGAGCGCCAGGCGCTGCATCGGCCGCGGAGCCCCCTGTCACTGGTGAGGCGGCCACTGAAGACCAGCCATCAACATCTGACGAGCCCTCATCCAGCAAGTACCTCAAAGTTGGCGAAAACCTATTCATCAACTTGCCAGGGACGGCAAGCACCGAGGCACCAGCCGAAGGAGAAATTTTCGAGGAAATTATTGCCGCTGCCGGGCTCGAAGTTGTTGACGATCCCAGTGCTAGCCGTGGCAAGTCTGAAGAGGATCGGCTCCTTCAGGCCATGGGCGAAAACTTCCGCAAACTCCAGGCTCTCCATCGTGCCCGAAAAGAGAAGGCGGACTCCAGAATGGCAGATGTCAAGGCAGCCGAAGCGGATTTTCAAAGGCGCGTCGCACAAATGCAAATCTGGCATGCAGAGGCCCTTCAAGAGCTGGTTGCCGGTCGAGAACAAGTGAGCCAGCAATGGAATGAGATCCTCCTGAAGCAATCAGACATGGAGAAGGCCCATAATGAAGTTGTTCAAAGGATTGCTGCCGAAGATGCCCTCCTGACGGGGCACCGCGTTGCTCTTGATGCTCATGAGGAAGATCTCACTACTCGTGACCAGGCGCTCACTGCCAAGCTTCGCAGCAAGGATGAAGACATTTAAAATCTTGTCGCGCGGCGGACCTAGGAGTTGGAGCAGAAGCACAAGGAGGCGCTCGAAGCTCTAACCGCAAGTCACGCCGGCAAGCTCAAGGAGGCCGTCGATGTTGCCGAAGCTGCAGAGGCTGCCAAGAACGAGTTGAACGACAGAGTGAAGAGGCTGGAAACAGATCTCGAAGAGCACGGCAAGGAACTCTCGACGCTCAAGGGGGACAGGGAAAAAACCCTCCACTCCTTGGCGGAGATGCAAGTTGCCCTGTCCGACAAGACCAAGCAGCTCTCCTCTGCGGCTGATAATATTGCGGTTCTGGAGCTGAAGCTGACCACGCTGCAGAAATCCCTCGAGGCCGGCAGGGCCCGTGAGAAGGCTCTACTCAAGGATCTCCAAGGAGACAGGAACCTGCTCAAGAGCGCTGCCGCTGCCCAGGCTGATTATGAAAAGGGAGTGGAGATCTGGACTGGCCGTCTCATCGCCACCGCAGAGAAGCTTACCGCAGAACTGTCAACCATGGGCTTGTCGAACTTCAGATATTCTTCCGAGGAAAGAATATCTCCAAGCGCCAGGTTGACGATGTTCTTTGAAAGCATCATCAACGCGTTGAGGGCGCTCCAGTCCAGCCGGGCGACCCAACTGGCGAACGAGACTCGCCGGCTTTGCCGGGCCGTCCTTCGCAAGGTGCTCCTCAAGGTGGTGCACAGCAATCCCGGCGTCGACCTCTCCAGCGCACTCGGCCACCTGCCAAAGGATGCAAATGTTGAGGCGCTTGAGAAGTACATCGCGCCGATCCTTGAGAAGGTGGACTCCATCAAAAGGATCGAAGGCCAGCGTAGGGATTGAGTGCTTCCCTTTGATTCTTGCCGCCACCATCTCATGTAAAAGACAGTTAAGTCTCGAGTTAGGACTGCGGCAACTCATGGATGTAATATAATTTAACTATGTTTAGGCTCATGCTAGCTATTTTCCTTGTCTGATTCCTTTATGTATGGAGTTCACCCTACGCCTACTGAAAAACTTGCCGGCGCGCAACCTGCCGCGAGCGCTGGGTGCGAGACTTCAGCAGCCTGCTGGAGGCGCAGCGGCCGGCAAGACTCCTTGGCTCTCTCAGTGCAGCCACTTAAATCATTGAGCGGACTCGAAACAAAATAAGGGCGCAACTGATTATGACAAGGGTTCCTTCGCGTGCAGATTTTCCATACAAGGGTCGGAATCGTCCAAGGAATTAACTTGGCAATAAAAAGAAAAACTTGCTCTGAGTTTTTAGGACTTAGGTTTCTGTCTTTGTCCTTCCTCCGGTAAGCATACGATTCCGAACGTCACCAACTGGTATTCATGTCTCCCTTCCTCCCCCGGCAAATGTGCGCGCGAGGAACCCTTCTGTCTTTAAGAAAAAGAAAGAAGAGAAAATAAAGAAATGAAACCTTGGCGGTTTGTTAGAACTTACCGGGATCAGGTGTTATACAACATCTTAGAAAAACATGCATATATGAATGTGAACATGAGAATCAATAAGGAAATGTATAACACTTAAATTTATTCATCTGTGCTCAGGGTCTGCGCCTGGCTTTGTACAAAGGATCACATGCCTTGCCGGCAAGACTTGTACAAAAAGGTGGTTGCCGGGAGCCCCCGGCAACTGCGCCTTATGGATAGAACTTGCGAAGATGTTCGATATTCCAGGAATTACTCACTGGAACGCCATCCTCGGTCTCCAGGCGGACAGCGCCAGGCCTGGTGACTCGTACTACCCGATAAGGGCCTTAACACTTTGGCGTCAACTTGTTTGATTTCTTGGCGGACTGAATCCGTCGAAGAACAAGATCGCCTTCCTCAAAGCTTCGGGCATGAACCTTGTGGCTATGATAGCGGCGCAAAGCTTGCTGGTAGCGTGCAGCTCGCACAGCAGCCTGAAGACGATTCTCCTCAAGGAGCACAGCGTCATCTTGCCGCAGTTGCTCTTGCTCGAGCTCATCATAAGCGAGCACTCGAGGAGATCCGTATATGAGTTCCGTGGGGAGAACCGCTTCTGCTCCATACACTAGAGCGAAGGGCGTCTGGCCGGTGGCTCGATTTGGTGTCGTTCTGATTGACCAAAGAACCGCCGGCAACTAATCAATCCAGCGTCTTCCGCACTTTTTCAGCCTGTCAAAAGTTCTGATCCTGAGACCGCGCAGCACTTCAGCATTGGCCCTCTCCGCTTGGCCATTGCTTCTCGGGTGAGCAACAGAGGCAAAACAAATCTTGCCGCCAAGGTCTTGGACGTACTACATGAAGGTGCGACTTGTGAACTGCGTGCCGTTGTCGGTGATGATCCTGTTAGGCACACCGAAACGGCAAACAATTCCTTTGAAGAACTTGACAGCCGACTGCGTCGTCACCTTCCTCACTGCTTCCACCTCCGGGCACTTTGTGAACTTGTCGATAGCAACGTACAAGTACTCAAGGCCCCTGGCAGCACGGGGGAAGGGGCCCAGTATGTCGAGCCCCCAGACCAAAAATGGCCAGGAGAGAGGGATTGTTTGAAGAGCTTGAGCTGGCTGATGTAATTTCTTCGAATGAAACTGGCACGCTTCACACCTGGTTACTAGTGCAGTCGCATCCTGGAGGGCGGTGGGCCAAAAGAAACCTTGCCGGAATGCTTTCCCGGCAAGCGCTCTTGACCCTATGTGAGAGCCACACATGCCCCCATGTATCTCTGCCAACAACTCTAGTCCATCCTCCCGAGGAATGCACTTCAATTTCACATCGTTTGGTCTCTTTCTGTACAGGACGTCATCGACGAATTTGCACATAACAGACCGACGGGCTACTCTCTCCGCTTCTTCTTGTTCCTCAGGGAGTTCACCTGTCTGAAGGAAATGGACAATGTGCTGCACCCATGCTGGAGCCTGAGGCTCGACGGCTAGGACTAAAGGCATCTCCTCCGCCGGGGGGACGTTTGTCTTGATAGCAAGGGCCTGAGGCCCTGCCGGAGCCTGTTGTTCCTCAGCAGGCGTGTCGATCCCGGCAACTTCCTTGCCGGCGGCTCCGGGGAGCTCTGCCGGGGAGTACTGGCCAGAGTTCAACTTTCTTCTCTTTTCTTGCCGCGTCGATGGCGCCACGGATGGTTGAGTCAATTGGAGCACAAAAGTTCCTGGTTCCACAGGCAACTTGAGGGCAGCACGCTTTGACAGATCGTCAGCAACGCTGTTCTCGGCACGAGGAACGTGCTCCATTTGGAGACCGTCAAAGCGCTCTTCCAATTTCCTCACTTCATCTACGAAGGCTTGCATCAATGGGCTCTGATAGTTCTTGTTGACCTGCCTGACGACAAGCTATGAATCACCTTTGATAATGAGCTTTCTGATACGAAGGTCTGCTGCGATCCTGAGACCGGCAAGCAAACCTTCGTACTCTGCAGTGTTATTGGTTGAACTCTCCCGGGGAAAATGCATTTGGACTACATACTTGAGGTGCTCTCCGGTGGGTGCGACAAGCAGCACACCAGCACCGGCGCCTTGCAGCGAAAAAGCCCCGTCAAAGTACATAACCCATTGCTGATCGGTTTCCTTGCCGGGGAGACTTGTTTCTTGAACTTCTTCGTCTGGCGTCGGGGTCCATTCTACAATGAACTCCACCAAGGCCCTGCTCTGAATCGTCGAAGTACTTTCAAACTTAAGACCAAAGCTGGACAGCTCCAACGCCCACTCCACGATCCTGCCGGTTGCTTCCGGATTTTGCAAAATCCGTTGCAACGGAAAGCGAGTGACGACGGTGATCTCATGTGCTTGAAAATAATGGCGCAGCTTTCTTGAGGCCATAAGGAGGCCGAAAAGCAACTTCTGCACACCAGAATATCTTGATCTAGCCCCTTGTAAGAGGGAGCTAACAAAATAAACTGGGCGTTGCACCACCTTTTTCTTTTGCACGGGTTCTTCTATTTGCGCAGATCCTGTCTTGCCGGGATCAACCCTTGTCGGGAAAGATCTCGCCGCGTCATCCGGCGGTACTGCCGCTGGTGTTGCTTCCTCATCAGCTTCTCTCTGCGCCACCAGCGCAGCACTAACCACTTGATTTGTTGCCGCCAGATACAGCAGCAACGGCTCTTGTGGTTTAGGCGCGACTAGCGTCGGTGGAGAAGAAAGGTATTTCTTCAAATCTTGCAGCGCTGCCTCCGCTTCCGGAGTCCATTTCATTGGACCTGCCTTCTTCAAAATTTTGAAGAAGGGCAGGGCGCGCTTAGCAGATTTGGAAATAAACCTACTTAGAGCAGCAACACAGCTGGCAAGACGACGCACATCCTTGACGCGTCTCGGCGCTTCAATTTGCTCAATGGCTTTGATCTTGTCGGGGTTCGCTTCGATTCCCCGGCAAGATACAAAGAATCCGAGGAGCTTGCCGGAAGGAACACCGAACACGCACTTCTCAGGATTGAGCTTCAAGTTGATCTTGCGCAAGTTTGCGAATGTTTCTTCTAAATCTTGAATGAGCGTTGCTTTATCCTTAGTTTTGACCACTATATCATCCATATACGCCTCCATATTTCTATGGAGTTGTGGCTCAAAACCAATCTGGATTGCTCTGGCAAATGTTGAACCAGCACTTTTCAACCCGAAAGGCATTCGTATAAAACAATACGTACCACATGGGGTGATAAAGGCGGTCTTCTCTTCATCTTCCTTTGCCATAAAAATCTGATGATATCCTGAATAGGCATCAAGGAAGGACAGGAGATCACAACCAGAGGTGGCATCCATGATCTGGTCGATGCGCGGCAAGGGAAAAGGATCTTTTGGACAAGCTTTATTGATATCTGTGTAATCGATACAAAGCCTCCATTTCCCGTTCGCTTTCCGCACTACAACCGGATTAGCCAGCCAGGTTGGATGAAGCACTCATTTGACCAGTCCTGCCGCCTCCAGCTTCTTAATTTCTTCGGCATTGAATTCTTGCCGCTCCAAGGCCTGTTTCCTCACCCTTTGCTTGACGGGCCGTGCATGGGGACAGACAGCAAGGTGGTGCTCGATTACTTTCCTGGGAACGCCGGGGATGTCAGACGGTTGCCATGCAAACACGTCGACATTCGCCCACAGGAAAGCAACGAGCGCGCTTTCCTATTTGTCATCTAGGGTGGAACTTACGGTGAAAGTTCCCCCCATTCCGTCCTCCCTGGCAGGCACCTTCTTAGTTTCCGGCGGGGCAGCCTTGGACTTCTTGTTCTTGCCGGTGGAACTCTCTGGTACGTCCTCGACGGAAGCGCAGCACTCCGAGGAGGCGCGCTTGCCGGAGTTCGCGCCAAGGTTCCTGCCGGTCTTCTTCTTCCCTCCGGGAGTTCCAGCGGCAGGAGCAGATGCCTTGATGGCAGGTGCTACAACTACTTCCCGGTAAAGTTGGTCGGCACGGATGAGCGCATCCCTCTTGTCGGAATGGATAGTGATGACGCCCAACGGCCCAGGCATCTTCAAGACGTTGTATGCGTAGTGTGATACCGCCATGAACTTAGCCAGCGCTGGCCGGCCAAGGATCCCATTGTATGACATGGGGATCTTGGCGACATCAAACACCACCTTTTTGGTCCTGAAGTTAAGCTCGCTGCCAAATGTTACCGGCAGCGTGATCTTGCCCTTAGGCTGGGTTCTTCCCGGGTTGACCCCTTGAAACGTACCCGTTTCCTCGAGGTCTTCGTCGGGAATCTGAAGCTTTGTGAGCACGTCTGGTGATATTAAGTTTAGGCCGGCCCCGCCGTCAACTAACATCTTCGTCACCTTGAGGTTGCGAATTGTCGGGGAAACCAACAATGGCAAACACCTGACCGCAGTTGTGCGATCAGGGTGATCCTCGGCGTCAAAGATGATAGGCGTGCTGGACCACTTCAGAGGCCTACAAGCATCGGGGGATGGCTCTGCCGCATTAACCTCCCGCACCCACTGTTTAAGTTGGCGGTGGGAAGAATGCAGCGAGGCACCCCCATCAATGCACATAGCCTCCGTAGCCTTCTGGAATTCCTGCTCACTGGATTCATCATCTTCCTCATCATCATCTCCTTCTTTATCTTGGCCCTGAGCGGGCCGATCCTTCTGCTGCTTGGCCTTGCCGCGGCGACCCCCTCGGCCACCGCGTTTCTTGCCGGACCCCTCAGCACCATCTTGGGCCTTCTCCTTGTCTCGCCTCTCGTATTCGGCCTTCTGCTTCTCGGCAAGCTGCTCAACTTGCCGGCAGTCCTGGAGATCGTGGCCCTTAGTGCGATGGATCTTGCAATATTGCTTGCCGGAGTTCTCCGACTTGTCGGCAGCCGCCAAGGCCTGACAGGAAGGGCACCCGGCAAGATCCTTGCCGGGGGCGCTAACCTTGGCCTTCTTGGTGGCGCCAGGGTTGCCGGATTCCTCGACGGCAAGCACGGCCTTGCCTCCGCGCTTCCTATTCCGCCGTCGGCCTTTCCTTGACGGAGCCGCGACATCTTCTTCTTCTGAGTCGCCTGTCGCACCAACAGCTTCACCGGGGAGTTTTCTCCCCTCTTCAGCTCGAGCACACTTGTCGGCCAAAGTGTAAAGCTCGGCAATACTCCTGACTTTGTTCATCGCCAGCTCTTCCCGCATCCTGCGGTTACGCACGTTCTGATGAAACGTGCTAATGACAGCGGCAGGATGAACATCAGGAATATTGTACTGCACCCGGCTGAATCTCTGCATAAACTTGCGCAAGGACTCGCCCTTCTTCTGAGGGATGATGTGCAAATCACTTTCTTGGCCAGGAGCTTGGTGGCCTCCAACAAAGGCGCCAACAAACTGATGGCACAGATCTGACCAGCAAGAAATAGAATCCTCCGGCAGATGCATCAACCACGACCTGACGTTGGGTTTGAGCACCAACGGGAAGTAGTTGGCGAGTATCTTGTCATCTCGACCCCCGGCAGCTTGCACCGCAATGGTGTAGATGCTCAGGAACTCCGAGGGATGGGTCTTGCCGTCATATTTCTCCGGGACCTCTGGCTTGAAGGTTCGGAGATTGGGCCACTGGACCTGCCGCAGCTCACGGGTAAACACTGGAGGTCCCACCTCGTAAGGCAGGTCTCCTACGTTCCCTGGCGCGGGCTCGTCGACAACTGGCCCCGCGCGCTTATCAGACTGATAGCGCACTTCCCGTCGCCGCTCGATGGTTGTTCGAGCGTCCTCCTTGCCTCATTCCTGGAGAACCAGACGCTGATCACGGCGCATCCGCGGATCGGACGACGCCGTGGAAACTTCTTCATGGCGGTCGACTTGCTGAGCCGTCGGCCGCCGCTGATGTCGCGGAGGAGAGTGCACTGTAGTCGCGCCACCTCCGGTTTTCTCTCCACCGGCTCGCATCGGATCGACGGGCTTCCGCTGAGAGGGCCCTGCCTCTTGTGGTCCATCCTTATTAGCGAAGCCGATAAGGCTCTGGATGGTAGCTCGCCACTCCTCCATCCTCTCCGGGGCGGGAGGAAAATCGAGGAGCAACTACGCACGTGCCAAGGCTTCCGCTGGCGTAGGTGGCGGCGACAGGTGTGAAGTACGTGAGGTGCTCTGACTCCTAACCAAGTTAGAAGGAGCACCACCACGGTCACGCGACCGCGCGCCACCCACGCCGGCAGCTCGGTGTGCATGCTGGTCCCGCGCATCTTGGGATCTATGCGCAGAAACCTTTTCGTAGGGATGCCCCGAACCACCAGCGCCATGACGTCGCTCGTCTCGCACAACCTGGGCAGGTTGCGAGGCTCGCGGCGGCGCGGGAGCTCCAGCAGGCGCTCTCTGATCCCTAGAGTTTGTTGTGCCACCCGTAGGCAACACAACGCCATCTCTAGATCCAGCGGCGCGCAAATTACCACTGCCACTGCGAACGATGCCGCTCGCTTGGCTTGGATCACCAGAACGCCGCGGGGGTTCCAGTCCCCTTCCTTCTGCACCCACACCATCGCCTGTCTGCGAAGGCGCGGGCAAAACAGACCCGGACGGTTGTGCTGTCGCGATGTTCTTCTTCTTGGGCGGCATAATGAAGGAACTAGGGCCTCGACCACCAGATCAGGTTCACGCAACCTTCAATCCCCCTACCTGGCGCGCCAAAGATGTCGGGGCACGACACCTATGGGATCCCGAGAGACCCCTTTTACGATTCGGCGGGGGGAGAGGTACACGCAAAGAGCAGAACCGGTGACCGGCGCGTGAGGTTTTTACCCAGGTTCGGGCCGCTGATCAGCGTAAAACCCTACTCCTGCTTTGTGTTCTTATTGATGTTCTTGAGCCCAGCCTTCAGGAGCGCTCGCAATGAACAGTACGTTCAAAGAGCAGCTACGCATGCAGAATGGGCCAGAAGTCCTCCTTCTCTTGTAGCAGTTGCCTTGGGCCTCCTTTTATATGCTCAAACGGGTCTCCATAGTGGCAAAATGTACATACATTGAGGTGTAAAGTAGCTACAGGGTACCATACCTAACCCCTGACGGATTAGGACAAACGCATTTAATGCACCGTGAGGTGTCCTCACTTTCTTGGGGATGGAAAAAGGGCCATCCCATCAGCACCGCTTAAGCCCTCCTCCATTGGCGCGCCGCCACGCATCCATGGAAGGAGCCAGAATGTCAGACTCGTCACTGTGCCGAAGCGGTGGCACAGTGGCAGAACCTCGCCAGGCGCCGAAACTTGCTGGGCGCCAAGCCTTGCCGGGCGCCGATCCTTGCCGGGTTCCTCAGGCCACCCCGGCAAGGATCTTGCCGGGGAGGCTGGTCTTCGATTTCCAGCTTTGCTTATTTGCTGATTCTCAGACCTCTGACTTGATGATTTCCTTGATAACTTAAATCGATCTCGAGCTGATCCCGGCAAGCCTTGCCGGGAGGACGGCTACAACTGCCCTTGCACAAGTAAGGGGTACTAATGGCCCAATACTTAGTACACCGACAGATACATGCCCGAGCAGGGAAGAAGATGGACACGGCAGTTTACCCAGGTTCGGGCCACCTTGCGGTGTAAAACCTTGCTCCTGCTTTGTGGTGGATTGGCCTCACAAGGAGGTTGAGGATGAACTAGTACAGTGGTTTGAGCGACCTCGCGAGGGCTCAGGTGGTGAGGGTGGAATCGGTCGACCTCTTCCTTTGGTGGTGGCTAGCCTTTATTTATAGTGGCCTCGGTCCTCTTCCCTCAAAACTTAGGCGGGAAGGGATCCCACCGTGGCCAATCCGAAAGGGGACAAGTAGTACATCTTATCCTGACGAAAGGTGGTCTTCGCCTGCAAAGCTTCTGGTCGCGACGCAGCGGCAGGCTCGGCGATGACATCCATCCTGCCGAGCTCATGGGCTTGGTCTCGTTGCGCCGGAATGGAAACCTTTGGAGGGCTCCTTGGGAACCCATGCCTATCCTTGCTCCCTTAGCACCGAAAGCGAAACTGCCTCCTCTGCGCCCGCTGGCGCCCACCTAGCCTTAGTCGTCATGGCTCATGTCATCACAGCCTCGGGAGGCTGGGTACCTGCATAGAAATCTCTGATCCTCGGGAGGCAGCCTGGTGAGGCCGCTCCTCTGGAGGTCTTGGTGTTGTCCGCCTTGCGAGGCCAGGGGGCTCTCGCGAGGGTCTTGTCTTGGAGTCCTTTCTGCTGGGCCATACCAGGCCGTCGAGGGCGCCATGCTGTGGGCCACAGGCAGGCAAGTCTGGGTACCCCTGATCCTAGAACACCGACAGCATCGACCTAGAGAGCTAGATATGGTGAGTGCGAGAAGTCCTGAGAGACTCGTGAGCATAGGTGTGCGCGTGAGAAAGAGGGAGATGATATGTGTCGATCTAATGCATGTGGAAAAAAGACTAGTCAATAGCACGCCACGAGGCTATTCCTGGTGAACACCTAAATAAGAGTAAGATATGCATCCAACATTACCATTTATTGGACAAAAACAACAGCAAAAAAAGAAGTGCCATGCAATTTTATAAAACTGCCACACCACGCCCCTCCCCTACCCATGAAACTGCCACACGAGCATTCACAACTCCCATGGTGTGCTCCTTGGTGCGATCTTCATTTTTTTGAAGCGGTTTACAATATTATTAAAATAAAAGGTTGGGCTTTTGGCACGCGGTAGGTGGGGGAGCTTGGCCTGTCGGTTTGCTACTGCTCACATGCGGTTGAACATAAGTGATGTACCAAGCTGATGCACGTCCCTTCGGTGATTGGCGGGCCATACATACCGTCTATTCATTCTATTGCTCACTTGGGGTCGCACATGTCAGTGATGTACTAAGCCGATGTGTGTCCCTTTGGTGAGCGGCGGTCCGGACCGACCGTGTGTTCGTGCTACTGCTTACATGCGGTCGCACATGTCAGTGACGCACCAAACCGATGCACGTCACTTCGGTGAGGGGCGGGCCGGACCGACCGTGTGTTGGGGCAACACCAACGCGATGGGCTATAAGTGTATCGCCTAACTTAATTTGTAAAGGGTAACACTTGCTTTGGCTCCTTAACAAGATTGGTCGATAGAAATCCCCATTAGAAAGGCGAGGGCGGTATTTTTTCCAGTGCGGCAAGCGAGGGAGTTTTTATCTTTCTTTCTTAGTGTAGCGGGGGCGTGGGAGTTTGCCTGACGGTTTACATACATTTCTTGGATGCGTATGTGGGCCCGCATTCTTAGTGGCCATCGTGGCGCAGGCAATGCCCGCAACCTCTCGGAGCAAAAAATGAGTACCCGTTGCTTGCTATTTCTATAACCAGTTTAGGAATTCTCAATTTCACATGTGATGCGATATTAGCCGTTCATTGATGTTGATCCAATAGTCTAAGTGTCTGGGATTCACGTCTACAGTAACCTCATTGTACCCAACAGTGTCTACATTCTTCTGGAACCATCAGCACGTCAGTGTGATCAGTCCACACAAGAAGCTGGCAAACAACACCTCCACATGTGCCACATGGCTTCATTGATGCCGCCCCCCATCATTTTATTCATAAATATATTGACTGAAAAAAGAGAGACATTGCATGAAACAAAAACTTGCTCGTATTTTGTTTCCTACTTTCTTTGCACCTACCGAAAGTACTAGTGCCACATCATCTAACAAGTCTTTCAACATGCGTCAAATTATCACGTGGGCTACCTCTCCTTAGAGAAATGTGCTCCACCGCGTACCCGCATGTGTGTATGAGGGAGGCAGTGCTTGCATGCGTGCACCACTTCTATTCATACATGTCCTCCACCTAGTGAGTGTGTTAGAGAGACAGAGAGAGGGAGATGGTGTGTGCGACATGCCTCTATACATATGTTTGTGTTAAAGAGAGGCCTGAATACATAGTATATGTATGTGGAGGGGGCGATATACGAGAAGTGAGGGGGAGGGATCGTTTACGCAACATATCGATAGACACGGATAGAGGGAAGAACTTTACGAGCCTACAAGCGCTAGGAAAGAGGGTGTGCATGTTGGAAATAATGCGAGAGGCCAACTAGCCGAAGACAAGGAAGGAGTACAAGTGTGCGAGATCGGTAGTTAAAGAGAGGGGACAATAACGTACGTGGGCGCGCTTGACTGGTTGATATATAAAGCGGAAGGCATGGATGATGAGATGGGGAGGGACTATTAATGTGTGTGTGGTAGGCAGTCCTATGTAGAGAGGTCATGGTTTGGTCAATGTGTACGTGAGTTAAGAGGGGGAGACTTAACTAGAGATATAGATTGGTTGTTTTGTGTGGGGAATTAGCGAGAGACCTGGCTACACATAGAGGGAAATCGATTGGTGCACATGCATGCATGTGTCAGAG
This sequence comes from Thinopyrum elongatum, assembly GCA_011799875.1. Classification (NCBI taxonomy): domain Eukaryota; kingdom Viridiplantae; phylum Streptophyta; class Magnoliopsida; order Poales; family Poaceae; genus Thinopyrum; species Thinopyrum elongatum. The sequence continues at coordinate 302,877,190 of CM022300.1, forward strand.
ATAAAGAACACTCGGAGTGACGAAGAGAGGGAGAGGTGTGTGTCTGGTGGGGGGAGGGGGTGCAGCTAGCTTGTGACACTGTACGAGTGCAAGATGGATAACAACATAGAGGGCGACAGTGCCAGCGTGCCTCAGAGTTAGGGCATGAGGCATGGATGGTGAGAGGAGGGGAGGAACTATGTGTGTACATGCTTGTGTGTCGTAGGCAGGCCTGGCTAGCTAGAGGTGTATGTCGATCGGTGTGTGTGGAAAGAGGGAGATGGAGAGACATAGGGAGATCATGGGAGATCGACCTAAAGAACATGAACGTGTGTGTGCGATTTAGAGGATGCCGAGTGGTTGGGAGTGTGTGCATATATGCATGCACGATAGGAAAGTTATCTGTATCCACAGAAGGAGGAGGAGTGTGTGTGCGTGTAAAAGACTCACAGAGATGATAATCAGTATAAAAGTGTATTCAAATATTTGAATAAGAGATCATGATGTTTCTAACTCATGCATGCATGAATATAATGGAGATATGTGTGGCGTGGTTTTGAATCAAACATGTTGTATACTATATACACATCGAACAAGGCCAAATCGATTTGAATTTGAGATACCGGTGGCAGGCATCGTTTGACCACATTGCATCTGTGCATGGACATAACTATTTGAATCTGAGATAATGTGTGGCTTTCAAAGCTAAGATCTAAATGGTGTGTGTGTTCGACAGGGGGGCATGCATTGTTGTGTGTGTTAAACACATTATACATATGAAAACAGGGTTTAGATTATTCTGAATGTCTGGCTACCTAGATCATGAATGTACTATGATTTGAATTCAACATAAAATGGATACAAATATTTGAATTGGAGATCGTATGGTACATGTAGTTCATATATAAATATGATTACTACTATATGCATGTTTTCTGTTATCAAGATAATATTTAAATGATGGTATAACTTGACAACAATCATATTCAAATACGGAAAATTGATTCGAATTTAGTCCATATGGTAGACGAGAATATATATTCATTGGATGAAGTAAAATGTTCATATAAGATGGAAGATCAAAATGTAGGACTACATCCATTATACACCGCAAGATCACCTAATGATATATTTGAATTGAACATAACATGGATTTAAAATTTGAAATTCAAGATCCTGGCATTTGTAATCATATAAAACGGGACATGATACTTTCTTGTGGTGCGAATTGATTTGTTTTTGTTGTTGTTGAGGGAAGTGCGAATTGATTTGGTACTGTACACGCTAATCTTGTTCTCCCGAAATTTTTAGATTTTTCTTGTAGTTTTTTAATGGCATCTGTAGCAATATATGTCGGATTCAGGGCTCCGCAAACCCAAGAAGGTTTGAACTCTCGGGCTTGTACGAAGATCTCAACCTCTCAAGATTAGAGCCCGTCGCCCCATAGCCTAGCCTAGCCGGATTCGCGTGAGCAAGGAAGAAGATGAACATGGCAGTTTACCCAGGTTCGGGCCACCTTGCGGTGTAAAACCCTACTACTGCTTTGTGGTGGATTGGCCTCACGAGGGGCGGAGATGAACTAGTACAGAGGATGAACAACCTCGCGAGGGCTCGGGGTCAGAATGGGTCGACCCCCTCTATGGTGGTGGCTAACCTATATTTATAGTGGCCTTGGTCCTCTTCCCTCGAAACTTAGGCGGGAAGGGATACCACAACGGCCAATTTGAAAGGGGACAAGTAGTACATCCTATCCTGACAAAAGGTGGTTTTCTCCTGCAAAGCTTCTGGTCGTGACGCAGCGGTGGGCTCAGTGATGACCTCCTTCTTGCCGAGCCTATGGTCTTGGTGCTGTAGCACCGGAATGGAAACCTTTGGGAGATTCCTCGGGAACCCACGCCTGTCCTTGCCTCCTTAGCACCAAAGAGGAAACTGCCTCCTCTACGCCCGCTGGCGCCCGCCTGGCCTTGGTCGTCATGGCTCACGTCATCGCAGCCTTGTGAGGCTGGGTACCTGCATAGAAATCTTTGCTCCTTGGGAGGCCGCCTGGGGAGGCCGCTCCCTCGGGAGGTCTTGGTGTCGTCCTCCTCGCAAGGCATGGCCCCTCGCGAGGGTCTTGTCTGGGTGGTCTTGGAGATTGGCCGTACCAGGCCATCGAGGGAGCCATGCCGTGGGCCATAGGCAGGCAAGTCTGGGTACCCTGGTTCCTAGAACGCCGATAGTAGCCCCCGGGCTCAAGGCGCGCTCGGGCTGGCTTCGAGGCAAAGCCAAGGGGCAAGGGTGAAGCACCGCGGGCCCCAACCGCATGCGGGCCAGGTAGACGCGTGGCGCTTGACAGGACGCGGACGCCTCCGCTTCCCCACGTCGCCTCAGCAACCATTTTGAGTTGACAGCAGCCTGGTGCATGCAGCAGGGCCATTATTTCCCGAAACGTGGAAGGCCATCGGTAAGCCTTCCTCCGCCTATAAAAGGGGGATGGGAGCGGAGCCCCCAACCCATCTTCATCTTCTTGCTTCTCGCTCCTTCTTCATCTCCGCTGCGCCACCGTCCTGCCGAAGCGTCCATGGCGCCAGTGATGAGGTTTTCAGCCGAGGAGAAGGGCAAGGTCCCACGGGTTGAACCGGAGTTGCTCCCTCCGAAGAAGAGACGCGGTCATCCCCGCAAGGCCACCGCAGCGCCCACAGCTATCCTACCCTGGTGCGAGCGTGCTCCGCCGGGGTTCCCCACTTGCGCTAGCATTCGCGCCCAAAGTCCTGCTCGCGGGAGTGGCCGTGGGAGCCGTGGAGGACGAAACCAGGAAGGGAAGAAAGTGATGGCTGCACGACCACTTCGCCCGCAGGCCCATGCCGGCGGCACAGCCCGTGAGTTCGTGGTGTGGGCGGCGATGCCGCCACGCACATTGATCCGGCTTCCGCAGTCCCTGGCGGGGGAGATACCGCCGAGGGGGCCCGTCGAGCTGTGGCTTCAGCACGACGACTACTGCAGCCAGGCTTCGCAGGCGGAGGTCGAGGCCATCTCCTCTGGCGACGTCTTCATGACCCAGGGATGGGGGGCGATTGCCCGCGCCTGCAACTCGGAGGGAAGGCATGACCTCCACTTCAAGTACGACGGGGCATCAACGCTTTTCTTCAAGGTCTTCGGAGAGGACGGCGAACATCTGGAGTGCTACCCAAGGGGAGGCGGCCGTGACGGCGATCTCCCTGCCGGCCGGCAAGGCAGCGAGGCCCCTGGCGGTGAACTTGCCCTTGGCCTTGTCTGCGATACTTCCAGCAGCAGTGGCGCTTCCTCCGGACAAAGCTCAAGCGACGACGACTACTACGAGCCACCGCGTCGCCGCGCCGGGGCCTAAGAGGGGAATGGCGTCGACAAGGCATCATGACGTTGTGGGCGGCGCTGCCTGAGCTGCGGTGCTCTAGAGACCTTTTCTTTTGTTTCATTCCTGCATGAAAAATCATGAAGGGCCCCGCGGGGGTGTGTAAGAACTGTGATGCTTGTGCCTTAAAGTTAGCATTCGCAACTTATGTCGTGATTACGTCTCTCGCATGGGCACGGGTCCCCTTTTGCTCCATTGGTAGCTTAGTGGCCTACGCCGACAGGACCCAGTCCCCAGGCAAGCTTCGGTTGTCGCTGGTATGCCAGGTCACGATGCCGTGGTCAAGGCCAGGAGGCGAGCGGCCCGAGGTCCGGTAAGAGCCCCTGAGGCGCGATGCTCGGGAGGTCCCCTTTAGCATGCAAGCAGCTCCTGAAGGACTAAGAGGGAGATTTCCTTGCCGGAGCGAGGTCGCAGGAAACAAGATGCCAATGATGAGGTTCACGCCTGTGCGTGTGAGGCGACTTAGCTTAGCGAGCTTTCGGCCTGCGGTGGTTTTATCGTTGCGAGGGCGAGGTTCTTTGAATTTTTGATTTTGAGCATGCTCCCTGTCTTGAAATAAATTAAGGCGAACCCCGCGAAGGGCGTGAGAGAACACTGATGTCCATTATATTTCGAGAGGAGAGCGCCACCAGCGCCGGGTCGCGCCCCTCCCTTAGTACTCCTCCGCAAGGTTTTGCGACCCCACTTCTCTCACTCATCATGGTGCTCTACGTTCTCAGGACCCGGCACTCGAGCAGGGCTCAGCCGCCACTGGTATGCCAAGTCACGATGCCGTGGTCAAGGCCTGGGGGTGATGGCTCGAGAGCCAGTAGGAGCCCCTGAGGCGTGGTGCTCAAGGACCCCCCTTTTAACGTGCAAGCGACTTGGCATGAGAAAGGAGTGGCTTGCCTCACGGGGGTGCCTAGGAGGGGTTGTTCCCAATGGTACGTGGTGTAGCATCCTTCTGAAGTGGTAAGGCGCTGGCGAAGCCGCTCGAGGTCCTGTCTCCGAAGGCCCATGCGCATTAGTCAGTCACGAAATACAAAGGGTAGCCACGCTTGCTGTTCTGCCCATGATCTTTCCGCGAGAAGACGAAGGCACTAAGGACCTGGTGAGGTGACGTGCGCGGGGCCGGCCGTGAGCCAGAGCTCATTCTCTTAGGTTTATCAGCACTTTAGGGATGGACCCAAGCACACGCGCCGTGCCGGTAGCCCCCCTCGCGGGACGAGCAAGAGGCGGGTTAGCAATGTGCGGGGATCGTAAGGGTAACCCCAGAGATGACAGATCGTCGGGCGCAATGTTAACAATCATAGTAACTCAAGAAGGCATAACTAGTTCAGAATACATGAATCGAAATGACGTAGCTGCGAGGATGGGCCCCAGCAGCCTGAGGATAATGCAGCCCGGGGGGCGCCCTCAATCCGAACAAACCAAAAAGTCACCTGGCACCATCGTTGTAGGAGAGTCGAGGTAGCCGAAGACGCTTGCTGCCGAAATTGCTCCTCACGAGCTGGGCGGCTCCGGAGGCCCGCCGGGCTCGCGAGGGTCTGGCACTTCTTCTGATGGGACCGCCTGGCGCCTGGCCTCGTGAGCCCCCACGGCACTCTGCGTGAAGCGCTGGTATGAGGCGGCCACATTCAGCAGGCCAAATGGCAGGCGGACGTAGCTTCAAAGGTAGCCCCCACTCCGGCCGATGCGGGACGGCCAGAAGAGGTCCTGCGAAGTAGCCCTGTTGATGCTCGGGATGTTGACGCAGACACGCAGCTCGCTGCCCACATCAGGGGCCGCAGCTGCACTGGGAGGTCGTGCGGGGCGATGCTCGCCGCGCATGGACCTTGCCTCCTGAAGCTCCTTGATCACCTTGACGATGAACTCTCGCGCACCTGGTGCCTCGCGCCGTCCGCCTTGCTCGCGGGGGCGCGCCTCAAAGCACGCCTCCAAGTGGTGCCCGAGCACCTCCCTCGTCGCCCTAGTCAGGTCAGAGGCTCTCCAAACAGGAGCCCCCAAGCCCGTCGTGAGGGAGGCGTCGGGCGCTCCTTCCTATGCGGGAGGATGAGGCACCCCAGCAGTGGGTGTGGGGCCTGAAGTACCATCGGCAGGTGCGCCAGCCCCGTGACGACTCTTGAGGACGAGCTGCTTCTTCTTCTTGGGTGTGATCTCAGGAGGCAGGATGGCGCCCTCATCATCTGGGTTATCAGCCGCCATGGCTTGGTAGGCACGCTCGAGGGAGCACACAGCATCCTTTTCATCGCAGGCGACCGTGATGATGCCGCCATTCCTTGGCATCTTGAGGACATTGTAGCCGTGGTGGGTTGCCGCCATGAACTTGGAGAGGGTCGGATATCCAAGGATGGCATTGTACGGGAGGACGATGTGGGCAACGTCGAAGTCGATGAGCTCGGTGTGGTAGTTGTTGCGGTTGCCGAAGGTGACAGGGAGGCTTATCTGCCCCAGGGGGATGGTGGACCATCGGTCACTCCTGAGAAAGGCTTGGTTGGCAGTAGCTGATCATAGGGCACTTGGAGCGTCTTGAACGTCTCGACGGAGAGGACATTGAGCCCCGTGCCACCATCGATGAGGGTCTTGGTGACGAGGACATTGTTGATGGTGGGCGTGTAGAGCATGGGAAGCGCGCCTCCGGCGGCCGAGCACTTGAGGTGATCCTTGGAGTCGAAAGTGATGGCGTACTGCGACCACTTGAGGGGACGCGCGGCCTCGAGCCTCGGGAGGGCAGCGTTTACCTCACGAGCGAACTGCTTGAAGATGCGTTGTGAGGCTGGGGCCTACGCACCACCCAGGATGCAGGCGATAGCACAAGGTTCTTGGAAGGCCCCAGCCTCGTCGTCCTGCCGGTTGTCGTCGTTCCTCCTTGGCGGCGGCGGAAATGGAGGAAGGCCAGCATTGCCCTAAGGACGGGCCTCACGAGGCTGATCACGCCAGAACCCATCGCGAGGCTCGTCGCGCCAGCAGTCCTCATGAGGCTGATCGCGCCAGTCCTGACGAGGGTCACGGTTGTCCCAGCGGCCTCCGCCGCGGCCTCCTCTACGGCCGTAGCCCCGGTCACCACGCTCGGGGCGATGACCAAGGTGCCCATCGTGGAGGGCCCTGAGCTCTTGGCAGTCATTGGTGTTGTGGCTGTATACATTGTGGAAGATGCAGAACGGGCGGTTGCCCCTGGGGGGTTCGTCGTGGTCACGACCGCGCTTCATCTCAGGTTCAGCCGCAAGTACGGCGGGACCCTTGCGCTTCGCCTCCTTAGCCTTGGCCTTCTTGTACTCGGGGTCTGCCTCATGAAGCTCCAGGAGGGAGAGGCGGCCCTCCTCGGCCCTTGCACATTTGTTCACCAGGTTGAACATCTCTAGGGCTGAGCACAGATCCTCGTTGATGGCGAGCTCCTCCTTCATCTTGACATCCTGGACACCTTCAGAGAACGCCGAGATGATGGCCTCGTCGAACACCTTCGGTATCCTGAGACGGACATTTGTGAAGCGTCGTATGTACTTGTGCAAGGTCTCGCCCGGCTGCTGCTTCACGCGCCGCAGGTCGCCCACTGCAGGAGCGCGGTCCCGAGTACCCTGAAAGTTGGCGATGAAACGCTCGGGAAGCTCGTCCCAGGAGGAGATCGACCCCACCGGGAGGTTTAGGAGCCAAGAGCATGCATCGTCCTTGAGGGCCATGGGGAACCAGTTCTCCATGACCATGTCGTCGCCGTTTGCCGCTTCGATGCTCAGCACGTAGAGCTGGAGGAATTCTGTGGGGTCAGCGGTGCCATTGTAACGTGGAGGCAGATCCGGCTTGAACTTGCTGGGCCAGATGATGCGGCGCAGCTTCAGGGTGAAAGCACGGCAACCTGCCGCACTCACAGTGTGGGCCGCATGGGTGGAGCTCGGTCTTGATGCCCGCGCGCCGCGACCTCCGGCGGCGCGCGGTCCTAGTGATGGTGCTGTGGCGCCAGGAGTGCGTGCGCGTCAGCTTGTGGGCGCTGGTTCACCTGGCAGCTTGCTTCATCGCGCGCCGGCGCCCCGCGCGGTGGGTTGCGCTGGGGCGCGTCATGCCTGGGCTCGGGGTTGGCGCCGCGCAGAGGAGGAGGAGGAGGAGGCGCGGCGTGAGCTACGTCGCCTGCCTGAGATGGCAGGGGAAGGAGCGAGCAGGACGGTGCAGGGGCCTCGCCGGCGGCACTGACGAGCTCGGCGATGAGGCCAAGCCAGCCGTCGTAGAGTTCATTGGCGGGGCGATAACGCAGGAGATCGCGTGCCATGAGCAGCGCGGCCTGCACGTTTGCCTGCCCATGGCGAGCGTGGGAGGATGACGCCGTGGCTGGAGTGGGTGATGGAGTTGCGATGCGGCCATCACGCCGCACGGAAGGCGGCAACGACGAATCCTGCTGCTCACGAGCAGCAGGATCAGTGGCAGCGTTAGCCACAGGGGAGGCAAAGCGGCGAGGAGCGCCGTTACCCACGGGTGCCGTATGGGCGACACGAGCGGCCCGGTGCTCGGCGCAGACGCGGCGAGCATAGGCCATGGGAACAACGGAACGGAGGCGAAGCGAACGGTGGAAGAAAGACTTCAACACGCCCCCTACCTGGCTCTCCAAATGTCGGATTTAGGGCTCCGCACACCCAAGAAGGTTCGAACTCTGGGGCGTGTGCAAAGATCTCAACCTCTCAAGCTTAGAGCTCGTCGCCCCACAGCCTAGCCTAGCCGGATTCGCGTGAGCAAGGAAGAAGATGAGCACGGCAGTTTACCCAGGTTCGGGCCACCTTGCGGTGTAAAACCCTACTCCAGCTTTGTGGTGGATTGGCCTCACGAGAGGCTGAGCATGAACTAGTATAGAGGATGAACAACCTCGCGAGGGCTCGGGGATAAGAATGAGTCGACCCCCTCTATGGTGGTGGCTAACCTATATTTATAGTGGCCTTGGTCCTCTTCCCTCGAAACTTAGGCGGGAAGGGATACCACAATGGCCAATTTGAAAGGGGACAAGTAGTACATCCTATCCTGACAAAAGGTGGTCTTCTCCTGCAAAGCTTCTGGTCGTGACGCAGCGCTGGGCTCGGTGATGACCTCCGCCTTGCCGAGCCTATGGTCTTGGTGCTGTAGCACCGGAATGGAAACCTTGGGAGATTCCTCGAGAACCCACGCCTGTCCTTGACTCCTCAGCACCAAAGAGGAAACTGCCTCCTCTGCGCTCGCTGGCGCCCGCCTGGCCTTGGTCGTCATGGCTCACGTCATCGCAGCCTCGTGAGGCTCGGTACCTGCATAGAAATCGCCACTCCTCGAGAGGCCGCCTGGGGAGGCCGCTCCCTTGGGAGGTCTTGGTGTCGTCCTCCTCGCGAGGCCTGGCCCCTCGCGAGGGTCTTGTCTTGGTGGTCTTGGAGATGGGCCATACCAGGCCGTCGAGGGAGCCATGCCATGGGCCACAGGCAGGCAAGTCTGGGTACCCTGGTTCCCAGAACGCTGACAATATAGTAAAAGGGGACATGACTCTCTTTGGTCTTGGTCGAATTCTCCTGTATGAATTTTCTTTTTTGTTTTGTACACATTAAGTTTGTTCTGCCGAACATGGAATCCGCGGCTTTTTATGCCCAAATTTCAAGCTAGAGTATCTCTCTTCTGTTCTATTGCAAAACTCCCGCCTCTTCAACCCGCGCCACGCCTTGTTATCCCAAAATTTCAACGCACGCGAAAACTCCCTCCTTATCTGAAATCGGTCGCGCAGCCCAGACACGCGAAATCCCCCTTCTACCTCTCAGTCGGAAATGTCGCCTTGATGTCCCGTGGTCAAAATTGGTGGGGGTACTTTCATAACTTACCCCACATTTCGGACAAGCGCGTCCCTAGGCCATGTCTCCCCCACCATTCCCCTTCGTTCCCCACATTTGTACACCGAGGCCGCCAAAACCCATGAAACACCTCACGCTCCTCCATCCGCCACCCAACCGCCGCCCAGCAGGAGCCTCTTCCCCGATAACATCATCCACAACAACAGCTCGACGTCCCTTATCCACTGCACCGGATGAGGATCCGTCGTCGATCTTGTCAACTTGCAAGCTCAGCCGCCCTGTCCTCTGATACATCTCCGTCGTATCTATAATTTTTGATCATTTCATGCCAATATTCTACAACTTTCATATACTTTTGGCAACACTTTATATTATTTTTTGGACTAAAATATTGATCCAGTGCCCAGTACCAGTTCCTGTATGTTGCATGTTCTTTGTTTCGCAGAATCCCATGTCAAAAGAAGTCCAAACGCGATAAAAAATTTACAAAGAATTATTTTCGAATATATGTGATTTTTGGGAAGCGGAATCAACGCAACACGATACCCGAGGGGCCCACAAGCCCTAGGGGCACGCCCCCCTACCCAGGGCACGCCTGGCAGGCTTGTGGCCACCATGTAGGTCGGTTGGAGGTGTCCTTCAGCCGCAAGGAAGCTTATATCGGGATAAAAATCATGTTAAAATTTCAGCCCAATCGGAGTTACGGGTCTCCAAGAATTTAAGAAACGGTGAAAGGCCGGAAAATAGGAACGCGAAACAGAAGAGAGACAGAGAGATAGATCCAATCTCGGAGGAGATCCCGCCCATCCGCAGGCATGGAGGCCATGGACCAGAGGGGAAACCCTTCTCCCGTCTAGGGGAGGTCAAGGAAGAAGAAGAAGGAGGGGGCTCTCTCCCCCTCTCTCCCGGTGGCGCCGGAACGCCGCTGGGGCCATCATCGTGACGGCGATCTACATCAACAACTTCGCCGCCGTCATCACCAACTCTCTCCCCCTCTATGCAGTGGTGTAACCTCTCTTTTACCCGCTATAATCTCTACTTAAACATGGTGCTCAACGCTATATATTATTTCCCAATGATGTATGGCTATCCTATGAGTAGATCCGTTTTGTCCTATGGGTTGATTGATGATCGTGATTGGTTTGAGTTGTATGTTTTATTATCGGTGCTGTCCTATGGTGCTCTCCGTGTCGCGCAAGCGTGAGGGATCCCCGCTGTAGGGTTTGCAATATGTTCATGATTTGCTTATGGTGGGTGGCATGAGTGACAGAAGCACAGACCCGAGTAAGTAGGTTGTTTGCGTATGGGAGTAAAGAGGACTTGATACTTTAATGATATGGTTGGGTTTTACCTTAATGATCTTTAGTAGTTGCGGATACTTGCTAGAGTTCCAATCATAAGTGCATATGATCCAAGTAGAGAAAGTATGTTAGCTTATGCCTCTCCCTGATATAAAATTGCAATAATGATCATCGGTCTAATTATCGATTGCCTAGGGACAAATAACATTCTTGTGACAAAAAGCTCTCTACTAAAACTAACATAGTTGTTTCTTTATCTAAACAGCCCCTAACTTTTATTTACATGCTCTTTATTATCTTGCAAACCTATCCTATCACACCTACAAAGTACTTCTAGTTTCATACTTGTTCTAGGTAAAGCGAACGTTAAGTGCGCGTAGAGTTGTATTGGTGCTCGATAGAACTTGAAGGGAATATAAATTCTACCTTTAGCTCCTCGTTGGGTTCCACACTCTTACTTATCAAGAAAGACTACAATTGATACTTGTGGGTTATCAAGACCTTTTTCTGGCGCCGTTGCCGGGGAGCAATAGCGTGGGGTGAATATTCTCGTGTGTGCTTGTTTGCTTTATCATAAAGTAGATTTTATTTTCTGTCCTAAGTTGTTCTCTATCTTTAGTTATGGATATGGAACACGAAATACCAAAAAAATTAGGTGTACTTGCTACTCATGGAGATGGGGAACCTCCTATGTAACACCCCTATGTAACCTAGCACTGTGACACTCTCCTAATAATGCCAAGTTACCTTCATTTGTAGTGCTTAGATACATTGGTTAAAGATTCAAATCAAATCCTTCTCTGAAATTCAACTCAAATTCAAAGTGCAAAATGAAGTTGCTCAAAACCTGTTGGAAAAATGTTCACCTTATAGCAAATAATCCAAAACTATTTGCTATTAAGGAACACAACATCATCATCAACTCTAAATGGGTCTATCCATTTTAACAGAGCCAAAACAGCACCGAAAATGCCCTATTTATTTTTGAATAAATTCAAATGGATTCCAAAAATACCCAAACTTTTTGTGGCAATGTAGAATATTCTAATGTAATTATGTGGCCAAGTTCCACCTCCTTACTAAGACATTTGATGGCTCAAACTATTGCAAAACTATTCTGTAAAAAGAAAAGCAGAAACAAAAAATAAAAAAAAGGAAAGAGGCACTGTGCACGGGCCTAAGTGCACAGTGGCCTGAACCCAGCCCACCAGCCCATCTTCCTCTCCCTCTCACCTGCATGTCGCCGCCGCCTTGGACGCACGCGCGCGTGTCAGTGCGGCGCCGACAGCGCGATGGCCACCGACGCCCCGCCGATGCGGGAGGGATAAGGCCGAAGCCAGAGCATCCCCCCTGGCCTCCTCCGTCACTCTCCCCCTCTTCCCTCGCTCTCTCCCCCTCGATTCCATCGGCGCCCGAGCGCCATCGCCGCCGCGTCTTCGTCGTCTCCGCGGGCACCTTGCCTTCCACGCGGCCTGGCTGTGCTCGTCGGCATCGCCGTGGACTACCACATCCTCTGGAGCCGCTGGAGGGAGCCGAGGAGCTCTCCATCGCACGCACGCGTCGTCGTCTTCCTCGGATCGCCGGCGATCCCCTTCTTCTCTGGCGACGATCTGCTACTCCTAAGCATCCACGGGCCACCTTGAGCCGCTCGGTGAGCCTCCACCATCGCCTCTCTCTCCTTCCCGAGCTCTCTCACGTGCTCCAGCAACTGCCGCCATGGCCACCCGAGCTGAGCTCCGTCCACGAGCTCGTTGCCGTCGCAGCAGTGGCCGTCGTGATCCACTGAGCTCGCCATCGTGCTTGCGACGTCGCGTAGATGCCGTAGGAGTAGAACGCCGCTCGTTTTGGCCCTCGTTTTAACGCGAGCGAGTTCGCCGGGGTTCGGCCTCCGCCAAACCTCGCCGTCCGGCCAGTTCCGGCCATCCCCTGGTCCGACCAGTGGCACCACTCGACGCGCGAGTTCTCCAGCTTTCGAACGCACCCGACCACAACTCGAACGGTGCCCCATAGCAGCTTTCCGATCAACTCCGGCAAAGATCCGCCGCGGATTTGGTCGCCGGAGCTCCTCCGGCGCCACCGCTGAGCTGGCAAGCATGGGGCCCACCCCTGTGAGGCTGCCGGTGGGCCCCAGCGCTACGGTTGACCATGTTGACCTGGTCAACGATAATCACTGTTCACTTACTGTGCCTGACATGTGGGCCCCTTCGGTTAATTAGTCAAATAAACTATTTAATAAATAAAGCTAATTAGTTTAACCTAATTACCCACTGACATATGGGGCCCACACCCCCTAATTAACCATGTTAGTTAATTTAATCCACTGTTAAGCTAACAGAGGCTAACATGTGGGTCCCACTGGACCCACAGGTCAGGTTTGACCTGGTCAGCCGACCTGTTGACTGCTGACATCCTCATTGCATCATGCTGATGTCATAAAGCATTTTCAGTGATTCTGTTAATTTAAATAAATCCAGAAAATACAGAAATCTTTGAAAATTCGTAGAAAATAAACCGTAGCTCGGATCGAAAAACTTTCTACATGAAAGTTGCTCAGAACGACAAGACGAATCTGATCGTGTCGTCTGTTTCCATGTCGGAACCCCCTACGTAGGTGAACCCGCAACTTTCCTTCCGTTTCCGGTAGATGAATAGTGCATATACACCGGTTAATAAATCCAACTTTAATCCTAAAATAACTAATATGATTTAGACATGTCTTTAGGCAACCCTGCACTGCACGATAACATAGCATACTCTGTGTTGCATATGATTGCCGTGTATTTATTTGTTTCCTCCCCCTCTTCTCTTTTGGTAGACCCCGACACCGACGTAGTCCCCGACACCGACGCTGCTCCGGAGACCGATGACATCACTGACGACCTTGCCCTTGCCGCCGAGCAACCAGGCAAGCACCCCCATTTTGAGCATACCGATATCGCCTACTCTATCTCTCTTATGCTTGCATTAGAATCTGCAGCTACTACTGTTCATCCTACTTCTGTTGCATAGCCTGCTTTTGTAACTACTGTTGATACCTATCTGTTTATCCAAAACTGTGTAGTATAGACTGGACAGAGACCCCACCTTGACCGACTGCACAGCTGGATTATCAGAAGGCCCGATCAACGGGATCGAAGACCAGGCCCCAGCACCGCACATCACTTCCCCCTTAGTTGCTCGACGCTACTGGGTTACTATCGAGTGCCGAGGGTGATACCTCGTTAGCACTTCTGATGAAAACCTTGTAGATTAGTTCATCGGTCATGGTCATCGAGGATGATTCCTCCTTTTCCACTCCCGATAACGACGTTGTCGTGCAACACCTCAAGTGTGGACCTCGAGGGTGATTTCCTCTTACGTTCACCTTGATGTTTACATCAGGTGGGAATCCAACGAGGGTGATGCCTCAGATTCATTCTTGATGTGGTAGCCACACGGACTGCCTTTACATCACTATTGTTACTGATTGAACTGGATAAAGACGGGTCGGCCCTAAGGGGTACCCGCGCGAGCATGTGATGCGAGTGATGTGGAGACGGGTTGACCTGGAGGGTGCCCGCGAGATAATTACGAGGCGCGGCTGGGCATTCTTAGCCCTTGCAGCAAGTCCTCGAGACAGGGCGATGGGGTCACATCGATCGTGAGTCTCTGCTCGTTACCGCACGCTCCTAATCCACTAACGGTTTGGATATTTGATCCAAGGGGCCTCTGGCCTGATAGCACTAACCATCACATGGGCATAGTATGGGCGTTCTGCGTCGTATACTTCAGCCGAAGCTTAATAGACGTCATGCGACTGAGCGGCGCGCGCCGTGTTGGACTGGATACGCAACCGCGCTTGTATTAAGGGGTTGCCAGGTCTGCTCGCGGCCGCCCACGCAACGTGCAGGAGTTCCCGGGGCGATGGCCCAAGACCCCTGGGGGCATAGGTTTAGTCCGGCGTGCTGACCTCCCTATTAAGAATTCGGTCGGGTTGCGGCGTATCATTTGGCCGAGGCCGGGCATGACCCTGTAAAGTGTGTCCGGCCGGAGTTAACCGAGCGTGGTGGGTAAGTTGGTGCACCCCTGCAGGGAAGAAACAATCTATCGATAGCCTGTCCTACGGTAACGGACACTCGGAGTTGTATCCCGATCAGTACAACTAGAACCTGACACTTGTGATGAGAACTGGATAGTATGGCTCTGGGATTGTTTTCTCGCAGGGAGTCGAGAAAGGATCTCCGGGCGAGGTTGATAACACTACTACTACTTTACTTTATGCTAATCTGCACTCTTCTAATGCTGCAAGACCGCTGAAGATGCTGAAGATGCTAGTCTTCGATAGGACTAGGCTTTCCCCTCTATTCTGGCATTTCTGCAGCCCAGTCCACATATACAGCCCCTCCTGTGATAATGTTGCATATTTAGTGTAGATCCTTGCTTGCTGAGTACTTTGGATGAGTACTCACGTTTGCTTTGCTTTCTTTTTCTTCCCATATCCTTTTGATGCCACCAGATGACGGAGCCCCATAGACAGCTGCCCCTGTCGACGACTACGGCTACTACTACTACCCTTCTGGCGAGTACTACTATGAGGAGCCATCCGACGACCAGGAGTAGGTTCGGAGGGCCCCAGGCAGGAGGCCTGTGCCTTTCGATCGTAGCGTTTTCTTTTGCCCCGCCTCCTTGAAGGCTTATTCTGTCTTTCTTTTTATATCTGTACTCAGATATCTGATGCTTCCGCTAACGCTTGTATGCGAGCTTGTGTATTCGAGCCCTCAAGGCCCCTGGCTTGTAATATAAAGCTTTTATGACTTTATTTATGTTAGTGTTGTGATATCTTCAAGTGAGTCCTTAGGCTTGATCGTGTGCATTTGCGTGTATGTTTAGTGCACGATTAAACCGGGGTCGTCACATCCTAAAACACTCGATGCTCATTATGTTAAAAATATTAAACACTACTTTGATAATCCTGAGAAAACCCCATTCAACTTGATAATGGGAGACACGTTGGATCAACATGAATACTTTAGGGATTATTGCTTGACTCAAAAGGGAAACTCTTATGGGATCAAATTGAAATGTTGCATTGGTGTGCTTGGAATTTATGCTTGAGATATGATTATACTTGTTGCTCGAGGTGAAGGCTCCACACCTTCCCTTTTCATGTAAATTTAGTGATAATGAAACCTTGGCTTCTTATGCTAATGGTATATATGATTACTATGATGTGGAACAAATAGAAGAATTTGTTGCTTTTAAGGGTGCTTATGAAATTGAATCTTTGTTTGAAAAGTGTGAAAATTATGATGATGCTGTTTACAGACCTGAAAATTATGCTATACTTAAATATTGCTATGACAATTGTGAATATATTGCCGATATTAATGAGTTTATTGAGAAAGTCTCTGCTGTCCAAGAAGAGACTAATATTTTGCAGGAATCTATGGAAGAAGAAATTGATGACACTGTGAGCTTATTGGATGAAAAAGATGACGAGGAGAGCGAAGAACAAAGGGAGGAAGAGCGGATTAGCTACCCGTGCCCACCTTCCGATGAGAGTAACTCTTCAACTCATAAATTGTTTAATTTCTCTTCGTGCTTATCGAAGGATGAATGCTATGATGATTGCTATGATCCCTTGGATTCGTTTGAAATATCCCTTTTTGATGAAGTTGATGCTTGCTATGCTTGTAGCCGTCATGCCAATATGAATTATGCTTATGGAGATGAACTTTCTATAGTTCCTTATGTTAAGAATGAAATTGTTGCTATTGCACCCACGCATGATAGTCCTATTATCTTTTTGAATTTTCCCAACTACACTATAGCGGAGAAGTTTGCGCTTAATAAGGATTATATTGATGGGTTGCATTTTACCACTACACATGATGATTTTGATGAATATAATATGCATGTGCTTACTGCTCCTACTTGCAATTATTATGAGAGAGGAACTACATCTCCACCTCTCTATGTTTCCAACACAATAAAATTGCAAGAAACTGTTTATGCTATGTATCGGCCTTTACTTTGTGTGCATGAATTGTTCTTTTATGACATGCCGATACATAGGAAGAGAGTTAGACTTTGTTGTTGCATGATATATGTTGCTTTGTGCTCAATACTAAATTACAAATCATTGTTAATTAAAATTGGCTTTGATATACCTTGGGATCCGGGTGGATCCATTACTTGAGCACTTTATGCCTAGCTTAATGGCTTTAAAGAAAGCCCTGCCAGGTAGACAACCCGGAAGTTTTAGAGAGTCATTTTCTTTTGTTGTGTGCTTTTATAAAGTTTAAAAACAAAAAAATATAGAGGGGAACTCAAAAAATTTCAAAAAGAAAAGTGAAAGTGAGAAAGACGAGCATTCTTAAAGTGGGAGCTAGCCTTGAACTTTGTTCATGCCCATGGAAACTTTGTGAACCTTGGTTGCAGGAACTTTTCAACAAAAATAATTATCCCCTTGTATAAATCCATTGTATTATAAAAATAATATGCCAAGATTTGCCTTTAGGATGATTAGATTGCTTGTTTGGTATGTGCAGTGCAAAAACAGAAACTTTGGCTGTGGTGCGGTAAATTACATTTTTTACTGGAAAGTCAAAAGTTTCTGAAATTTTTACACAATACAGCTATTCAATTTTTTTATTTTTTCCTAATGTTTCATAATTTTTGGAGTTACAGAAGTATGGTCAATGTTCAGATTGCTACAGACTATTCTACTTTTTACAGATTCAGTTTTTGATGCATTGTTTTGCGTGTTTTGATGAATCTATGGATTGTATCGGTGATATAAGCCATGGTGAAGTTAGAGTACAGTAGTTATAATGCAAAAATAAAATATGAATGGGTTTGCAACAGTACTTAAAGAAAGTCATTTGCTTTATCATACTAACGGGTCTAACGAGGGTTTTATTAAGTTTTGTGTGATTGAAGTTTTCATGTTTTGGGTGAGATCATGATGGATGAAGGAATAAGGAGTGGCAAGAGCCTAAGCTTGGGGATGCCCGAGGCACCCCAAGGTAATATTCAAGGACTCCCAAGCAACTAAGCTTGGGGATGCCCCGGAAGGCGTCCCCTCTTTCTTCTAACGATCATCGGTAATTTTACTTGGAGCTATATTTTTATTCGTCACATGATATGCGTAAATTCTTGGAAAATCGTGTGTTTCATTTTTAATTTTTATTTTAATAATGCACCATGCTGGTATGAGATAGTCATTGGTTGATTTATAGAATGCTTCATGCACTTCACTTATATCTTTTGAGTATGGCTTTATAGAATGCTTCATGTGCTTCACTTATATCATTTGAAGTTTGGATTGCCTGTTTCTCTATGCATAGAAAACCGCCATTTGTAGAATGCTCTTTTGCTTCACTTGTATTTGTTAGACCGTGAAGAAATCTTTTGTAGAAAGAATTAAACTCTCTTGCTTCACTTATATCTATTTAGAGAGTCAACAGGAATTGGTCATTCACATGGTTAGTCATGAAATCCTACATAAAACTTGTAGATCACTGAATATGATATGTTTGATTCCTTGCAATAGTTTTGCGATATAGAGATGGTAATATGTGGGAGGTACTAGTGAATGATTATGGTTTAGTAAGAATATTGGTGTTAAGGTTTGTGATTCCTGAGGCATGCACGTATGGTCTCTCGTTATGCGATGATATTGGAGCATGAATTATTATTGATTGTCTTCCTTATGAGTGGCGGTCGGGGACGAGCGATGGTCTTTTCATACCAATCTATCCCCCTAGGGGCATGCATCGTAGTACTTTGCTTTGAGGGCTAATAAACTTCCGCAATAAGTATGTGAGTTCTTTATGACTAATGCGAGTCCATGGATTATACGCACTCTCGCCTTTTCGCAATTTGCTAGCCTCTTCGGTACCGTGAATTGCCCTTTCTCACCTCAAGATTTGGTGCAAACTTCACCGGTGCATCCAAACCCCGTGATACTATATGCTCTATCACACATAAGCCTCATTATATCTTCCTCAAAAGAGCCAGCATACCTACCTATTCTGGCATTTCCATAGTCATTTCGAGATATATTGCCATGCAACTTCCATCATCATCATTTACATGACTTGAGCATTCATTGTCATATTGCTTTGCATGATCGTAAGATAGCTAGCATGATATTTTCATGGCTTGTCCGTTTTTTGATATCTTTGCTATGCTAGATCATTGCACATCCTGGTACACTACCAGAGGCATTCATATAGAGTCATATTGTTCTAGATAATGAGTTGTAATATTGAGTTATAAGTAAATAAAAGTGTGATGATCATCATTATTAGAGCATTGTCCCAGTGAAGAAAGGATAATAGAGACTATGATTCCCCCACAAGTCGGGATGAGACTCCGGATGAAAAAAATGTAGAGGCCAAAAAGAGCCCAACAAAAAAAAGAAAAAAAGAGAAAACAAAAAATATATAAGAGAGAAGGGGCAATGATACTATCCTTTACCACACTTGTGCTTCAGAATAGCACCATGTTTTTCATATAGAGAGTCTCCTATGTTGTCACTTTCATATACTAGTGGGAATTTTTCATTATAGAACTTGGCTTGTATATTCCGATGATGGGCTTCCTCAAATGCCCGAGGTCTTCATGAGCAAGCAAGTTTGATGCACACCCACTTAGTTTTCAGTTTAAGCTTTCATACACTTATAGCTCTTAGTGCATCCGTTGCATGGCAATCCCTACTCCTAGCATTGATATCGACTTATGGGCATCTCCCGTTGATCCGCCTAGTTAATGCGAGACTTTCTTCCTTCTCCTATTGATCCCTACCACCGCATTCTATTCCACCCATAGTGCTATATCCATGGCTCACGCTCATGTATTGAGTGAAGTTGAAAAAGTTGAAGTGCGTTAAAAAGTATGAACCAATTGCTCGGCTTGTCATCGGGGTTGTGCATGATAAATACTCTGTGTTAAGAAGATGGAGCATGACAAGGCTATAAGATTTTGTAGGGATAACATTCTTTAGCAATGAAATTTTGAAAGACATGATTGTTTGTTGGGATGCCTGAATATTTATGTCTTTATGTCAAACTATAGACTATTTTTTTGAATTACTTGTGTCTTAATATTCATGCCATGATTAGATTATATGATTAAAATTTATGATAGGTAGCATTCCACATCAAAAATTATATTTTTATCATTTACCTACTCGAGGACGAGCAGGAATTAAGCTTTGGGATGCTTATACGTCTCCGTCGTATCTATAATTTTTTATTGTTTCATGCCAATATTCTACAACTTTCATATACTTTTGGCAACATTTTATATTATTTTTGGGACTGACATATTGATCCAGTGCCCAGTGTTAGTTCCTATTTGTTGCATGTTTTTTGTTTCGCACAATACCCATATCAAACGAAGTCCAAACATGATAAAAAAAATTATGAAGAATTATTTTGGAATATATGTGATATTTGGGAAGCGGAATCAACGCAAGACGATACCCGAGGGGCCCACAAGCCCTAGGGGCGCGCCCCCCTACCCAGGGCGCACCTGGTAGGCTTGTGGCCACCCCGTAGGTCGGTTGGAGGTGTCCTTCGGCCACAAGGAAGCCTATATCCGGATAAAAATCGTGTTATAATTTCAGCCCAATCGGAGTTACGGATCTCCGGGAATTTAAGAAACGGTGAAAGGCCAGAAAACAGGGACGCGAAACAGAAGAGAGACGGAGAGATAGATCCAATCTCGGAGGGGCTCCCGCCCCTCCACCGCCATGGAGGCCATGAACGAGAGGGGAAACCCTTCTCCCATCTTTGGGGGAGGTCAAGGAAGAAGAAGGAGGGGGGCTCTCTCCACCTCTCTCCCGGTGGCGCCGAAACGCCGCCGGGGCCATCATCGTGACGGTGATCTACACCAACAACTCCACCGCCGTCATCACCAACTCTCTCCCCCTCTATGCAGCGGTGTAACCTCTCTTTTACCCTCTGTAATCTCTACTTAAACATGGTGCTCAATGCTATATATTATTTTCCAATGATGTATGGCTATCATATGATGTTTGAGTAGATCCGTTTTGTCCTATGGGTTGATTGATGATCATGATTGGTTTGAGTTGTATGTTTTATTATTGGTGCTGTCCTATGATGCTCTCCGTGTCGCCCAAGCGTGAGGGATTCCCGTTGTAGGGTTTGCAATATGTTAATGATTCGCTTATGGTGGGTGGCGTGAGTGACAGATGCACAAACCCGAGTAAATAGGTTGTTTGCGTATGGGAGTAAAGAGGACTTGATACTTTAATGCTATGGTTGGGTTTTACCTTAATGATCTTTAGTAGTTGCGGATGCTTGATAGAGTTCCAATCATAAGTGCATATGATCCAAGTAGAGAATGTATGTTAGCTTATGCCTCTCCCTCATATAAAATTGCAATAATGATCATTGGTCTAGTTATCGATTGGACAAATAACTTTCTTGTGACAAAAACCTCTCTACTAAAACTAACTTAGTTGTTTCTTTATCTAAACAGCCCCTAACTTTTATTTACGTGCTCTTTATTATCTTGCAAACCTATCCTATCACACCTACAAAGTATTTCTAGTTTCATACTTGTTCTAGGTAAAGCGAACGTTAAGTGCGCGTAGAGTTGTATCGGTGGTCGATAGAACTTGAAGGGAATATAAATTCTACCTTTAGCTCCTCGTTGGGTTCGACACCCTTACTTATCGAGAAAGGCTACACTTGATCCCTATACTTGTGGGTTATCAAGACCTTTTTCTGGCGCCGTTGCTGGGGAGCAATAGCGTGGGGTGAATATTCTCGTGTGTGCTGGTTTGCTTTATCACAAAGTAGATTTTTTTTCTGTCCTAAGTTGTTCTCTATCTTTAGTTATGGATATCGAACACGAAATACCAAAAAAATTAGGTGTACTTGCTACTCATGGAGATGGGGAACCTCCTAAAACCCTCGATGCTCGTTATGTGAAAGAATATTACACACTATTTTGATAATCCTGAGAAAACCCCATTCAACTTGATAATGGGAGACAAGTTGGATCAACGTGAATACTTTAGGGATTATCGCTTGACTCAAAAAGGGAAACTCTTATGGGATCAAATTGAAATGTTGCATTGGTATGCTTGGAATTTATGCTTGAGATATGATTATACTTGTTGCTCTAGGGTGAAGGCTCCAAACCTTCCCTTTTCATGTAAATTTAGTGATAATGAAACCTTGGCATCTTATGCTAATGTGTCATGGTGGATCACGATCACCTATGGGGCCATGAGCCCATTTGTGGTTCGGCAAGGGGGGTCATGCTGCACAAAGAGCAGAAGCCATGAAACAACACGACGGCGGTGAGGTTTTTACCCAAGTTCGGGCCGCTGGATAGCGTAAAACCCTACTCCTGCTTTTGGTGGATTGAGTGGAAGAACACAACGAGCCCGCAGCGCTCAAGCCCGGCAAGGGTGCCTTGGGGAGTGTAGCTACGCGCGTACAAGTGTGTGAGGGTCCGAATCCTTTGCTAGGTCGCATTGGACCTCCTTTTATAGCTTAAGGGGTAACCACAATGGCAAAACAGTCTTTATCTACTGATTAGATAGCCAACAGTGCTATCATACCTAACTCTGGCAGTTAGAACAAAGTGCATTAAATGCACTGCTAGGTCTCAAGCAGAGGACGAAGCCTGGCAGGCCTGCCGAGCCGCTTAACCATCTCTTGCTTATCATCTTGACACGCTTCTGGACGGGTGTCACTTGGATAAATCTTGTCTTCCAATGGGCCGCCACGTGCTTAGCAGAGGCCACTTAATCGCTTGGGGGCTCGACACCGCACTGATAAGTGACTTGCGTCGCCGTGCAATGGAGCGGTGGTGTCTTGGCGGGAATTCCGCCCTTGACGAACCCGGCAAGCTTGCCGGGGAAGTCTTGGACTTGCTCCTGGGGCGGTCTCGACCGAGCCAGGCTCTCCTGCCCGGCTAGGGAGGTCCTCCCCAAGGTGATATTCTTCTGTCTTGGTTGCCTTGGTCTTCTTGATCCGTTCTTTGATCTTAACAAGAGCTGCCTCTCTGGCTTGGCCTTGACTGCCGGGGAGGAAGCCATCCGTCCATGCACAAGTCAGGGGAAACATACACCCCCTGTTTGTGTACCCCGACAGCAAGCTTTTAAATAGCGGATAGCGGGATGGTAGCGGATTGGGGCCGGCATAGCGGATTGCGGACGCTATGTCCGCGTAGCGGATTTGTAAAAATACTCATAAATTTCAGATTATTGTGTATATTTCTATATCATTGACAACAAATATAACACTTAAATTGAATATTTATCATTTATATATAAGCGGATAGACTATAATTGGTCCCATTGAAACAATCTTCAATCATGCAACTCATGCAGCAATGGAAACAACACACTATCACACAAAGTACATGATCCATCAGATCATGACCACCAATCCATCACATAATAAACAGAACAACAACATGAGTGCATGACACATTGACACAATCAGTCTATAAGACCATGACCATCATAGAAAACATAAAATAGAATGCAATCCATTTCCATCCTCATCCTCCTCTCAACTTCTTGACCCTCCTTTCTTCCATTTCCTCTTTTTCTGCTACTTCCTCCTCTTCTTCCACATCAAAAACAGTGTGAGTTCTTTTCTTAGTAGCCTACTAGTGCAGAAAAAAGAAACAGAGACAAGTTATTTGACTCAATTACAGGCGTAGATAGTTGATTCCTTTAATGTAGAAATTACAAGTAAACTGAATTTATGAAAGCAGTACAAAAGAAATTAAAAGTAAACTAATTTAACACTGCCTGTGCAATAGAAATCAGCAACATGATTTTGAATAGCCTGGGCATTGCGCCTTGGGCATCATATAGGAAGAACAATATGCTTGCAGGCATGAGAAAACTTGCAGACATGATATCATTGCTATGTATACTACTTTAATCACCGGAATCATTAAGACAATTGTTTCATGAGCCAAGCTCCCCCTAATTTTGTCTACTGTAACTCTGTACTACTACATGGCAGCAGGATAATTGTATGATGGTGGACCTTCGTCAGTATAAACAGAGCGCTGGCTGACGCCTGGCGATGCGAGATGCTCGAGCCGCTCGGGTCAACGCCGCAGGCAGACGGGGTGGCCCCGGCGATGCGTAGCAGGCGGTGGGGAGGCACAGCCGCACAGGACGACCGGCGGTGAGGCTTGAGGACGGCAGGACGGATCCGGGCGACGGCTGTCCGTGGCGGCGTCGGCGGTAGGAGCTCGAGGCGGCGGCACGGATCCTGTAGAGAGGGCAGAGAGATGAGAGAGATCGAGGTGAGGGAGAGATGAAGAGGAGGAAGGGAGGATGAGGCAGGGAGAGAGGTTGGTTGCCAGCGGCAACGCAGGTCGCCGGATCTGCTGCTTGCCGCAGCTGCTGGTTGGCGCCGGTGACGGCCATGGCCGGAGGCAGGGCAAGGCGGCGGGGAGGCCAGCACCAGTCCACAGGATCGAGGGAGCGTCAGGTGTCGCCGTCCTTCTGCCACAGTGACCGAGAGGGGAAGGGGGCTTATCCGACTATGGGAGGCGCCATCCGGTCAGCCTTGCTCTTCCTCTCCGTCCATCATCTGCCGCGCCGACACTGAGCACGACGGTGGAAGTGGGAACCATCAGCCGCCAGCCGCCAAGAGAAGAGGACGAGTGGGTCGATTTAGGTCTAGGATTGGGTGTGCGCGTGTCCCGGCCCATTTTATTAGGGCATTTGATTTTTAACCACCGCTTACTTTGGACTTTGACATTTTGCCGCTCTTTCCATTGGAATTGATCTGTTGCCACTTCTTAGTTTGCACTTTGATTTTTTGCCACTTTGTCACACAAAAACAATCTTTGCAAAAGATAGATGAAATACATGAACAAAACAGAGGACAATCATACCCTTTTACCCGTTTGACTGAAACATAGCTCAGCATCAACCCAGATCGAGATGAACCCATGAGACCTCCATTGAAATTTCTTGCTTCGATCTGATTACTTTACAGCGATTACCTAAGTACGTAACTACTAACTAGTACTACTACTCCATAATTGTACCCGTGTATGAGCCGAAGGGCGGCGAGCTACAGCTGCTACACCAGGTGGCAGCGGCGACCAGCAGCAGCACCCTTACAACAACGGCACACTACAGGCGGCAACGGCCACCATCAGCAGCCGCTGCAGCAGTACGGCGGCGACAGGGATGTCCCCTCAAATTTATGGTGTGCCATCAACAATCAATCAACCAAACAATAGCAAAATAGCAGCAACAAACAATGGAAAAATAGGAGCACACAAGCAGCAGCGGCGGCGGCAGCAGTAGCAGCGGCAGCGCACAAGCAGCAACACGCTGCAGCAGCCGCCGCTCAAGCAGCAGCGGCAGCGCTCAAGCAGCCTGGGAATCAGCAGCACGCGGCGCCCCGGCGGCAGAGCACGACCCTAACCCTAGGTGGCCGGGGAGAGCAGCGGGAGAGAGAGGGGCTCATCTTCCTGGCCGGGATGCAGCCGCCACCGTGGAGGACAGTAGCAAGTCGCCGTCGCCATCGCCGTCCCAGTTGAGTCGAGAGGAAGGGGAACGAGGGCGACCGAGAAGTCCTCACCTGTTCCTGGTCAATCCAGTGCTAGGGGTATTCTGGACATTTTATGTGGGACCCACCTAACCGGGGGCAAAATATCAAAGTTCCATATAAAGAGTGGCAATGAATCAATTACAATCTAAGCAATGGCAAATTGCCAAAGTGCAAAGAAAGTTGTGGCAAAAAATCAAAAACCCC
This sequence comes from Thinopyrum elongatum, assembly GCA_011799875.1. Classification (NCBI taxonomy): domain Eukaryota; kingdom Viridiplantae; phylum Streptophyta; class Magnoliopsida; order Poales; family Poaceae; genus Thinopyrum; species Thinopyrum elongatum. The sequence goes on from CM022300.1 coordinate 302,902,367, forward strand.
ATTTTATTAGTAGCAGTCCGCTACGACCGCAACCTAGCGCTACGAAAAGGCCCGCTATTGCGGCCTCACACGCGATATTGCGCCCGCATCGTGTCAATCACGCTATTTCCTAGCGCAGCGTGCAACAAGTAGCGCTAGGGCGGCGCTACCGCTATTGCGGCCGCTATTTAAAACCAGAAGCCCCCGGGTCTGAGCCATACGTGTTGCCGGGCACGTTGGGCTAGGCCCCAAATAGTGCACGGACACGCGTCGAAAAGATGATGCGCATGCAGCGGTTGTCATGATGAACAGTCAATCCAACGTCCACTCCGCGTAATTACCGCAGGTCGTGGGGACGTGGGACTGTAGGAGTTAATGGGTAGTGCGCTTGTAAAACGGTAACTTCCTGAGAAAAAGATAGCGAAGAGCTAGCCCCCTGCGCCCGTTCCTAATAAGAAGGCAACGCAAAAGAGGGGCTGCACGTTCGCATATGTTTCTCCTTCCATCATCTTCTTCCTCAAGCCAAACAACTGCTCCCACGCCATCATTCGCCTCAATCGCCCCACCAAACCTTCCGGCCCTCCGCCGATCCCAAAGGATGGGGAAGAAAGCCGCCGCCGCAAGGGGGAAGCGGGCGACCACTGCAAAGGAAGCAGCGGCGGAAGGGAAGAAGAAAAGAGCGGCAGATCTGGACAGGAAGCGGCAGGAGGACGTGGTCTTTCTCCCGTCGAGTCTGGACAGCCAAGCCCTGAGGGCGAGGTATGCATATATGTGGGGGAGGGAAGTCCCAAAGGGGCACGGAGCACATGTAGTTCTGCCGGCGGGGAAGGAGGACCCGCCGAACTCGTACCGCTTTTTCTGCGGGTACTTCCTATGCGGCCTCACCTCCCCCTTCTCTGATTTCTTCGAAGCTATGATGGTGGTGTATGGATTCCACCTTCTGGATTTTACGCCCAACGCAATGGCGTGCCTGGCGATCTTTGCTCATTTGTGCGAGAACTTTGTTGGAGTCGCCCCCAACGTGGATTTGTTCAGACACTTCTTCGTTCCGCGGGTGGAGGACAAGACCCACCGCTTTGGGAATATAAGCTGGATTCCGCGGGGCAAGAGGGAGAATTGGGATTACCTTCCAGGCTAGCAACACGGCAGATGGGAGGAATGGAGGGCGGACTGGTGCTGGATCCAGGAAGAAGACGCCCCAGAGTACTGCAGGGCACAGACGGAATGTGTCGTGCGCGGCAGCGAATGGGGCAAGCCGGGCCTCACCGATGATAGGCTTTGCCCTGCGCTGAATCGAATCACGCGCCTTAAGGTTGCCGGGCTAACCATCGAGCAGGTGGGGGCCGATTTCCTCCGGCGCCGCATTGCGCCGATGTAGAAGAGGGACATATTCGCCTGGGAGTATGGGGATACTGCTGACAGGATGCGCCTGTACCCGGGCCTTGTCAACAATTTGTTGATATATGGCCACGGCTGGCTGTGCGAACAGTTGTTCGGCAGCCTTGGGCCATTCCCTTTGTCGGCAAGGGTCATCCCACTGCACATCAATTCTGCTCGGGACCAAATTTTGAAGTGGATGCCAGACTGCAATGCTTATGGGGTTGCCGGCGATTGGAAGTCGCTCGAGCTTGATGCAGAGATGGAGTGGGTCTCCGGTCTGGAAGAAAGGGCTTCCAGAGTGGAGAGCAACATGTTCAATCGTACCTCTAAAGCAGAGGCAGAATTTATCAGGAGGCGGATCGAAGAAGATAAGGCGCTTCGGGCTGCCGGGAAGGCAAGGCCTAGAGAAGAGGAGGAGGAAGAGGAGGAAGTAGAGGCTGAAGGCGAAGGCTCCTCAGATGAAAGGGATGAGGGGCACGCCGCGGAAGAAGCTGCCGGGATTAGTCCTGCCGGGGCCAAAATTCTTCAGGCCGCGGCAGCAGAGGCCCAAGGAGGAGACAAGGTTGAGGAAACAGAGCAGCCTGAGGAAGAGCGGCTTGCAATGGGTCCTCAAGCTCCAGAGCCAGATCTGGATCAGCGTCCCCGCAGGCGAGCCAGCCGGGGAACAGTGGCCCCCGTTCCCGCGCCAGCCACCAAGAGAGTGAAGAAGATCGCCTCCAAGAACGACAAGCCCAATGTGGAACGTCGCCATTCCACCCGCCTCTCTGAGGCTAAGACCCCACACGCCAAGCGACGGACGGTCAAGGGGGTTGATCCAAGCCCCCAGTCAAGTCCAGCGTCCTCACGTAGCTCGATCCCGCTAGAGCCCCCAGCTCCTCAAAAGGGCTCAGAGCTGCCGAGAGGTTCTGCTCCCCCAACCTTGAAGAGGGGAAGAGCGACCCCGCCACCTGCGGGATACGCATTGGGCTCCATGCTCATTGACCCGGAGTAAGGGAAAAAACTAATTTTCCTTGTTGAAGAACCATGTACTTGGTGCTTGCTTGACTCAACCTGGCTTGTTATCTTGATAGGGACGAAGAACCTCTCATCCACCGGGCCAAAAGAACCAAGCAGGTGACGTCGCCGGGGCCTTTGGCGAGCACGGGCCTGGTGGGAGATAGCACAGAAGATCCGGTGCCTAGTCCCCGGCCTAGCCCCTGACACGATAGTATGGAGCAAGTTTCGCCCGCCAGGAGGGACGCGGTAGAACGTGCCTCATCCCCTGCCAAGGAAGGAGAGGAGACCCACCAGGGTGGGGCCGACCATGAAGGATCCACCCTAGCCCAAGTCCAAGCGGAGAAGTCGTTGGCAGGGGCCTCCACCGAGGGGTCGACCCACACTGAGGATGTGGCCGCCGGGGGAGTGGATACGAGTCGCATCCCGGCAACTGATGTTGTCGGGGAAACTGACATCCCCCCGTAGCAAAGTACACCGGGTAATCCGCTTGTCCTCGTCTCTTCTTATTTGAATTACTTTGCTCCCATGCCTTCGACCTGGCAATTTGTATCATTTCTTCATCAATGCTTGTCAATTTCGTCTGTATCTTTGTTGGCTGAAGAACCAGAACTACTAGAAGAAGTGGCTAGCATTGGTAAGGATGCTGCTGAGGAGGCCACCAAAATTGCCGCCGCGAAAGGCCAAGGTCAGTCTGCCGGGACCATACAAGAATTTCCTGAAGGAACAGAGAAGACCCCTGGCAGCACATCCGGCCATGATGCAGTTGTGGAGGAGAAAACCCCTCTGCAAACTATGGGGCCTCATCCCTCGTTTGGTACACCGGTAGCAGTCCCACAACCACTCTCAAGCAAAGTGGCACTGGTCCTTGCTCAGCCTGGACTCGCAGCCCCCGGTTCATCTATTGCAGTGGGTGTGGACTTTGATGAAGAGAGCCAGCGTATCCTGGCACCGTTGTTCCAGCAAGCTGAAGAGACTGATGATTATGCTGGTGCAGCCATGGACGTGTCCTTCATGGAGTCCGTGGCAACAAGCATCAAGGACATGCAGAGCAGATACAGCCTGAAGTGGCAGGCGATCAAGAAGCAGCGCGACTCTGCCAATTTCATGGATCAGAAGCTGAGGGACAAGGGCAGCGAACTGTGTGAGTGGCACAGCAAACAGTTTCAATACCTTCTGCGGCAACAGGAGGTGATATCTATGGCCAAAGAGGACGTTGCAGCCCACGAGATCCGCCTGGAGGAGCGCGAGGCGCTTCTGGACGCCAAGGAGAAAGATATCTCTACATGGGAAGGAAGTCTTGAAGCCACCCTCCGCGGTAAGGATGAAGAACCGGAGGCTCTTGTCAAGCAGCGCACCAAGGACCTGGAGGACAAGCCCAAAGCGGCTCTCGACAAGCTCACCCTTGACTCTGCTGCCCAGCTGAAGAAGATTGCCGATGAACTTGCCGCTGCATCTACTGCCAAGGCTGATCTTGATCAACAGGTGGCCAAGCTGACAGAGGACCTTGCCGGGAGCGCCAAGGAAATCATGGCTCTCAAGGAAGAAGCGCAGAAAGTAGAGACTCTCCTGAAGGAGACCCAATCGCAGCTTTCTTCCAAGAGTCATAACCTTGACACTGCCAACAGCACCATCACCGACATGAAAAGCGCGGATTGGCACCCTGGAAAGTGAGATTGAATCTGCTGGCGTTCATGAGCAGTTGCTGATGAAGGACTTGGAGAACACAAGAATTCTTCGGAGGGACGTGAAGGACAAGCTGCAGAACCAGATCGAGCAACGCGACCTCTGGATCAAAAGCTTGGTTGATATCACTGAGCGCCTTACTGCCCAAATCTCGAAGATGGACATGAAGAGCTGGGCTTTCTCCGTTGATGACCATGAAGTTCGAAGTGTCAAGTTGACGCTTTTCTTTGATGGTTTGATCAAAGGGCTGAGGATGTACGAGGAAGACAGGGCCGAATGCTTCGCTGTTGAATCCCGAAAGCTTGCCCACGACTCCCTCTTTATGGTCTTGAGCAACCTTGCCTATCGTCACCCGGGCCTCAACCTTTCCGACGGCTTCAAGAGACTGCCACCGGGCATCGACGATTCTGCTGCCGAGGCGAAGGCCAGTCCCCTTGCCGACAAGGTTCTTTCTGTCCCAAGGGTCCCTGGAGACCAGCACGCCCAGCCTTGAGCCGTTCTTCTTGCCGTGGTATCCTGTAACAAGACAATCATGCGTCATGTGTTTAAGTCCCATACTGTTTATGGTTTTGCACTCATTGAACTGATGTTTTAATTATGCCAATGTAAGCTATCCTTCTTTTGTTTACCCATTGACGTTCGTATGGTTAGTTTTTCTTTGCGTACTTTGGTTGCCCGTCAGTAACATGCTGTCGCAATTGCTGTGAGGAGCGGGTCCTTAGCATTCAGCTGGCGAGGATATGCCCCGGCAGGTTTTTCCTTAACGGCCTTTGACGCAGCCATCCACTTTGTTGAGCAGACTCGAAACAAAGCGGGGGCGCAGACAAATACAGTAAGATGCCATCATACGAAAGGCTTGCCATACAAATACAGTAAGTACTGAAGAAGAATCAGTGATCATGCTAACTTATCTTTCATTAATGCTCCCCTGCTTGCTAGGTATGCATTAGTTCTCGTATAACACGTCCCCGTTGCTTGCGATCGTTTCCCTCATTCGTGTGTCCATCCTTGTTCTGAAAAGACGACAAACGAGAAGGCACACAAGGGAAAGACTTGGCAGTTTATTAGTTATACATACACCCCCGGCAAGAGCCAGAGGGGCCAATGGAATGCTCGCAGCTGTCGATGTATGGTGAGAAGGAAGGGTCGGCTCCTCTCCCCTTTTTCTTATACTGTCAACGATCTCACATTGGTAGGCATGAAGGCCATGCTGACGCGATCGGCTTTGTAGGAGCGCGTCTGCCGGGGGGTCGACCAACAGATTCTCACTAGCGCTCCACTCAGGATTCACCCTTGGCAGGATAAATACTGGACCGAGTTCCATGTGGGCTCATCGACGCTGGTAACGCCACCACTGCATGGCTCGATTATCGACAAGTGGGAAAGGAGGAGGGGGCCGACCACGCACCATTTGTCTTCCTTATCCAAATGAAACTTTCCTGCATCAGGTACACCTTGACAGGAGCTCGCGAGGAGGGCGATATCGTCGCATGTTTCGCTTCTTCTTCCGGACGCAGGTGACATGATGACCACGCCACCCAAGCCGTTCACGGTTGTCGCACCACCACTGCCCTCTATTCCCGTTGCCGCCGTGGCTGCACCGGAAACGATCGATGGAATCTGGGTAGGGCAGAGGGAGTGAGCGGTGTTGTTCTTCTTCTTCGAAGCCGTAGACGAAGAGGGTGTCCATGAAGATGATGATGATGATGATGATCGACGATGGAGCTCGATGCGTTGTTTACAACTTTAGGTTCGCACAAACGACACTCCCCCTACCTGGCGCGCCAAAGATGTCGTGGTGGATCACGATCACCTATGGGGCCATGAGCCCCTTTGTGGTTCGGCAAGGGGGATCATGTTGCACAAAGAGCAGAAGCCATGAAACAACACAACGGCGGTGACACTGGTGGTTTTTACCCAGGTTCGGGCCGCTGGATAGCGTAAAACCCTACTCCTGCTTTTGGTGGATTGAGTGGAAGAACACAACGAGCCCGCAGCGCTCAAGCCCGGCAAGGGTGCCTTGGGGAGTGCAGCTACGCGCGTACAAGTGTGCGAGGGTCTGAATCCTTTGCTAGGTCGCCTTGGACCTCCTTTTATAGCTTGAGGGATAACCACAATGACAAAACAGTCTTTATCTACTGATTAGATAGCCAACGGTGCTATCATACCTAACTCTGGTAGTTAGGACAAAGTGCATTAAATGCACTGCTAGGTGTCAAGCAGAGGACGAAGCCCGGCAGGCCTGCCGAGCCGCTTAACCATCTCTTGCTTATCATCTTGACACGCTTCTAGACAGGTGTCACTTGGATAAATCTTGTCTTCCAATGGGCCGCCACGTTCTTGGCAGAGGCCACTTAATCGCTTGGGGGTTCGACACCGCACTGATAAGTGACTTGCGTCGCCGTGCAGTGCAGCGGTGGTGTCTTGGCGGGAATTCCGCCCTTGGCGGACACGGCAAGCTTGCCGGGGAAGTCTTGGACTTGCCCCTGGGGCGGTCTCGACCGAGCCAGGCTCTCCTGCCCGGCTAGAGAGTTCCTCCCCAAGGTGATATTCTTCTGTCTTGGTTGGCTTGGTGTTCTTGATCCATTCTTTGATCTTAACAAGAGCTGCCTCTCTCGCTTGGCCTTGACTACTGGGGAGGAAGCCATCCGTCCATGCACAAGTCAGGGGAAACATACACCCCCTGTTTGTGTACCCCAACATAATGGTATATATGATTACTATGATGTGGAATGAATAGAAGGATTTGTTGCTTTTTAGGGTGCTTATGAAATTGAATCTTTGTTTGAAAAGTGTGAAAATTATGATGATGTTGTTTACATACCTGAAAATTATGCTATAATTAAATATAGCTATGACAATTATGAATATAATACCGATATTAATGATATTATTGAGAAAGTCTCCGCTGCCCAAGAAGAGACTAATATTTTGCAGGAATCTATGGAAGAAGAAATTGATGACACTGTGAGCTCATTGGATGAAAAAGATGACGAGGAGAGCGAAGGACAAAGGGAGGAAGAGCGGATTAGCTACCCGTGCCCACCTTCCGATGAGAGTAACTCTTCAACTCATACATTGTTTAATTTCCCTTCATGCTTATCGAAGGATGAATGCTATGATGATTGCTATGATCTGTTGGATTCATTTGACATATCCCTTTTTGATGAAATTGATGCTTGCTATGCTTGTGGCCATGATGCCAATATGAATTATGCTTATGGAGATGAACTTGCTATAGTTTCATATGTTAAGAATCAAATTGTTGTTATTGCACCCACGCATGATAGTCCTATTATCTTTTTGATTCTCCCAACTACACTATATCGGAGAAGTTTTACCACTACACATGATGATTTTGATGAATATAATATGCATGTGCTTGCTGCTCCTACTTGCAGTTATTATGAGAGAGGAACTACATCTCCACCTCTCTATGTTTCCAACACAATAAAATTGCAAGAAACTGTGTATGCTATGTATCGGCCTTTACTTTGTGTGCATGAATTGTTCTTTTATGACATGTCAATGCATAGGAAGAGAGTCGGACTTCGTTGTTGCATGATATATTGTCGGTGCAACAGACCCTGGGTCCATTGCACGGACTGTGCACAGGCCAGAGACAAGATTACAAGACCAAGATCAGACCAAACAAGGAGGATTAATTCCTTTGTAGGATCCAAGTGCAAGTCGAGAAGGCCAAGGTGAGCCAGAGGAACAAGGCATCACTAAGGGAAGGACCTACCTTGCCGGACAGGCGAGCCCAGCAGGGTTGGGTTTTGCCAAGGAAGCAAGCTCCCAGATCGTCCCGGCAGGCCTACCGGGGCTGGCGGAGGCAAGCCACTCCACCGCTCCACCTCACAAGCGATGCAAGTCATTAATCAGAGCGGTGTCGAGCTCCAAGGTGACTAAGTGGCTGCTTTTTGCCACATGGCAGCCACTTCCACAGCAAACACCTCCATATGACATCCGTCCTGAGACGTGTCAAACGAACAGGTGCGAAGCTGGCAAAACAGCCCGGCAGGGCCTGCCGGGCGGGCTATGATGTGACACTGAGCGATGCATTTAATGCGCTCTGTTAGCCTACAGAGTTAGGTATGATAGCATTGTTAGCTATCTAATCAGTACGCAAAGACTGATTTGCCACTGTGGTGACCCCTTAATCTATAAAAGGAGGCCCATGGCGACCGTAGAAAGGGTTGGACCCTCGCATATTCATACGCTCATAGCCACTCTCGCCACCCAGAGTGACCTTGCCGGGCGAGTGTGCTACGTCCACCACCATTATCCACCATCAATCCACCAAAGCAGGAGTAGGGTTTTACACCTCACGGCTGCCCGAACCTGGGTAAAGACTGCCCGTGTGATCTCTGCCGTACTGCATGACGCTTCTCCGCTCTTTATGCAACGTGCCCATCCCCCCGCCGAACCAAAAGGGGCTCATGGCCCCATAGGTGGCCGTGGTTTCCCACGACATCTTTGGCGCGCCAGGTAGGGGGATCACTTACGCGAAACCGAGAGCGTACACTGCGCATCATCTTCATCGACATTTTCATCGTCGACGGCGTCATCGACTATGGCGCCCAAGAGGAAGCCCGGAGCTGCAAGTCACCCGTCCACCTCGAAGGCTCCGCTGCCCGCGACCGCCGATGTCGCGGGGAATGCGAGGGCTCGCGAGGGTGTGGATGCTGCGGGGGACATGGTCGGCGCAGGCGGCGCCGTCACCACCTCCCCCACGGCCGAAGCAGGAACGGGAGGTACCGGGGAAGGACAGCATCAGCAACATCCCATTGGCCATGCTCCATGAGGTACGGATGGAGGGATCATTCCGCCTGAACCCCTTCTCCTCGCTAACGGGCACAGCCACAGTGATGATGCTCGTTCTGGGGCGAATCGCAACCCTCCGGCTGGCCCCGCTGCGGGCGCGACCGCAGGGCACGCGCCACCCCTGTGGCGGGCTGACCCAGCTACTGTGCCCAACAGAGCCGCTGTCCCTTAGGCGCCTCCGCCGCGTCACCATGTCGTCCAAACGGCTGGTTCGCAGCAGCAAGGGCGCGGCGCGGTCGCCACCGGCAACGTCAGGAGCCGAGCAACACTACAATCTACATCGTCATCACCTATGCCAAGCACTGCCTTAGAGGCCATGGCGCGAGCCCAACTGCTATTGAGATTTCCACCGGCGGTAGACCAGATGGATGAGTGGCGAGCCACCATCCAAAGTCTGATTGGTTTTGCCGAGGCGGAAGGATCACAGTGGGCCGGACCACCACGGCCTTTCCAGGCAGCAACGACGGCTCGTGCGGCTGGTCGTGCGGGAGGGGCCACCCTCACGGTGCAATCCCCACCACGGCAAGCCACCCAGGAGCCGCAAAACCAAGCACCCGATGACGTCTCGATGGCCTCATCAGACCCTCGAGCGCGTCAAGGCCGACAGCGTGCTTCGGAGGGCAGGCGAAGGGAAGGTGCGCGCATCATCGACGAGCGGTGCCGCGACAACCCCCGCCCGTCCAATGGGTGCGATGGCCCCGACGTCGACGAGCCCGCGATCGGAGATGGCGGGTGCGTGCCTTTCGAGGTTGGGTGCCCTGCCTTCACCCGTGTGCTGCGGCAAGTCCGTTGGCCGTCCACTCGCACGTTCAAGCCAGAGATACCTGAGAAGTATGATGGGAGACTAAACTCGATAGAGTTCTTGAGCATCTACACCATCGCTGTTCAAGCTACCGGGGGAAGAGATGAGAAGGTATTCGCCAACTACTTCCCTTTGGCCCTCAAGTCAAGTGTGAGGTCTTGGCTGATGCATCTGCCGGAGAACTCCATTTCGACCTGGGCTGACCTGTGCCACGAGTTCATTGGTGCCTTCACGGGTGGCCATCAAGAACCAGGGCGGCCCAATGACTTGCAACTTCTCCAGCAGAAAGAGGGAGAAACTCTACGGAAGTACTTGCAGAGATTCAGCCGAGTCCACAGAAATATCCCAGATATCCACCCAGCTGTCGTGATAGCTGCCTTCCAATCCAACGTGTGCAACCGCAGGATACGTTCCAAGGTGAACGTTCGGTTGCCCAAGACTGTGAAGGAGCTCTACACTTTGGTGGATAAATGTGCTCGGGTGGAGGACGGGCGGAAACTTCCTGGAGAGGAAGATTGTGTCGACATCGACTCAGAAGATGACGACGAGATCGTCAGCTTGAAGAAGAAGAACAAGAAGCACAACAAGAAGCGCAAGGATAAGACAGTGATGACTGTTGAGGGGTCAGGCACGCCTAGTACCGGCAAGAAGGCCAAGGCTGAAGCCCCGGCAAGGAGGCTACCGCATGCGCTGACTGCCGGGAGGCGACGGCTGCCGAGAAAGCTGGGAAAAGTGATGGGTCGTACTGTAAGATTCATCGGACCAAGGGCCATGATCTCCAGGAGTGTCATCAGGTTGAGCAGCTCGTCAAGAGGCAGAAGGCTGAGTATGAGAAGCGCGATAAGGAAAAATGTCAGAATGGTGCTGGCGGGAAGGGCCGGGGTGGTGAAGCAAATCGCCCCGGCAAGGCTCCTCGGAACCAAGGGAAACCCGCCAAAGGCCGAGAGAAGGAGGATTGCAGTAACGAGAGTGATGGAGGGAATGAAGAGGAAACCAGCGAGCAGGAATTCCAGAAGGCCACTGATGCCCTGTGCATTGACGGGGTTGCATCTTTGCACTCCTCTCACCGCCAACTTAAACAGTGGGCACGTGAAGTCAATGCTATGGAGCCAGTGGCAGATTCTCGGAAGCCGCTCAAGCGGTCACGCACGCCCATCATCTTTGATGAAGAGCACCACCCCGACCGCATTACTGCGGTAGGGTGCTTGCCGTTGTTGGTCTCACCAACAATTTGCAACCTCAAGGTCACAAAGATGCTAGTTGACGGTGGGGCCGGGTTGAATCTGATTTCCCCAAAGGTTATCAACAAACTCCAGATAGCAGAGGAAGAACTTAAGGCCACAGGCACATTTCAAGGAGTCAATCCCGGCAGGAGCCGTCCTAAGGGAAAGGTTACGTTGCCAGTGACATTTGGAGGAGAATTGAACTACATGACTTAGAAAGTTGTGTTTGATGTGGTTGACCTCCCCCTGCCGTACAATGTGATCCTTGGGCGCCTGGCCCTGGCCAAATTCATGGCAGCATCCCACTATGCCTACAACACCTTGAAGATGCCAGGGCCGATGGGCGTCATTTCCGTTCCGTCGGACAAGAAAGACGCAATTATTTGCATGGATAAGATGTACCGGGACGCGGTCGCGGCAGAGGTCGCGGAAGCCACAGTTCCCGCCAAGGAAAAGCATAGCAGAGGCACTGGCAAGGAATCCGGGAAGCGTACCTCTATGGAATGTGCCGCGCCCATTGATGACATGCCAGAGAGTTCCAACAGCAAGAGATCTAAGGCAGCTCCACCCCAAGTGAAAAGGTCACGGCAAGGCTGGCTGGCGCTGATGGTGCTTTCACTATCAGCGCCACCCTTGATGACAAATAGGAAAGCACCCTCGTTGCCTTCCTGTGGGCGAATATCGATGTGTTTGCCTGGCAACCGTCTGATTTCCCCGGTGTTCCCAGGGAGGTAATCGAGCACCACCTTGCTGTCTGCCCACATGCCCGGCCCGTCAAGCAGAAGGTTCGGAAGCAGGCCTGGGGGCGGCAGCAGTTTATTGCTGAGGAAATCAAGAAACTTGAAGAAGCTAGTTTGGTCAGAGGAGTATTGCATCCAACATGGTTAGCAAACCCAGTGGTTGTGCGCAAGGCTAATGGAAAATGGAGGCTTCGCATAGATTTCATGGATCTGAACAAGGCATGCCCAAAGGACCCATTTCCTTTGCCGCACATCGACCAGATCGTGGATTCTACTTCAGGATGTGAGTTGCTCTCTTTTCTGGATGCATACTCTGGATACCATCAGATTTTTATGTCCAAGGAAGACGAAGAAAAGACCTCATTCATCACCCCATGCGGCACATACTGCTTTGTGCGCATGCCTTTCGAGTTGAAGAGTGTCGGGTCCACTTTTGCAAGAGCAGTCCAGATTGGCTTTGAACCATAGTTGCATAGGAACATTGAAGCCTATATGGATGATATTGTGGTCAAGACCAAGGACAGATCAATCCTCATCCAGGATTTAGAAGAGACATTTGCTAATTTGCGCAAGATCAACTTGAAACTGAATCTGGAGAAGTGCATGTTTGGCGTTCCCTCCAGCAAGCTACTTGGTTTCTTTGTGTCCCACCGTGGGGTAGAGGCCAATCCCGATAAGATCAAGGCCATTGAGCAGATACAGGCACCCAAGATAGTTAAGGATGTGAGGCGTTTGACAGGATGCGTTGCCGCGCTTAGCAGATTCATCTCCAAGTCTGCCGAGCGCGCCTTGCTATTCTTCAAGATTTTGACGAGGGCAGGGCCCATGAAGTGGACCCCGGAAGCAGATGCAGCGCTGCAGAATTTGAAGGCCTACTTGTCTTCTGTGCCTACTTTGGTCGCACCCAAACCACAAGAGCCGTTGCTGCTATATCTGGCAGCAACTAATCAAGTGGTTAGTGCGGCCCCAGTAGTGCAGCGGAAAGTAGAAGAAGCAGCCACCTCAGCAAGTGTCCCACCCGGGGAAGAGAAAGAGAGCGGCCCGGCAAGGCCAGATACGGATCAGGACAAAGAGGAGCACAGTAGCGGAAGCAACCCCAAGGACACGGCAAGGAAGAAGGTGGTGCAGCGCCCAGTATACTTCGTCAGCTCCCTGTTGTAGGGGGCTAGATCTAGGTATTCTGACGTGCAAAAATTGATCTTTGGCCTTGTGATGGCCTCAACGAAACTGCGCCACTACTTCCAAGCCCATGAGATCACGGTTGTCACCCGCTTCCCGTTGCAAAGGATATTTCGAAACCCAGAGGCCACCGGCAGGATAGTGGAGTGGGCATTGGAGTTGTCCAGCTTTGGCCTGAAGTTTGAAAGCACATCAACAATCCAGAGCAGGGCGTTGGCAGAGTTTATTGCGGAATGGACGCCAACCCCTGATGAAGAAGTACTGGAAACAGTTATCCCGGCAAGGAAGCGCCCCAAGAATGGATCATGTATTTCGATGGTGCCTTCTCCCTACAAGGTGCAGGGGCTGGCATGCTTCTCGTGGCTCCCACTGGAGAGCACCTGAGGTACGTCGTCCAGATGCACTTTCCCCGGGAGGAGGCGACCAACAATACAGCAGAATATGAAGGGCTTCTTGCTAGGCTCAGGATTGCCACAGAATTGGGAATCAAGAAGCTGATCATTCGAGGAGATTCAGAACTGGTGGTGAGACAAGTCAACAAGGATTACCAAAGCCCATTAATGGAGGCATACGTCGAGGAAGTGAGAAGATTGGAGGAGCGCTTTGACGGGTTGCAAATAGAGCACGTACCCCGTGCGGAAAACATCATTGCTGATCACCTGTCAAAGTGCGCTGCGCAGAAGCTTCCTGTGGAACCAGGAACTTTTGTTCTCCATCTTACTCAGCCCTCCGTATCCCCGACAACAATGGCCCAAAAGAGGAGGAAATTGGACTCCTGTAAGCCTCTCCCGGTAGAGCCTTTCGGGGCCCCCGGCAGGGACCCTGCCGGAAACAACTCCCCTTTGATTGCCAGGCTGCACCCTCCTGCCGGGCCACTAGTCCCCGCGGTCGAGGGATGCGCCCCCACAAATGAGGAGGTGCCGCTAGTCTTCGTTGCTGAGCCTCAGGCTCCAACTTGGGCAAGGCACATAGTCCATTTCCTCCAAACCGGAGAACTTCCCGAAGAGCAAGAAGAAGCTGAAAGAGTAGCTCGGAGGGCCAGTACGTATCAGTTTGTCGATGACACACTATACAGAAGAAGGCCCAACGGTGTGAAATTGAAGTGCATTTGCCGGGAAGGAGGAAAGGAACTGCTGGCAGAGATACACAAAGGCATGTGCGGCTCCCACATTGGATCAAGGGCTTGGTTGGGAAAGCATTTCGGCAAGGATTCTATTGGCCCACAGCCCTCCAAGATGCTGTTGAGCTCATCACCAAGTGTGAAGCCTGTCAGTTCCATTCCAAAAATATCCATCTGCCTGCCCAAGCACTCCAGACAATCCCTTTGTCATGGCCGTTTTCGGTCTGGGGGCTCGATATCCTCGGCCCTTTCCCCCGAGCTGCTGGGGGCTTTGAATTCTTGTTCGTTGCAATCGACAAGTTTACAAAGTGGCCGGAAGTAGATGCCGTGAGAAAGGTGACTGCTCAGTCAGCTATAAAGTTCTTGAAAGGATTGGTGTGCCGCTTCGGGGTCCCTGCCCAGATCATCACCGACAACGGCACCCAGTTCATGAGCCACGCCTTCATGCAATATGTTCATGCCCTCGGAAGCAAGATCTCATTTGCGTCTGTCGCACATCCCAGAAGCAATGGACAAGCTGAGAGAGCGAACACTGAAGTGCTGCGAGGACTCAAGACAAGAACGTTTGATAAGCTGTGGAAGCACGGCATGCGATGGATCGATGAGCTGCCGGTGGTTCTTTGGTCCCTCAGAACGACACCAAACCGAGCTACTGGGCAGACTTCCTTCTCCCTAGTCTATGGGGCAGAAGCAGTTATCCCCACGGAACTCATTTACGGGTCACCTCGAGTGCTTGCCTACGATGAAGTAGCGCAGGAACAGCACATGCGTGACGACGCCGTGCTTCCCGAGGAGAACCGTCTCCGGGCTGCTATGCGTGCTGCACGCTATCAGCAAGCCCTGCGTCGCTATCATAGCCGTAGGGTTCATGCCCGGTGTTTTGAGGAAGGCGACCTTGTCCTTAGGTGCGTTCAGTCCGCCAAGGGTACAAACAAGCTGTCGCCGAAGTGGGAAGGCCCCTACCGGGTAGTATGAGTCACCAGACCTGGCGCAGTCTGTTTGGAGACCGGAGATGGCATTCAATTGCAAAACTCATGGAATATTGAGCATCTCCGCAAGTTCTACCCATAAGGCGTGGCTGTCGGGCCCTGCCCGGCAGCCACCCTTTTGTACAGGCCTTGCCTCAGCTGCATGTAACCCCTTGTACAAAGCCAGGCACAGACCCTGAGCAGCAGAGAAATAAATGAAGCGCTGGGGGCCCCCGACAAGTTGCATGC
Source organism: Thinopyrum elongatum (assembly GCA_011799875.1). NCBI lineage: Eukaryota > Viridiplantae > Streptophyta > Magnoliopsida > Poales > Poaceae > Thinopyrum > Thinopyrum elongatum. The sequence goes on from CM022300.1 coordinate 302,917,513, forward strand.
ATGCATAAGCATATCATAAGCATCGCATGATTCATGTAGATAGGTTGCATGATCATGTAGATAGATTGCATCTGGCATCATCTTCATTTGCATAAGCTGCAGGCTCCTGCCGTGGACTTAGTCCTAGGAAGAGGATGCGAAGACAAGCCAGCACTGCGGTCTCCGGCAAGCCAAACAGATAAGTTCCGTCTCTTATCCATACATGTTCCGTGAGTAGGACTTGTGCATATGAAAACCTTGCCGCCTCGGAAACAAAGGTACTCCCATCTACTGACACGAACGCTGCTTCGGTCAGGATGGTCGTAGTGGCCTTTGGCTGAAAGGGGTTGGCGGAGGGGCTGGTCTCTCCCAATGGGTTCTGCGCCCGGCAGGCTCAGCCTCACGGCAGCAGTCCTATGGGGTGCCGGCAAGGTAGCTTACCGGGATCTACTTGTTTACATGGAAGTATGGAGGCATTTCACCTCTGCATGGATATCGTACATGCACAAGTTCCCGGCAAAGCTTATCTTTTTCATTAATATGCTGATCAACAAGTACAAATCGCAGAGGTGAAACGCCTCCATACTTCCATGTAAACAAGTAGATCCCGGTAAGCTACCTTGCCGGCACCCCATAGGACTGCTGCCGTGAGGCTGAGCCTGCCGGGTGCAGAACCCATTGGGAGAGACCAGCCCCCGCCAACCCCTTTCAGCCAAAGGCCACTACGACCATCCTGACCGAAGCAGCGTTCGTGTCAGTAGATGGGAGTACCTTTGTTTCCTAGGCGGCGAGGTTTTCATATGCACAAGTCCTACTCACGGAACATGTATGGATAAGAGACGGAACTTATATGTTTGGCTTGCCAGAGACTGCAGTGCTGGCTTGTCTTCGCATCCTCTTCCTAGGATTAAGTCCACGGCAGGAGCCTGCACTTTATGCAAATGAAGATGATGCCAGCTGCAATCTACCTACATGATCATGCAACCTATCTACATGAATCATGTGATGCTTATGATATGCTTATGCATGCATGCAACTTGTCAGGGGCCCCCAGCGCTTCATTTATTTCTCTGGTGCTCAGGGTCTGCGCCTGTCTTTGTACAAGGGGTTACATGCAGCTGAGGCAAGGCCTGTACAAAAGGGTGGCTACCGGGCAGGGCTCGACAGCCGCGCCTTACGGGTAGAACTTGCGGAGATGCTCAATATTCCATGAGTTTTGCAATTGAATGCCATCTCCGGTCTCCAGATAGACTGCGCCAGGTCTGGTGACTCGTACTACCCGGTAAGGGCATTCCCACTTCGGCGACAGCTTGTTTGTACCCTTGGTGGACTGAACGCGCCTAAGGACAAGGTCGCCTTCCTCAAAACACTGGGCATGAACCCTGCGGCTATGATAGTGATGCAGGGCTTGCTGATAGCGTGCAACACGCGTAGCAGCCCAGAGACGGTTCTCCTCGAGAAGCAAGGCATCGTCACGCATGTGCTGTCCCTGCGCTACTTCATCGTAGGCAAGCACTTGAGGTGACCCGGAAATGAGTTCCGTGGGGATAACTGCTTCTGCCCCATAGACTGGGGAGAAGGGAGTCTGCTCGGTAGCTCGGTTTGGTGTCGTTCTAAGGGACCAAAGAACCACCGGCAGCTCATCGATCCATCGCCTGTCGTGCTTCCGCAGCTTATCAAACGTTCTTGTCTTGAGTCCTCGCAGCACTTCAGCATTCGCCCTCTCAGCTTGTCCATTGCTTCTAGGATGTGCAACAGAGGCAAATGAGATCTTGCTTCCGAGGGCATGAACATATTGCATGAAGGCGCGGTTCATGAACTGGGTGCCGTTGTCGGTGATGATCCGGGCAGGGATCCCGAAGCGGCACACCAATCCTTTCAAGAACTTGATAGCTGACTGAGAAGTCACCTTTCTCATGGCATCTACTTCCGGCCACTTTGTAAACTTGTCGATTGCAACGAACAAGAACTCAAATCCCCGGTAGCTAGGGGGAAAGGGCCGAGGATATCGAGCTCCCAGACCGAAAACGGCCATGACAAAGGGATTGTCTGGAGTGCTTGGGCAGGCAGATGGATATTTTTGGAATGGAACTGACAGGCTTCACACTTGGTGACGAGCTCAACTGCATCTTGGAGGGTTGTGGGCCAATAGAATCCTTGCCGGAATGCTTTCCCAACCAAAGCCCTTGATCAATGTGGGAGCCGCACATGCCTTTGTGTATCTCTGCCAGCAGTTCCTTTCCTCCTTCCCGGCAAATGCACTTCAATTTCACACCATTGGGCCTCTTCTGTATAGTGTATCATCGACAAACTGATACATACTGGCCCTCCGAGCTACTCTTTCAGCTTCTTCTTCCTCTTCGGGAAGTTCTCCGGTTTGGAGGAAATGGACTATGTGCCTTGCCCAAGTTGGAGCCTGAGGCTCGGCAACGAGGACTAGCGGCACCTCCTCATTCGTGGGGGCGCATCCCTCGACCGCGGGGACTAGTGGCCCGGCAGGAGGGTGCAGCCCGACAATCGAAGGGGAGTTGTTTCCGACAGGGTCCCTGCCAGGAGCCCCGAAAGGCTCTACCGGGAGAGGCTTACCAGAGTCCAATTTCCTCCTCTTTCGGGCCATTGTTGTCGGGGATACAGAGGGCTGAGTAAGATGGAGAACAAAAGTTCCTGGTTCCACAGGAAGCTTCTGCGCGGCGCACTTTGACAGGTGATCAGCAATGCTGTTTTCCGCACGGGGTACGTGCTCTGTTTGCAACCCGTCAAAGCGCTCCTCCAATCTTCTCACTTCCTCGACGTATGCCTCCATCAATGGGCTTTGGTAATCCTTGTTGACTTGTCTTACCACCAGTTGTGAATCTGTGTCAATCCTGAGCCCAGCAAGAAGCCCATCATATTCTGCTGTATTGTTGGTCGCCTCCACCCGAGGAAAGTGCATCTGGACGACGTACCTCAGGTGCTCTCCAGTGGGAGCCACGAGAAGCACGCCAGCCCCTGCACCTTGTAGGGAGAAGGCACCATCGAAATACATGATCCATTCTTGGTGCGCTTTTTTCGGATTCAGGGCTCCACAGACCCAAGAAAGGTTCAAACTCTGGGGTGCGTGCGAAGAACTCAATCTCCCCAGTTTGCCAACTCGCCGATCTCACGGCCTAGCTCGATGAACTGGAAAGGAAAGGGACACAGCAGTTTACCCAGGTTCGGGCCACCTTGCGGTGTAAAACCCTACTCCCGCTTTGTGGTGGATTGGCCTCGAGCTGGGCTGAGGATGAACTAGTACAGAGGGGGAACAACCTCAGGAGGTGTGTTCTTGTGATGGTGTGAGCTGGTGGGGGTGATCTGATTGATCCGTCCCCTACTATGGTGGTGGCCTAGCTATATTTATAATGGCCTTGGTCCTCTTCCCCCAAAACGAAGGCGGGAAGGGATCCCACAATGGCCAAGTTTGAAGGGAGACAAGTAGTACATCTTATCCTGATGAAAGGTGGTCTTCGCCTGCAAAGCTTCTGGTTGTGACGTCGTGGTGGGCTCAGCGATGACCTCCGTCCTACCGTCCTGGTCTTGTAGCACGGGAATGGAAACCTTTGGCTGATTCCTCGGGACTCTGCGCCTGCGCTTGCTTCCTTAGCACAAAAGAGGAAACCTGATGTACTGCGCCCGCCTGGCCTTGGTCATCAGGGCTTGCGTCATCTGAACCTCACGAGGTGGGGCTTGCATAGAAATCTCCACTCCTCAGGAAGCGGCCTAAGGCCTCTGGAGGTCTTGACGTTGTCCGCCTCGCGAGGCTTGGCCCCTCGCGAGGGTCTTGTGTTGTTGATGCTGAAGATGGGCCGTACCAGGCCGTAGATGGAGCCATGCTGTGGGCCGCAGGCAGGCAAGTCTGGGTACCCTGGTTCCCAGAACGTCGACAGTAGCCGCCGGGCCCAAGGCACGCTCGGACTTGGCTTCGAGGCGAAGCCAAAGGGCAAGGGCGAAGCGCCGCGGACCCCAACCGCCTGCGGACCCGGTCGACGCGTGGCGCTTGATGGGACGTGGGCGTCTCCACTTCCCCACGCTGCCTCGGCGACCGTTCGGCTTGACAACAGCCTGCTACATGCAAAAAGATCATTACTACCGAAGATCGTGGAGGCCGTCGGTTGGCCTCCCTCTGGTTATAAATGAGGGGAGGGGCGGAGCCCCCTGCTCATCTCCGTCTTCCCGCTGCTTGCTCCTTCTTCTTCCTTCTTGTCCCACCATCTCGTCGAAGCATCATGGTGCCAGTGAGGAGGTTTTCCGCGGTGGAGAAGGGGAAGGCCCCCAAGGAGGGGCCCGACTCGCCACCGCCCAAGAGAGGCCGTGGGAGACCCCGAAAGCATGCAGCGACTCCGGCAGCGGCCCCTCGGGGGCGCGGGCGCGCTCCTTCGACCACCGGCGCTGCCTCTGGCAGCCGCGATGGAGCTTCTTCCCGCGGCAAGGGCTGCCACGGACGGGGCGACCTCGGTGATGAGGGGAGGCGCGCGGCGACCGTCCGGCCGCCACGACCGCGCTCCCACTCAGCCAACGCGCCCCCGGAGTTTGTCATGTGGTCGGAGAGGCCAGCGGGCATCTGGTTCCAGCTGCCGCTCTCCTTTGCGAGCGCACTGCCGGCTGGAGAGCCTGGTGGCCTCTGGTTGCAGGCCGACGGCTGCTACAGCAAGGCCTCATGGGTGGATGTCGAAGTCACCGCCGCCGGCAACGTGTTCCTGAACCGCGGGTGGCAGCCGTTTGCCCTTGCGCGCGGCCTGCATGGGAGGTGCACCCTCCACTTCAGGTACGACGGCGTCACGACCCTCTACGTCAGGGTCTTCGGGGAAGGTGGCCGACGCCTGGGGTGCTGCCCGGAGAACGACAGCGACGATGATGACGACGGCGACGGCGCCGTTGCTGGCGGTGAGCTTGCCCTTGGCGACGGCCACGCCGGCTCCAGCAGCGGGGGCTCCTCTTCTGGGCAGAGTACGAGCGACGGCGACTGCGATGAGCCGCCGCGCCGCCGGGCTCGGACCGGGGAGGGCGACGAGCCGCATCGCCGACGCGCCCCGGTGAAACAGGAGGAAGACTCCGACTGAGCTTGGGTGCTGCCGGGGCTGAGCCTCAGGAGTCGCCGTAGTCGCGCAGCTTGCTTTTGTTTCTTTCTTCCTCCTACATTGAAAGAAGTAGAGGGCCCTGTTGGGGCGTGTAATGAACCATGGCGCATGCGCCGTTATGCTATGCTCGTTGTTTCCATATCATGTTGTGATGTCCATGTTTCTACTAGGTGCGTTTAGGGTAACTTAGCTTGATGTGCTCGTGGTAGACTTCCATGTCGCGAGGGCATGCCTTTCCAGGGGCATCTTCCAAGGGCTTCCTTCTTGAAAACTCGGGAGTCGTTGAGCCTCGGGAGGTGTCATGTAGCTGCAGGGTTAGAAAACCTCATGAGGCGTCTCGTCCTACCTCGCGCAAGCCCCCGAGCGTGGGTTGGTTGCAGCTAGTACCCCGTGTCGCGATGCCCGGAGGCATGGACTTAAGAGGGTGCGCATGCCCGTGAGCTCATTTGAGGGCGTCACGCGAGGATTAAGGCGCCGAAGCTGGGGCAGCAAGGTTTTGGCGAGCTGTGGTCGCGGGCGAGCCCGGGCGCACACACAACGTACCTAGCCCCCATGCCCGGGACGTGCGAGGAGGAGCGATGGGCAACTGCCGCTCTTCCTGGGACAGGGTTGGAAAGGCGAACACTGTGAAGAGAAAAAGAAAAAGAGAGAAACTTTCCAACCCTTGCAAACGAAAGACACGAAAGCTCCAAATTTCATTCAAGAAGTTGCAAACCAGCTACAGAAAGCAAGCAAAAGAACAGCCGCGTCCGGCACCTAGACTAATCTTCTTGTCTTCCCACAAGCGCGGAGCATGGGGCCTCCACTAGGACGTGGGTGGGATCCCCCGTGAGGCCCAGGGGCGGCACTCAGGAGACCCCGGCGCGTGTACAGCCCCAACTCATTATTACGTGAGAGTGTCACGAGCGGAGACCTTCATAGGTGCGGGGCCTTGCTTCATGGGTAGAACTTCCGGAGGTGCTGGATGTTCCAGGCATTCTGGACGGGGATCCCGTCCTGCGTCTCCAGGCGCGCGGCGCCAGGCCTGGAGACACGGGTGATCCTGAATGGGCCCTCCCACATGGGCGAGAGCTTATGCAGCCCTTCCCTGGAGAGCACCCGCCTCAGGACAAGATCACCCACCTCGAGCGTCCTGGAGCGGATGTTGCGGCCGTGGTACCGCCGCAGCGCAGGCTGGTACCTCGCTGCTCAGAGCGAGGCTTGGCGGCGGCGTTCCTCCCCCAGCATGAGGTCCATCCCCCGCGAGGCGTCCTAGCGTGCCTCGTCAAACGCCAAGACCCACGCGGAGCGATGCCTAACCTCGTGAGGGAGGACCGCCTCAGCTCCGTAGACGAGGAAGAACGGAGTCTCGCCCGTGGGCTTGGTCACGGTGGTGCGGATGGACCACAGCACAGACTGGAGCTCATCGAGCCAGCCCCTGCCGCAGGCCTCGAGTTTCTTCTTGAAGGTCCTTTCCTTGAGGCCCCTCAGGACCTCTGCGTTGGCGCGCTCGGCCTAGCCATTGCTCCGAGGGTGCGCCACCGAAGCGTAGCATATCTGCATTCCAAGGTTAGCACAATATGTTTTGAAAAGGTTGCTGGTGAACTGCGAGCCATTGTCGGTGATGATGCGGTTGCGAACCCTGAAGCGGCTGACGAGGCCCTTGATGAACTTGACAGCCGAGTCGGCTGGGATGGTGCGGACGGCCTCCACCTCCGCCCACTTGGTGAATTTGTCGATGGCGACGTAGAGGTAGCAGTAGCCCCCGGGCGCTCGAGGGAACGGGCCCAGGATGTCTAATCCCCAGACCACGAACGGCCACGAGAGCGGGATGGTCTGGAGGTCCTAAGCAGGCTGGTGGATCTTCTTAGCATGGAACTGGCAGGCTTCGCAAGACCTCACCAGCTCGGCGGCATTGTTGAGCGCCGTGGGCCAGTAGAATCCGCTGCGGAACGCCTTGCCCGCGAGGGTGCGCGATGAAGAGTGGTGCCTGCAGTCCCTGCCATGTATGTCGGCCAACAGCTCGCGCCCCTCCTCCCTGGAGATGCATCGCAAAGAAACGTCGTTTGGGCACCTTCGGTATAGCTCACTGTCCTGAATGCAGTATGCTGTGGCCTGGAGGGCCACACGCTCCGCGTCTTCCTCCTTCTCCGGCAGGACACCCCGAAGCAGGTACGTCTTGAACTCCTCGGACCAGCACCCCACCTGAGGCTCGAGCGCGAGGAGCAGGCGGGCCCCTGAGGTTGGGCCACAGGCTAGGGCGCTAGAGGGAGGCGCCGGGGGGAGCTCCTCCTGAGGTGATGCCGGTCCCACAGCGGAGGGAACTGCTGACGGCCCGAAGAGCCGCTCCTCGAAGATGCCGGGCTCCTGAGGTAGGCGCCGGGACGCCCTCTTGGTGATGTCGTCTGCCTCCTTGTTCGTGCCGCGCGGCACGTGCTGCAATTCCAAGCCCAAGAATCGTTTCTCAATTTTGCGTACCTCTTCAAGGTATGCCTCCATGTGCTCGTCCTTTGGCTTGTACGCCTTGTTGGAGAAGTTGACGAGGAGCTGGGAGTCGCCCCTGATGGTGAGGCGCCTCACCCCCAAGGCCGTCGCAGCCTTGAGGCCGGCGATCAGGCCTTCGTATTCTGCGATGTTGTTGGAGACCTTCTCGCCATGCTGGAAACAGAGCTGCACGGCGTAGTAGAGCTTGTCCTGGGTGGGCGAGATGAGCACGGCTCCAGCCCCCGCGCCCTGGCGCGCGAATGCACCGTCGAAGTACATGACCCAATGATCTGGTGCTTCATCTCCAGGCGCGAGGGAATGGTTCTCGCCCACTCCCTGGTTAGGGGCGTCAGTCCATTCCGCCACGAAATCGAGGAGGGCCACACCCTTGATGATCCTGGTGGTGCTGAACTCCAACTGGAATGCCTGCAGTTCAACATTCCACTCGGTGATCCTTCCCGCGGCGTTGGGGCTCCAGAGCACCCTCTCCAAGGGGTAAGCTGAGACAACCTTGATGGGGTGGCCCTGGAAGTAGTGACGCAACTTTCGAGAGGCAACGAGGAGCACGAGCAAGAGCTTTTGCGGCATGGGGTAGCGCGCCCGCGCATCGCGCAGCATCGTGCTGATGAAGTACATCGGGTGTTTGACGAGGGCGGAGGCATTGGCGGGGTGCTGCATCTCCTGAGACCTGGGGGCCTTGGGAGTCTTGTCATATGTTGGGGCGGCCGTGGCCTCAGGGGCACCATCCTCGGGGGCCTTGCTGACCAGTGGAATGGCCGAAGCCTCAGGAGCACCGTCCTGAGGCTGCAGCATTCCGACCGAGTGCGAGGAGCTGCTCCGCGAGTCCTTGACCAGGCGCTCCTCCCGGACCGCCACCAGCGCTGCGCTGGTAGAGTGAGGCGTGGCGGCCAAGTAGAGCACCAAGGGTTCAAGGGGGCGCAGTGCCACCATCACTAGTGGGCTGGTGAGGTATCTCTTGAGGTCTTGGAAGGCCGCGTCAGCCTCCGGAGTCCACTCGAACGGGCCCTTCTTTTTCATCAGCTTGAAGAAGGGGAGGGCGCGCTCTCCTAACTTGGAGATGAAACACCCGAGCGAGGTCACGCAGCCTGCCAGCTTCTGCATCTCCTTGAGGGTTTGCAGCGGACTCATCCTTTCTATGGCCTTGACCTTCTCTGGGTTGGCCTCGATCCCTCGGTGCGACACCAGGAAACCCAGCAGCTTGCCAGACGGGACGCCAAACACGCATTTTTTTGGGTTGAGCCGCAGGTTTACTTTGCGCAGGCTGGCGAACGTCTCTTCTAGATCTTTGATAAGGGTTCTCACCTCCTGAGATTTCACCACTATGTTGTCGATGTATGCCTCAGCGTTCCTCCCGAGCTGCCGCCCCAGGGCGATGTGCATCAACCATTGGAAGGTTGCTCCTGCATTACGCAGCCCGAACGGCATGCAGGTGTAGCAGTATACCCCGCACGGGGTCAGAAAAGCCGTCTTCTCAACATCCTGCACCACCATTTTGATTTGGTTATAGCCCGAGAAGGCATCCAGGAAGCACAGTAAATCACACTCGGGAGTGGAGTCGACAATCTGGTCGATGCGCGGGAGAGGGAATGGGTCTTGAGGACAGGCCTTGTTGAGGTTGGTGAAATTGACGCACATGCGCTCCTTCCCGCCCTTCTTGGGAACGATAACTGGGTTCGCAAGCCAATCTAGATGCCACACTTCCCGAATGACACCGGCTTCCTGCAGCTTGTGGGTTTCCTGGATGATGAACGATTGCTTCTCTGGGGCTTGCCGCCGTGCCTTCTGCTTCATTGGGCGTGCACTGGGGCACACCATCAGGCGGTGCTCGATTACCCCACGCGGAACCCCAACCAGGTCCGCAGCTTTCCACGCAAAAACGCCCTTGTTCGCGCGGAGGAAGCTGACCAGCGCCTCCTCCTGGTCTGGAGGGAGGCCGGCACCTATGGTGAAAGTAGGGCCTGGTCCTCCGTCTTCATCGACCGGCACATGCTTCGTCTTAGCCTTGTCTTGAGAGAACAATTGGTTCTTCTTTGTTGGCGCAGCCCCCGGGCCCTCCGGAGCCCCCTCCCCGCTCGGCCACGCGGCCGCCGCGGCCCTGTAGGTGAGCTTGAGGGCCGAGAGTGCATCCTTGGTATCCCCCGCCACGGTGAGGACGCTACTGCTTCCCGGCATCTTCATGAGGTTGTAGCCAGGATGGGTTGCCGCCATGAACTTGGCCAGGGCCGGGTACCCGAGAATGGTGTTGTACGGGAGGCCGATGCTGGCGATGTCGAAGTCGATGAGCTCGGTGCGGTAGTTGTCGCGCGTGCCAAAGGTGACGGGGAGGCGGATCTGCCCTAGGGGGCAAGTGGAGCCATCATCGACCCCAGAGAAAGGCTTTGTGGGGAGGAGCCGGCCATAGGGCACATGAAGCAGGCCGAACACCTCCACGAAGAGGACGTTGAGGCCGGCGCCACCGTCGATGAGGGTCCTGGTGACTGCTACATTGCAGATGGTGGGGTGCAGAGCATAGGGAGCGCGCCGGCGCCGACCATGGTCTTGGGGTGGTCCCTTGAGTCGAAGGTGAGGTCGGCCTTAGGCGCCGCCCAGCCCGGAGGAGCTCCCCGCTGCGCACGGGCGGCACCCACTTGGCAGAAGAACTGCTTGACATGGCGATCCGAAGCCGGCGCCCGCGACCCGCCTTGGATGGCCGCAACGGCGTGGGGCGCCGGTGCCATGGAGCGCACGATGGAGAGGTCGCCAGCGCTCGCCGGTGCTGTCCACGTGACCCGGGCGGCGAGGGTGGCCCGGCGCTCAGCACGAACTCGACGAGCGTCAGCCATGAGAACGGCGGAGCGGTGGCTGATCGTCCGGCGGAAGAGTGGCGCCGAAGCACCCCTACCTGGCGCGCCAAATGTCGGATTCAAGGCTCCGCAGACCCAAGAAAGGTTCAAACTCTGGGGTGCGTGCGAAGAACTCAATCTTCCCAGTCTGCCAACTCGTCGATCTCACGGCCTAGCTCGATGAACTAGAAAGGAAAGGGACACAACAGTTTACGCAGGGTCGGGCCACCTTACGGTGTAAAACCCTACTCCTGCTTTGTGGTGGATTTGCCTCGAGGTGGGCTGAGGATGAACTAGTACAGAGGGGGAACAATCTCAGGAGGTGTGTTCTTGTGTTGGTGTGAGCTGGTGGGGGTGATCTGATTGATCCATCCCCTACTATGGTGGTGGCCTAGCTATATTTATAGTGGCCTTGGTCCTCTTCCCGCAAAACGAAGGCGCGAAGGGATCCCACAACTGCCAAGTTTGAAGGGAGACAAGTAGTACATCTTATCCTGATGAAAGGTGGTCTTCGCCTGCAAAGCTTCTGGTTGTGACGTCGTGGTGGGCTCGGCGATGACCTCCGTCCTGCCGTCCTGGTCTTGTAGCACGGGAATGGAAACCTTTGGCTGATTCCTCGGGACTCTGCGCCTGCGCTTGCTTCCTTAGCACCAAAGAGGAAACCTGCTGTACTGCGCCCGCTGGCGCCCGCCTGGACTTGGTCGTCAGGGCTTGCATCATCTGAACCTCACGAGGTGGGGCTTGCATAGAAATCTCCGCTCCTCAGGAGCCGGCCTAAGGAGGCCGCTTCCTCTGGAGGTCTTGACGTCGTCCGCCTCGCGAGGCTTGGCCCCTCGCGAGGGTATTGTGTTGTTGATGTTGAAGATGGGCCGTACCAGGCCACAGATGGAGCCACGCTGTGGGCCGCAGGCAGGCAAGTCTATGTACCCTGGTTCCCAGAATGCCGACAGCTTCCTTGCCGGGGATAACTATTTCCAGTACTTCTTCATCAGGGGTTGGCGTCCATTCCGCAATAAACTCTGCCAACGCCCTGCTCTGGATTGTTGATGTGCTTTCAAACTTCAGGCCAAAGCTGGACAACTCCAATGCCCACTCCACTATCCTGCCGATGGCCTCTGGGTTTCGAAGTATCCTTTGCAACGGGAAGCGGGTGGCAATCGTGATCTCATGGGCTTGGAAGTAGTGGCGCAGTTTCCTTGAGGCCATGACAAGGCCAAAAATCAATTTTTGCACGCCAGAATACCTGGATCTAGCCCCCTGCAATAGGGAGCTGATGAAGTATACTGGGCGCTGCACCACCTTCTTCCTTGCCGTGTCCTTGGGGTTGCTTCCGCTACCGTGCTCCTCTTTGTCCTGATCCGTATCTGGCCTTGTCGGGCCTCTCTCTTTCTCTTCCCCGGGTGGGACACTTGCTGAGGTGGCTGCTTCTTCTATTTCACGCTGCGCTACTAGGGCCGCACTAACCACTTGATTAGTTGCTGCCAGATATAGCAGCAACGACTCTTCTGGTTTGGGTGCGACCAAAGTAGGCACAAAAGACAAGTAGGCCTTCAAATCCTGCAGCGCTGCATCTGCTTCCGGGGTCTACTTCATGGGTCCAGCCCTCTTCAAAATCTTGAAGAACGACAAGGCGCGCTCAGCAGACTTGGAGATGAATCTGCTAAGCGCGGCAACGCATCCTATCAAACGCCTCACATCCTTAACTGTCTTGGGTGCCTGTATCTGCTCAATGGCCTTGATCTTATCGGGGTTGGCCTCTACCCCACGGTGGGACACAAAGAAACCAAGTAGCTTGCCGGAGGGAACGCCAAACACGCACTTCACCGGATTCAGTTTCAAGTTGATCTTGCGCAGATTAGCAAATGTCTCTTCTAAATCCTGGATGAGGGTTGATCTGTCCTTGGTCTTGACCACAATATCATCCATATAGGCTTCAATGTTCATGTGGAACTGTGGTTCAAAGCCAATCTGGACTGCTCTTGCAAAAGTGGACCCGGCACTCTTCAACCCAAAAGGCATGCGCACAAAGCAGTATGTGCCGCATGGGGTGATGAATGAGGTCTTTTCTTTGTCTTCCTTGGACATAAAAATCTGATGGTATCCAGAGTATGCATCTAGAAAAGAGAGCAACTGACATCCTGAAGTAGAATCAACAATCTGGTCGATGCGCGGCAAAGGAAATGGGTCCGTTGGGCATGCCTTGTTCAGATCCGTGAAATCTGTACAAAGCCTCCATTTTCCATTAGCCTTGCGCACAACCACTAGGTTTGCTAACCATGTTGGATGCAGTACTCCTCTGACCAAACTAGCTGCTTCAAGTTTCTTGGTTTCCTCGGCAATAAACTGCTGCCCCTCCAAGGCCTGCTTCCGAACCTTCTGCTTGATGGGCCGGGCATGTGGGCAGACAGCAAGGTGGTGCTCGATTACCTCCCTGGGAACACCGGGGATATCAGGCGGTTGCCAGGCAAACACATCGATATTCGCCCGCAGGAAGGCAACGAGAGCGCTTTCCTATTTTTCATCAAGGGTGGCGCTGATAGTGAAAGTACCATCAACGCCACCCAGCCCTGCCATGACCTTTTTCACTTGGGGTGGAGAAGCCTTGGATCTCTTGCTGTTGGAACTCTCTGGCATGTCATCAACGGGCGCGGCACATTCCACAGAGGTACGCTTCCTGGATTCCTTGCCAGTGCCTCTGCTATGCTTTTCCTTGGTGGGAACTATGGCTTCCGTGACCTCTTCCGCGACCGCGTCCCGGTACATCTTATCCACGCAAATAATTGCGTCTTTCTTGTCCGACGGAACGGAAATGACGCCCATCGGCCCTGGCATCTTCAAGGTGTTGTAGGCATAGTGGGATGCTGCCATGAATTTGGCCAGGGTCGGGCGCCCAAGGATCCCGTTGTACGGTAGGGGGAGGTCAACCACATCAAACACAACTTTCTCAGTCCTGTAGTTCAACTCTCCTCCAAATGTCACTGGTAACGTAACCTTTCCCTTAGAACGGCTCCTGCCGGGATTGACTCCTTGAAACGTGCCTGTGGCCTTAAGTTCTTCCTCTGCTATCTGGAGTTTGCTGATAACCTTTAGGGAAATTAGATTCAACCTGGCCCCGCCTTCAACCAGCATCTTTGTGACCTTGAGGTTGCGAATTGTTGGTGAGACCAACAATGGCAAGCACCCTACCACAGTAATGCGGTCGGGGTGGTCCTCTTCATCAAAGATGATGGGCGTGCGTGACCACTTGAGCGGCTTTCGAGAATCTGCCGCTGGCTCCACGGCATTAACTTCACGCGCCCACTGTTTAAGTTGGCGGTGAGAGGAGTGCAAAGATGTACCCCCGTCAATGCACAAGGCGTCAGTGGCTTTCTGGAACTTCTGCTCGCTGGTTTGCTCTTCATTCCCTCCATCACTCTCATTACTTTAATCCTCCTTCTCTCGGCCTTTGGCGGGTTTCCCTTGGTTCCGAGGAGCCTTGCCAGGGCAATTTGCTTCACCACCCCGGCACTTCCCGCCAGCGCCATTCTGACCTTTTTCCTTATCGCGCTTCTCATACTTAGCCTTCTGCCTCTTGACGAGCTGCTCAACCTGATGACACTCCTGGAGATCATGGCCCTTGGTCCGATGAATCTTACAGTATGACCCATCACTTTTCCCAGCTTTCTCGGCAGCCACCGCCTCCCGGCATTCAGCGCATGCGGTAGCCTCCTTGCCGGGGGCTTCAGCCTTGGCCTTCTTGCCGGTACTAGGTGTGCTCGACCCCTCAACAGTCATCACTGTCTTATCCTTGCGCTTCTTGTTGTGCTTCTTGTTCTTCTTCTTCTTACTGACGGTCTCGTCATCATCTTCTGAGTCGATGTCGATGCAATCTTCCTCTCCAGGAAGTTTCCTCCCCTCCTCCACCCGAGCACATTTGTTCACCAAAGTGTAGAGCTCCTTCACAGTCTTGGGCAACCGAACATTCATCTTGGAACGTATCCTACGGTTGCGCATGTTGGATTGGAAGGCAGCTATCACAGCAGCTGGGTGGATATCTGGGATATTTCTGTGGACTCGGCTGAATCTCTGCAAGTACTTCCGTAGAATTTCTCCCTCTTTCTGCTGGAGAATCTGCAAGTCACTGGGCCGCCCTGTTTCTTGATGGCCGTCCGTGAAGGCACCAATGAACTCGTGGCACAGGTCAGCCCAGGTCGAAATGGACTTCTCCGGCAGATGCATCAGCCAAGACCTCACATTTGACTTGAGGGCCAAAGGGAAGTAGTCGGCGAACACCTTCTCATCTCTTCCCCCGGCACCTTGAACAGCGATGGTGTAGATGCTCAAGAACTCTGCCGGGTTTAGTCTCCCATCATACTTCTCGCGTATCTCTGGCTTGAACGTGTGAGTGGACGGCGAACGAACTTGCCGCAGCTCACGGGTGAAGGCAGGGCACGCAACCTCGAAAGGCAGGCACCCGCCATCTCCGAGCACGGGCTCGTCAACGTCGGGGCCTTCGCACCCATTGGACCGGCGGGGATTGTCGCGGCGCCGCTCATCGATGACGCGCGCGCCTTCCCTTCGCCTGCCCTCCGGGGCACACTGTCGGCCTTGACGCGCTCGAGGGTCTGACGAGGCCATCGAGACGTCATCGGGTGCTTGGTTTTGCGGCTCCCGGGCGGCTTGCCGTGGTGGGGATTGCACCGTGGGGGTGGCCCCTCCCGCACAACCAGCCGCACGAGCCGTCGTTGCTGCGTGGGAAGGCCGTGGCGGTTCGGCCAGCTGTGATCCTTCCGCCTTGGCAAAACCAATCAGACTTTGGATGGTGGCTCGCCACTCATCCATCTGGTCTGCCGCCGGTGGAAACCTCAACAGCAGTTGGGCTCGTGCCATGGCCTCTGAGGCAATGCTTGGCATAGGTGATGACGATGTAGATCATAGTGTCGCTCGGTTCCTGACGTTGCCGGTGCCGTCCGCGCCGCACCATTGTTGCTGCGAACCAGCCGTTTGGACGGCATGGTGACGCCGCGGAGGCACCTGAGGGCCAGCGGCTCCGTTGGGCACAGTAGCTGGGTCAGCCCGCCCCGGGGGTGGCGCGTACCCTGCGGTCGCACCCGCAGCGGGGGCGGCCGGAGGGTTGCGATTCGTCCCAGAACGAGCATCATCACTGCGGCTATGCCTGTTGGCGAGGAGAAGGGGTTCAGGCGGAATGATCCCTCCATCCGTACCTCATGGAGCATGGCCGTTGGGATGTTGCTGATGCTGTCCTTCCCCGGTACCTCCCGTTCCTGCTTCGGCCATGGGGGAGGTGGTGACGGCGCCGCCTGCGCCGACCACGTCCCCCGCAGCATCCACACCCTCGCGAGCCCCCGCATTCCCCGCAACGTCGGCGGTCGCGGGCGGTGGAGCCTTCGTGGTGGACGGGTGATTTGCAGCTCCGGGCTTCCTCTTGGGCGCCATAGTCGATGACGCCGTCGATGACGAAAATGTCGATGAAGATGACGCACAGCGTACGCTCTCGGTTTCGCGCAAGTGATCCCCCTACCTGGCACGCCAAAGATGTCGTGGGAAACCACGACCACCTATGGGGCCATGAGCCCCTGTTGGTTCGGCGGGGGGATGGCCACGTTGCACAAAGAGCGGAGAAGTGTCGCGCAGCATGGCAGAGATCACACGGGCAGTCTTTACCCAGGTTCGGGCCGCCGTGAGGTGTAAAACCCTACTCCTGCTTTGGTGGATTGATGGTGGATAATGGTGGTGGACGTAGCGCACTCACCCAGCAAGGTCGCTCTGGGGGCGAGTGTGGCTATGAGCGTATGAATATGCGAGGGTCCAACCCTTTCTACGGTCGCCATGGGCCTCCTTTTGTAGATTAAGGGGTCACCACAGTGGCAAATCAGTCATTGCGTACTGATTAGATAGCTAACAGTGCTATCATACCTAACTCTGCAGGCTGACAGAGCGCATTAAATGCGCCGCTCAGTGTCACATCACAGCCCGCCCGGCAGGCCCTGCAGGGCTGTTTTGCCAGCTTTGCGCCTGCTCGTTTGACACGTCTCAGGACAGGTGTCATATGGAGGTGTTTGCTGTAGGAAGTGGCTTCCATGTGGCAAAAAGCAGCCACTTAGTCACCTTGGAGCTCGACACCGCTTTGATTAATGACTTGCGTCACTTGTGAGGTGGAGCGGCGGAGTGGCTTGCCTTCGCCAGCCCCGGCAGGCCTGCCGGGACGATCTGGGAGCTTGCTTCCGGGGCAAAACCCAACCCTGCCGGGCTTGCCTACCTGGCAAGGTAGGTCCTTCCCTTAGCGATGCCTTGTTCCTCTGGCTCACCTTGGCCTTCTCGACTTGCACTTGGATCCTACAAAGGAATTGATCCTCCTTGTTTGGTCTGATCTTGGTCTTGTAATCTTGTATCTGGCCTGTGCACAGTCCGTGCAATGGACCCAGGGTCTGTTGCACCGACAAGCTACATCCCATATAATCCCAACCCCAGTAGATAGTAACCCACTTCTAGTTGACACAGCACCATGTCCACCACAGAGTACCCCCACACGAGCAGTCAGTAACATAACTGCAATGCCCAAAGCACGAAGACAACCACACCGAACCCAAACTCCATGTTTAAAGCAGAAGAGCAACTGTTCTCAGGTCAGATTCCGTAGCTATGGTGCATACTCCTTTGCTCTTGCACCATCGTATTTACTCATACCAACTAATTTTGAATTTGAAGGATCCAATTAAAACTCCAATGGCGCAACAGCTATGTTTTAAACCTATTTCTTTAACTAGATTGCTGTTCTAACGTTTTGCTCTATGTTGATTTCAGTTTCAATTGTATAAATAGTTATGTTCTCATGTCATGCACATTACAAGTGTTGTTACTACTGTGTAGTTTTCCACACTTATATTCTGTCTATGCTGCTTTGTCTTAAATAGACATGATTTGAACTATGTCTCTATCTTGATTTGGCAACATAAACTAGAATGATATAGACAATACAGTGAGCATAGTACATAGATATATGTTTGTTTCATGTTGTTATCCTGTCCACCTTACTACTGAACCAGTTTACCAAAATGAGTTTCATATACTGCATGCTAAACCTCTGATGTGTCTGCTTGTTTCTCTTGTAGAATGGCGACGGAATATTGGAGAAGAGCACCCCATTATGCAATGGTAGAGAAAGTAATGCAGATAAGGTTCAAGATAGTGAGACAACCCTGTTGGTCTCCAAGAAAGCTGATAAAAACTATCTTGTAGATAGTGAGACAACCCCAAAGTTTTGCCTTGATGTATTGTTCAAGTTACTGGCCACTACCGCTGGCACAAGCTCTTCAAACTCGCTACCTGAATCAGTTCGGTTTCTTGAGTCTCAGCTACAAGCTGAAATGCATCAGTCAGCTGTGTTGCGACAAGAAGCCAAAGGACCGAGGAAGTCCCTGCAGAATTCAGATGCATACTTTCTGGTGTAGCAACAAGCGTTGGGGGATTTTAGCGCCAAAGAAGAGAAAGCTAATAAGCTTGCTAAGCTTCTTGCCAGCATGGTGGGTACCCAAGATATCGTTTCTTGAGCTCTTCTGAAGTGGTTTCAGTTCTGGATTTGTTTTGCGGCCGCGCTTATTTGCACTGGTGCCCAATTTAGACACCCAGTGTATGTAATATGCTTCTTTGTTCACTATATTTGCACTGGTGGCGAACTTTCATGCCCAGCGGATGTAATATTTGTAATAGCCATAATAGCCTAGTGTAAGTTGCTTGCTTATTTATTTCCTTATTGTCTTGTTTATTTGTTTGCTTGTAGTCACTGCAGTTCTTTTTCCACGGTTTGCTAGTTGCCACATTTTCTTTTGATAACTAGGCCATAATAACCG
Organism: Thinopyrum elongatum; assembly: GCA_011799875.1. NCBI lineage: Eukaryota > Viridiplantae > Streptophyta > Magnoliopsida > Poales > Poaceae > Thinopyrum > Thinopyrum elongatum. Next base: position 302,935,744 of record CM022300.1, read on the forward strand.
TGATCCACATATGGACTGTTGTAACCATGGTCCTCCTACCTGCTATAGTGACCATGGGCCTTCTATGGGCCGTCGAATTCATGTGCCTTCTACGGGCCGTCGAATTCATGGGCCTTCTACGGGTCATCGAATTCATGGGCCTTATACGGGCCATCAAATTCATGGGCCTCTATGGGCCGTCAAATTCATGGGCCTTCGATGGGCCGTATGATCGATAGGCCAAACATGGGCCGTACTATTCGTGGACCAATAACGGACCGTAATATGGGCCGTAAACGGGCTAAAATGGGAATCGTTTGTTTATGGGTCCGACCATAATGGGCCGTTAACAGGTCGTTATGTATCACGGGCTTAATTCTATCGATAGGCATAAGGGTCGTTAATGGGCCATAATAGATGATGCTATGAAAACGGCCCAATGGTTTAACGGACTTCAAACGGGTCGACTGTAACCACGGGCTAAATTTGTCCCATTAGCGGAAGAGGCCAGTAACAGACCGTAAGTAATCGAGGGATGGAAATGAGCCCAAGAATAAATGGGCCCTTAGGAGGCTCAAAGATAACACGGGCTAAAAATGACCCAACTAAAAATGGGTCCTTAATGGGTATAAAGTGATATACAATTCATTATGGGGCAGTTTCACCACGGGCCGTTAAAGGGCCAAGAGTTACAAAGGGCCTCATATGGGCCGAAAGATGTTGTGGGCCATCAACGGGCCGGAAGTTACAACGGGCTACAATTATATTGGACGGCCCACATGACCTGCTGGGCCAATTTTGGAAAGGCTAGAACGGGTCGTGAGTCAGCGGGCTGTAAATGGGCTATATGCGAACAGGCCGTTAACAGGATTTCCATGGGCCGACCTGCTAGATTTTGACCAAGTTAAATGGGTCGGCCTTTTTAACCTAAATGGGACACTGTTGGGCCATGCCACGTGTCGACGTATTATAGTTGCCTCCTGTCCATTGGACGGTTGACATCTGTCCCAAGGGGGAGCTGACACGTGGTTCCTTCGACCAATGAGAATTTTACACATGGAAAATCACCATTGGTTGTAGCTGTTAATAGGTCATCGGATCCAAAACCGGACCCAATAGCTTAACGGCGACCCGTTACGGTGGATGCCACATGTCGATTACCCTTGACGAAAGCCAAGACATGCCATTTATCGTCATGGAAGTCGACACTTCCGTGATGATAATTTGAGTTTTTTCATGGAACACTTCTACGACAGCAAAAGTATGACTATCTTGATTCTATCAAAAAATTGTCATAGATGTACATGCTTGACAGAAAATGTGACCTACTGTGACAAAGATGTATCACCACAAAAGTGTTTTTTGTAGTGCATGACAACATGTCCATGGCGTCGTCCAATCCGCAAGGCCGCCGGAATCGCCACATAGACCAACACAAGGTCATCAACAGCCAACATGCTGAAGATGCTCGAACCACCATCGAGCGACACCGGGAAGCGCACCGTCAATCAGACGCACGAGAAGGGCCGATGGTGAACGAGCCCCGCCGGGGTTCCCTGGGTGCCAACCCTACGATGTGGGGTGCCCAGCGTTTACCCGTGATTTGCGGCAAGTTCAGTGGCCCCACTCCCGAAATTTCAAGCCTGACTTGCCGGAGAAATACGACGGCAAGCTCAATCCGGCTGAGTTTCTTGGAATCTACACTATCACAGTGCAAGCTGCTAGTGGCAGAGATGACAAGATTCTCGCCAACTATTTTCTGTTGCTGCTCAAGTCCGACATGAGATCTTTGCAGATGAACTTTTCGGAGAATTCCATTTCTTCTTGGTCGGACTTGTGTCATGTGTTCGTTGGAACTTATATCGGGGGCCATGAGCCTTTGGAAAGCACAGCGACCTCCACTTGATCCCTCAGAAGGATGGTGAAACCCTTCGCAAGTATGTCCAGAGGTTCAGCCGTGTGCATCACAACATCCCCAACATGCACCCTGCTGCTGTGATTGCGTCGTTCCACACGAATGTCCGCAATCACAGGATTCAGGTTGAGTTGAACATCGAGTAAGTGTGCACTGTCAATGAGTTGTAAACCTTGGTGGAATAGTGTGCACGTGCTGGGGAGGGGAGGAGACTTCCCGGGGAGGACGCCGGAGCCAAGGTTGATTCTGCGGATGACGACGCGTCCACCCCAAAGAAGACAGGCCGGAAGCGCAAGGGCAAGGCCATGATGATAGTTGAGAGCTCCAGCAACTCAGATGCTGCCAAGAAGCCCAAGACTGACAGCCCGGGTAACGAGCTTGCTAGATGCGCTGATTGTCGGGAGGCTGCGGCAAGCGAGAAGGCGGATTCCTTCGACAAGACCAAGGGGCCATACTGCAAGATCCACCGCAGCAAGGGCCACGATCTCAATGATTTCCGGCAAGTAAAGCAGCTTGCCGAAAAGCAAAAGCAAGAGTACGAGAAGTGTAACCAGTAGAAGGGCCAAGATGGCATTGGTGGGTCGGGAACATGAACCGCGGTGGCCGTGGCGGTCGCTGCTCCAAGGGTCAGCAGCAGAAGGAGAAGCCTGCTCGCAGCCGTAAGAAGAAGGAAGGCAAGGATGATGATGAGGAGAAATTTGGAGAACAGGAGTACCAAAAGGCTGTGGAGGCCATGTGCATTGACGGAGGTGCATCTTTGCACTCCTCTCACCGCCAGCTCAAGTAGTGGGTGCGTGAGATCAATGCGGCCGAACCAGTAGAAGAGGCGCATAAGCCGCTCAAATGGTCTGACATGCCCATTGTTTTCGACACCGAGGACCACCCTGACCGCACCACTGTGGTCGGTTGTTTTCCTTTGTTGGTCTCACCAACAATTTGCAACCTCAAGGTGACAAAAATACTAGTTGACGGTCGGGCCGGCTTGAACTTGATCTAGTTGACGGTGGGGCCAGCTTGAACCTGATCTCCCCCAATGTGATCAAGAGGCTGCAAATCCCTGACAGAGATCTCCGAGAAATGGGAACGTTTCAAGGGATCAACCCGGGGAGAAGCCAGCCCACCGGCAAGGTGACCTTGCCAGACACTTTTGGTACCGAGCTGAACTATAGGACCGAGAAGGTCGATTTCGATTTTGTCAAGATCTCGTTGCCCTACAATGGCATTCTTGGTCGTCCGGCCCTGGCAAAGTTTATGGCTGCGTCCCATTAAGCCTATAATATTTTGAAGATGCCGGGCCCAATGAGCATCATCACCATCCACTCAGCCAAGAAGGACGCAGTTATCTGCGCCGACAAGCTCTACTGGGAGGCAGTGCCAGCATGTGCCATCAAGGCACTTGCTCCTACCAGCAAAGCACTTGGGGGAGGAAAGAACAAAGCCAGCAAAACCTCCGACAAGGACTCCGGGAAGCGCACCTCTTCAGAGTGTAGGGTACCCATTGAGGACATACTGGAGAGCTCTACCATCAAGAGCAAGAAGACCAGGGCCTCACAGCCTGCAAAGAAGCAATTCTCTGCAAGGGAGGATGGCACTGGCAGTACTTTTATCATGAGTGCCACCCTTGACAGCAAATAGGAAAGCGCGCTCATTGCCTTCCTGCGGGGGAGTATTAATATGTTTGCATGGCAACCATCAGATATCCCTGGCGTTCCCAGGGAGGTGATTGAGCACCATGTTGATGTCTGTCCTGATGCGAGACCCATCAAGCAGAAGGTCGGTGTCGGTGTCAAAACCGGCGGATCTCGGGTAGGGGGTCCCGAGCTGTGGATCTTTGATCAATGGGGAACAGGGGACGAAGGACACAATGTATACCCAGGTTCGGGCCCTCTCTAAGAGGTAAAACCCTACGTCCTGTTCGATTATATTGAAGTGTATAGGATGGTTACAGAGTCGATGTACCACGAGAACAAATGAACTAAACCCTAGCATTGTAGGATGATGGTTGTTGTTCTAGCCTCTACGGACTAAACCCTCTGGTTTATATAGGCACCAAGGGTACTAGGGTTACACATGGTCGGTACAACAAGGGAAATAAACATGTCGAATCTTCTATCAAGACTTGGAGGACACACCAAGACTCCAAGGGTTTCCTGTTCGGACACGGAGTCACCTTGTAGCTTGGTCTCATAGTATTCATACAACGGCCCACCTATCCGTCCCATAAGAAGTAGGTCGGCAGCCCGAGGACCCCTTAGTCCAAGACTCCCTTAGTAGCACCCGAACTAGCCTCCAACACGGGCGCCTCGTAACTCCTGAATCTGCAGTCTCCGGCTTGCGGGCGAGTTCTTCTCTCCCCGTGTGTTCGGAATAATCTTCCTCGGTTGAATCTCCAAAAAACCCATTTGATCAAGTTCGGTCATGCACTCAATTAAGTAGTATCCGGAAACCGGATTATTGGCCTTACTTAGCCTCGAAGGCTAACCACTCAAGTGTGAACAGTGGCTTCGCCTGACAACTTTCGGCGAAGGGTCACATCCGGTCATAAACACCGAACCATTGTGAGTACTTGATGTGTGGTTCGAGGCAGCCCCTTCATTGGCACGTCTCATCGAGGTGGGGATAGTGCCCCGCTTTTTAGGGCATATGATCAATGATTTTGATCAACCCACTCGTGCATAACGTTACGAGTATATCGGGAAGTGGAGAGGCCTGCAGCGTAGTAAAAGGCCTTTGGTATTTCGGCAGCCTATAAAAGGGGAACGACCACCGCTATCAGCGTACGCCTTCTCCTTCCTCTCGCTGTCACTTTCCCAATCTTTGGAGCTCCAGCGCCCCGTGCCATTCTTCTAAAGAGAATCCCTTCAAGCCACCCCTCACTCTAGCAATGGCTGGATCTGGTGCCAAAGGCAAGTGGGAGGCCTCCACCGTCACCAATGACGACATTGAGGATCTGAAGCACGCCGGCTACTTTTCGGCCAACATCGCTCACCGGGCCCCAGCGGAGGGCCAGGCTGTCCCCACGCCTCGACCAGGCGAGATGGTGGTGTTCGTCCCTCACTTCATCCGAGGACTAGGCTTCCCGCTCCAGCCCTTATCAGGGGGCTAATGTTCTTCTACGGGCTGGATTTTCACGATCTGGCCCCGAACTCCTTCCTTCACATCTCGGCCTTCGTCGTCATCTGCGAGGCCTTCTTGTGAGTCCGGCCGCACTTCGGCTTGTGGTTGAAGGTTTGCAACGTCAAGCCGAAGATAGTCGATGGCCAACAGGCGGACTGCGGGGGTGATGATCAGCAAGCTCGCCTGGGTCGAGTGGCTGGAGGGCACGTTCATTGATACTATCAAAGTTTGGCAGAAGGAGTGGTTCTATATCATAGAACCACGAGATGCGGCCTAGACGGTGGCTCCCGAATTCAGATATGTACCCCCGGTGAGGTTAACCTCGTGGATCAAGAAGGGTCTTGACCGGGGGTCCACCACGGAGGTGGAGGCGCTGCAGAAGCGCTTCTCCAATATGATAAAGACGGGCGCCAAGCTGACCAACGTGGTTCAGGTGATGCTCTTCCGCCGCCTCCTCCCCTGCCAACAAAGGGCCACCACAATGTGGTCTTACAAGCTCAAGGATCTGGCCACTGTACAATACTTCTACGGCACCACCCACGACAAGTTGTGGAAGGTGATGTTTAAGCCGCAAAAGGCGTGGCCGGCCAAGGAGGAAGATATCAGCCTCGACGCCGCGCACCCCTCAAAGGAGGTAACAAAGTTCTAATCCGCTCTAAGTTCAGATGTTCGCATTCCAGGAGATTTATCCTCCGTTCTTTTACTTCCACAGGGCTGGCTCGAGAAGGTCAAGAAGATCGACAGTCCGGCCCCGTTGCCCGAAGACCCCCGGTCGGCTCTGCTGGAGGAGATGCTGACCGTGGCGCCATATAAGGTGCCAAAGAAGAAGGTAAAGAAGAAGAGGAATGAAGCGTCGGAGGCCAGGGAAGGCCTCCGCCCAAGGGGACATCCGGACAACAAGTCCGGAGATACCCAGGCCTCCTCCGCTCAAGAGGGGGATCAGGAAGAGGACAAGGAGGAGAGCGACTCCTCCCGTTCCAAGAAGAGGGCGGCGTCTAATGATGCCGAGGAGGAGCAGCCTCCTCATGCCCCCAAGAAACAGTGCAGGCCCAAGCTGGTCCTGCCTGATGACAGCTCAGATTCCGATGAGGAGTCCGTAGCGTCCGAAGAGGTTCCGAAGAGGAACCCCAGGGTCAAGCCCCCTACCGAAAGGTATGAACTCTGATATTCTCCAGGCGTTTGTTTCACTAATCTTTCATTCATAACACATGTGCATCTCATATTACAGCCCAACACGCGCCCACCCCGCTGACCAAACCTCAAAGGGGACTTCTTCGCCAGCCGAACTAGCGGAGAGTGGGTCTGCATCGAGCTCTACACCTCCCCCGGTCATCGGGGAGACAGGGGTGATGCTGTCCCGAAGAACCCCTCTCAGACAAGACACGGGAGGTGGTGGTGACGAGACCATGGCCGAGGCTAACACCTCAGTCACCGAAGACGAGGAGGATGGATCCCTCCTGGTGAACAAAGAGGGGTCGCTCGGCCAGTCCGAGCCCTCCCAAAAGACAATTCCGAAGCCCCCAAGGCCCTCGGAGGCATCAATTCCACCCTCTTCTGAGGGGGGAGCCAGGGCCCCACCGCCATCGCCGAATACCGGCGATCGGGCTGCGATAGGGTGGCCGGATGTGATGGAGGAGGTGGTGAACAACTCCTCCATCGTTGCAGAACACCGCGGCCTGATGGGCGTGGTTTTACAGGGTATTCGGCCCGTTAACAGCAGACTGAAGGAAGCCTTTGGTGGCCTCTTGACGGGCTTCGTGGTAAGCCATTTAATATTCTTTCCATAGAGTGGATTTGGCTAACAAAGATTGACCAGTCCTTGTATATAGCAGCCCCCAAGACTCTGTTAGGATTGAGAAACCTGACGGAGGATCGAAAATCATTAAAACAAAGGTGTAAATGATGTGATTCTTTTGGTATTGCAGGCCTCATCCTTGGCAGCGGCTGCTAATGCTGCGGCGCTGGATGAGATGAATCGAAATCTCAAGAGCTCTGATGAGGAGCTCGACCTTGTCAAGAAGCGGTTCGATGAAGCGCAACGTTAGCCCGATCGAGATTTCACAACCCTCATGTCAAGCAAAGTGTTCGGGATTATTACTAAGCAAGAGATGCTTAACTATGTTTGCATCTGTCGCCGTGGAGGTCGAGGGGGCCGAGCTGAAGAAGGCCAAGAAGGAAGCGGCCGAACAGAAGGCGGCGGCCGAGAAAGCGGCCGCCGAACTCAAGACGGTGAGAACCGTGAGTGGGAAGCACGAGGCCCGAGTGGCCAAAGTGCAGCAGGAGCTCAAGGATGCCATCACTAAATGTGAGGACCTTGAGCAGAAGAATAAGGATCAGTCCTCCGAGCTATCCAAGGTGAAGCAGGAGTTCCAGGAGGCGAGGACCGAGATGCGGGGCACCCGAGAAGAGCTCCACCAAGTGAAGCAAATTGCGGATGGTAAGCCATATTTACTACAGATTGTCTTTGGTGGCAACAGGTTCGCGTTGCTCACATGGGTCTGGCGTTCCTCGGGCGCATTTGCGGAGCTCCCGAGGAGTGCGGCGGATGCGGCGAGGCACTATGCGGCTCGGGAGGGTGACACCGAACACAAGCTGTTCTGGGCGCAGTGCCAGGCGCCCGAACACCCTCCCTTCCTGAGCAACCAGATGAAGTAGCTGATGGAGCTGCATCGGATGGCTGAGCTAGCCATGAAGGACCTCTGTGTCCGGTTGTGGCCCACAGAGCCAATGCCGAGCAGTTACTTCGGCCTGGTGCAGAAGTTGCACGACGCGCCCTCCTGGGTTGATGCTGTGAAGCGCTCCGCGTGCATCAAAGGAGCTCGGATGGCCTTCGTGAAGACCATGGTGCACTGGCCTAAGATCAAGCCAGTGGGATGGCCACTGTCCCCCGCCTACTAGAAAGGAGCATCATTGTCCCGAGCAGTATTTCCCCATTGTTATGGATGGTGCTCGGGTGATAGAGGACCAGTGTCCCAAAGATGTAATCCTTGACTAAATTATCATGTATTTAATGACAAGTAGACCTTTTGCTTTATTATGCGTCCCTTTGTATGGTTTATCAGACGTGAATCTATCTTGATTTTATTTTGACTCCTGTGCAGCCGTTTTGAATCTAAAAGTTACGAGTTGTCAACTTCAGCCCCCATGTAGATACTACGAGGGGTGTTTCGTCCCCGCACTGTTACCCTTAGCCGACGTCTCGGTGCCAGGAGGCGGTAGTGCATGAGAGAAACTAGGCAATCGGACTATGCGGTTTTATTACCTTAACTTGGCCATAGGAGCTTGGCTGCGGGGGCTAGTGACTAGCCCCCAGTGTTTTGTGATATTCGGGAAAGCTGAGGCATATGTCTTTTATCACATGGTTTGTGCAAAGACAAACCCTTCGTATAACACGGGGTAATCGCTATCGATTTTGAGTTTAACACTTGTCATCGGATCACCGACCAGTTCTCACCTATTATGACAGTTAGTTTTCGGCTTTCTCCACTGAGGTACTTAACTAGGCTAGCCAGAAGTACAATCGCAGTGGTTCTCCCTTTACCTTCTTAGCCGAACATGCGGAACGTAAGAAGGCAAACACAGGAGCCGGGCAACCCAACTATTGACCCAAGACATAATTCGGAACTGATTCATATAGTGCAATATCCGAGAGGCCGAACACATAGAGAGAGAGAGTAGTGCCGGACTTCATGCATAGGGTGGGTAGTAAAATTGAGCCCTCGGTCTATTAGCCGATTACATTGTAGAAAAAATATGTGCCGAGCTAGTCGAAGACGGAAAAAAAGAAAAAGGGCGATATAAATGACTGCCAGAATACCGTAAAAGGTGGTCTTTATTTCCAATGATCTAGGGACGTCTATCCGTATAATTCGGACTACCAAGGCATCTATTACATGTACTTGATATAACAAGGGAAAGGTTTTACAGATGAAAGGTTTACACATGGCCTTGATGCGTGGGTTGAAACATCTATTGTGCCCTGCTGCACGTCCGCGCCTTTGATTCTACTGCGGGGGGGGGGACTCTGTGGAGGGGGATGAGAAATTGGCGAACAAGCCCTTGACTAGGAGCCTTGAGGGGTAGCCACGCTGTTCTAGCTTAATGCTGGATAGGTCCTGAATGGTACCTGTTGTCATCCGAAGACGTGTGTGACCATGGTTCGGTTAAACTAAACACTTGGCCCATGGCATCTTGAGCACAAAATTGTGCTGGCGAGGCACGTAGTGTGCGAATGGGGTGGGCATGCCGTGGGGGTTGTATATTTATTTACGTCGAACGTAGGGAGGCTCCCTGAACGGGGATAGGGCTCGAGCCCGTTTACCTGCTTCTCGGGCCTTGATGGCGGGCTAGTACTTTGGCCCTTCGACACTGGTTTGGTCTTCGGCTGCTAGAGCTGCGGTGTGTTCCTCGGTACGAAGTGAGCGCTCCGTGTTGCTTTTGACCGCGATGACGCCCTTGGATACAGGCATTTTTAGTTTGAGGTATGCATAATAGGGGACATCGTTGAAATGAGCAAACGCTATTCGGCCAAGGAGGACGTGGTAGCCGCTGCGGAAGGGGACAATGTCGAAGATCAAGTCTTCGGTGTGGAAGTTGTCCGGCGAGCCGAACACTACTTCCAGAGTCAGGGTGCCCGAGCAGCAGACCTCGATGCCTGGGATTACCCCTTTGAAGGTAGTGGTGCTGGGCTTGGTTCTTGACGGGTCAATGCCCATTTTGCTCACTGTATCTGCATAAATCAGATTGAGGCTACTGCCTCCGTCCATGAGGACTCGGGTGATGTGGTATCCATCGATAATGGAGTCAAGGACCAGGGCCGCCGATCCTCCGTGACGGATACTGATCAGATGGTCCCTGTGGTCGAAAGTGATCGGACATGCCGACCACGGGTTAAATTTCGGGGCGACATGCTCTACAGCGTAGACATCCCGGAGTGCACGTTTCCTCTCCTTCTTGTGTATATGAGTGGCGTAGATCATATTCACCGTCTTTACCTCGGGAGGGAATTGTTTTTGGCCTCCATTGTTCGGCCTGCGAGGTTCCTCATCATCCTCGCTGCGGGGGCTTTTAATCAAAGATGGTACTATTTACGCTGTGATTGCTCCTGTGATCTTACCAATGCTTCGGTCATTCTTTGGGTCGACTACCCTGCCGATGAAGTGCAAAAGTCAGTGGATCCCAGGAGCATCACCATGCCTTCTTCTGACCTTCAGCCGCAAAAGATTATACTGGTGCTAGTAGTCAGCAAGAGAGCACCGACCATGAGTGGTACATCGTCCTTTACATGGTACAATAAAGATCATTTTCAAGAAGGGAGGGGTGTCATTGCCGTCGCTGCCGTCTCCGCGCAAGGCTTCTTCAGCCATAGGACCTACTTCGGCTTCGACTGTGACGGCTACTTCTCCGTCGCCTTCTTCACCAAGGTTTCCAACAACCACAACAACTACTTCAACCGGGTCTCAGACGGCCACGACTACTGCTACCTCAGCTCCAAATGCTTCTCCAAGCTCGTTCAAGTCCAACCCAACCATGGCTGCTACCACGACAACCACCATGGCGACCCCGGCATGATCAAGGATCTCCAAGTTCCATGGGATCCTGGCGAACTCTTCGTGATAGCGGCTTGGGGGCAAGCCACATTTCAAGAAGGGAGGGATGTCAGGTACCTTATATCTCCTCCATGTCATGTGGGCTGGTCCTTTGGGCCTCCGGGTGGGGCCTGGCCCATGTCACGATCAGGGGCAGCCAACTACAAGTATACGACAGGAGGCTACGAGGAGATCATCCACTGGACCAACGGCGAACCCGGCGGCGGCTCTTTCCCTTTCTTCCTTTGTCCCCAATTCGTGTATCCAAGTCTGTAACCCCAATTGCTACCTGATTCGTGAGATAATCCAATAGATCGAGAGAGGAATAGTTGGTTGTTTACAAGAGGATACGGGCTAGACTTTGTTTGGAAAGTACATCAGGTTGGATCGATCATAGTGGAAATAGAAGGAGCAGCGATCGTTCTATCCATCAGAGTACGGGAGTCTCCTTTTTCATCTTGAACTTGATCCTCATGTTGGAGATAAAAAGGGAAGGTCCAATATTTGGTCCACTGATTTAATAAGGAGATTTGGTGGGACAGTTTTGATCTGGAGAGATAGTTGAGTAAAAAAAAAGAGAAGATTGGTGCGGTCAAAGGAGATTTAAAAGAAGAATAAAAAAAAGTTGTTCGGATTGGAGTCCTAGCCATTCACGTTTTTGGAAAGTGAGTTTAAAAGAGAGAGAGAAAGACTCACAAGGAAAGTGCTAGTCGGTTTTTATTTAGGAAAGATCTTGGTGACTGACTCAAAAGAGAGAGAAAAAGGCAAGTAAGGTCAGCCATAAAGGAGAGTGCCTAGATTGAGGCTGTTCACGTCAGGTTTGGAAGGTGTTAAAAACAGAATCAGTTTCTATTGGATGGAAGGCAACTGCCAATCGGTTTGGTTGGCAGCCAATTTTGTTGGGCAGTTCGATATTAAAAAAAATACTCCCTCCGTTCCATTTTATAGTGCGCCCTAGATTTCCGTGCCTCAACTTTGACCACATATTTAACCAATGAGACCGACTGCGGCGGGAGCAAAAATTATACCAGTGAATTCGTATTTGAAAGAAGTTTTCAATTATATAATTTTTACTCCCGCCGCAATCGGTCTCATTGGTTAAATTTATGGTCAAAGTTGGTTCTCGGGAAGCGTGGGCGCACTATAAAATGGAACGGAGGGAGTACAAGAAAGGGCAAGGAGTGAGGGCTTTTGGAGGCCGAGCTCCACGGAGCTCGTTTTCAAAATACGATTTTTCACTGCGTGAAAAAAATTGAAAAAATTTGTATACACTCTCACATATGTGTATTGCGCATGTGCAAAAATTCATAACTATATACTTTCACACGTGGTGTACAGAAAAAAGATAAAAACGTATTTCTAAAATGGGCTGCTTTTTCTTGTTGTTGGGCCGGAATTTTGTCTTTTTTGTACAGCCTACAGAATACAAAAAATTCAAATAATTTTTTACACGTGCATGCAGAAATCTAATAAGTTTCCATGGAATTTTTTTTGAATTTATTTGAAACTTTGAAATATGACTTTTGATTTTTTCAGAATACCGAGCTCCGTGGAGCTCGGCCTCCGTTGGCATTTTCCGCGTGAATTGTGTGCTACTACTTGGAAAGTAATACGCAAAAAAAAAAAAACAGATTTGACATCTTTGGATCTGGGTGTCCTAGTGTGGCACGTCTGATGTTTTAAAAAAGGAGCAGAATGAGAAGTGGAGATTGCAGCAAAAAAAAGGAAAGAAGAAAACGTATGCAAGGAAAGTGTGAGCGTTTTGAGGTGAGAGAAGAAGGAAAGAGATTGGTTCGGCCAGGAAATACAAAGGGCGAAAATAAAAGAAGAAAAGGAAGGACGTGGTATTACTTGGAAAGTTTCCTGGTTTGTTAAGCAAGAGAAAAGAATCGCCAAAAAAAAAGGAAAGGAAAGTCCAGCGTTGATCTGTTTCCTAGGTTGGAAGGAAATTTGTGTTTGTTGCCTACGTAAGTTGGTTCAGATCCTTGATTTCAGGAGGTAAAAGAAAAACAAAGGGTGCAAGATCTGGTTTGTGTTCTACTGGCGAGTTGACTTAAAACAGGGACAACGCTAACGCCCACACGTGTGGTGGGAGTCAAATCCGCTCACACGCCCTATAACACATAGACTGCGCCATGTCACCGCATGCATGCATGTGGGAATCTTTTTGGATTTTCAGTTTTTAAAATGTTTTATCTCTTAAATGAAAAATCCGATTAAAGATCCGTTTTCACCATTAAATCTCTCGCGACGAGATCTTCGAAACTAGATCTCATATCAATATATTTCGATGAATTTTTTTTTTGGTTAAAAGTTGCCATGTCTATTGCATATGAATTGCCATGATGTTTACACTGAAGTTGCCATGATATGTTTCAGCTATTTTCTTCTACATTTAAAAGTAAATTTTGACATATTATAAAACGGGGAATTAAGAAACTAGACTTGTCATGAACCATAAACTAAAATTGCCATGATACATGCACTTAAAATTGCCATGATTTATACAAAAAATAATTTTCATGGTCAAAATACTGGAATTGCCATCATAAAAAAACTAAAATTGTCATGCTCTACAAACTAAAATTGCCACATGGCAACTTTAGTTTAAGCGCTATGACAACTACAGTGTAAACATCATGGTAACTTTTGGGCAAATTTTTTTTTTCGTCGAAACATATCAACATGGGGTCTAGTTTTGAAGATCTTGTCGAGACCGATTTAATGGTGAAAACGGATTTTTAATTCGATTTTTTAATTAGGAGATAAAACATTTTTAAGCCGAAAACCAAAAAGATTCCTGCTGATGTCATCTGTTCATACGTGACAAAATAAGTGATGATGGAGGCGTGTGGGCGATGTGCAAGATGCCACACGTGTGGGTGTTAGTTTTTTTGTAAAACAATAGAGATAACACGGCTGGATAGTTTGAAGAGAGAGAAAAAGGGAAATCTGATCGGCCTAAAAAAACAAGACAAGCTGATTTTGAAGGACTTGGTGAGATAGATCTTGAGAAAAAAAGAGTCAGAAGGATGTACGTGGTGTGCTAGTACTACCTGTAAAGTAAGAAAAAAACTTTCGGTTTGGACTTATCTGTCCACACGTCATGCATGTTTCGGTTGTTTGGTAGTCACGAGACAACTAATCCAGTTAGGTCCTGTTAAAAAAAGGAGCAAAGGATAAGTACTAGTACTAGTACTTACTACAGGAAAAAGGTGCACGTGGTGTTGATTCTTTGGGTCGTTGGCGTGAGGTGACATTTGACAAGTGATAGTTTAGCACCAAAAAGGCTGGTTCGCTTGTTTACATTGGCAAGTTTCAACACAGTAGTGGAAGCTGTGAGTTCTGATATGCACATCTACCACACGTTCGACCCAGCTAACAAGGCAGCTATCTGTTCTCTTTGACGCTTGTTGCTTCAGCTCAGCCTGTTTCAGTACGCCTATTCTCAGGTGTTATTTTGTCTTGCCTCTGCTTCCACATCTGTCCGTAGAGACGTTACGACTGCGTGAATCCCTTTGACTCAATCATTTTGAACGAATTTTCAGCTTGCATTAATTAATGTGATTGTAGCATTTTTTCCACATATATAAAGTCAACCTAGCTTCACATATTTCTACACCGTGCATACATACGTTCACCTGGCAATCGTTTTACCTAACTTTTGAAGTTATTTGACACCGCTGGTTACCGGTCATCACCTGCTGCATGATAAGAACTTGTAAGACATTGATATTTGCTTTACTGTGAGCGTTTTATCACCACATCCTAGTTCATAAGAACATTATTCTAAAATTTTGTTTCTTGTTTCTACTAATGATGACAGGATCCAGAGTTGTCAGTTCATGGGCTTCGTCGATCGTGGGAGACGTGCCAGCACCTACGCAAATACCACAACCGACACGAGAGGTGCACAAACATCCAAATGCACATGATCAGGTAAATGTTTCTATGCCACCTTTTAATGGTCGTTTTAAGCCTGATTTATATATTGAATGGGAGTTTGAAATAAATGCTATATTTGCTTTCCATAATTTTTCTGAACGTGAAAAAGTTAAGGCCGCGGTTGGTACATTCACTGGTTTTGATACTGTTTGGTGGAGTGAACATTGTCGATTATACCCTGATTATGTACCTACTACTTGGGATGATTTAAAACTTCTCATGAGAGATAGATTCGTCGGTGCTTATTATACTCGCGACATGATTAAAAGCCTACAACATTTAAAACAAGGTAGTGACACCGCAACAAAATATTATGATGATTTACAAACTACCTTGTTGCACTCCTTTTTAGAGGAAACTGAAGATGATTTTATGGATAGATTTTGGGGCAGATTAAACTTTGATATTCAGTAGATACTAATTCATGAAGAGTGTTATCCTATGGACCGTTTGTTTCGGCTTGCTTGCAAAGCTAAATAGGAAATAAAACGACGTGTTGCCCACAAGGAGAACAAGCGCAAGGAGCACATTCCAAGCGATGATACGGTTGTTCCTTCCACTACTAGGCGTACTATGACAACCACATCCATTTGTGTGAGGACTACATCACCTCCACCATATGACACATCACCTTCGAGAGTGCCTACATCATCTGAGTCGATTGTAATAGGTAATGACAAAGGTACCGATCTTCCACCTCCACATGAGTATGATGCATGCCTTGTCAATTTAAATGCACCATGCGATGAGCTACCCACTACTTTGATCTCACCAGCTATTTTAGAGGACTATGTAACTATTGATGCGAAAGAACCATGTGAATCAGGGAATAAATCAGATTTGGATTGGATACATTTCAAAATAATTGTGCTAATGTTTAATCATTTTGATATGACCTCTAATCTTAGTGATGATTCTATGTTAAATGACTTGTTGCATGTTTGCTTATTTAAGCATGTTGTCGGATGTAAATTTGACACAACTAAAGTTTATTCACCAACATTGGGATGGTTTAATGATGAGCATTGCCAACCTTTTGATATGACTAAGAGCTTCACTTATATATGCAAACTGAGTTGCAATATATTCATGCCTTTGACTTCTTGGGGTAATATTTTGGCTTTATATTTCATGACATTTGAAGAGTGATTTTGTATAACTGTGTCACATGTGCCACAACTGAGATCAGTAAAAATGGATGACATATACATATACAACATGTACACCTTGTCTATTTTGCTAGCCACATTTCAGATTAAGCAATGCCGAGGACGGCTTTGTTTTCAAGAAGGGGAGGATGATGAGGACATGGCTACCACAGTTACATCCACAACTCCTGCTACTATACCTATTAGACTAATTACTAGAGATCATGCACGCCAGTTAAATTATCAGGTACTTCCGTTTCTTCGTAATGTTTTTAATATTCATGAGAATATGACGCTGCCTAACTTAGATACATTTGTGTTGCTTACAGTTGAGGGGCCTAGCATGGACAAGAAGGATGAACATTGGAGCATGATCAAGCATGGAGATGAAGGCGCGTGCGAAGAAAACAAGAACGGAGGTGCCAGTGGAGATTTCCGCACTTTGAAGTCACCATGATGACATCAGGAAGATGGACGAAATATACAAGATGGCCTTTCATAATTTTCGTCCATAGCTTATTATTGGTGCTGCATCACCTTATTTGTGGGCCAGACCCATGTAATTTCGAAATACAACTTTATAGGCTATTTTTAGAGTCCGCATTATAGGGGAAACGACTCAGGAGGTGTTTTAGTCCCACCTTGCCAAGGGTGGATAAAATTCCCTCTCTTTTCCCCTATAAATACAACCCTTAAGGCATCCTTTAGACTTGGGTTTTATTTAGTTAAAAGTTAGCCATTGCTGCAACTTCGTGTACTTCGTTTGTGTGCAACGACCAGACCAAGACCGCTTTTAGAACCCCACTTTTATCAACACTTCATAAATATTCACAATATTCAGATTGCTTTATCATATTCTTGCTTGTGCTTCGATTGCTTGCAGGAATAGACCTTCTTGGTTAGATTGATCGACCTCCGGCGTGGTCAATAACCCTTCGGAAGTTGGTTTAGCGATTGCTTAGGCGCAACGTCGTGCACGTTTGTAGTCGGATCGTCAAAGTCATCGCCACCAAATCGATAGTTATCATCTCATCAAAAGATCGGACACCCCGCCTCTATCAACTTCTTGTGATAATATTTTGGTTTTATATTTTATGAATTATGAAATTTATTCATCTATACATGTGTCATATGTGCAAATACCAAGGGAAGTAAAAATGGATGACATATACATATACAACATGTACACCTTGTCTCTTTTGTTAGCCACATTTCAGATTAAGCAACGCTGAGGACGGCTTTGTTTTCAAGAAGGGAAGGATGATGAGGACATGACTACCTTGCATACGACCAAAAATACTGCATACATGCATATTTGTGAGGAGATTTCTAATGCAAACTATGCAATAATTTATTTATGTTATCCAGGACAA
This sequence comes from Thinopyrum elongatum, assembly GCA_011799875.1. Classification (NCBI taxonomy): domain Eukaryota; kingdom Viridiplantae; phylum Streptophyta; class Magnoliopsida; order Poales; family Poaceae; genus Thinopyrum; species Thinopyrum elongatum. Next base: position 302,952,809 of record CM022300.1, read on the forward strand.
AAATACTTCACAGACTTTTGTGCCATGTCTAATTGCAAGTGTATGTGACATTTGTACAATCCACAAATGAATATAACGGAAAAAGAGAAGTTTAGGTGTTGTTCAAAAAGTCCTCTCACGTCACTTTTGGGCCAAGAGAAGATAGAGTCCAAGTCTCTCATGTTCTGGACTCAGATTCGGACTGCACGGACATACCTGACTCAAAACGTCAAGATCTCTTTCATATGGACTCCAAATTGGGTGATTCTTTTTCTGTTAGAAAGTAGATTTCATGCTCTTTCCAACCCAATTGGATTCACCTTCAATTCATCCGGAGCGTTGTGATATTGACGAAACAATCTGATGATGCAGCAGAATCCGAGTCAAACTACAAGTGCAAAGGTGTTGCATCACCTCCACTTGGGCCCATGGGCCTTGTATGACCTAGGGTTAGTTTTAGGCTGCCTTAGGACGTCCTCCCACCTCCTTGGCCGTCATCCCTTGCTCCTATATAAGTAGATCAATCTAGTAGCTTTTTCCTTGGGATTTGTTTAGTTAAAAAGTTAGCCAACGCAACTTCGTGTACTTCGTTTGTTTCCAACGACCAGACCAAGACCGCTTTCGGATCCCCACCATTATCAATACTTCATCCATATTCACAATATTCAGATTGCTTTATCATATCCTTGCTTGTTCTTCGATTGCTTGCAGGAATAGACCTTCGGGGTCAGGCTGATCGTGCTCTGGCGTGGTCAATAACCTCTCGGAGTTGGTTTAACGATTGCTAAGGCACAACGTCGTGCATGTTTGTAGTCGGATCGCCAAAGTCGTCTCCACCAAATCGATAGTTATCATCTCATCGAAAGATCAGGACCCTCGCCTCTATCACATTAATAATATTACTATTCATTATCGTCATCTTATACCTAGGCTAGATGATATGCTTGATGAATTGAGTGGCTCTACAATATTCTCCAAAGTTGATTTGTGTAGTGGATACCATCAAATTCGTATGAAATTGGGAGATGAATGGAAAACAACATTTAAAACTAAGTTTGGATTATATGAGTGGTTAGTCATGCCTTTTGGGTTAACTAATGCACCTAGTACTATCATGAGATTAATGAACGAAGTTTTACGTGCTTTCATTGGACGATTTGTGGTAGTCTATTTTGATGATATACTAATTTATTGCAGATCTTTCGAGGAACATTTGGAACATTTACACGCTGTTTTTATTGCTCTACGTGATGCATGTTTGTTTGGTGACCTTGGGAAGTGCACCTTTTGCACCGACCGAGTATCTTTTCTTGGCTATGTTGTTACTCCACAGGAAATTGAAGTTGATAAAGCCAAGATTGAAGCTATTGAGAGTTGGCCGTAGCCCAAAACGGTCACACAAGTGAGGAGTTTTCCTGGCCTCGCTGGATTCTATAGGCGTTTTCTGAGACATTTCAGCGCCATTGTTGCACCTCTCAATGAGCTTACAAAGAAGGATGTGCCTTTTGTTTGGGGTACCGCACAGGAAGAAGCCTTCACGGTATTGAAAGATAAGTTGACACATGCTCCTTTACTCCATCTTCCTGATTTTAATAAGACTTTTGAGCTTGTATGTGATGCTTGTGGAATTGGATTAGGAGGTGTGTTATTACAAGGCAACAAACCTGTTGCATACTTTTCTGAAAAATTGAGTGGGCCTAGTCTGAACTATTCTATCTATGATAAAGAATTATATGCTCTTGTTTGGACTTTAGAAACATGGCAACATTATTTATGGCCCAAAGAATTTGTTATACATTCTGATCATGAATCTTTGAAACATATTAAAAGTCAAGCCAAACTGAATCGTAGACATGCTAAATGGGTTGAATTCATTGAGACTTTCCCCTATGTTATTAAACACAAGAAGGGTAAAGAAAATGTTATTGCTGATGCATTGTCTCGTCGCTATACTATGCTTTCACAACTTGACTTTAAAATATTTGGTTTGGATACCATCAAAGATCAGTATGTGCATGATGCTGATTTTAGAGATGTAATGCATAATTGTAAAGAAGGAAGAACATGGAACAAGTTCATCGTTAATGATGGATTTGTGTTCCATGCTAACAAGCTATGCATTCCAGCTAGCTCCGTTAGTCTTTTGTTGTTGCAGGAGGCGCATGGAGGAGGATTAATGGGACACTTTGGCATGAAGAAGACAGAGGTCGTACTTGCTACACATTTCTTTTGGCCAAAGATGAGACGGGATGTTGAGCGTTTTGTTGCTCGCTACACTACATGTCAGAAAGCTAAGTCACGACTCAATCCTCATGGTTTATATATGGCTTTACCTGTACCTAGTGTTCCATGGGAGGATATATTTATTGATTTTATTTTAGGATTACCTCGAACAAAGAAGGGGAGGGATAGCATATTTGTTGTCGTGGATAGATTTTCGAAAATGGCACACTTCATACCATGTCATAAAAGCGATGATGCTGCTAATGTTGCTGATTTGTTCTTTCGTGAAATTATTCGCTTGCATGGTGTGCCAAATACTATTGTTTCAGATCGTGATACTAAATTTCTTAGCCACTTTTGGAGATGTTTATGGGCTAAGTTGGGGACTAAACTGCTTTCAAGTACTACTTGTCACCCCCAAACTGATGGACAAACTGAAGTAGTCAATAGAACATTGTCTACTATGCTTAGGGTTGTTTTGAAGAATAACAAGAAAATGTGGGAAGAATGCTTGCCTCATATTGAATTTGCTCATAATCGTTCACTGTATTCTACTACTAAGATGTGCCCTTTTGAAATTGTGTATGGTTTCCTACCTCGTGCACCTATTGATTTGTTACCTCTTCTATCTTCGGAGAAGGTTAATTTTGATGCTAAACAACATGCTGAATTGATCTTAAAAATCCATGAGTTAACTAAGGAAAACATTGAGCGTATGAATGCTAAATATAAACTTGCTGGAGATAAAGGTAGAAGCATGTTGTCTTTGCACCTGGAGATCTTGTTTGGTTACATTTGCGTAAGGATAGATTTCCTGATTTGCACAAATCAAAGCTAATGCCACGTGCTGATGGTCCTTTTAAGGTGTTAGAGAAAATAAATGATAATGCATATAAACTTCAGCTGCTTGCAAATTTTGGGGTTAGTCCCACTTTTAACATTGCAGATTTGAAGCCTTATTTGGGTGAGGAAGATGAGCTTCCGTCGAGGACGACTTCATTTCAAGAAGGGGAGGATGATGAGGACATCGATACCATTGTTACACCCACAACCCCTGCTGCTATACATACTGGATAAATTACTAGAGCTCGCGCATGCCAATTAAATTACCAGGTACTTTTGTTTCTTGGTAATGATTCTAATGTTCATGAGAATATGATGCTGCCTAAATTGGATACATTTGTCTTGCTTACAAATGAAGGGCCTAGCTTGGACAAGAAGGATGAACATTGGAGCAAGATCAAGCATGGAGATGATGGCATGCGCAAGGGGAACAAGAACGGAGTTACAAGTTATGATTTCAGGACTTTGAAGCCACCATAATGAGTGCATGTAGCATTGGACGGAATATACAAGATGCCACTTCATAAATTTCATCCAGAGGCTATTATAGGTGTTGCGTCACCTTATTATTGGGCCAGGCCCGTGTAATCTCGAAATACTAAAGTATAGGCTATTTTTAGAGTCCATACGTGTGGGGAAAACAGAGTTAGGGTTGGTTTCGGACCCCTCCTACAAGGGGCCACGAAATTTCCCCCTCTTCCTTCATATATATAGCCCTTAGGGCGTCGTTTAGACTTTGGGTTTTGTTTAGATTAAAGTTCGCCATAGCTGCAACTTCGCGTACTTCGTTTGTGTTCAACGACCAGACCAAGACGTCACAGAACCCCACTTTCATCAATAAAGCTTTCCTCTTATATTCGCAATATCCAGATTGCAATCTTAGCTTCTTGCTTGTTCTTCGTTTGCTCGCAGGAAAGAGACCCTCGTGGTTAGGTTGATCGTGCTACGGCGTGGTCAATAACCCCTCGGAAGTTGGTTTAGCGATTGCTAAGGCGCGATGTCTCGTACGTTCGTAGTCGGATCGTCAAGGTCGACTCCCACAGAAAACGATAGCTACCTCATCGAAACATCGAGACACCTTCGCCCCTATCAGAGGGGTATTGAATATCATTAAGGATATGAACATATAATCTTCCACCAAATAAACCAACTAGCATCAACTACAAGATGTAATCAACACTACTAGCAACCCACAGGTACCAATCTGAGTTTTGAGACAAAGATTGAATACAAGAGATCAACTAGGGTTTGAGATGACATGGTGCTGCTGAAGATGTTGATTAAGATTGGTCCTCCCATGATGAGAGGATCGTTAGTGATGACGATGGCTTCGATTTCACCCTCCCGGAGGGAAGTTTCCCTGGCGGGATCGCTCTGTCGGAGAGCAAAAGTGCTCCTACCCAGGTTCCGCCTTGAGACGGCGGCCACTTCGTCCTGAAACCTTCCTTCTAATTTTTCTAGGTAAAATGGCATCTTATAGCAGAAGATGGGCTTCGGAGGCCTGCCAGGGGCCCCACAAGTCCAGGGGGCACGCCCATCAGGCTTTTGGCTGCCTGGTGGCCCCCTTCTGTTTTTTCTTTCACCAGTATTTTTTTATATATTCCAAAATAATTCTTCGTCAATTTTCAGGTCATTTGGAGTTGTGCAGAATAAGTGTCTCCGATATAGCCCTTTCCGGTCCAGAATTCCAGCTGCCGGTAATGTCCCTCTTCATGTGAAACTTGCAAAATAAGAGAGAAAAGGCATAAGAATTGTATCATAATGTGAAATAACAGTCCATAATGCAATAAATATCGATAGGAAAACATGATGCAAAATGGACGTATCAGGGGTACGAGTGGAGCGAGCTGACGTGAGGTGGGAGTGAGGACGAAGAAGAGCAGCCAGGTTTTTTGGGGGCCGGTGTGTTGGGGAGCGCCTCTCATTAAGTAAATATGAGATTTTAAATTGATTTTATTATTTAGGGTGGATGGGCTCTTTTGTCTTGGGTCCGGAGAAACAATTACTACTAGTACAGTGGAGACACTCTACCGCTACCCAGAAAAACAATTACAACTAGTACAGTGGATACACTACCGCTTCCGGCTCCTCCTCGGTCGTCGAAACGGCTCTCGCTACAATGTCATCATACTTTGGTTCACCGACATGCGGGCCATGCAGTGCACAGGCCCAAATTGAATCCACCAAATTAGAAGGCGGTATGCAGGCAGAGAGTCACCCCGGTCGTAGCGTGGCAGTAATGAGCCGTCATATCACAAAACCCCACCTCCCCGTAGTCTAAGTTGGACGGACGAAGCAACCATCATTTCACTCTTTGCTGAATTGGCTTCTCCATCGTCATCTTCAAGAAAGCCAATACTCGCTTCTGCCACTGTTCTTCTCTCCCAACGAAGGGAAGGTAAGCGGATCCGTGATGTTGGTATATTTCTTTCCAAAAAAATCTTTTGCAAAGCAGTAACCGATCCTCACTCTCTTTTTTGTTTCATTGTCATTGCGATTGTGTTTTCCTTTTGGTTATCTTCTATTTGTCAGTTTTATGATGAATCAAGGAGAGCCGGGTAAAGATCTGCCGATGTTGGAGCAGACGCGGGAGGCTGATCCCCACAAGACAGAGAGCTCGAAGAAGATGAAGGACACCACCAAGCCGACCCCAGATACACTCACGGCCACTACTAAGATGGTCAATGCCACGTTTGAGGTTACAGCCCCCGTGGCCCTGCAAGAGCAGTTTTCCCCCTTCGAGGATGTGTCCCCCCTCCCCCCCGGCTGAGCTGCCCAAGGTGATTTTCTTCCTGGCCGATCTTGATTGTGGTTTTTCATATAATTATGTGGTGATAAATAATGCAAGATTTATTAGCTCCGATGCCATGCTACCTTCCCTATCATGCATACTTTTGACTCCACATAGTGGTTTAAATAACTTGTGTTTTTATATTGGAAAGTAATTCAGAATTCGTTTCTGTTTCAATTAGAGCCCTGATGCAGACAAGGATTGTGTGGTTGTACATGTCACCCGCTATGAGGCGGATGACCTGAATATATGCACTGGGAAAACAAAGTTCTTAGGTTGTTCCATCCTAGAAGCCAATTGCACTTATACCAAAGGCAAGATGTATTCCACCCACACTGTTGTCAGGCGTGTTGTCCAGGGTGTACTGAAGCACAAGAAGTTCAAAGCTACTCCTTCATTTGTGAGGCATAATGTTCTTGTCAAGCTTACGCAGGAAGATGATGTGGCATGCCTCGACAAACAAGTTTATGAGTGGAAAGGCCACAAGGGTATCTTCAAGAAGGTTGAAAGGATTGAGCTGCTGTCGGACATCCTCGAGGATGTTCATGGCAATGTCCGTCTTGTGTCCATCCCCAATTAGATCGACATGAAATAGTTGGCCCAACTAGTGTCTCAAAGTAGTTTGGATTGTGTTTAATTACCCAAACCTTGCGTATATCGAGCTCTCTGGGGGTAGTACTCTGTTTGAATCCCTCTATGGGAACTACTACTACTTTTGTGTGCCCGTGAATCATGTGAGAACCCTCGTAATTGTTGCCAAAACAGATGCATCCTCGTAATATGGCATGGTAAGACATAACTGGCCACAGTTTATCATATGAGTAGTGTATGTTTGATGAAATAGAGTACTTGTTTGACAACTGTTGGTGCGCTGACGTATACATAGGTTAGGTAATGCTGGTTAAGTACTTGTAAATTTTTTTGGTGCTACCCCATTTGTAAGCTGTTGTGCAAACATGGCACATTGGCGTAGCTCACTTCAATACTAGAAAATTCGTCTATCGACCAGCTCACACTCAATACTATGTTGTCTGGCATATAAGCAACTACGTATCTTGTTACAGTGGTTCATGTAGTTAACTGAGGCCATAATGTACATTCCAAATGCATGCTAGTCCAGCATTCATGTGGAACATTTACATTAAACTCGGCTTCATAAAATACCAATGTTGAGGATATCGCTTATCGTTAGCGTCTTGGTCAGCCGGGGATTAGAGATTAATCAGAAATCGGCCGATTAATCAATTTTATCGGTCAACTATTAATCGGCCATTTTTTTGCAAATCTGAGGTTCCCAACACTAAAATATGCTATATTCCACACCAAAACAATATTGGATAGAAGTGTTACCTCGATTCCTAGCCTTTGAATCCTCGTATAATGACAAAAAAATAGGACTTCAGTACATATTGCGTAACAAAACACAAATAAACATAGTTTTTGCAAACAAAGTTCTATGAATAGGCCCGGTTTATCGGTAGATTCCCTATAAATCGCTTGTCAGAGTGATAAATCGTCCCAAACGATAAACGGTGAAGATAAGGTATAATTTTATCTATCACCCCAAGAGTAGCGATAAATCGGACGATAAATTGCTGAATCGGAAGATTGTTTTGAACAGTGTAAAATACTTCAAAAGCATAAGTTCAGCAATTTTATACATCTCAATGGTTCATAGTACATAACTGATACGTCTCCGTCGTATCTACTTTTCCAAACATTTTTTCTCTTGTTTTGGACTCTAATTTGCATGATTTTAATGAAACTAACCCGGACTGACGTTGTTTTCAGCAGAACTGCCATGGTGTTGTTTTTGTGCAGAAATCAAAGTTCTCGGATTGACCTGAAAATTTACAGAGAATTTTTATGTAATATATAAAAAATACTAATGGAAAAACATACCAGAGGGGGGCCACCTAGGTGCCACAAGCTCAGGGGCGCCCCTACCGCCCCAGGGCGCCCCCTGCTAGCTTGTGGGCCCCCTGGACCTCCGGCAACCCTAACTCCAACTCCATATATGCCTATTCACCAAGAAAAAAATTAGAGAGAAGGATTCATCGCGTTTTACGATACAGAGCCGCCGCCACCTCATGTCCTTCATCGGGAGGGCTGATCTGGAGTCCATTCGGGGCTCCGGAGGGTGGAATCCATCGCCGTCGTCATCATCACCTTTCCTTTACCGCCAGTTTCATGATGCTCACTGATAACCCACAAGTATAGGGGATCGCAACAGTTTTCGAGGGTAGAGTATTCAACCCAAATTTATAGATTCGACACAAGGGGAGCCAAAGAATATTTGTAAGTATTAGCAGTTGGGTTGTCAATTCAACCACACCTAGAGATTAAATATCCACAACAAAGTGATCAGTAGCACAGTAATATGATAGTTTAGATAGCAGTGATAATAATAGTAGTAACGGTAACAGTGATAGCAATGATTTTGTAGCAAGTGTAACAGTAGGAGCAGCAGCAGTAGTAACTTAGCAAGAATAATATGTGGGAAATTCGTAGGCATTGGATCGGTGAATTCGTTGGATGATATTCATCATATAACAGTCATAACCTAGGGCGATACAAAACTAGCTCCAGTTCATAAATATAATGTAGGCATGTATTCCGTAAATAGTCATACGTGCTTATGGAAAGAACTTGCATGACATCTTTTGTCCTACCCTCCCGTGGCAGTGGGGTCCATAAGGAAACTAAGCAATATTAAGGCCTCCTTTTAATAGAGAACCGGAACAAAGCATTAACACATAGTGAATACATGAACTCCTCAAACTACGGTCATCACCGGAAAGTATCCCGATTATTGTCACCCCGGGGTTTACGGATCATAACACGTAATAGGTGAATATGACTTGCGAGATTGGATCTAGAACATATATATAATGGTGAAAACATAAACGGTTCAGATCTGAAATCATGGCACTCGGGCCCTAGTGACAAGCATTAAGCATGGCAAAGTCATAACAACATCAATCTCAGAACATAGTGGATACTAGGGATCAAGCCCTAACAAAACTAACTCGATTACATGATGAATATCATCCAACTCCTCACCGACCAGCGAGCCTACGAAGGAATTACTCACTTCTAGTGGGGAGCATCATGGAATTGGAGATGGAGGGTTGGTGATGACGAAGACCGAAGATTCCCCTCTCCGGAGCCCCGAACGGGTTCCAGATCTGGCCTCTAGATGAAAAACAAGAGGAGGCGGCGGCTCCGTATCGTGAAACGCGATGAAACTTTCTCCCTGTTTTTTTCTGCAAAAGTAGGATTTTATAGCGTCAGAATTAGGGTCCGCGGGGCCACCAGGTGGGCATAACCCACCTGGGCGCGCCTGGAGGGGGTGGCGCGCCCTGGTGGGTTGTGCTCAACCAGGGGCCCCCTCCGGTGGTTCTTGGCTCTAGTATTTTTTATATATTCTGAAATAATTCTCCAAAAAGTTTCGTTCCATTCCGAGAACTTTTATTTCTGCACAAAAACAACACCATGGTAGTTCTGCTGAAAACAACGTCAGTCTGTGTTAGTTTCATTCAAATCATGCCAATTAGAGTCCAAAACAAGAGCAAAAGCGTTAGAAAAAGTAGACACGTCGGAGACGTATCAACTCCCCCAAGCTTAAACCCGTGCTTGTCCTCAAGCAATTCAGTTGACAAACTGAAAGTGAAAAAGAAAAACTTTTACGAACTCTTTTGTTCTTGTTTACATAAATAAGCTTAAGTAGCACCCAAGTTTTCAGCAAAGATCATGACTAACCATGTCAACAATAACTCTTAAAAATTATATTAACTCATATCAATGGCACAAGCAACTAGCAAGCAATAATAAAATATCTGAAATGACAACAGTTTGTCAAAACAACTGTGATATAATATGACAACAGTGGTATCTTGCTAGCCCTTTCTGAGACCGCAAAACATAAATGCAGAGCACCTCCAAAGTTCAAGCAGTGACTAAACATTGTAATTCATGGTAGAAAAGATCCAGTCATGATGCATCCAACTTTAACTATGCACAATGCATGAGGATGACAATAGTGCTCTCAGATATGGCCCTTATTTGAGAAGGTGACGACTCAACATAAAATTAAATAGATAGTCCCTTCGCAGAGAGAAACAGGGATTTGCAGCGGTGCCAGAGCTCAATTTTTTTTAAACAGAGATAAATGTAATTTTGGGAAATGCACCCTTCCTATTTACGTCACGACCAAAGGTTATCAATATCTTTCATGCTAAACACATTAGTGGCGGTTCCCAAGCGATAAAAGTAAAGGTTTACTCCCCCTCCACCAACAAACGCACTCCACGGCTAGCCGAATCCACGGGTACCGTCCATACGAACATCAATCCTGGGGGAGTTTTGTTTAATTATTTTTAATTTTTGATTTCGGGACTGGGAATCCCTATTACCGCCCCTCTCGTACAAGGATGAGTGAATAAACACTCATCATGAGAATAACCTGCTTAGCATGGAAGATACCGACTACCCCCTGTCGCTCTATGAACAATCCAGGCACACAAAAATAGATGTTTGTTTGAAGTTTTAGAGGTGGCACATGCAAATTTACTTAGAACGGCAGGGTAATACCGCATATAGGTAGATATGGTGGACTCATCTGGAATAACATGGGTTTTAGGATTTTGATGTACAAGCAGTATTCCCGCTTAGTACAGGCGAAGGCTAGCAAATAGGTTGAGAAGCGGCCAGCTAGAGAGCGAAAACGGTCATGAACATGTGTTATGCATAATTAACATTGAATACTAGCATGAGTAGGATATGGACGCCATGAACATAAATATCGTAGAGGCTATGTTGGTTTTGATTCAACTACATGCATGAACATGTGCCAAGTCAAGCCACTTGAAACATTCGGAGGAGGATACCATGTCATCATACTACATCACAATCATTTTAATGCATGTTGACATCCAAGATAAATCATTATCCACTCCTAGCTACTTAAGCATGGCATGAGAAACTATAATCTCTAATTGTCATTACAAACATGTTTGATCATAATACGCTGAATCATGGATACTAGGTTAAACATATTTACAAAAACAGAACAAGTTGAGTTTATACCTGTTTCTCTCTGCCACAACCAGTTCATCAAATATCATCATTATTGCCGTTCACTTGCATGACCGAATGATATGAAAATAATAATAGTGCAAGAGTGTCGTGGACTAAGCTGGAATCTACAAACATTTTATTCAAAAGGAGAAGACAAGGTAATATGGGCTCTTTGTTAGATCAATATCAATGCATATGAGAGCCACTCAACATTTTCATCGTGGTCTTCTCCTTGGTATGACTCAATAAAAAGAAAAGAAATTCAGAGAAACACACTAAAATATTTTTGAAGTTTTTAGTTTTTCTTGAAGAAAGCAAATTAAAGAAAAAGAAAAAGAAAAAAAGGGAAAAACTATTTACACGGGAGAGCTCCCAACAAGAAAAAGAAGAACAAGGAAATCTTTTTGGGTTTTCTTTTTAATACTACAACTAATTAAACTTAGAAAGAAAACCTGAAAAGAAGCAAGAAACATTTTTTTGGGATTTTCTCAAAGTTTTTCAAACACACAAGAAGAAAGCGAAAAAATAAATCTAGCATGGATAATACAATGAAAAAGTGTGAACACCGACAACTGGAATGAAATGTGTGAACATGAATGTAATGTTGGTGGAAATATGTACTCCCCCAAGCTTAGGCTTTTGGCCTAGCTTGGTAATCACCATCCGCGGCCTGCATAATAGTCAGAGTGATAGCTCACGGAGGCTCTTGGTGCAGCCTCCTCAGCCCGCCGAGCTGCATCGATCTCCGCCTTGTACGCGCGGGCCTCGCTCTCAAGAACATAATATCTTCTTTTGCTGTCAAAATCAAAGAGAGCAGGCACAGGCAAAACAATATGCACAATGGTTTCTTTATTGAACCTCAAGTTATAAGTATAATCAGTGATTTTGCCCTTAAGGAACTTACGATGCTTCATGGCCTCAAAGTCTAAGTACTGGATAGGTAAAATGGGATCGTTAGGCCACGGAGATACACCCAGCTCCTTTGTTAAATGGGAAGCTTAAATCCCACCATAAAAATAACCACTACCAGCGTTGTGTTGCAATCTGCATGCAACAATCGCTGCAAGGTTATAATGTTTAATACCGGTAAGAGCAGTGTATATGAGGCTCAAGTCAAGAGCACACAATGTGCTACAATCTTGCTTGCCTATGATGCATTTGCCATTAAATAGTACAAAGTATTGAATTGATGGGAAATGAATACTTTTTATTCTACCTTGTGTCACTCCTCTATCCTCACCGTAGCAAAGATTAATAAAAAATGACTCATACTCAGATCTTGGTGGCTCGTCCAGTGAACCCCAAAATGGAATTTTACAAATACCACAAAACACTTCTAGAGGCATGGTAAATGGACGGTCATAAAGTTTAAACGAAACTCTTGACTCACGAGGATAAAATTTAAATTCTTTAGTAAACATTTCTGTGAGGCTGAGATGCTGGATGCACTTATCTTCAATGTAGGGACCGAGCTCGGCGTTGTGAACATATTGCTCAAATTCTTCTTTAATACCTGCACTCACCATGAAATCGTCGCACGGCCATAGGCATGATTTGATAGCGGCATCCCGTATTGAACTTGCACTTGGTTCAACATAAGACCGACGTATCGAGCCACTACTAGATGATGCCTCCGAAGACTTCCTCCTCAAAGAACTCCTAAAGAATTGCATTTTTATATGCGAACAATTTCTGAAAAAATTTGGGACACAAAATTTTTGTCAACAAAACTTCACAAGATTGATAGCAACTACTAATAAGGGTCCATAGAGGCCATATTAAGCATTCAAACTACTTAGAACTCTAAGAATTCAACATGTAAGCTCATCTACAGCAGCACCAAGAGTAGCTAATTATTCAAAATATAATCCACTAGATCTAAAACTAATTGGAGCAATGGAGGAGTCACATACCAAGTAGCAATCCCCCAAAACAGTTTCGGAAACGGAGCTTCGAGCAAAGAGATCGAAATCCACGAGTTTGAGAGCAAGAACACGAGAGAGAGAGAGAGAGCAACGGTGATTTTTTTTCTGGAGGCAGGAGATGACATGGGCTAAAGAGATAAGTGAGGGGACCCACGTGGGGACCACAACCCACCAGGGCGCTCCTGGGGCTGCTGGCGCGCCCGGGTGGGTTGTGCCCACCTGGTGCACCCCCCCTCTGATGTTATTTGTACCAAAAATTCAGAAAAAAATTGTATTAAATTTTTAGGGCATTCTGAGAACATTTATTTTTGGGTCATTTTTTATTGCACGGGAAATTCAGAAAGAGACAAAACATGGCATTTTATTTAAATAAGAAAAACAGAAAATAAAAGTTGGGTGCAGAGGGTTGTGCTTACTAAATTCATCAACTTCATACCTCTCAGAAAATGATCCATTAATAAGGTTGATCAAGTCTTATTAACAACCAGCTTCGATTAGCATGAAACCGAAGAACTTTCGTAAAACACTAAGTTACCTCAACAGGGATATGCATGTCCCCCACAATAAGTATTTCATATTTCATTTTGGTAGTAGGTAGATGTAGTTGAATACTTCCAATAGTGAGTGTCGGAGATTTTTCAATAACATTAATACCTTTCACTTGGAATTGTTTCTTCGGAAAATGCACCATATGTTCATTACCATTGATATGAAAAGTGACCTTGCTTTTATTGCAATCAATAATAGCCCTTGCAGTATTCAAAAAGGGTCTACCAAGGATAATCAACATGTTGTCATCCTCGGGCATCTCAAGTATAACAAAGTCAGTTAAGATAGTAACATTTGCAACAACAACGGGCACATGCTCACAAATACTGGTACGTATGGCAGTTGATTTGTTAGCCATTTGCAAAGATATTTCAGTAGGTGTGAGTTTATTCAAATCAAGTCTTTTTAATAAGGAGAAAGGCATCACACTAACACCATCTCCTAGATCACACAAAGCAGTTTTAACATAATTCCTTTTGATGGAGCAAGGTATAGTTGGTATTCCTGGGTCTCCAAGTTTTTTAGGTACTCCATCCTTAAAAGAATAATTAGCAAGCATGGTGGAGATTTCAGCTTCAGGTATTTTTCTCTTATTGGTGATGATGTCTTTCATATATTTTGCATAAGGGGCCATCTTTAAAATATCAGTCAAGCGAGTGCGCAAAAAGACTGGCCTAAGCATTTCAGCAAAGCGTTCAAATTCTTCATCATCCTTTTTCTTAGTTGATTTAGGTGGAAAGGGCATGGGCTTTTGAACCCATGGATCTCTTTCTCTTCCATGTTTTCTAGCAACAAAGTCTCTTTTATCATATCTTTTATTTTTAGGTTGTGGGTTATCAAGATCAACAGCTGGTTCTATTTCAACATCATTATCTGGTTGTTTATCATTGTCTGGTTGAGTGTCTTCAGGAACATCATCATTATCTTTTTCATTATGACTAGATAAATGTTCATTACCAGATTGAGTTTCAGCATCAGAAATAGAAACATCATTATTATTATCAGGAGGTTTTTCTACTTCTGGTTCACTAGATGTCGTGGATTTGTCATGGCAGATGTCCTTAGTGCGAGGACTTAGTCATGAGGCCAACGCATCTATGTGGTAGCTTGAGAGGGGTTGAGTGGGACGAGAGACGCGAGGTTTTACCCAGGTTCGGCCCCTCACGATGGAGGTAAAAGCCTACATCCTGCTTCATTGATATTGATGATGATGACGATCTTGGTTACAAGGGCGAGGTTTTGCTACCTCTATCTCGAGAGCATCTAATTTGACTTGTCTATTGAGACGTCTAGAAAAAGTTCTCCCTCTTGGGGTGCCCCGCCCCTTCTTATATAAGTTGAAGGGGCGGGTTACATGACTTGTCCTAGTAGGATTAGAACTACTCTATTACAAGCGGAGTCCTAGTCTTTCTTCCTTTGTAGGAGAATATTCCTTATGCCTTTCATCTTAAGCCGGCCAATCATAACACAAGCCGGTCTTCCATGAACTGCCTTCTGGGCCTCCGGGTCTTGTCGCTCCTCTGACCCACCTGCCGGGTCACCAATGAGTCACCCGGCTTGGCCGGGTCATCAGTGAGTGGAGAGATTCGGGCGGGTCACTTAGTGAGTCGCCCAGTCAGGGCGGGTCACTTAGTGAGTTGCCCAGTCAGGGTGGGTCACCAGTGAGTCGCCAAGTCCGGCCGAGTCATATATCCGGCCGGTTCATACCGCGGGGTATATCCCCGACACTAGAGGTATGCAAAGTCCTATCATTTTTCTTTTTCTTCTTCTTTTTAGAAGGACTAGGTGCATCAGTGTTAATTATTTGAGAGTCTTGTTCAATTCTTTTAGGGTGTCCCTCAGGATAAAGTGGTTCCTGAGTCATTTTACCTCCTCTAGTTGCTACTCTAACAACAAAGTCATTCATATTATTATTCATTTCACTAAGCAACTCTCTTTGAGATTTAGCAACTTGTTCTAGTTGAGTTTGAACCATAGAAGCCTATTTTCCTACACCTCTTACATCATTAGTAATTCTAAATAACAAGTCACTCAAGCGAGCCATCATATTAGAATTGTATTTCAATTGTTTCATAACATTTTCATTGAAGTGATCTTGTTTTCTAATGTAGTTGTCGAACTCATAAAGGCATTGACTAGGATGTTTATTGTAAGGGATATCACTTTCATCAAATTTCATTAAATAATTTACCTCTACCACCTTTGGTGGTGGTGTGTCAAGTCCATGTATTTCCTCAATAGGAGGTAAATTTTTGACATCCTCTGCTTTAATACATTTTTCCTTCATACTTTTCTTTGCCTCCTGCATATCCTCAGGACTGAGATATAAGATACCCCTCTTCTTTGGAGTGGGTTTAGGCGGTGATTTAGGAAGAGTCCAATCATCATAATTTTTCAATATATTATTCAATAATTCCTCAGCTTGTTCAATAGTTCGTACCTGAAAACAGAACCAGCACAACTATCTAGGAAATCCCTAGAAGCATCGGTTCATCCATTATAGAATATATCAAGTATTTCATTTTTCTTAAGAGGATGATCAGGCAAAGTATTAAGCAATTGGAGAAGCCTCCCCCAAGCTTGTGGGAGATTCTCTTCTTCAATTTGCACAAAATTAAATATTTCCTGTAAGGCAGCTTGTTTCTTATGAGCAGGAAAATGTTTTTCAGAGAAGTAGTAAATCATATGCTGGGGACTATGCACACAACCAGGAGTAAGAGTATTGCACCATATCTTAGCATCACCCTTTAATGAGAATGGAAATAATTTGAGAATATAGTAGTAGCAAATCTTCTCATCATGAGCAAATAGGGTGGCTATATCATTTAATTTAGTAAGGTGTGCCACAACAGTTTCAGTTTCATAGCCATGGAAAGGATTAGATTCAACCAAAGTAATTAACTCTGGGTCGACAGAGAGTTCATAATCCTTATCATCAACAAAGATAGGTGAAGTAGCAAACTTAGGATCACATTTCATTCTAGCATTCAAAGATTTTTCCTTTAGTTTGCGTAATAATTTCTTAAGATCATCTCTATCATTGCAAGCAAGAAAATCTCTAGCTATCTCCTCATCCATAACATAACCTTCAGGTATCTTAGGCAATTCATATCTACGAGAGCTAGGACTAATAGGTTGTTTCAAAATTTTCAGTTTCAAGTACTTCATCAGTTTCAGCATTCTCAATATCTTTAGCTCTAGCAATTTGTTCATCAAGAAATTCACCTAGTGGCATATTATCATCAAGCAAGGTACTAGCATCATCATAAGTAGCATTCATAGCAGAAGTAGCATCATCAATAACTTGTGACATATTAGGATTAATAGCATGTGGTGTTGTTGCAAGTCTACTCAAAACAGAAGGTGAATCAAGTGCAGAGTGTGATGGCAGTTCCTTACCTCCCCTCGTCCTAGAGGGAACCATATTAGTCTTTGTATCCTTCAGATTCTTCATAGTGATAAATAGATAATAATCCCAAGTGACTCACAAATATAGCTATGCTCCTCGGCAACGGCGCTAGAAAAAGGTCTTGATAACCCACAAGTATAGGGGATAGCAACTGTTTTCGAGGGTAGAGTATTCAACCCAAATTTATAGATTCGACACAAGGGGAGCCAAAGAATATTTGTAAGTATTAGAAGTTGAGTTGTCAATTCAACCACACCTAGAGATTAAATATCTGCAGCAAAGTGATCAATAGCACAGTAATATGATAGTTTTGATAGCAGTGATAATAATAGTAGTAACGGTAACAGTGATAGCAATGATTTTGTAGCAAGTGTAACAGTAGCAGCAACAGTAGTAACTTAGCAAGAATAATATGTGGGAAATTCGTAGGCATTGGATCGGTGAATTCGTTGGATGATATTCATCATATAACAGTCATAACCTAGGGCGATACAAAACTAGCTCCAGTTCATAAATATAATGTAGGCATGTATTCCGTAAATAGTCGTACGTGCTTATGGAAAGAACTTGCATGACATCTTTTGTCCGACCCCCCCGTGGCAGCGGGGTCCCTAAGGAAACTAAGGGATATTAAGGCCTCCTTTTAATAGAGAACCGGAACAAAGCATTAACACATAGTGAATACATGAACTCCTCAAACTACGGTCATCACCGGAAAGTATCCCGATTATTGTCACCCCGGGGTTTACGAATCATAACACATAATAGGTGAATATGACTTGCAAGATCGGATCTAGAACATAGATATAATGGTGAAAACACAAACGGTTCCGATCTGAAATCATGGCACTCGGGCCCTAGTGACAAACATTAAGCATGGCAAAGTCATAACAACATCAATCTCAGAATATAGTGGATACTAGGTATCAAGCCCTAACAAAACTAACTCGATTACATGATGAATCTCATGCAACTCATCACCGACCAGCGAGCCTACGAAGGAATTACTCACTCCCGGTGGGGAGCATCATGGATTTGACAATGAAGGAGGGTTGGTTATGACGAAGACCGAAGATTCTCCTCTCCGGAGCCCCGAACGGCTCCAGATCTGGCCTCCCGATGAAGAACAGGAGGTGGCGGCGGCTCCGTATCGTGAAATGTGATGAAACTTTCTTCCTAATTTTTTCCTCCAAAAAGAGGATTTTATAGCATCGGAATTAGGGTCTGCGGGGCCACCAGGTGGGCACAACCCACCTGGGCACGTCTGGAGGGGGTGGTGTGCCCTGGTGGGTTGTGCTCAACCAGGGCCCCCCCTCCGGTGGTTCTTGGTTCCAATATTTTTATATATTCTTAAATAATTCTCCTAAAAGTTTCGTTCCATTTCGAGAACTTTTATTTCTGTACAAAAACAACACCATGGTAGTTCTGCTAAAAACAGCATCAATCCGGGTTAGTTTCATTCAAATCATGCAAATTAGAGACCAAAACAAGAGCAAAAACGTTAGGAAAAGTAGATATGATGGAGACGTATCACTCACCACCGGGAGTGAGTAATTCCTTCATAGGCTTGCTGGACGGTGATGGGTTGGATGAGATTTATCATGTAATCGAGTTAGTTTTGTTAGGGCTTGATCCCTAGTATCCACTATGTTCTGAGATTGATGTTGCTATGACTATGCTATGCTTAATGCTTGTCACTAGGGCCTGAGTGCCATGATTTCAGATCTGAACCTATTATGTTTTCATGAATATATGTGTGTTCTTGATCCTATCTTGCAAGTTATATGCACCTATTACGTGTTATGATCCGCATACCCCAAGGTGACAATAATTGGGATTCTTTCCGGTGATTACCGTAGTTTGAGGAGTTCGTGTATTCACTAAGTGCTAATGCTTTGTTCCGGTTCTCTATTAAAAGGAGGCCTTAATATCCCTTAGTTTCCTTTTGGACCCCGCTGCCATGGGAGGGTAGGACAAAAGATGTCATGCAAGTTCTTTTCCATAAGCACGTATGACTATATAAAGAATACATGCCTACATTACATTGATGAATTGGTGCTAGTTCTGTGTCGCTCTAGTTTATAACTGCTACATGATGAATATCATCCAATGCAATTATCCATCACTGATCCAATGCCTATGCTTTTCATATATTGATCTTTGCTAAGTTACTTTCGCTGTTGCTGTTGTTACAATCACTACAAAATTGCTATTCTTTCCGTTGCTACTGTTACTGTTACTATCAAACTGCCATACTACTTTGCTACTGATCACCTTGCTACAGATATTAAGTCTTTCATGTGTGGTTGAATTGACAACTCAACTGCTAATACTTGCAAATATTCTTTGGCTCCCCTTGTGTCAAATCAATAAATTTGGGTTGAATACTCTACCCTCGAAAACTGTTGCGATCCCCTATACTTGTGGGTTATCAAGACCTTTTTCTGGCGCCATTGCCGGGGAGCATAGCTATATTTGCTGAGTCACTTGGGATTTATATTAGTTGGTCACTATGAGGAATCTTAAGGATGATAGAACCAAGAACGTTCCCTCTAAGGCAAGGGGAGGTAAGGAATTGTTATCTAGCTCTGCACTTGATTCACCTTCTGTTTTGAGTAAGATTGCAACACCACCACCTGCTATTAATCCTGATATGTTGCAAGTAATTGATGATGCTACTTTAGCTATGAATGATGCTTATGATGATGCTAGTACTTTACTTGATAAGACTGTGCCACTAGGTGAATTTCGTGATGAACAACTTGCTAGAGCTAAAGAAATTGAGAATGCTGAAACTGATGAAATTATTGAAACTGAAAATGATGAAACACCTATTAGACCTAGCTCTCCTAGATATGAATTGCGTAAGATACCTGAGGTTTATGTTATGGATGGAGAGATAGCTAGGGAATTTCTTGCTTGTAATGATAGAGATGATCTTAAGAAATTACTCTATAAACTGAAAGAAAAATCTCTAAATTCTAGAATGAAATATGACCCTCCGTTTGCTACATCTCCCATCTTTGAAAGAAAAATCTCTGAATTCTAGAATGATAAGGATTATGTATTCTCTGTCAATCTTGAGTTAATAACTTTGGTTGAATCCGATCCTTTTCATGGTTATTGTTGGCGTAGAGCCAACATCTATGGGGCAGTACAACCCCTTTGCTGATTCGGCGAGGTGTGGGGATCGATGCAAGATTTTACCCAGGTTCGGGCCGCCCGGAGGCGTAAAACCCTACTCCTGCCTTGGGTGTATTGGTGGTGTTTGAGCACAAGTACACGGAGCACTCTCCCCCAGCAAGTGGTGGGAAGAGAGCAGCTACACGAATGCCCATGCGTGAGGGTTGCAAAGATTCGAACCCCTTCTAATGTTGCCCTGGCCCTCCTTTTATAGCTTAAGGGGTCACCACAATGGCAAAAAGGTCATTACAGGGCGATTAGACTGATAGAGGGTTATCATACCTAACTCTGGTAGTTAGGACAAAACACATTAAATGCGCTGCTGATATGGGCAAAGGTGTCCCGTCTTTCGATGAGATGGTGGCTATCATTTTTGGTGGAGTAGACTTTGACGATCCGACTACGAACGTGCGAGGACGTCGCACCTTAGCAATCGCCAAACCAACTCCGAGACGTTATTGACCACGCCGAAGCATGATAAACCTGACCATGAAGGTCTATTTGCTGCAAGCAAACGAAGAACAAGCAAGAAACTGAAATTTCAATCTGGATATTGCGAATATAAGAAGAAAGCTTTATTAATGAAGTGGGGTTCTATGACGTCTTGGTCTGGTCGTTGAACACAAATGAAGTACGCGAAGTTGCAGCTATGGCGAACTTTTAATCTAAACAAAACCCAAAGTCTAAACGACGCCCTAAGGGCTGTGTATATGGAGGAGTAGAGGGGAATTTCGTGGGCCCTTGTAGGAGGGGTCTGAAACCAACCCTAACTTTGTTTCCCCACACATATAGACTCTAAAAACAACCTATACTTAAGTATTTCGAAATTACATGGGCCTGGCCCAAAAATAAGGCGGCGCAACTCCTAAAATAAGCTATGGACGAAAGTTATGAAGGGGCGTCTTGTATATTTCGTCCATGTCCTTGTAGATCGTCACGAAGGCTTGAACGTGCTCAAATATGCACTAGAAATGCCATTCTGGATCCCTTCGCGCGCGCCTTCATCTCCATGCTTGATCCTGCTCCAGTGTTCATCCCTCTTGTCCATGCTAGGCCCTTCATTAGTAATCAACACAAATGTATCCAATTTGGGCAGCATCATATTCTCATGAACGTTAGAATTGTCACCAAGAAACGAACGTACCTAGTAATTCAATTGGCGTGCGCGAGCTCTAGTAATTGGTCCAGTATGTATAGCAGTAGGGGCTGTGGGTGTAACAATGGTATTGATGTCCTCATCATCCTCCCCTGTTTGAAATGAAGTCGTCCTCCACGGAAGCTCATCTTCCTCGCCCAAATAAGGCTTCAAATCTGCAATGTTAAAAGTGGGACTAACCCCAAAATCTGCAGGCAGCTCAAGTTTATATGCATTATCATTTATTTTTCACTAACACCTTAAAAGGACCATCAGCACGTGGAATTAGCTTTGATTTGCGCAAATCAGGAAATCTATCCTTACGCAAATGTAACCAAACAAGATCTCCAGGTGCAAACACAACACTTTTTCTACCCTTATCTCCAGCAAGTTTATATTTAGCATTCATACGCTCAATGTTCTCCTTAGTTAACTCATGCATTTTTAAGATCAATTCAGCACGTTGTTTAGCATCAAAATTAACCTTCTCCGAAGATGGAAGAGGCAACAAATCAATAGGTGCACGAGGTAGGAAACCATACACAATTTCAAAAGGGCACATCTTAGTAGTAGAATGCAGCGAACGATTATAAGCAAATTCAATAAGAGGCAAGCATTCTTCCCACATTTTCTTGTTATTCTTCAAAACAGCCCTAAGCATAGTAGACAATGCAGACCTCATCTTTGGCCAAAGGCGTGTCATGCAGGCAGGCGAGAAGGTGGATGAATAGCACAACAAGGCTTGCCGGGCTCCTACGCGATGTGACACTAAGCAGTGCATCTAATGCACCCCTGTCCTATCTGCAGAGTAAGGTATGATAGCACTGTGGCTATCTAATCACTGGATAATGACTGTTTTGCCATTGTGGTAACCCCTTGACCTATAAAAGGAGGGCCATGGCAACCTTAGAAAGGATTCAGACCCTTGTACACTCATACGCGCGTAGCTGCTCCCGTTCCGAGGCAACGTTGCCGGGCTCGAGGGCTGCATCTCCACCACGGTCCTTTCATCAATCCACCAAAGCAGGAGCACGGTTTTACGCCTCGCAGTGGCCCGAACCTGGGTAAAAACTGCCCGTGTCATCACTGTCGTGCTGCTCTACGGTCTCCGCTCTTTGTGCAACGCGTCCTTCCCCCTTGCCAAACCACAAGGGGCCGATGGTCCCATAGGTGGCCATGTTGAACCACGACATCTTCACGCCAAAGTGTCCCATTAATCCTCCTCCATGCGCCTCCGGCAACAACAAAAGACAAACGGAGCTAGCTAGAATGCATAGCTTGTTAGCACGAAAGACAAAACCATCGTTAACGATGAACTTGTTCCATGTTCTCCCTTCTTTAAAATTTTGTAATACATCTTTAAATTCAGCATCATGCACATATTGATCTTTGATGGTCTCCAAACCAAATATTTTAAAATCAAGTTGTGAAAGCATAGCATAACGACGAGACAATGCATCAACAATAACATTTTCTTTACCCTTCTTGTGTTTAATGACATAAGGGAATGTCTCAATGAATTCAACCCATTTAGCATGTCTACGGTTCAATTTTGCTTGACTTTTAATGTGTTTCAAAGATTCATGATCAGAATGTATAACAAATTCTTTGGGCCATAAATAATGTTGCCATGTTTCTAAGGTCCGAACAAGAGCATATAATTCTTTATCATAAGTAGAATAGTTCAGACTAGGCCCACTCAATTTTTCAGAAAAGTATGCAACAAGTTTGCCATCTTGTAATAACACACCTCCTAATCCAATTCCACTAGCATCACATTCAAGCTCAAAAGTCTTATTAAAATCAGGAAGTTGGAGAAAAGGAGCATGTGTCAATTTATCTTTCAATATCGTGAAGGCTTCTTCCTATGCGGTACCCCAAACAAAAGACACGTCCTTCTTTGTAAGCTCATTGAGAGGTGCAGCAATGGTGCTATAATCTCTCACAGAACGCCTATAGAAACTAGCGAGCCCAAGAAAACTCCTCACTTGTGTGACCATTTTGGGCTGCGGCCAACTCTCAATAGCTTCAATCTTGGCTTTATCAACTTCAATTCTCTGTGGAGTAACAACATAGCCAAGAAAAGATACTCGGTCGGTGCAAAAGGTGCACTTCCCAAGGTTACCAAACAAACGTGCATCACGTAGAGCAATAAAAATAGCACGTAAATGTTCCAAATGTTCTTCCAAAGATTTGATATAAATCAATATATCATCAAAATAGACTACCACAAATCGTCCAATGAAAGAACATAAAACTTGGTTCATTAATCTCATGAAAGTACTAGGTGCATTAGTTAACCCAAAAGGCATGACTAATCACTCATATAAACCAAACTTAGTTTTAAATGTTGTTTTCCATTCATCTCCCAATTTCATACGAATTTGATGGTATCCACTATGCAAAGAAACTTTGGAGAATATTGTAGAGCCACTCAATTCATCAAGCATATCATCTAGCCTAGGAATAGGATGACGATAATGAATAGTAATATTATTAATGCCTCTACAATCAACACACATACGCGACGTACCATCCTTTTTTGGCACTAGTATAATAGGAACATCACAAGGACTAACAGATTCGCGTATATAACCTTTGTCGAGCAGCTCCTATACTTGACGCATAATCTCCTTCGTCTCCTCTGGATTGGTACAGTATGGCGCACGGTTTGGCAGTGAACCACCAGGAATTAAGTCAATCTGATACTCAATCCCGCGAATAGGTGGTAATCCTGGTGGCACGTCTTGTGGAAAGACATCAGCGAACTGATAGAGGCGAAGGTATCCTGATGTTTCGATGAGATAGCTATCATTTTTTGTGGGAGTCGACTTTGATGATCCAACTACGAACGTGTGAAGACGTCGCGCCTTAGCAATCGCTAAACCAACTTCCGAGGGGTTATTGACCACGCCGGAGCACGATCAACCTGACCACAAGGGTCTATTTCCTGTGAGCAAATGAAGAACAAGTAAGAAACTGAGATTGCAATCTGGATATTGCAAATATAAGAGAGAAGCTTTATTGATGAAAGTGGGGTTCTGTGATGTATTGGTCCGGTCGTTGAACACAAACGAAGTAGGTGAAGTTGCAGCTATGGTGAACTTTTAATCTAAACAAAACCCAAAGTCTAAACGACGCCCTAAGGGCTGTATATATGGAGGAGTAGGGGGAATTTCGTGACCCCTTGTAGGAGGGGTCCGAAACCAACCCTAACTTTGTTTCCCCGCACATACGGACTCTAAAAACAGCCTCTACTTAGGTATTTTGAAATTACATGGGCCTGGCCCAAAAATAAGGTGGCGCAGCACCTAAAATAAGCTATGGACGAAATTTATGAAGGGGCATCTTGTATATTTCATCCATTTCCTTGTAGGTCATCACGGAGGCTTCAAAGTGCTCAAATATGCACTAGAAACGCCATTCTGGATCCCGTCGCGCGCGCCTTCATCTCCATGCTTGATCCTACTCCAGTGTTCATCCCTCTTGTCCATGCTAGGCCCTTCATTAGTAATCAACACAAATGTATCCAATTTAGGCAGCATCATATTGTCATGAACATTAGAATTATCACCAAGAAACGAAAGTACCTGGTAATTCAATTGGCGTGCGCGAGCTCTAGTAATTGGTCCAGTATGTATAGCAACAGGGGCTGTGGGTGTAACAATGGTATTGATGTCCTCACCATCCTCCCCTTCTTGAATTGAAGTCGTCCTCGACGGAAGCTCATCTTCCTCACCCAAATAAGGCTTCAAATCTGCAATGTTAAAAGAGGGACTAACCCCAAAATCTGCAGGCAGCTCAAGTTTATATGCATTATCATTTATTTTCTCTAACACCTTAAAAGGACCATCAGCACGTGGCATTAGCTTTGATTTGCGCAAATTGGAAAATCTATCCTTACGCAAATGTAACCAAACAAGATCTCCAGGTGCAAACACAACATGTTTTCTACCCTTATCTCCAGCAAGTTTATATTTAGCATTCATACGCTCAATGTTCTCATTAGTTAACTCATGCATTTTTAAGATCAATTCAGCACGTTGTTTAGCATCAAAATTAACCTTCTCCGAAGATGGAAGAGGCAACAAATCAATAGGTGCACGAGGTAGGAAACCATACACAATTTCAAAAGGGCACATCTTAGTAGTAGAATGCAGCGAATGATTATAGGCAAATTCAATATGAGGCAAGCATTCTTCCCACATTTTCTTGTTATTCTTCAAAACAGCCCAAAGCATAGTAGACAATGTTCTATTGACTACTTCAGTTTGTCCATCAGTTTGGGGGTGACAAGTAGTACTAAAAAGAAGTTTAGTCCCCAACTTAGCCCATAAACATTTCCAAAAGTGGCTAAGAAATTTAGTATCATGATCTGAAACAATAGTATTTGGCACACCATGCAAGCGAATAATTTCACAAAAGAACAAATCAGCAACATTAGCTGCATCATCGCTTTTATGACATGGTATGAAGTGTGCCCATTTTCGAAAATCTATCCACGACAACAAATATGCTATCCCTCCCCTTCTTTGGTCGAGGTAATCCTAAAACAAAATCCATATATATATCCTCCCAAGGAACACTAGGTACAGGCAAAGGCATATATAAACCATGAGGACTGAGTCGTGACTTCGCTTTTTGACATGTAGCGCAGCGAGCAACAAAACGCTCAACATCACGTCTCATCTTTGGCCAAAAGAAATGTGTAGCAAGTATATCCTCCGTATTATTCACGCCAAAGTGTCCAATTAATCCTCCTCCATGCGCCTCCTGCAACAACAAAAGACGAACAGAGCTAGCTGGAATGCATAGCTTGTTAGCACGAAACACAAATCCATCATTAACGACGAACTTGTTCCATGTTCTCCCTTCTTTACAATTTTGCAATACATCTTTAAATTTAGCATCATGCACATATTGATCTTTGATGGTCTCCAAACCAAATATTTTAAAGTCAAGTTGTGAAAGCATAATATAATGACGAGATAATGCATCGGCAATAACATCTTCTTTACCCTTCTTGTGTTTAATGACATAAGGGAAAATCTCAATGAATTCAACCCATTTAGCATGTCTACCGTTCAGTTTTGCTTGACTTTTAATGTGTTTCAAAGATTCATGCTCAGAATGTATAACAAATTCTTTGGGCCATAAATAATGTTGCCATGTTTCTAAGGTCTGAACAAGAGCATATAATTCTTTATCATAAGTAGAATAGTTCAGACTAGGCCCACTCAATTTTTCAGAAAAGTATGCAATAGGTTTGCCATCTTGTAATAACACACCTCCTAATCCAATTCCACTAGCATCACATTCAAGCTCAAAAGTCTTAATAAAATCAGGAAGTTGGAGTAAAGGAGTATGTGTCAACTTATCTTTCAATACTGTGAAGGCTTCTACCTATGCGGTACCCCAAACAAAAGGCACATCCTTCTTTGTAAGCTCATTGTGAGGTGCAGCAATGGTGCTAAAATCTCTCACAAAATGCCTATAGAAACCAGCAAGTCCAAGAAAACTCCTCATTTGTGTGACCATTTTGGGCTGCGGCCAACTCTCAATAGCTTCAATCTTGGCTTTATCAACTTCAATTCCCTGTGGAGTAACAACATAGCCAAGAAAAGATACTCGGTCGGTGCAAAAGGTGCACTTCCCAAGGTTACCAAACAAAGGTGCATCACGTTGAGCAATAAAAACAACACGTAAATGTTCCAAATGTTCTACCAAAGATCTGCTATAAATCAATATATCATCAAAATAGACTACCACAAATCGTCCAATGAAAGCACATAAAACTTCATTCATTAGTCTCATGAAAGTACTAGGTGCATTAGTTAACCCAAAAGGCATGACTAACCACTCATATAATCCAAACTTAGTTTTAAATGTTGTTTTCCATTCATCTCCCAATTTCATACGAATTTGATTGTATCCACTACGCAAATCAGCTTTGGAGAATATTGTAGAGCCACTCAATTCATCAAGCATATTGTCTAGCCTAGGAATAGGTTGACGATAACAAATAGTAATATTATTAATGCCTCTACAATCAACACACATACGCGATGTAGCATCCTTTTTTGGCACAAGTATAATAGGAACAACACAAGGACTAAGAGATTCGCGTATATAACCTTTGTCGAGCACCCCTGTACTTGACGCATAATCTCCTTCATCTCCTCTGGATTGGTACGATATGGCGCACGGTTTGGCAACGAAGCACCGGGAATTAAGTCAATCTGATGCTCAATCCCTCGAATAGGTGGTAATCTCGGTGGCACATCTTGTGGAAAGACGTCAGCGAACTCCTGCAAAATGTTAGTGACAGCAGTAGGCAAAGAAGAAGGCACGTCCTCGAATGAAAATAATGCCTCTCTACTCACAAAAGCATAGCAAACAGATTTGTTGAAATCTAGATCATCAATATCAGATTTGGTGGCAAGTAAACATGCACTTTTCAATTTAATTTCAGAAGCAACACTAGATGGTTTATTATTAGGCTTCATTTGTTGGTCAAATTCTTTTGCCACAATCTAATTTTCACTCTTATTTTTCTCCTGTTTTGCTTTATTAGCTCTATTAAAATCATCTTTCAAAATGGAATCAGGAGTCATAGGAAGCAACATAATATGTTTATCCTTATCAACAAGAGTATACTGATTGTTTCTACCATGGTGTACAGAATTTTTATCAAATTGCCATGGTCTACCAAGTAATAACGAACATGCTTGCATGGGTACCACGTCACAATCAACATAATTAGCATATGTAGAGATACTAAAATGCACACGAACAGTACGTGTTACCTTAACCTTGCCGCTGTTGTTGAACCATTGGATGTAGTAAGGATGTGGATGTGGTCTTGTGGTGAAAGATAACTTCTCCACCATCTCCATGCTAGCCAAGTTGTTACAGCTCCCTCCATCAATGATGACACGGACAGAACATTCCTTCACAACTCCCTTTGTATGGAACAAGTTATGCCTCTGATTTTGCTCAGCTTGTGTTACCTACACATTCAAAACACGTTGAGCAACTAAACTTTCATATCTGTCAGCATCTTCAGTAGCCATGTATTGCATCTCATGATCAAAATCATCTCCACCATATTCTTCACTTGTAATAAGAGCTAAAGTCTCCTCATCATAGTCACTAGCGGACTCATACCCACCATCCTCAGTAGCAATCATAACACATGGAGATTTGCATTCTCTCGCGGAATGACCTCTACCCTTACAACGACGACAAATAATATCATGTGTGTGCCCTGTTGAAGCCATGGATGAAGAAGAGCTTTGTGCAGGCCCGGTCGGTGTGCTCTTGGCAGATAGTGGTGGTAGTGCCCGCTTTCTTGTATCACGGCTGGAGGTGGCAGCTAACGGAGGTGCCGGTGCAGTAGAACATGTGGAAGTAGAAGATGCATGCGGTGACCATGATGAAGGTCGACCTGCAGAAAAATTAGTTCGCGCCAATGCCTGTCGATCCTGCACTTCATGTTCAGCTTTGCAAGCAAGATGGAATAAACAAGTGATATTATTATACTCCTTATACTCTAGAATGGTTTGAATCGCTCTAATTAATCCACCCATAAAACATGCAAGCATAGCTGAATTATCCTCAACAATACCACATCTAATCATGCCAGTGTCGTGGGAAACCACGGCCACCTATGGGGCCATGAGCCCCTTTTGGTTCGGGGGGGGGGGGGATGGGCACGTTACACAAAGAGCGGAGAAGCGTCGCGCAGCACGGCAGAGATCACACGAGCAGTCTTTACCCAGGTTCGGGCCGACGTGAGGCGTAAAACCCTACTCCTGCTTTGGTGGATTGATGGTGGATAATGGTGGTGGACGTAGCACACTCGCCCGCCAAGGTCGCTCTGGGGGCGAGAGTGGCTATGAGCGTATGAATATGCGAGGGTCCAACCCTTTCTACAGTCGACATGGGCCTCCTTTTATAGATTAAGGGGTCACCACAGTGGCAAATTAGTCTTTGCATACTGATTAGATAGCTAATAGTGCTATCATACCTAACTCTGCAGGCTGACAGAGTGCATTAAATGCGCCGCTCAGTGTCACATCACAGCCCGCCCGGCAGGCCCTGCCAGGCTGTTTTGCCAGCTTCGCGCCTGCTCGTTTGACACGTCTCAGGACGGGTGTCATATGGAGGTGTTTGCTGTAGGAAGTGGCTGCCATGTGGCAAAAAGCAGCCACTTAGTCACCTTGGAGCTCGACACCGCTTTGATTAATGACCTGCGTCGTTTGTGAGGTGGAGCGATGGAGTGGCTTGCCTCCGCCAGCCCCGGCAGGCCTGCCGGGACGATCTGGGAGCTTGCTTCCGGGGCAAAACCCAACCCTGCCGGGTTCACCTGCCCGGCAAGGTAGGTCCTTCCCTTAGAAATGCCTTGTTCCTCTGGCTCACCTTGGCCTTCTCGACTTGCACTTGGATCCTACAAAGGAATTGATCCTCCTTGTTTGGTCTGATCTTGGTCTTGTAATCTTGTCTCAGGCCTGTGCACAGTCCATGCAATGGACCCAGGGTCTGTTGCACCGACAGGAGCCCCCGGGCCTGGCACGAACGCGCCGCTAGGTGTCGTCGGGGTAGGCCCCAACCAGTGCATAGGAAGAAATGTAAGGGCGGCTCCACCCTTTGAGATCTTCTTTGCTTCTTCATTAACCTGAGCTCGGGTCAGTTTCCGGTTTTCCCGCGTGTCGTGCAATGTTTAGGGGAGAAACTGAACCACGATCTGTGGGCAGCCCACGCCCCACGATCACGGGGTAGGAAACTGCCATCCCACTTGCCTCCTGCCCCGAGGCGCCCCCGCCACATGTACCACATGCATTGCGTAGGATTGGTGGTGGACGCGGAGGGCGCGGGAACGGGCGCCATGGCAGAAAGCCAGGTGTCGCCGAGTGGTGTAGAGGGACGGCTCTGATTCCCCGTGCCGTTGGAGGCGTAGGGGAACCGCATTGGAGGAGCAGGGCGGTCGCCAGCTGGATGAGAGGCCAGCCCCCTGCCTCGTTTTCCTATAAAAAAAGGGGGTAGGAGTAGTGTGTCTGCTCACACACCTTCCTTCTCCCTTTCAAAGCTTCCCTTGCTTGCCATGGTGAGGGGGCGAGGGCGTGGTGGTACTCCGGTGGTGGCGACAAGAACTTCTGCTCGATAGCGTCTCCCCCCTCCTCTTGATGATGTAGGGGCTGAAGCTGCTGTGAGAGGAGGCGAAAGGGGGCACGGCTGAGGTCGTCGCGGTGGGCGCGGCCGAGGAGGCCGGGGCGGCGCCTCAATTGCGCCTGCACCGGGCGCTCCTCCCCCGTGGAAGGCCACATCGGGGATCAACCCTTGGAGTTCGTCATCAGGCTGTATAAGCCTCCGCGCAGCCACCTCCGCCTCCCTACTCCATTTGCAAGGGTGATGGAGCTCGAACAGCCGCGTGCACTGAGGTTGCACATGAGGGGCTGTGGGAATGGTGGCATGTGGGTGGATGTTGACTTCCCTGCTCCTCATGTTATGTACTTCCGCCGCGGTTGGAAGACCTTTGCTCGAGCCCATAGCTTGTCGGAGGGGCACGTTCTCCAGTTTAAATTAATGGAGAGCGGCCTGCTTTCCGTCAAGGTCTTTGGGCGCTCGGGAGCTCGCTTAGGGTGCTGCGTGGAGAGCTCGACCGACGATGAAAGCTCCTCCTCGAGTGAAAGCGATGAGGAGGACAGTGACGGCGATGATGACGACAGCGACCGGGAGGGCGACGACTCTGACTCCGGCTGAATGTCGCCCGCACCATCTTCATCAGGCGGCAGCACCATCATCTGCACCTGCGTTTTCTCCCCGGCAAGGTGGTTTGCCGGGAAGAAGTTCAAGAAACAAGTCTCCCAGGCAAGGAAATTGATCAGCAATGGGTTATGTACTTTGACGGGGCTTTTTCGCTGCAAGGCGCCGGTGCTGGCGTACTGCTCGTCGCACCCACCGGGGAGCACGTCAAGTACGTAGTCCAAATGCATTTTCCCCGAGAGAGCTCGACCAACAACACTGCAGAATATGAGGGTTTGCTTGCCAGTCTTAGGATCGCAGCAGACCTTGGTATCAAAAAGCTCATCATCAAAGGCGATTCACAACTTGTCGTCAGGCAGATTAATAAGAGTTATCAAAGCCCATTGATGCAGGCCTACGTAGATGAAGTGAGGAAATTGGAAGAGCGCTTTGACGGTCTGCAGATGGAGCACGTTCCTCGTGCCGAGAACAGTGTTGCTGACGACCTGTCAAAGCGTGCTGCCCTCAAGTTGCCTGTGGAACCAGGAACTTTTGTGCTCCAATTGACTCAACCATCCGTGGCACCATCGATGCGGCAAGAAAAGAGAAGAAAGTTGAACTCTGGCCAGTACTTCCCGGCAGAGCTCCCCGGAGCCACCGGCAAGGAAATTGCCGGGATCGACATGCCTGCCGGGGAACAACAGGCTCCGGCAGGGCCTCAGGCCTTTGCTGTCGAGACAAATGTTCCCCCGGCGGACGAGATGCCTTTAGTCCTAGTTGTCGAGCCCCAGGCTCCAGCATGGGCGTAGCACATTGTCCATTTCCTTCAGACAGGTGAACTCCCTGAGGAACAAGATGAAGCGGAGAGAGTAGCCCGTCGGTCTGTTATGTACAAGTTCGTCGATGACGTCCTGTACAGAAAGAGACCAAACGGTGTGAAATTGAAGTGCATTCCTCGGGAGGATGGACTAGAGCTGTTGGCGGAGATACATGGGGCATGTGTGGCTCTCACATAGGGTCAAGAGCGCTTGCCGGAAAAGCATTCCGGCAAGGTTTCTTTTGGCCTACCGCCCTCCAGGATGCAACTGCACTAGTAACCAAGTGTGAAGCGTGCCAGTTTCATTCGAAGAAATTACATCAGCCAGCTCAAGCTCTTCAAACAATCCCTCTCTCCTGGCCATTTTTGGTCTGGGGGCTCGACATACTGGGCCCCTTTCCCCGTGCTACCGGGGGCTTTGAGTACTTGTACGTTGCTATCGACAAGTTCACAAAGTGGCCGGAGGTGGAAGCAGTGAGGAAGGTGACAGCGCAGTCGGCTGTCAAGTTCTTCAAAGGAATTGTTTGCCGTTTCGGTGTACCTAACAGAATCATCACCGACAACGGCACGCAGTTCACAAGTCGCACCTTCATGCAGTACGTCCAAGACCTTGGCGGCAAGATTTGTTTTGCCTCTATTGCTCACCCGAGAAGCAACGGCCAAGCGGAGAGGGTCAATGCTGAAGTGTTGCGCGGTCTCAGGACCAGAACTTTTGACAGGCTGAAAAAGTGCGGAAGATGCTGGATTGATGAGTTGCCGGCGGTTCTTTGGTCAATCAGAACGACACCAAATCGAGCCACCGGCCAGACGCCCTTCGCTCTGGTCTATGGAGCGGAAGCAGTTCTCCCCACGGAACTCATATACGGATCTCCTCGAGTGCTCGTGTATGATGAGCTCGAGCAAGAGCAACTGTGGCAAGATGACGCTGTGCTCCTTGAGGAGAATCGTCTTCAGGCTGCTGTGCGAGCTGCACGCTACCAGCAAGCTTTGCGCCGCTATCATAGCCGCAAAGTTCATGCCCGAAGCCTTGAGGAAGGCGACCTTGTTCTTCGACGGATCCAGTCTGCCAAGAATTCAAACAAGTTGACGCCGAAATGGGAAGGCCCTTATCGGTAGTACGAGTCACCAGGCCCGGCGCTGTCCGCCTGGAGACCGAAGATGGCATTCCAGTGAGCAACTCCTGGAATATCGAACATCTTCGCAAGTTCTACCCATAAGGCGCGGTTGCCGGGGGATCCCGGCAACCACCTTTTTGTACAAGTCTTGCCGGCAAGGCATGTGATCCTTTGTACAAAGCCAGGCGCAGACCCTGAGCACAGATGAATAAATTTAAGTGTTGTACATTCCCTTATTGATTCCCATGTTCATATTCATATATGCATGTTTGTCTAAGATGTTGTATGGCACCTGATCCCGGTAAGTTCTAACGAACCGCCAAGGTTTCATCCCTTTATTTTCTCTTCTTTCTTTTTCTCAAAGACAGAAGGATTCCTCGCGTGCACATTTGCCGGGGGGGAAGGGTGACATGAATACCAGTTGGTGACCTTCGGAATCGATGCTTGCCGGAGGAAGAACAAAGCCAGAAAGCTAAGTTCTAAAAACTTAGAGCAAGTTTTTCTTTAGTTACCAAGTTGCTTCCTTAGACGATTCTGATTCTTGTATGGAAAATCTGCACGCGAAGGAACCTTTGCTGTAATCAGTTGCGCCCTTATTTTGTTTTGAGTCCGCTCAACAATTTAAGTGGCTGCACTAAGAACACCAAGGAGTCTTGCCGGCTGCTACGCCTCCGGCAGGCTGCTGAAGTCCCTCACCCAGCGCTCGCGGCAGGTTGCGCGCCGGCAAGTTTTTCAGTAAGCGTAGGATGAACTCCATACATAAAGGAATCAGACAAGGAAAGTAGCTAGCATGAGCCTAAACATAGTCAGATTATATTGCATCCATGAGTTGCCGCAGTTCTAACTTGAGACATAATTGTCTTTTACATGAGATGATGGCGGCAAGAATAAAAGAGAAGCACTCAATCCCTGCGCTGGCCTTCGATCCTTTTGATGGAGTCCACCTTCTCAAGGATTGGCGCGATGCACTTTTCAAGCGCCTCAACATTTGCATCCTTTGGCAGGTGGCCGAGTGCGCTGGAGAGGTCGATGCCAGGATTGTTGTGCACCACCTTGATGAGCACCTTGGGAAGGACGGCCCGGCAAAGCCGGCGAGTCTCGTTCGCCAGTTGGGTCGCCCGGCTGGCCTGGAGTGTCCTCAACGCGTTGATGATGCTTTCAAAGAACATCGTCAACCTGGCACTTGGGGATATTCTTTCCTCGGAAGAATATCTGAAGTTCGACAAGCCCATGGTTGACAGTTCTGCGGTAAGCTTCTCCGCGGCAGCGATGAGACGACCAGTCCAGATCTCCACTCCCTTCTCGTACTCGTTCTGGGCAGCGGCGGCGCTCTTGAGCAGGTTCCTCTCTCCTTGGAGATCCTTGAGTAGAGCCTTCTCACGGGCCTTGCCGGCCTCGCGAGACTTCTGCAGTGTGGTCAGCTTCAGCTCCAGAACCGCAATACTATCAGCTGCGCAGGAGAGCTGCTTGGTCTTGTCGGACAGGGCAACATGCATCTCCGCCAAGGAGTGGAGGGTTTTGTCCCTGTCCCCCTTGAGCGTCGAGAGCTCCTTGCCGTGCTCGTCGAGATATGTTTCCAGCCTCTTCACTTTGTCGCTCAGCTCGTTCTTGGCAGCCTCTGCAGCTTCGGTAGCATCGACGGCCTCCTTGAGCTTGCCGGCATGACTGATAGTTAGAGCTTCGAGCGCCTCCTTGTGCTTCTGCTCCAGCTCCTGGGTCCGCCGCGCGACAAGATTTTCAATGTCTTCATCCTTGCTACGAAGCTTGGCGGCGAGCGCCTGCTCACGTGCGGTGAGATCTTCTTCGTAAGCGTCAAGAGCAACGCGGCCCCGTCAGGAGAGCATCTTCGGCAGCAATCCTTTGAACAGCTTCATCATGTGCCTTCTCCATATCTGATTGCTTCAGGAGGATCTCATTCCATTGCTGGCTCACTTGTTCTCGGCCGGCAACCAGCTCTTGGAGGGCCTCGGCGTGCCAGATTTGCATTTGTGTGACGTGCCTTTGAAAATCCGCTTCGGCTGCCTCAACAACTGCCATTCTGGAGTCCGCCTTCTCTTTTCGGGCATGATGGAGAGCCTGGAGTTTGCGGAAGTTCTCGCCCATGGCCTGAAGGAGCTGATCCTCTTCAGACTTGCCGCTGCTAGCGCCGGGATCGTCAACAACTTCGAGCCCGGCAGCGGCAATAATTTCCTCGAAAATTTCTCCTTCGGCTGGTGCCTCGGTGCTTGCCATCCCTGGCAAGTTGATGAATAGATTTTTGCCAACCTTGAGATACTTGCTGGATGAGGGCTCTTCAGATGTTGATGGCTGGTCTTCAGTGGCCGCCTCACCAGTGACAGGGGGCTCTGTGGCCGATGTAGCGCCTGGCACTCCTGCGGCAGGAATGCTGTCAGTATGGTCCTCAGCCTCCCTGTCGCCCTCTTCAGCAGGTTCTTCGGCGATTTCCTTTTGTGCTGTCTTGGCGGCCTCCCCGTCAAGAGCATCACCAGCCCCGGCAACGTCATCCTTGGTGGCCTCGCTGGCAGTGATCCTGTCCGCTTCGGCGGCGGCATCCTTGGCGGTCTCCTCGATGACGGCGTCGATGTCCATGTGTTCCATCACAGGGAACTCTGAAGGGCGAAGGAGGAGGACAGAATAAGATCGAGTTTTTGGATTTTGAAGTGACTAAAGATAAAGAGATAAGAGGAAAAGAATAACAAGCACTCTGAGGCGATCGAGTACCTGCGTCGGGCTGTCGAGAGGTGGCTTCGCCTCTCTCGGCAACTCCGGTTGCCGGGGGTGGGTTGCCGGAGTTCGTGCTTGTCGGCTCCTCCTCAATCCGGACGGGCTCGTTGGCAGGATCTCTTGCCGGGGATGTGCTTGTGGGCGGAGCGGTCGATGAAGGAGGCACAATGGGGATATCTTCTCCTTGTCGCCATACTTCTCCTGCGAACCCAAAGATATCAGCGGCAAGAACGAAAGCCTCGGCACCAGCCAACAGAAAAAGGGACGATGAACTTACGCTGGGGGCTGTGCTGGGGGCTGTGTTGAGGACTGGACTCCGGGCTGACAACGACAGTTTCCGGCGCGCTCGTGGAGCCCGCCGGGGGCTCGTCGCCCGTAGAAGTCCTTGACCTCTTCGCCATCCTCTCCAGCAAGGTTTCTGTGTCACTGCGGAAACAATACAAGCAAGTCAGTAAGATTGATGCAGATTGGAAGGTAGAAGTTGTGGCAGATACTCACTCTTCTTCCTCTCGCTCTGGACTAAAGCCGGAGATGTCGAAGTCGACCTCCGTTGCAATGTCTGAGTGGGGAGGCGGAGGAGGGGTCCTGGGCCGCTTGGCTGTGGCAGGCGCCGGGGCAGCCTCCGGCGCGGTTGTACGAGACCCTCCTGCCGCTCCGGCGGTGGTCGCTGGTGTGGGTCTCGCGCGCCGCGCGGGCTATTGACGAACCCCCTGCCGCGGTCCGGTCTTGCCGGCCACTTTCTTGCCGGGGGATTCGCCGCTCGATGTAGGCTGGCTTGCCGGGACGCCTGATGCGGCTTTCCGAAGGACACGCTTTGTCTTCTTCGGGGGCGAGGGCTCTTCTCGCGTCTCCTCTTCGGTCGTGTCTTCGCCGGATGAGTTCTCAGCGACTCCGCCGCCTTCTTCCCCGGCAACCTTGTTCTCCTCGGCAGGTTTTGCCTCCACTACCACCTCTGCGTCGCTGGCTTCCCACTCTGTAAAGCCAATGCTGCCGGCCTCCGCGGCAAGATTCGCTTCCTCCACTCTGGTAACGATGTAGGCTACCTCCTGCTCAGTGGTGGCGCGGATAAGATCTGACTCTTGCCGGATAGGCTTCTCCGTCAGATTGTCATAGAACTTCTGCGCTTCTTCCTCGCTTGGCTCGACCCAGGTCGGGTCAAGGCCGTGGGCGTTAAACATCGGCAAGAAGGCAATGATTGACCCCAATGCAGAGTTGTTGCACAAGGGGACGATCCTTGCCGGCAGCCGGTGCTTGTCTTCGCGCTGGAATAACTTTTGGCGGAGAGCGCCAAGCTGCATAGCGGTCAGATTATTGTTCAGCCCGGGGCGCAGCCTCATGACATCTGCAGCGTTCTTGTACTCCCAGACTGGCCTTCCCCTATTCTGCAGAGGGGCGATGCGGCGGCGGAGAAAGTCGAAGCCGATCATCTCCATTGTCAGCCCGACAGCCTTCAAGTGGAGGATCCTGGTAGTGGCGATTGTGAGTTTCTCGTCTTCTACAGCGAGATCGCCCCAATCCTTGCCGCGGACCACCTTCTGTCGCCGGGGATGACAAAAAGGGTGAGGATCTGCTTCCTGGATCCAGCACCATTCGGCCCGCCACTCGTCCCACTTTTCGCGGTAAACTCCATCTGGGTATATCTCTTTGTTCCAAGCCCTTGGAATCCAGGCAATAGATCCAGAGAGAGCCTCTCCTTTTTGGATTCGAGGATAGAAATAATGGCGGAAAAGAGCAGAATTGGGGATCACGCCAGCGAAATTCTCACAGAGATGGGCAAAGATAGACATGCAAAATACGGCATTCGGCGTGAAATCAAGAAGGCGGAAGCCGTATGTGTACATGATGTCGTTGAAGAAATCGGAAAAGGGTGGACAGCGCCCGCAATAAAAGTACGCAGTGAAGAAGGGGTATCTGTCCGATCCACCTTTGGAACAAGCACCTGGGATTACGTGTGTGGCGGGGTGAGCTTGTGTTCCCTTCGCCCACATGCATTGGTATCGCCCCTTCAAAGTTTCGGCGTCGAGCGTCGAAGGGAAGACGACGAATCTCTTCCGCATCTTCACCAGTTCGCTCTTCGGAACTTCAGCTTTCGCCTCCTTGTCCGTGCCCTTGCCTTTGCTGGCCTTGGGCGGCATAGCGACTATGAAGATGGAAGCCGGGGGGCGGAGCGAGCGCGGGAGCAGCGGGCAGAAGAGGAAAAAGGTTTTGCTCTGAGCTCGAGCAGAGGAAGGTGATGGCGATGGCCAGATTGGGAAGAAGAGGGGGGTGAATAGGTTTGCGCCTCCGCGGCTTCTCCTTTTTATAGGGAAGGAGCGGGGCCGCCTTGTTTATCCCCCAATATGAATGCGCCTCTATGGGCGCGAGACAGTTTGCAGCCTTTTTGACACGCTTCCCACGTCACGCGCTCCGTGCGCGTAGTGGGGGGGCACAGTAAAATGAGATATTTACGAGCAGTTAATTCCCTGCCACGCGTGCCCGTGCACTGTTTGGGCCTAGCCCAACAACGCCTCGCACTCGTGTATGGCCTAGGCCCGGGGGCTCCTGTCGGTGTACTAAGTATTGGGCCACTAGTACCCCGTACTTGTGCACGGGCAGTTGTAGCCGTCCTTGTGGCAAGGCTTGCCAGGATCAGCTCGAGGTCGATTCAAGTCATCAAGGAAATCGTCCAGTCAGAGATCTGAGGATCAGCAGATAAGCAAAGCTGGAAATCGAAGGCCAGCTTCCCGGCAAGATCCTTGCCGGGATGGCCCGTGGAGCCCGGCAAGCCTCGGCGCCCGGCAAGGCTTGGTTCCCAGCAAAGCTTGGAGCCCGGCAAGGCTTGGCGCCCGGCAAGATTCGGCCCCGGCAAGATTCTGCCACTGTGCCACCACTTCGGCACAGTAACGAGTTTGACATTCTGGCTCCTTCCATGGATGCGTGGCGGCATGCCAGTGGAGGAGAGCTTAAGCGGTGCTGATGGGATGGCCCCTTTTTCCATCCCCAAGAAAGTGAGAACACCTAAACGGACACCTCACGGTGCATTAAATGCGTTCGTCCTAATCCGTCAGGGGTTAGGTATGATACTCTGTAGCTACTTTACACCTCAGTGTATGTACATTTTGCCACTGTGGAGACCCCTTTGAGCATATAAAAGGAGGCCCAAGGCAACTGCTACAGAGGAGGAGAACTTCTGGCCCATTCTGCATGCGTAGCTGCTCTTCGAACGTACTGTTCATTGCAAGCGCTCCTGGAGGCTGGGCTCAAGAACATCAATAAGAACACAAAGCAGGAGTAGGGTTTTACGCTGATCAGCGGCCCGAACCTGGGTAAAAACTTCCCGCGTCGATCACTGGTTCTGCTCTTTGCGTATACCTCTCCCCCCGCCGAATCGTAAAGGGATCTCTCGGGATCCCATAGGTGTCGTACCCCAACACAGCTATGGCGAACTTTTAATCTCAACAAAACCCAAAGTCTAAACGACGCCCAAAGGGCTGTATATATGGAGGAGTAGGGGGAATTTTGTGGCCCCCTGTAGGAGGGGTCCGAAACCAACCCTAACTTTGTTTTCCCACACGTACGGACTCTAAAAACAACCTATACTTAAGTATTTCGAAATTATATGGGCCTGGCCCAAAAATAAGGTGGCGCAGCACCTAAAATAAGCTATTAATGAAATTTATGAAGGGGCATCTTGTATATTTCGTCCATGTCCTTGTAGGTCATCACGGAGGCTTCAAAGTGCTCAAATATGCACTAGAAACGCCATTCTGGATCCCTTCGCGCGCGCCTTCATCTCCATGCTTGATCCTGCTCCAGTGTTCATCCCTCTTGTCCATGCTAGGCCCTTCATTAGTAATCAACAAAAATGTATCCAATTTAGGCAGCATCATATTCTCATGAACATTAGAATTGTCACCAAGAAACGAATGTACCTGGTAATTCAATTGGCATGCGCGAGCTCTAGTAATTGGTCCAGTATGTATAGCAGCAGGGGTTGTGGGTGTAACAATGGTATTGATGTCCTCATCAGCTGCTAGGTGTCATGTGGAGGTTGAAGCCCGGCAAGGCTGCCGCGCTGCTTATCCAGCTACCTTCTATTAGCGTGACACACCATTAGGACAGGTGTCAAAAAGGTGATTTACTCCTCCCCAGCGTGCTGCCATGTGCCTGATAGGATCCACCTAGCTGCCTAAGGGCTCGACACCGCACTGATTAGCGACTGGTGACTCGGCGAGGTGGAGCGGTGGCAACTGGTGGTGGTCTGCCGGCACGGAGCTTGTCGGGCCTCCGTCTTGAGGCTCTGCCTTGGCTTTGGCGGCCTCGGAGACCTGGCCGGTGCGTCTCGGTCTTGATCCCAGCCTTAGTTTCGACCCTTCCGTCCTTGACTAGTCGGCAAGGGAGACTTCTCTGAGAATCTTTGGATTAGTTGTTGACATGGTTTAGTGTTGAGTATCGTCTTGCTTTGGAGCTTGGGATGCCCGGCAAGACCTAGCTGCCCCCGGTGGCTACGCTAGTCTGTGCACACGTCAGGGGGAAACAAACACCCCGGTTCGTGTACACCGACAGGAGCCCCCGGGCCTGAGCCATATGTGCCGAGGGGCGTCATTGGGTTAGGCCCAAATAGTGCACACACACGCGGCAAAAAACCACTGCCCACGCAGTTTTGACTACGATGACCCGTCAATCACACGTCCATCCTACGCAATTACCGCGGGTTGTGGGAACGTGGGCTTGTAGTAGTTATTTGGTAGTGCACCTACGAGAGCGGCTGTCGGTGCAACAAACCTTTATGTATGTTGCCCAGACTATACACAGGCTCAAGTGGCAGGAATACAAGCAACACCAAGCATTCAAGACAGAACCAGCCAGAGAGAGAGCTCTTTGAGGAATCAAAG
The DNA here is from genome assembly GCA_011799875.1 of Thinopyrum elongatum. NCBI lineage: Eukaryota > Viridiplantae > Streptophyta > Magnoliopsida > Poales > Poaceae > Thinopyrum > Thinopyrum elongatum. The sequence continues at coordinate 302,993,199 of CM022300.1, forward strand.
GGCGGATCAAGAAGACCAAGATAAGCCAAGACAACAATATATCACTAAGGAAAAACCTCCCTTGCCGGGCAGGCGAGCCTGGTCAGGTCGAGGCCACCCCGAAGACAAGTCCCAAGACTTCCCCGGCAAGGATTGCCGGCGGCGCTGGCAGCCTACATCCCCTCCAAGACTCCACCGCTCCACCACATCACAATGCAAGTCACCCATCGATGCGGTGTCGAGCCCCCAGATAACTAAGTGGCTGTCATTTGGCACCTGGCGGCCATTTAGGAGGAATATCACCTCCATATGACACCCATCAAGAGGTGTGTCAAGCAAACAGGTGGAAGATGACTAAAGCGGCGCGGCAGGCCTGTCGGGCCGCATCCACGGCATGACACATGGCAGCACATTTAATGCGCTTTGTCCTAACTGCCAGAGTTAGGTATGATAGCACTGTTAGCTATCTAATCACTGGATAAAGACCATTTTGCCATTGTGGTAACCCCTTGGCCTATAAAAGGAGGACCATGGCAACCTTAGAAAGGATTCGGACCCTCGTGTACTCATACGCGCGTAGCTGCTCTTCCCCCGAGGCGACCTTGCCGGGCTCGAGCGCCGCGCATTCTTCACGGTCTCCACATCAATCCACCAAAGCAGGAGTAGGGTTTTACGCTTCTCAGCGGCCCAAACCTGGGTAAAACCCATCAGTTGTCACCACCGCCGTGCTGTCCCACGGCCTTCGCTCTTTGTGCAATGCGTCCTCCCCCTGCCGAACCACAAAGGGGCTGATGGCCTCATAGGTGGCCGTGTTCTACCACAACATCTTTGGCGCGCCTGGTAGGGGGAGCGCTTGTGCGAACCCGAGGTTGTAAACAGTGCGTCTGTCTTCATCATCGCCTTCTTCAGCGTTGGCTTCATCGTCCTTGGCACCTAAGAAGAAGTCCGGCGCAACTGCTCATCCTTCCACCTCGAAGGCCCCTTCGCATGCAGCCGTCGATGCTGCGGGGGCTGTAGCGGCGTCGGGGGACGCGGACGCCGTGGGGAACATGACCGGCGCAAGCGGCGCTGTCGTCGTTACCCCCGCGGCCGAAGCGGGAGCAGAAAACACCGGAGGAGGGCGACATCAACAGCACTCCGACGGCCGTGCTCCATAATGCATGGGTGGGGAGAACGCTCAGTCTCCGCCCCCACCATGCCGAAGAGCGCAACCACAGCGACAACGCTCGCTCCGGTGTGAACCGTGGCCCCCTGGTTGCCCCTGCAATGGGTGCAACAATGGGGCAAGCACCTCCCCCGGGGCGGGGAAACCAAGACGAAGCGCCAAACGGGGCCATTAACCCCCAGGCGCACCCTTCTCGCCACCGTACCACCGTGGCGGCTAGCTCGCGGCGACGAGAGCACGGCGCCGCCGCCACTGGTACTGGTAGAAGCTGGGCGACATCACGATCTGCGTCGTCATCTATGCCAAGCACTGCTTTAGAAGCCATGGCGCGAGCCCAACTCCTGCTGAGGTTCCCACCATTGGCCGATCAAATGGATGAGTGGAGAGCTACCATCTAGAGCTTGCGCTGAAGCAAGTGGATCGCAGCGGGCGGATCCACCACGGCTCCCGCAAGCGACAGCCATGGCCCGAGCTGCTGACCGAGTTGAGGGGGCCACTCCAACGGTACAGTCCCCTCCGCGACGGCCAGCGCAAGGACCACAACCAGAACCACGCAACCAGGAGCCCGACGAGGTATCGATGGCCTCGTCTGACCCTCGGGCCCGTCGGGATCAGCGGTAGGTCCTGGAGGACTGGCGGAGGGAAGACGTGCACGTCACCATAGAGCGTCGCCGCGAAACCCGCCGCCAATCCGAAAGGCGCAATGGCCCAGACATCGACGAACCCGCGCCCAGTGAGGGCGGATACCTACCTTTCGAGGTCGGGTGTCCTGCCTTCACTCGCGAGCTGCGGCAAGTCCGTTGGCCATCTACCCGTGTTTTCAAGCCAGAAATACCAGAAAAGTATGATGGAAGGCTGAACCCGGCAGAGTTCTTGAGCATCTACACCATCGCTGTTCAAGCTCCCGGAGGGAGAGATGAGAAGGTGTTCTCCAATTACTTCCCTTTGGCACTCAAGCCAAATGTGAGGTCATGGCTGATGCACCTTCCGGAGAACTCCATCTCATCATGGGCTGACCTGTGCCATGAATTTGTTGGCGCCTTCACTGGCGGCCATCAAGAACCAGGATGACCTAGCGATCTGCAACTCCTTCCACAAAAGGAAGGAGAGAGCTTGCATAAGTACATGCAGAGGTTTAGCCGAGTACACAGAAACATCTCAGACATCCACCCGGTAGCTGTGATTGCCGTGTTCTAGTCCAACATGCGGAACAGGAGGATACATTCCAAGTTGAACGTTCGGTTGCCCAAGACTGTGAATGAGCTGTACACTTTGACGGATAAGTGTGCCAGAACATAGGAATCGAGGCGACTCCCCGGAGAAGAGGACGACATCGAAGTCGACTCAGAGGATGACGACAATGCCGCAGACCCAAAGAGAAAGAACAAGAAATGCAACAAGAAGCGCAAGGAAATGGCAATATTGGCCATGGAGGGCTCTGGCACTCCTAGTACCGGCAAGAAGGCCAAGACCGAAGCCCCCGACAAGGAAGTTGCCGCGTGCACTGATTGCCGGGAGGCTGCGGCGGCCAAAAAGGCTGGGAAGGCTGACGGGCCATACTGCAAGATCCACCAGACCAAGGGCCATGATCTCCAAGAGTGTCACCAAGTTGAGCAACTTGTCAAAAAGCAGAGAGTTGAGTACCAGAAGCGCGACAAGGAAAGAGACCAAGAAGGTGCTGGCGGGAAGGGCCGAGGTAGTAGAGGAGGCCACCGCGGCAAGGATCCCCAGCATCCAGAGAGGCCCGCAGGGGGCCGTAAGAAGAAATAAGGCGAAGACGAAAGTGATGAAGGGGATGAAGAGGAAACCAGTGGGCAAGAGTTCCAGAAAGCCACTGAGGCCCTGTGCGTTGATGGAGGCGCATCTTTGCACTCCTCTCACCGCCAGCTTAAATAGTGGGCGTGGTAGGTCAATGATGTAGAGCCAGCAGTGGACTCCCGGAAACCGCTCAAATGGTCCCGCACGCCCATCATCTTCGACGAAGAGGATCACCCTGACCGCACCACCGCGGTAGGGTGCTTGCCGTTGTTGGTTTCACCAACAATCCGCAACCTCATGGTCACGAAGATGTTGGTTGACGGCTGGGCTGGGTTGAATCTGATTTCCCCCAAGGTGCTCAGCAAACTTCAAATAACAGATGAAGAGCTCAAGGTCACTGGCACTTTCCAAGGGATCAACCCCGGCAGGAGTCGTCCTAAGGGAAAGATCACGCTGCTGGTGACGTTTGGAGGAGAATTGAACTACCGGACCGGGAAGGTTGTGTTTGATGTGGTTGATCGCCCCTGCCGTACAATGGAATCCTTGGTCGTCCAGCCCTGGCAAAATTCATGGCGGCATCTCACTATGCCTAAAACACACTGAAGATGCCGGGGCCGATGGGCGTCATTTCCATTCCGTCAGACAAGAAGGATGCAATCATATGCGTGGATAAGATGTACCGAGACGCAGTCGCTGCTGAGGCCGCGGAAGCTGCAGCTCCCGCCAAGGAAAGTAGGAAAGGGAAGAAAGCTAGCAAGGATACTGGCAAGGAATCCGAGAAGCGCACCTCTTCGGAGTGTGCTGCACCCGTCGATGATCTGCCGGAGAGCTCCACTAGCAAGAAGCCCAGGGTTGCCTCACCTGCGGCTGGATGGCGTTGGTGGTACCTGCACCATCAGCTCCACCCTTGATGACAAATAGGAAAGCGCGCTCGTTGCTTTCCTGCGGGCGAATGTAGATGTGTTTGCCTGGCAACCATCTAACATCCCCGGTGTTTCTAGGGAGGTAATTGAGCACCACCTAGCTGTCTGCCCTCATCCCCGGCCCGTCAAGCAGAAAGTCAGGAAGCAAGCTTTGGAGCGGCAACAGTTCATTGCCGAGGAGATCAAGAAACTTGAAGCAGCTGGTTTGCTTAGAGGAGTACTGCACCCAACATGGTTGGCGAACCCAGTGATGGTGCACAAGGCGAATGGGAAATGGAGGCTTTCCATAGACTTCTCGAATCTGAACAAGGCATGCCCGAAGGACCCGTTCCCCTTGCCACGCATTGACCAGATCATAGATTGCACTTCCGGGTGTGATCTGCTTTCCTTCTTGGATGCATACTCTGGGTACCATCAGATCTTCATGTCCAAGGAGGACAAGGAGAAGACCACGTTCATAACCCCGTGTGGCACGTACTGCTTTGTGCGGATGCCTTTCGGGTTGAAGAGCGCTGGATCCACTTTTGCAAGGGCAGTGCAAATTGGTTTCGAGCCTCAATTGCATAGGAATATTGAAGCTTACATGGATGATATAGTAGTCAAGACCAAGGACAAATCAACTCTCATTCAGGACTTGGAAGAGACTTTTGCAAATCTGCGCAAGATCAACTTGAAGTTAAACCCTGAGAAGTGTGTGTTTGGCGTTCCCTCCGGCAAGCTACTTGGTTTCTTTGTATCCCACCGGAGGATAGAGGCCAACCCCGACAAGATTAAGGCGATCGAGTAGATTCAAGCACCCAAGACAGTTAAAGATGTGAGGCGCCTGACCGGATGTGTTGCCGCACTGAGCAGGTTCATTTCCAAGTCTGCCGAGTGCGCCTTCCCGTTCTTCAAAATTTTGAAGAAGGCAGGGCCGATGAAGTGGACCCCGAAGGCAAAAGCAGCGCTGCGAGACTTGAAGACCTATCTTTCCTCTGCTCCCACCTTGGTCGCTCCTAAACCACAAGAGCCGTTACTACTCTACCTACTGGCCACTCTGTGCATTTTGAAACCGCACCGAAAAACAATACCGAAAATAAACCAAACCGAACCAATTTTACGGTTTTTATGGTTTCTGGTTTTGGTATGGTATGAACTTTTCATACCGTTTTGAACTTTGGTTTTTATGGTATATACCGAAAAACCGAACGGTTAACCAAATAAACCGAAGTAAAAATAAGTTTATATTTCTTGAGTCAAACAACCATACAAGTTATCATTTTTCTTGTACATGAGTCAAATTCACTACAAAGCATGTACATTTTTCTCATGACATAGTCATTTTTCTCTTTAAAAAATGCTAAGCACGTCCATAACCATCAATGGATGAATCCATTCATGCATATATACTTATATATATAGTTATATACTATTTGTGTAAAATAGTATGTGTTTTGAGTCATAAATTTGTAAATTGTTATTACGTCATTTTTAAATTCGCGTCAACTTTGGTTATTATGGTATATACCAAAACCATACCGAAATAATTTGGTATATACCAAAACCGAACCGTATTTTAATTTCATACCGTATTTACCGAAGTATTAATACCATACAAACTGAAAAACCGTATAAACCGAACCATGTAAACCGAACGCACAGAGTGACCTACCGGCAACCAATCAAGTGGTTAGTGCAGCATTGGTGGCGCAGCGGGAAGTAGATGAAGAAGCAGCCGCAGCTACTGCCCCCTACGGAGAGGAAAGTGAACCTATCCCGGCAAGGTCCGGTGCAGATCAAGAAAAAGAAGAGCAGGATAACGGAGACAATTCCAAGACCACGGCGAGGAAGAAGGTGGTGCAGCGGCCAGTGTACTTTGTCAGCTCCCTATTGCAGGGGGCTAGATCAAGGCACTCTGGCGTGCAAAAGTTGATCTTTGGCCTCATCATGGCCTCAAGGAAACTGCGCCACTACTTCCAAGCCCACGAGATCACAGTTGTCACCCGCTTCCCTTTGCAACGCATACTGAGGAACCCGGAGGCCACTGGCAGAATAGTGGAATGGGTTTTGGAATTGTCGAGCTTTGTTCTGCAGTATGAGAGAACGTCAACCATTCAGAGTCGAGCATTGGCGGAGTTCATCGCAGAATGGACACCAACCCCAGATGAAGATACACCGGAAACAGTTATCCCCGGCAAGGACGCTCCCCAAGAGTGGATCATGTACTTTGATGGTGCCTTCTCGCTGCAAGGTGCAGGGGCTGGCGTGCTCCTTGTCGCACCCACTAGAGAGCACCTCAAGTACGTGATCCAAATGCATTTTCACTGGGAGAAAGCTACCAACAACACTGCAGAATTTGAAGGACTCCTTGCCGGGCTCAGGATCGCAACAGAGTTGGGAATTAAGAAGTTGATCATTCATGGAGACTCACAGCTTGTGGTGAGGCAAGTAAACAAGAATTACCAGAGTCCATTGATGGAGGAATATGTGGAGGAAGTGAGAAAACTGGAGGAGCGTTTTGACGGATTACAAACAGAGCACGTGCCACGTGCGAAAAACAGCATTGCTGATCATCTGTCAAAATGCGCTGCGCAAAAGCTTCCTGTGGAACCATGGACTTTTGTTCTCCACCTGACTCAACCCTTAGTATCCCCGACAACAATGGCCAGAAAGAGGAGGAAACTGGACTCCGGCAAGCCTCTCCCGGTAGAGCTTCCCGAAGCCCCCGGCAGAGAGGTTGGCGGGAACAACTCCACTTCGCTTGGTGAGTAGCACCCTCTCGCCGAGCCACTAGTTCTTGCGGTTGAGATATGCGCTCCCACGAATGAGGAAGTGCCGTTGATCCTTGTTGTCGAGCCACAGGCTCCAACTTGGGCACGACACATAGTCCATTACCTCCAAATAGGAGAACTTCCCGAAGAGCAAGAAGAAACTGAAAGAATAGCCCCGAGAGCCAGTATGTATCAGTCTGTCGACAACACGCTATACAAAAGGAGGCCCAACGGTGTGAAATTGAAGTGCATTTGTCGGGAAGAGGGGAAGGAACTTGTCGGGGTAATTGACCACGGGTACCCCGAAGACAGCGAGACAACATTTCAAGACATCGGGGCTAGCAAGCCCCGCAGTCCGACTGCTTAGGCCACCCAAGATGGCCCCCTGTCCGACTGCCCGGGCCGGCTCTCCACCCGGCTGCTCCAGTCAGCCGGCCGCGCAGAGTCAACCGCTGCTCCGACCCGACACCAACAAGACCCCGACGAGACGGCTGTACCCGGCGCTGCTGAGGAATAGCGAGGCACTGTGCGCGGGTCACACCACATCACCATGTATATTGCTACTTGTCCCCTGGGCACTGTTTATAAAGTGACCCAGGGGACAAGCCGGTGTGCCACGCCACAACACCAGGGGACATGGGGCACCAGCCACCACGCCTCAACCATACCACTAGCTAGCTAGCTACCATGCCCACTCCACACACTATATATAGCTAGCCATCCATCCACTCCTCACTCTCTCACTCACGCATGGACACACATGCTCACACTCACACATGCATGCTCAGGCACATGCGGCCACAAGCCACGGCCACGCACACACTTATGCTCATATACATATATGAGATCAGGTGCCCATGGCACTGAGCTTAGATACAGCTCCAGGAGCACTCTGTACTGCTACGTATATTTCACATATATTCAAACATGCAGGAGTAGGGGTATTATCTCTACGGAGAGCCCCGAACCTGGGTAAACTACCGCGTGCTACTCACATACCCGTCCCCGGATATTCCACGGCAGTCTTTCCCTCACCTCAAGCCATCCTGTGACATCTTTCGTCTCGCGATCCCCCTGCCGACTGACGCGAGAATACCACGACAGTTGGCGCCCACCGTGGGGCGAGCTGCTGTTGGAACCGCGGTCCGGGCGGGACCATCTTCGTCATCTCCGCCGCAACGTCGCCGCCATCTCTCCGGCCACGCTTGAGGGCTCGACATCAACTCGCCCCCGGGGCGGCCGCGCGGAGCGGCGTGTCCTCGTCGTCGGCCTCGCCATCCTTGTCATCATCACCGCGGCGTCGCCGTCGTCCGCGTGCTACATCTCGCTCCGGCCGTTCCGGCAGCGCGCCGCCGCACCTCCGCCTGGCCGTTCGCCGAGCCCCTCCTGCTCCGCCCCATCGCGGCCAGCGGCGGCGGGTTCGTCGTCAGCAAGCTCAGTCTCTCGCGCTCGCTCCAGCCCGCGGTGCTCATGCTCGTCTTCCTCCTGCTGCTCCCTGCTCGTCCTTGTCCCCGAGTGCTCACGCTGCAGCCGCTCCTGCCTACATACGCTCTGGCCATACACCACCTATGCATTAGTCAGACTCTACTCATCTACTATAAGCCAGGTGCAAGTCCGACGCTGCTCATACACTGCATGTACACGCCCCAGATAATGGCTGTATAATGCTCATATGCTGCCCAGATAATGCCATACACTAGCCAAACATCACTCAGACCATGCACGCGCGGTGTTTGAGCTGCGAGCACCAGCCGTGGCCGAGCGCACACCCCGCGCCGGCACCCCTGCCCGTCCTCTGCTCACCACCAGACCCAGCTCCTCCCATCTGGATGTGACGGCCAACCATGCGAGCTCGAGAGATCTCCCCAGCAAGCCAAGCCCGCTGCTGCTTTGCCCGCGTCGCCGTGGCTGCGTCCCGCCAGCCGGCGCCCATGGACCCTGCCCCGTGCGCCCACACCCTTGCGCTTCCCTGCCGCGTCAAGGTGCCTGCATCGTCCTACGCGCGCGTGGCTCCGCGTTCCCGCCGTCAGCCCGAGTCAAAACCCCGCTGACCCCCGCTGCGCGCGCCTGCCGCGGGTCCGAGCTGCTCCTCCTCCCTTCTGCGACTGCACGCCCCGGCCGGCTCCTCGCACGCCTGCCATCTCGCGGCCCTGCGTTGGCCGCCTCCCGCGCATCCTGGTCGACTCCTGCGCGTCCGGCTCCCCAGCATCGCCTCCGAGCCGCCTCGCGCCGTCCTCGCCACTACAGCCGGTCGTGGCCAACTCCCTCCTTCGGCCGGCTCCGCCCGCCCACGGCCGGGTGCTCACCGAGCCGGCTGCAGCCTCGGCCCCTCGGCCGGCTGCTGCCGCGCCCCATCACCGCATCCGGCTCCACCCAGGCCGACCCTCCAGCAGCGCCCCCGTCGCCCACTGCTGTCCCTCGTCGCCGCCGAACACCGTCTCCACCTCGCGGGCGCTGAGGTCCACACGTGCGTGGTGCCAGGTGGGCCATCCCCGCACCCGGCCTCCTGCGCCTGCCGTCTCTCGGCGGCCGCCTTCTCCAACCCGCGCGCTGCCTCGACCAGTCGGCTCACGGCTGCGCCCCACCGCGCGGTGTTCCGCCCGCTGCCGCGGCGCGCTCCCGGCCGTCCCCGCCCTGGCCGCGCCTGGCCCTCCGCCCGCCTGCGTCATCACACCTCCTCCGCGCTGCTCCGCCTTGCTGAGTCGCCCCGCAACCCGGCCGTCCGGCTCCTGCGCTCGCCTATTTCCTCCGCCCCAGGCCGGCTCCGACCGCGCCGCGCCGGCTGTGAGCCCCGCCTGGCCGCCTCCGCCTGATGAGTCCGCGCCCGACTCCCTCCTCCTCGCCCCGCCAAGGCTGCTGCCAGGCGGCTCTGCGCGCCGCCTGCTGCGACCCGGCTTCCCGTCGCCGGCTCCAGCTCATCTCCGCCTGGCCACTCCGCTCCCGCGCTGGGTTCGGCCTCCGCGCCCGCCGGCTGCTGGCCTCCCGCGCCAGGCCCGGCCCCCGCGCCCGCCGGCTTGCCGCTCCAGCCGGCGGCCGGCTTCCGCTCGCTCCCCGGCCTGCCGGCTTGCCCGCCTCCCGGCCGCGCCGGCTGCTCCGCCTCCCCGGCTGCAGACTGAAGAACGAAGCGGCCCGGCTGAAGAAACAGAGAAGAAAAAGAACGAGGTGCCGACTGGAGAAAAGTCAAGGGCCGGCTGCCCAGCCGGCTGGCAAAAAAAAATCATCCGTGTGCCAATACCCGGCCGAGAACAGGAGAAAAACGTCCGTCCGGCTGCCAGCAGCCAGCCGAAGAAGAAAAAGAAGAAAGCAAAAGACGCCTCCGCTCGCCCGCGGAGCTGCTCCGCTGGCTGCCCTAACTGCCCGTTTCAGCCCCCGGTCGGCTGTGCCAAGCCAACCCGGCCGCCTCGAGGCATCGCCGGCTGTGCCAAGCCGGCTCGGCTGCGTCCTGCTCTGCCGTCTGGCCGGTCAGGCCTGACCGGCCGGGCCCCCCTTCGAGCACCCGGAGGCTCGAAGGCCACACCCAGCGGGTGGGCCGGCGCGTTCTGCGAGCGCCAAGCCGCGCCGGCTGTCTTCGTCAACCTCCGCCTCGTCTGCATCAAAGCAATGTGAGCTCCTCACCCGCATATTTTTTGCACCGCGCAAACACGGATAACCCCTCCGCAGTTTATTACAGTTGCATCACTGTTCGCCTCGGCGCCAGCCAGAGTTGGCCCGGAGGCTGGCCGCTTGGCCTGAGACGTTCGTTCCCACAGACGGCTTAGTAGCGCGCACGGTACCGAAGGCTCACTCTTCGTTTCAGCCACAGACCGCAGCGCGGCTGCCCGGCTAGCAAGAGCAAACGCTGGAGGCCACCCACGCGAAAAACGGCCGGGGAGAAAACGGTTCGGGTGACCCGGCCGTTTGCTTTATGAGTATCTGCTCGGTCGAATCTGCTCCCAGAGTCTGAGTACTATACACTCCACTCCGCGGCCCACTCCACTCCACTCCACTCCCAGAGTCTGAGTACTGTACACTCCACTCCGCGACCCCGCGTCCATGCCCGACACCATTATTCGGCAGACCCCGCGTCCGCACCCGACAGCTTCAGTTGGCGGACCCCGCGCCCGCGCCCGACAGCACTGGCCGGCGGACTCCGCGTCCGCGCCCGGCAGGGCCCCGCGCCCATCTGCCGGCGTACTCCGTGTCCGTGCCCGGCACCCTCGACGCCGCCATGGGCTTCATCACCAACAACAAGACCCTCCGCCCAACTTTCCCAAGTTGCCCGGAGGCTCGGAGGCTACACCCAGCGGGTGCGCTTGCGCGCCCCCACTCGGAACATGCCGCGCGTGTTGCACGCCCGCCGCCGGCTGCAACCGGCCCCTCGACGCCATCGTCTACACCAACAACCGCGAAAAGCCTCTGCACAACTTTTCCAAAGTTGTCCGGAGGCTCGAAGGCTACACCCAGCGGGTGCGCTCGCGCGCTCCTGCCGGAAGCAAGCCGCGCTGGCTGCGGCCTGCAGCCGGCCGTCATCAAGCATCTTCTACATCAACACCCGCTAAAAAACCTCCGCCCAACTTTGCCAAGTTGCCCGGAGGCTCGGAGGCTACTGTCGGGGTAATTGACCACGGGTACCCCGAAGACAGCGAGACAACATTTCAAGACATCGGGGCTAGCAAGCCCCTCAGTTCGACTACTTAGGCCGCCCCAGATGGCCCCCTGTCCGATTGCCTGGGCCGGCTCTCCACCCGGCTGCCCGGCCTACTCTCCGTCCGGCTGCTCCAGTCGGCCGGCCGCGCAGAGTCAACCGCTGCTCCGACCCGACACCGACAAGACCCCGATGAGACGGCCGTACCCGGCACTGCTAAGGAATAGCGAGGCACTGTGCGCGGGTCACACCACATCAACATGTATAGTGCTACTTATCCCCTGGGCACTGTTTATAAAGTGACCCAGGGGACAAGCCGGCGTGCCACGCCACACCACCAGGGGACATGGGGCACCAGCCACCACGCCTCAACCATACCACTAGCTTGCTAGCTACCATGCCCACTCCACACTATATATAGCTAGCCATCCATCCACTCCTCACTCTCTCACTCACGCATGGACACACATGCTCACACTCACACATGCATGCTCAGGCACATGCGGCCACAAGCCACGGCCACGCACACACTTATGCTCATATACATATATGAGATCAGGTGCCCATGGCACTGATCTCAGATACAGCTCCAGGAGCGCTCTGTACTACTACGTATATTCCACATATATTCAGACATGCAGGAGTAGGGGTATTATCTCTCCGGAGAGCCCCAACCTGGGTAAACTACCGCGTGCTACTCGCATACCCGTCCTCGGATATTCCACGGCAGTCTTGCCCTCACCTCAAGCCACCCCATGGCATCTATCGTCTCGTGATCCCCCCTGCCGACTGACGTGAGAATACCACGACAGAACTATTGGCAGAGATACACAAAGGCACGTGCAGCTCCCATATTGGATCAAGAGCCTTGGTCGGAAAAGCTTTCCGGCATGGTTTCTACTGGCCCACGGCACGGCCCTCCAAGATGCGATCGAGCTAGTCACCAGATGTGAAGCCTGCCAGTTCCACTCCAAGAATATCCATGAACCTGCTCAAGCTCTCCAGACGATCCCTTTGTCATGGCCATTTTTGGTCTGGGGGCTCGACATCTTGGGCCCCTTCCCCCGTGCCGCCGGGGGCTTTGAATTCTTGTACGTTGCAATTGACAAGTTTACAAAGTGGCCGGAGGTGGAGCCTGTGAGAAAGGTGACCGCACAATCAGCTATCAAGTTCTTGAAGGGACTGGTGTGCTGCTTCGGAGTACCCACCAGAGTCATCACTGACAATGACACCTAATTCACAAGCCGCACCTTCATGCAATATGTTCAAACCCTCGGAAGCAAGGTTTCATTCGCCACTGTTGCTCATCCCAGAAGCAATGGACAAGCTGACAGGATGAACGCTGAAGTGTTGCAAGGACTCAAGACAAGAACTTTCAACAAGCTGCGCAAGTGCGGCAGACGCTGGATCGACGAGCTGTCGGTGGTTCTTTGGTCCCTCCGTACGACACCAAATCAAGCTACCAGCCTGACTCCCTTCTCCCTAGTCTATGGGGCAGAAGCAGTGATCCCCACGGAACTCATATACGGGTCACCTCGAGTATTTGCCTACGATGAAGTAGAGCAAGAGCAGCACTGGCATGATGATGCCGTGCTCCTTGAGGAGAACCGTCTCTGGGCTGCTACGTGTGTTGCATGCTACCAGCAAGCCCTGCATCGCTATCACAGCCGCAGGGTTCATGCCCGGAGCCTTGAGGAAGGCGACCTTGTCCTTAGACGTGTTCAGTCCGCCAAGGGTGCAAACAAGTTGACGCCGAAGTGGGAAGGCCCTTATCGTGTAGTATGAGTCACCAGACCCGGTGCAGTCCATCTGGAGACTGAAGATGGCATTTAGTTGCAAAACTCATGGAACATTGAGCATCTTCCTAAGTTCTACCCGTAGGGCGCGGCTGTCAGGCCCTGCCCGGCAGCCATCCTTTTGTACAAGCCTTGCCAATGCGCATGTAACCCTTTATACAAAGCCAGGCGCAGACCTTGAGCACAGACAATTAAACGAAGCGCTGGGGCCCCCCAAAAACTTGCATGCATGCATAGCATAACATGAGCATACCTTGATCATGTAGATAAGATCATATGTTGCTTTGTTTTCCTCTGCATTAACTGCAGGACTCTTGCCGCGGACTCGGTCCCAAAAAGAAGAGACGAAAACAAGTTTACATATTGATCCCCGACAAGCCAAACATATAAGTTCCTCTTTATCCATACATGTCTCTGTAAGAAGAAAACTTGTGCATAGAGAAACCTTGTCACCTTCGAAACATTTGTGCTCTCATCCTTTGACCCGAATGTTGCTTCGGTCAAAGATGGTTGTAGTGGCTCTTGGTGGAGAAGGTTCGACGAGGGGCCGGTCCCCTTCCATAGTTTTGAGCCCGGCAGGCCAAGCCTCGCGGCAACAAATGAAACGAGCCCGGCAGGATAGCTTCCCGGAGAAAACTTGTTTACTTAAAAGTATAGAGGCATTCTTCCTCTGCATGGATATAGTACATGCACAAGTACCCAACAAGACTGTCTTTTTTCATTAATATGCGGATAAACGAGTACAAAGCTTACAGAGTACAAACATGGATAGAACAGCTTACATATTTGAAACTAAAGTTTGGCAAGTGCCTACATGTTTTAGATTGAAAAAAGACAAGTGCCCCGTAATCCCTTGCTTGTCCCTCTCCTCCTAGGAACTACAGTGAGAGGCGAAGAGGGCAAAAGGAGTGCCTGGGCAGAAGCCCAGCCCGACCCCGTCAAGACCTGGAGGACGCAGTCTAACAAGACCGAGAGGGCGCGCACGAAGGTGATGGGTGGGAAGAGCGCCTAGGTGGTGCCCTGGTCACCGCCACCAGGGCCAGCAGGACGCGGCAGGGCGAACGAAGCCAGAGCCCACGGGAAAGCCTGCCGGGGTCCAGCTGGAAGGCTGCTGGTGGAGCCGGAGGCACCATCCACACCCAACACCCCGGCAAATCACTTTATCAGGGGGGGGGGAGAGAAGCAGGTGCAGATGGTGGTGCCACCGGCCTCCCGCTGATGGTGACGGTGCGACCGGCGTTCAGCCAGAGTCGAAGCCGTCGTCCTCCCCATCGGCGCCGTCGTCATCACCGTCACTGTCCTCCTCATCGCTATCGCTCGAGGAGGAGCTTTCATCGTCGGTCGAGCTCTCCGCGCAGCACGCTAAGCAAGCACCCGAACGCCCGAAGACCTTGACGAGAGCAGGGCGGCGTCCATTAACTTGAAATGAAGAACGTGCCCGATCGCCAAGCTATGGGCACGAGCAAAGGTCTTCCAGTCGCGCCGGAGAAGCATGACATGAGGAGTGGGGAACTCCACGTTTGCCCACATGCAGCCATTGTAGCAGCCCCTCATGTGCAGCCTCAGCCCCGGCGGCTGCTCGACCTCCATCACCCTTGCAAATGGGGTGGGAAGCCGAAGACGGCTGCGCGGGGGCCCGCGCAGTTTGACAATAAACTCCAACGGCTAGTTTCCGACGTGGCCTTCGTTCGGGTCCTGAGCGGCCGGAGAAGGTGCGATCAGAACGCCGCCCCGTCCTCCTCGACGCTGAGCGCCACGACGACCACGACCACGTCCTCTCCCGCCCCCTCTCGCGGCGGGCTCCGCCCCAGCATCCCCAACAGGGGGAGGGAGGCACTGTCGAGCAGAAGCCCTCGTTGCCACCACTGGAGTGCCGCTACGTCCTCTCCCCCTCACCATGATGGAGAGTTGATATCAGAAGGATGCAGGAAGAGATGGGTGTGAGCCAGCGCCTCGCCCACGTCCCCTTTTATAGGCGGACGGGGCTGGGGGCTGGCTCCTCACCCAGGAGGCAACCTCCCCGATCAACCAACCCGACTCCTCTGCGTCACTAATGACGCGCGGAATCAAGACCGACCTCCTGCGCCTATCCATAGCGCCTGACTTTCTGCCTTGGCACTCATTCCCACGCCCTCTACATCCGCCACCAACCCTGCGCAGTGCATGCGGCATACATGGCAGAAACAACAGGGGTAGGGGAGTTAGTGGAATGGCAGTTACCGCCCCGTGAACGTGGGACGTGGGCGACCCATGGGTCATGGTGTAAATCCTCCCACGACGCCCCGCACGACGCGCGAGAAAGCAGGAAACTGACTCAGATGCAGGTCAATGAAGAAGCAAGGAAAATATCAAGGAAAAGAGAATATCAGCACAAGACCCCTGCCTATGTACTTGATAGGGCCTACCCCAATGATGCTCGGCAGCACGTTTGGGCCAGCCCCGGGGGCTCCTGTCGGTGCAACAAACCTTTACGTATGTTGCCCAGACTGTACAGAGGCTCAAGTGGCAGGAATACAAGCAACACCAAGCATTCAAGACAGAACCAGCCAGAGAGAGAGAGCTCTTTGAGGAATCAAAGGGCGGATCAAGAAGACCAAGACAAGCCAAGACAGCAAGATATCACTAAAGAAAAACCTCCCTTGCCGGGCAGGCGAGCCTGGTCAGATCGAGGCCACCCCGAAGACAAGTCCCAAGACTTCCCCGGCAAGGATTGTCGGGGGCGCTGGCGGCCTACATCCCCGCCAAGACTCCACCGCTGCACCGCATCGCAACGCAAGTCACCCATCGGTGCGGTGTCGAGCCCCCAGATAACTAAGTGGCTGTCATTTGGCACGTGGCGGCCATTTAGGAGGAAGATCACCTCCATATGACACCCGTCTAGAGGCGTGTCAAGCAAACAGGTGGAAGATGACTAAAGCGGCACGGCAGGCCTGCCGTGCCGCATCCACAACATGACACATGGTAGCGCATTTAATGCGCTTTGTCCTAACTGCCAGAGTTAGGTATGATAGCACTGTTAGCTATATAATCGCTGGATAAAGACCATTTTGCCATTGTGGTAACCCCTTGGCCTATAAAAGGAGGACCATTGCAACCTTAGAAAGGATTCGGACCCTCGTGTACTCATACGCGCGTAGTTGCTCTTCCCCCGAGGTGACCTTGCCAAGCTCGAGTGCCGTGTATTCTTCACGGTCTCCACATCAATCCACCAAAGCAGGAGTAGGGTTTTACGCTCCTCTGCAGCCCGAACTGGGTAAAAACCACCAGTGTCACCACCGCTGTGCTGTCCCACGGCCTCCGCTCTTTGTGCAATGCGTCCTCCCCCCTGCCGAACCACAAAGGGGCCGATGACCTCATAGGTGGCCGTGTTCTACCACGACAATGGCGTTTATCAGGAAAAACAGTGAAGAGCCGACCCCCTCGCGTATTCCCAATGAAAAGGCAATGCGAAGGGGCGCTGCTCATTCGCACCCGTTTCCTCTTGCTTCATCTTCTTCCTTGCGACAGAAACGACCCCCGCCGCCACCCGTCCTCAGACCTCGTCAGATCCCCTTCCTTCCCTCGGAGCTCGGAATGGGGCGCAAGAAGAGCGCCATAAAGGGGAAACAGGCGGCCAAGCCTGCGGACTCCAGAGTGGAGGAGAAGGGGAAGTGATGCAGAGCATCCTACAGACATCACCATGTCAAGAGCCCATTTGGCAAGTGACACGTGCGACATCTACTTCACATACATAAAGGTGAATCATCTCCTTTACACGTGCTCACTTGACCCCTTCGAGGATGGTATACTACTTGACACCCCTCTCGTATGCATGCATAGGTATTGTCGGAGCTTCATGGATGACGAGGAGCAGTGCAAGCGCCAAGGAACAACTACACCATCCGCGAGGGAAGCGTGGAAGCGAAGACGGAAGAAGATGGACCTATGAAGTCTACAATGGCCGGACAACCGGAAGCCACCGGACGTCCGACACTCTACAACGCTCGGACGACCGGCGTCCGTCGGACATCCGACGCACCCTCGACCAGCAGCAGACCAAATCTACAGTGCCCGAACGTCCGACGACCTCCAGCGACCAGACGACCGACATCGTCCGGAAATCCGATGCAACCTGTCCAAAGCCAAAACGTCGGAAGTCCGACGCCCTCCGGACGTCCGGACCCCTGCGAGACACCGGACGACCGACGTACCTCACACGTCTGACACCTGTGCATGCACAGCCGGGCCTTTGGCCTTGTATCCCTCTCCCACTTTCCCCTTCGTGGTTAAGACTATAAATAGACCACCCCCTTCTCCTTTCTAGGGTTAGCAAAGTGATGGCTCATTTGTATGTGAGAGAGAGACTACCACTCCCATGGAGTTCAAGATCTCCATGTGAGAAGATCCCTAGTGGATGAAGCCCCTGCAAGGGAAGATCCGTCTAGGATATCATCAAGACCTCCTCATGGAGATGAACTTTACCTTGTATTTTTCCTTTGTTGTTCATGTACCTTGTGGATCTTGTGTGTTTGATTGTCTAGTGGATGTGTGATTGAACTTGTTCTTGAGTGTTTTCCCTTGTAATTTCTCTCCGTTCTTTCCCGTGTTCATCGTGTTCTTCATGTTCTTCGAGAGAATCCACTCCAATCATGAAAGATCGGCCTACACCGGGTTAGCCCTGTATCATATGGTACCATGAGCCACGTTGATCACGAATATGGAGCCCCTACCCCCGTTTTCTAGCCTAGTTTTGTGCGATTTCGTCCCAAATTTTGAAAACCCCCACCAAAAATAGCCCCAATTTTTTTTTTGTGATTTGTTGGTTTGATGATGTTTTGTTGAATTTGATCCATGGATTTGCTTGGTTTCAAGTGGATCTAGCTTTCCCCCAAGTTTCCCCATCTTTCATCCACGAAATCTCCTCAATTTTGACCCCAAAATCTCCATTTTTCGCCCAAAATCGCGTCCCAGATCTGAAATCCCGAGTTGACCCAGACCCATCAGACGACCGACGCTTTCTCGGACGTCCGGAGCCCTTGGAACCACTGAACGACCGGTACTTACCGGAAATCCGACACCCCGATCCAGAGAAGAAATCTCAGATTTCCGAGCTCTTCCGGACATTCGACCACCGGCCATCCGACAGCTCTCGGACGTCTGACACCTGTAGATATCAACTTCGGCTGATTTTTGTTTCGGCCATAACTAATTCATCTGGAGTCTGATTTGACGTTCTTTAGCTTGTTTTGAAGCTCTTTACATCCCCCATCCCACAAAAATACTTCCAAAATCGTTTGACTTCATCAAATTTTGGAACTTTAGCATCTTTGCCTAGGGCCTTCACCACATCATCCGCTATAGCACCGCCGACTTCCGCAACCTAACCCTTTTGTTCACCATAGCATTAGTGGTTGGTTGAGTTGTGATTCGAGTCTCCTAAGGTGTTTCGTCTACTTAGGGACGGTTACTTCTTCATCAACCACCACCATAACTTCCGCATAACCTTGCCCACCATACACTTCCTCCACCCCAACTTAACCCAATTTTTGTTTGAGCTTGTTTAAGTTGTGGTTTGTTTCTCCTAAGGTGTTTTGGCTACTTAGGGACGGTGACCTCAACTTTGACTCGCATAAACCATCATTGCACTTCCACAATCCTACTGAGCTTCCACAAAACCACCACCGCATTCCGCTACCACCATTTGACATTTGCCCTTGAGATTTTGAGTTTGCGGTTTTTCTGTTTCCTAAGGTGTTTCGGCTAATTAGGAACGGTTCTACATCAAGAACACCACCACTCCTCATCGCCACGGAGGGTAACCTTGACGACATCATTGTACATTCTCCTTGCAATTGCATTGTTAACCCCGAGCCATCTTTGCGTTACTTGCCTATCGAGACTAGCCATTTGAGTATTGCCGGCAACGTTACTTGTGCACATTAGTGATCATCCCTTCCATTGTATATATACCATATCATATTTGTATCATCTTGGTATCATAGTACCATCCCTTGTGTCACAAGATTGTTCCACGCATATACACAATTGTTATCTTGGTTTGTGCATTTCGCATAGTGGCCATATAAAAAAAGAATAAGCTTTTAAGCAAAAAGTGAACAAAGAGCTTTTAAGCAAGTGCCATAGCATCATACCACATTGCATATAAGATTTTCATATCCAATCATCTTGGATCATCTTGAGAGGAACACCGGGAACCATACATACATAGCCTACTTGGCATAGAAAGTTGATACATTTTGCATCTTATAGGTTGTGCACAAGTGTCGTATCCGCCTATTGAGCAATCGTGCTAGCGTCTCTCTTGAGTTATGCAACACGAGCGTTTTCCGTGGATTCCACATTTTGTGCACACTCCTTGGTTGCACGACCCCATTTATCTATCCGTGTGTGTGTTTCCGTGTGCCACCCATTGCTATTGATCTACTTGTTTCATTTGCGAATTTGTGAATCTCTTTCAACATTATTGACTCTTGCTAACATTTTACATCAAATTTTTTGTGCCACTATCCTCACCGAGCCGCTCCATAAGCTTTACTTTGTAGGTGTGACTAAACAAGTCCGGTACCAATTCCACTATTCTTTCATTTCACATTGAGTGAAACAAGATACATCCTCAACATTGGGAAAAGGTAATTTGGTATTGTTTATCGCATTTCCTACTCACCTCTACTCGAGTCTTGTGATGGACAGGCAAAACATTTCATCTTCGGTCTACAACAACAACGACGAATTTGGTGCCATGAAAAACAACTTGGATGCCAAGATGGATGCTCAAATGGAGGAGATCAAAGCCCGCCAAGAGGTCTTCATCATCTTCGAGAAGACGCTCAAGAGCACACGCTTCCGAGCTACCATCTCCGGCAAGATCACATTGGCATCGACACCATCACCAACGAGAACGTGAAGGTCAAGAGCTCAACACCAACCACCGCTCAACGACTTCACCATCTACCTTGGCATCTTCGCCAAGCGACTTCAAGGCATCTTCGCCTACAAGCACCTCAAGACTACACTCAAGAGAAGCTCCCCAAGCTCAAGTCCGTGACTTCCACGAGCTACTATGACCTCGACACCGACCACAAGATTCTTTTCTATGGGACTCAAGAACCCGAGGAGTATCTCAAGTGGGAGCGCCTGATGGACGACTACCTCAAGCTACATGAAGTTCCTCCCGAAGATCAAGTGAAGTGCGCCACAACGAACTTCCACAACTACGCGTTGACATGGTGGCTTCACACACCTTCGGAGAGCTACGACATGAGTTGGCCCTAGACGAAGAGAGCTATGCGGCGAGAGTTCGTGCCTCCAACCTACACGGAACAACTTCTATGCCAATTGGAGAACACCATCCAAGGATCCAAGTCCATCGACGCGCACGTCAAGGAGATGAAGAATGCCTTGCGACGAGCCGGCGTGGATGACCCCATTTCGATGAAGTTCCACTTCATGATGGGATTGCACAACGACATCTCCAAGACTATCTTCCTCAAGAACTACAAGTCCCTCGACGACAACTACATCGGTGCTCTCAAGGCGGAACAAGAACTCATTAAGGCTAAGGCTTCTCCACCCCAACCACACTTCTCGAAGACCAAGCTACAAGACGGCGAGCGTGAGGCTAGTACCACGACGATGTCCAAGCCCGAAGAGCTCCAAGACGCCGCTCCGAAGTACGACTTCACCGCCATCCCTCTTTGTGGCATTGATGATGCCGAGTCTACCACGACTCTTTTTCAAGATGGTGCAGCAATGGCTACGGCTATGGAGCCAATCAAGGAACATGCTTTGGAGGCGTGCGACATGGTGACGAGTAAGGATGATGCTTCCATCTTTGGAGGCGAGAGTGATGATGTGCCATCTTCGGCCTTCATCCACGGTGACGGTGACGAGATGATCGAGCATGGGATTTTCCCTTCGGTCACGGAAGAGAGCGATGATGTGCCATCTTCGGCCTTCATCCACAGCGACGACGACGAGATGGTTGAGCATGGGATTTTCCCTTCGACCACGGTGACATATGATGACTTGAGTGACTTGTGCCACCATATTGAGAGTGAGAGCCACTTCACCACTAGCCCCATATATGATGAGTTGCCTCAATTCCCATGTGAGGAGAACCACAACCCCCACCACATGAGTGAGATGAGTGACTCCACCATACGTGAGATTGAGTGCACCTACTTTGAGGGAGTGAGTGAGCCAACACATAGAGAGAGTGTGATAGTTGATAGGTCATGTGAGGACATTTTGAACTCTAACGACCTAACCTCTTCCTCTATTGTGTCTTCTCATTTGGTGCTAGGTCCCATATATGATGACGCGCCGATTCATGACGACTACGTCCTTCCTTTGGACAAGACGATGGCCATGGTGGAATATGATGCACCCCCCCCCACATGGTTCCATCAAGATGATGATATTGACCACCATTTGGTCTTGCCACCTCACCTACACCACATGAGTGGAATGAACAAGGTAACATAGGTGAAGGTGATGCTCTTGTCCCACTAGTGGACATTCTTGACATTGATTGCTTGCATGATGTTGATCAAACTATTACCATGCTTCATGCTAGTGAGAATTCCCCATGCGATGATTTACCGATTTATGATGAGTTTGATGATTGCCATGCGGAGTCTATTAGTTGTGATGCCATGTTACATAGGATTTCTTGTGATAATTCTATTGGTCACATCATGTTTGACAATCTGCTTGACTTGTCATATGCTATGCATGAGATCAACAATATGTCCAATTTACAATCTCTTCGTAGTAACTATGCATATGCCATTAAAATAAATCCAATTTGCACATATGGCATAGATGACAAACCCATGGTTATTGGCATTTGTTTTTCTTGTGATGATATTGATATGCTCCCTTTGCATCATTTATCTCATATGCCATGCCATGACCGCCTAGCTTCGGATATGCATTGTTTTGGATGTTGTCCATTTTCTCCATATGAAGTTTCTAATATTGCTCATGAGGAGACCCCCATAGTTTCCTCATACACTAGGAGATTTTGATCCATCCCATCAATTGCATGATTCCCATGATTGTGTGCATCATATGCATCCCATGAATAAAGATGCTCTTATTGTGCCACACACTTGCTATAATTGCATTCTCAATTTGTGTACCCATCATGTTATACATAACAACTATTCTTTCATGATGGATGACATGTTCTTATACCATGCTTCAAATTTCTTTGAGCGATGCTTATCTTGTGCTAATTCACATGTGCACATAGACATCATGATGGATGATGTGTACATTTACCACACACACAATTTCTTTGGTTTGTGTCTCTTTTGTGTAGGTACCCATGAATACTTGTCAACCTCGCAATCCCACGAGTTGACAAAAGGAGCTCTAGAGAGCAATGATGACTTGGGATCCTGTGGATTGGCTTTCACACCGTTCCCATCACGCAAAATCTTCACGCATTTATTCTACATGGCCCTCACATGGTTATGGGTTATTGTCCATTATGTATCATTTACCCATATTGCCATGTTCACTTTGCATGATACACTCATTCCTATGCCTTTTCCATGCATTTGTGACCCATGCTTTGCATTACACATGATGATCGATTCTAGTACTTGTATGTGTATTTGCAAGCTTGGTGGAGATATCACTTGTTATTGCCTTGTTTGTTTTATGCCCCATTCCTACGATGATACTATGAACTTGCTTTGTGCTCGTGCTTGCGATATGTCATGTACATTGTCTCTACATACTATTTGCTCACATGACATGATTTCAATGATTTCCTCTAGTGTGTTGCATCTTCGCTCCACTAGTTAGCACGACTTGATTTCTATGATTGCTTATGTTGCATCACCCATGATTCATACTTGCTCATTTCATGCGGTTGATGACAACCATTACCATGCTTTGCACATGATTCATATTGCTTCTTCTCATATATCTCCATATGTTGCCTCTCTCATACTATATGATATGCCATGTATTGAGTGCAACGATGCATTTAGCCTTGCTAATGATATTGCCCCCATAGCATTCTCACATATGATTGGACATTTTGACATATTTCTTGTGAAGCATGCTTGTCTTCCTTCTTTGCACCATATGCATCGTGTCATGAGCATAAAGATTGTTGCATCATATTCTTCATGCACTTTTGCTACTAATGATTATGTGCAAGAGAAGAGAACCATCATGATGGATGATGTGTTTATCTACCTTGCGCATACGTTCTTTCTTTTATTGTGTGCATGTGTAGGATACTTGGACTTCGTGTCGACTTCCACTTCATGTGAGTTGACCATTCGAACTCTTGAGAGCGAGCCTCATACATTCTACCACGACTCGCTTCTACACCACATTTTCTTGCACTTCGGCATTGTGAAGGATGCACAAGGACACGCCTTCAAGGTGACATCTTTCTTGAGCATGGATATTTCGAATCCTACTTCATGTGTTGCTTGCACCTTGACATTGCACACATGCTAGAGATCTTGCTTCGACTTATCATTGCCACATTGCCATGCTTCATGACATATATACCTTGTGTGTTGCATCCAATTCTTGGATTTCTTCACATATGCCATGTCACATTGTGATGTAGGGTAGAACCCTAGATGCCCGATCTTTCATGATTGGTGCGGATCCCGCGAAGAACATGAAGAACACGAGGGAGAACACGAGGGGAAACACAAGACGATTCACTCAAACCAACAAGATTTGATTACACATGTGCTAGATCTGAATGCACGAAGAGATACACGATCCAAAGTCAACAAAGGATGATACAAGTAGCAAGTTCTTCTCCGTGAGGAGGTCTTGAGGGTCTTCCCGTGAGGGGTCTTGAATCCACTTGGGGGATCTTCTCCGTAGAGGTCGTGAACTCCAATGGAGAAGGTATCAAGTGGATGAGCAAAGCTCTATCTCCTAAAATGAGCTATCACATTGCTAACCCTAAAACATGAGGGAGAGGGAGTATATATAGTCTAGGGGGGCGAAGGGATACATGGGCCTCGACCCTTTACTGTGCGCAGACAGGCGAACCCGGACGTCAGGGCATCGGGCCGGATGTCCGGGCCTTCACGAGGAGCCGGATGTCCGGGCTATTGAGGCCGTTCTTCTGCTCTCTGGATAGGGCTTGTCCGGATGTTCGGGCCCTGTAGACTTGGCTGCTGGGCTGCTGCTGCTGTCGACACCTCCAGGGGCCGGATGTCCGGGTCCTGGAAGCTGTTCTTGGTTCCTTCCATTGGTTCCCTTCATCCATGAACTTGTAGACTTGTCCATCTTCATGTGCATCTTCGAGAGGGTCCTCTTGGTACCTGATCATGCACAACATTCCGGACTTAGGTAGTAGCCATGTCTCGAGAGGATCATATGGAATATCACTAAGGAGAGATGTCACCTCGTTCTCAAGAGCTCTAGCTCGTGCTCGTGTCATCGGTCCTCTTGGCACTTGGTGAGACAATGGTAGGTCCATGGGGATGACCATAGGATGCTCCGCATCATCTCCCCCCCGGGAAAGATCCGACCCCAGATCGAAAGCCTCATTACCATGGTAGGGAGAGAGATCCTTGACGTTGAAGATGTCGCTCACGTTGTACTTGTCGCGCGGGAGATCGATCTTGTATGCATTGTTGTTGTAGCGGGCTAGCACCTTGAAAGGTCTGTCGGCTCGAGGTAGAAGCTTGGATTTGCGTTCGTTGGGGAAGCGGTCCTTGCGAACGTGTATCCACACGAGATCTCCAATGTTGAATATCATGGGTTGCTTGTTGATGTTGAGCTTGGTTGCGAGTCGTTGTACTTGGCGCTCGATGGTGTGCCTTGTACCTTCATGCATCTTCTTGAGGTAGCTCACTCGTGCGCTTGCGTCCATGTTGATGCGCTCTTGTAGTGGTAGACGAAGAATGTCCAATGGGGACAATGGGTTGAAGCTGTAGACAACCTCGAAAGGGGACTTGCCGGTAGTCGAATGTCTTGCGCGGTTGTAGGCGTACTCTGCGATGGGTAGACACTCCTCCCACTCCTTGATGTTCTTCTTGATCAACGCTCATAGTAGAGTAGAGAGTGTCCGGTTCGTCACCTCCGTTTGACCGTCGGTTTGGGGATGGTATGCTGAAGAGAACAAGAGCTTGATTCCGAGCTTGGCGCATAAGGTCTTCCAAAAGTAGCTTAACAACTTGACATCACGGTCCGAGACAATAGTCTTTGGCACTCCATGTAGGCGCAAAATTTTCCTACAAAAAAGATTTGCAACATGTGAAGCATCGTCTATCTTGTTGCATGGGATGAAATGAGACATTTTAGAGAATCGGTCCACAACAACAAACACAGAATCTTTGCCATTTCGAGTTCTAGGCAAACCAAGTACAAAGTCCATACTAATGTCTTCCCATGGGTGATATGGAATTGGAAGTGGCATATAGAGACCATGGGATTGAGCTTTAGACTTAGCTTTGTGACATGTAGAGCATCGGTTGGCGAAACGTGAGACGTCGCGGAACATCTTGGGCCAAAAGTAGTTCTTGGAGAGCGTAGCAAATGTCTTATCGCGTCCGAAGTGTCCCATAAGTCCTCCTCCATGAGATTCTTGCAAAAGTAACAAACGAAGAGAAGACTCGGGAATACATAGTTTGTTAGCTCTCATAAGATAATCATCTTTGATGTAATAGCATTCCCAAGATGTATGCGTCAAACATTTGGCATGTGGAATAGCAAAAGTAGGATCATGCACATACAAGTCTTTTATGTGCTCAAAGCCAAAGACATTCAATTCAAGTTTAGTAACAAGCATGCATTTGTGGGAAAGCGCATCCGCCACAACATTTTATTTGCCTTTGATGTACTTGATGACATAGGGAAAAGACTCAATGAATTCACTCCACTTAGCAAGATGCTTGTTCAACTTAGTTTGACCCTTAAGGTACTTAAGCATTTCATGGTCGGTATGAATGACAAATTCATGTGGGCGAAGATAATGTTCCCACTCACGCAAAACTCGCACTAAGGCATATAGCTCTTTGTCTTAGATGGGATAAGCAATAGGGCGCTTCTCTTGCATTAACACACCTCCTATGCCATTACCGCTAGCATCGCAATGAACTTCAAAAGTTTTGTCAAAATTGGGTAATGCAAGCACGGGAGCATGAGTAAGCAAATTTTTAAGTTCATTAAATTCGGTATCTTGGGATGGTCCCCAAACAAAGGGTGCATTTTTCTTACTCAAAGCATGTAAAGGGGACACAATGGTGCTAAAATCCTTCATGAATCTACGATAGAAACCGGCTAAGCCAAGGAAGCTACGCACTTGTTGCAAGTTGGTTGGTTGGGGCCAAGTTTTAATAGCATTGATCTTAGATTCATCTACATGAACACCCTTAGAAGACACGACGAAACCCAAGAAAACGAGCTTATCAACACCAAAAAGGCATTTGTCCATATTAGCATAGAGGCACTCTTTTCTAAGAGTTTGCAAAATGGTTCTAAGATGGGTGACATGACCTTTGAGAGATTTGCTAAAAACAAGTATGTTGTCGAAACAGACCACAACAAATACGCCAATGTAGGGGCGAAGAACAAAATGCATGACTCGCATGAAAGTAGCGGGTGCTTCGGATAAGCCCATTGGCATAACAAGCCATTCATATAAGCCAAATTTGGTTTTAAATGTGGTTTTCCATTCGTCACCTTCTTGTATGCGGATTTGGTAATAGCCACTTTTAATATCAATTTTAGAGAAAATAGTGGCTCCGCTAAGCTCATCTAGCATATCATCAATACGTGGAATAGGATATCTATAGCGAACGGTGATAGCATTGATAGGACGACAATTGAAACACATGCGATATGTACCATCTTTCTTGGGAACAAGGATTACCGGGACGGCACATGGGCTCAAGCTTTCTCGTACATGGCCGTTGTCGATGAGTTGTTGTACTTGCCGTTGGATCTCCTTGGTTTCTTTGAGATTGACTCGGTATGGTGCCTTGTTAGGAAGAGGTGCTCCGGGGATGAGGTCGATGCGGTGTTCGATGCCTCGAAGGGGAGGTAGACCCGGAGGTAGCTCGTCGGGGAATGCATCTTGGAATTCCTGCAATAAAGAAGATAACACTAAAGGTAGATTGTGAGAGGTGTTAGTCTTTATTGCCTCGTGCTTGCACAAGAGGACATAGTGCATAATACTTGATGGGTTCTCACACACTTCTCTCATCTCACTTTTGGTAGCAAATAGCACTAGGTTTTTCTCGTCGCTCAACGTGGAGGCACTCATTTTTGGCTTGTGGCTCTCACTCACTTTTGGGTGGCTCACTCTCTCACTATTCTCTCCATGATGTTTTGTTGCTTGCTTGTCGGCGATCACTTGGCTTGGTGACATAGGTCGTAGCATGTACTCCTTTCCCTTCATGTTGAAGCTATAGTGATTGGTACGCCCGTTGTGGATAACGCCACGGTCGAATTGCCATGGTCCTCCAAGTAGGAGATGGAAAACGGACATCGGAACGACATCACACTCCAAAGTGTCTTCGTATGCTCCTATCTTGAACGAAACTTGCACGGTGTGCTCTACTTGGATAGTGCCGGAGTCGCTAAGCCATAGGACCTTGTAGGGATGAGGGTGCTTCATCTTGACCAATTGGAGCTTGGAGTATAGTTCTTCAATCGCCAAGTTATGGCAACTTCCTCCGTCGATGATGACCATCACGGACCTTTCATTGATGCTCGCCTTGGTGTGGAATATATGGCATCTTTGGTCTTCGTCTTGTTGATGTTGAAGTGTCAAGACTTTGGAGACAACGAGAGTGGGGCTCGAATCTTCGTCACAAAAGACTTGATCATCTTCATCCTCATTCACGCGCCGGTGCATGGCCACTTGCTCAAGGGCCTCCATTTCCTCTTCACTCATGGAGTCATAGGTGCTGTCGTCGTTGAGGATCATGGTGTGCTTGTTGGTACAGTCGAAGGACTTGTGGCCTCGGCCGCCGCATGTGAAGCACTTGATGGAACTTGTCTTGATGGTCTCATCCGGTGGAGTCGTAGATGATGAAGCTCGCGGCTTGAAGTTGCTTGTAGTAGGAGGACGACTTGAGGATGTTGACGTTTTCTTGTAACTTGACTTGTCGCCATTGTTTGTAGATGGTTTGGTTGAGGTAGAAGGTGTTGGAGTCGTTGAAGCTTGGTTGTTGGAGCCGTAGGTCTTGAAGAGTACTTGGTGTACTTGAAGTCATCTTGCACTTGTCGTTCCGCCTTGGTGGCTTGATGCACTAGCTCGATGAAGTTGGAGTAAGGTTGGAAGTCGGCGATCTTCTTGATAGGATGATTGAGTCCATTCAAGAAATGTGCCATAGTTTGCTCATCATCTTCCGTGACATTGGCTCGTATCATGGCAATCTCCATTTCCTTGTAGTAATCTTCAATGCTCTTTGTTCCTTGCTTGAGGATTTGTAACTTCTTGAAGAGGTTGCGGTTGTAGTAGGTTGGCACAAAGCATGCTCTCATGACATCCTTCCTTTGCGCCCAAGTAGTGATGGGTGGTTCACCTCTTGCCTCACGGCGCTCAATGACTTGCTCCCACCAAATGAGGACATAGTCTTGGAACTCAAGGGATGCCATGGCGATCTTCTTCTCTTCCTCATAGTTGTGCAAATGAATGATCTTGTCAACCTTCAATGCCCATGAAAGACACTCTTCGGGATCGTTGCTTCTAGTGAATTTGGGCATGGTGAACTTGAGCTTGCCATAGCGTTGCTCTTCGGTGTGTTGGGGTCGAGGGTGATGACGCCCTTGATGTGGAGGGTTGTGAACCTCAAGTTGCTCTTGTCGTGGAGGATTCCCATTGTCATGTTGATCTTGGTGAACTTGTGGTTCTTGTCGAGCTTGTGGAGGAGCTTGTCGTTGTAATCGTGGTTGATGTCGTCGCTCTTGGACTTCCTCGCGAAGTGCTTCTTCTTCTTCTCGAACACGTCGGTTACGGGTAGCGACGACACGATTGGTTTCATGAAGGGCACGTTGCGCCTCAAGGGCTAGGGCTTCATGCCATTGTTGTTGTTGATGGAGGGCTTCGGCGCCTTGCTCGTCTTGTTGTTGGCGTGCTTGCTCTTCCTCTTGTTGGCGTTGGCGTTACCTTTCTTGTGCTTGCGCAAGGGTATTTTGATTTTGACGATGTCGATTTTCTTGCTCTTCAAGTTGCTCTTGTCACCGATCATTGCCGTGTAGAGGACTGTGTTTTTCTTGACGGTCTTGGCGCGCGGCTCGACGAAGAGTGTTTGATGTCAGTGTACTTGAACCGGAGATGGTGTCGGAGGAATGTCGACTCGAGTGGCTTCGTCTTGAATATGATGACGTGGTAGAAGAGCGGGTGGCCATCATGTCTCAGATGTCCTCCTTGAGAGATGCCATTGATGTGTCGAAGTAGTCCCTTGTATGTTGTTCGGATTGTCGCAAGTCAGAAGCAAGTAGGTCGATGCGGTTGCCCAATGCTTCATTCTCTTGATGTAAAGCTCTTTGCGCACCGAAAAGGTGGTTCTTGGTGACATAGTTGTTCGGGTCCTCATCTTGCTCGATGAAGAGTGGGTTGGTAGAAGTACTTGGCCTATCCATCATTCCAAGTAAATTTGTGAGTGGAAGAAAAAGAAGAACTATACCAAATGTACCTTGACCGATGTTGAGAATGGATCGAAGATCACTCAACGATGTAACAAGGAAATAGCACAATTGGTACCGATTCTTGTCGATTCTCACACCTACACAAATAAAAGCCTTTGGTGGAGCTTGGTGAGGATGGTGGCACAAAATTTGATGCGAATGTTAGTATGAATCAATAATGTTGGAAAAGATTCACAAATTTGCAAATGCAACAAGTAGACCAAGCAATATGTGGCACAAGGAAACACACACACGGAAAGATAGACGGGGTTGTGCAACCAAAAATGAGCTCAAAATGTGGAATCCACGAAAAATGCTCTTGTTGCACAACTCTAGAGAGACGCTAGCACGATTGCATAATAGGCGGATACGAGACTTGTGCATGACCTACAAGGCAAAAATGCAACGACTTCTATCCCAAGTATACTTTATGTATGGTGTTCCGGTGGTATGATCCAAGATGATCGAGTATGACAATCTTAATGTAGTATGATGCTATGGTTCTTGCTTAAAAGCTCTTTGCTTATCTTTCTCTTTTGCTTAAAAGCTTGTTTGGCTCTTTCTCTTTTGAGCTCTTCCTCATGCAAAACTTCACGAACCAAGATAGCCATTGTGTATATGCTTATGGACACCAAGATGATGATATATGCAATGATCACTAATGTGCACAAGTAACGTTGCCGGCAATACTCAAAAGCTAGTCTCGATGGGTAAATGATGCAAAAGGAAGGCTATGGGGTTATCAATGCAAATGGCAAGGAGTACACAAAGTCGCCGTCGAGGTTACCGTCCTTGCTTATGGTGGATGGTTTCAAAATGATGAAATGGTCGAGGTCGATGACGAAGATGAGCGGCGGTGATGTCGATGTCGAACCATCCCTAAGTAGCCGAAACACGTTAGGAAACGGAAACCGCAACGCAAATTCTCAAAGACCAAATGTGGCCAAAATTGTCGGAGGTGGTTGCGGGTAAGTGGTGGTGGTTGCGGAAAATGATGGTGGTATGCGGAAGTATTGGTGTAGGCCCGGTCAAAATTGGTGAAAGTTTGGTGGAAAAAAACGAGTGGTGAAGGAGGTGTTGCTGCCAGGGGCCGGATGTCCGGGCTTGCGGGCCGGATGTCCGGGATCGCCGGATGTCCGGGGGTCATGGGCCGGATGTCCGGGCTCTGGGTCCATGGAGGAACTCGGTGGATCTCGATGGAAAAGAAAATTTCGGGGCAAAATTTGAGAGATTTCGTGGATGGAAATTGGGGAAATGATGGGGGAAAGATAGATCTATCTGTTACACACAAAATCCACCGATCAAATCCAACAAAACTTCATCACACCAACAAATCACAAAAAAAATTGGGGGCTATTTTTGTGGTGAATTTTTGAAATTGGGTAAGAACACAACAAAATTAGGCTAGAAAACAAAGAGGGGGGGCTCCAAAATCATGATCAACGTGGCTCATGATACCAAGATGATGGAGGGTAGAACCCTAGATGCCCGATCTTTCATGATTGGAGCGGATCCCGCGAAGAACACGAAGAACACGAGGGAAAATACGAGGGGAAACAAGAGAGGATTCACTCAAACCAACAAGATTCGATTACACCTGTGCTAGATCCGAATACACGAAGAGATACACGATCCAAAGTCAACAAAGGATGATACAAGTAGCAAGTTCTTCTCTGTGAGGAGGTCTTGAGGGTCTTCCCGTGAGGGGTCTTGAATCCACTTGGGGGATCTTCTCCGTAGAGGTCGTGAACTCCGACGGAGAAGGTATCAAGTGGATGAGCAAAGCTCTGTCTCCTAAAATGAGCTATCACATTGCTAACCCTAAAACGTGAGACAGAGGGAGTATATATAGTCTAGGGGGGGTGAAGGGATACATGGGCCTCGGCCCTTTACTGTGCGTAGACAGGCGGAGCCGGACGTCCGGGCATCAGGCCGGATGTCCGGGCCTTCACGACGAGCCGGATGTCCGGGGCTGGGGCCGGATGTCCGGGCTGTCGGGGCCGTACTTCTGCTCTCTGGATATGGCTTGTCCGGATGTCCGGGCTGGGGGTCCGAATTTCCGGGCTGGAGGCCGGATGTCCGGGCCCTTTATACTTGGCTGCTGGGCTGCTGCTGCTGTCGACACCTCCAGGGGCTGGATGTCCGGGGTCCTTGTCGACGTTCTGGGAACGGGGGTACCCATACTTGCCTACCTGCAGCCCACGGCGTGGCTCCATCGACGGCCTGGTACGGCCCAGCTTCATTGACAACAACTCAAGACCCTCGCGAGGGGCCAAGCCTCGCGAGGCGGACGACACCAAGACCTCCACGAGGAGTGGCCTCCTCAGGCTGGCTCCTGAGGAGCAGAGATCTCTATGCAAGCCTCACCTCGTGAGGCCCGGATGACGTGAGCCATGATGACCAAGGCCAGGCGGGCGCCAATGGGCGCAGTGTACCAGTTTCCTCTTCGATGCTAAAGAGGCAAGCGTAGGCACGGAGTCCCGAGGAATCAGCCAAAGGTTTCCATTCCCATGCAACAAGACCAAGACTGCCAGGGCGGCAGGACGGAGGTCATCACCGAGCCCACCACGGCGTCACGACCAGAGGCTTTTGCAGGCGAAGACTACTTTTGTCAAGATAGCATGTACTAGCTGTCTCCCTTCAAATTTGGCCGTTGTGGGATCACTTCCCGCCTTTCAATTGGGAAGAGGACCAAGGCCACTATAAATAGGGCTTAGCCACCACTGTAGTAGGCACCTGATCTGATCGACGGATCAGCCAGATCACCCACACACTCACTAGCTCACCCGAGCTCAAGAACACCTCTCCTCCTGAGGCTGTTCGCCATGGTACTAGTTCATCCTCAGCCCCTCGAGGCTAATCCACCGCAAAGCAGGAGTAGGGTTTTACACCGCAAGGTGGCCCGAACCTGGGTAAACTGCTGTGTCTCTTTTCCTTATAGTTCGTTGAGCTAGGCTGTGAGATTCGCAAGTAGGTAGACTGGGGAGGACGAGTTCTTTGCATGCACCCCAGAGTTCTAACCTCTCAAGGGTTTGCGGAACCCGAAATCCGACATTTGGCGCGCCAGGCAGGGGTGCGTCGAAGCTTCGCCCCTCCGTCGGCCGCACTCCGCCCTCGCCATTCCGCTCTCATGGCGGGCGCCTCTTCTCCGACTAGATCGACGGGATCACACGGAGGCGCCGCTGGTCTCCGGGCCTCACCCCCGCCTTACGGCGAGTGCAGTTGCCGCCCAAGTTCAGGCCGAAGATGCCGCCTCGCTACGACGGCACGGCTGACCCTGTGGGGTTTCTCCAGGCGTATGAGGAGGCGGTCCTAGCGGCCGGCGGCGACGACAAGGTCATGGTGAATTGGCTCCCCATAGCCCTCACGGGCGCGCCGCGCGCTTGGCTCCTGGGCCTGCCGGGATCTTCGGTGGTCTCCTGGGAGGAGCTGCGCGGCCTCTTCATCATCACGCAATTTGCGGTGCCGGCACCTCACGTCGTCGCAGCCATCCTCGGCGGCTCGCAGGCGTCGCCCTCGGATCGCCACATCAAGCAGTTCTTTCGCCAAGCAGGCGATACCCACGTGCAGCGGGCGGCGCCGCCGGGTTGGGCGGCACCCAGGGCCGACCTCACCTTCGACTCCGGGGACCACCCCATGGTCATGGCCGGTACCGGCGCTCTCCCGATGCTCTGCACCCCCACCATTTGCAATGTGGCAGTCACCAAGACCCTCATCGACGGGGGAGCCGGCCTCAACGTGCTTTCGGTGGAAGCATTCGGCTTGCTTCATGTGCCTCATGGCCGGCTCCGCCCCACAAAGCCTTTCTCTGGAATCGTCAATGGCTCCAGCAACCCCATTGGGCAGATCCGCCTCCCCGTCACCTTCGGCACCCGCGACAACTACCGCACCGAGCTTATCGACTTCGACATCGCCTGCATCGGCCTCCTGTCAAACGCCATCCTCGGGTACCCGGCCCTAGCCAAATTCATGGCAGCAACTCACCCTGCCTACAACCTCATGAAGATGCCGGGAAGCAGCGGCGTCCTCACTGTGGCAGGAGACACCAAGGATGCGCTGTTGGCCCTCAAACTCGCCTTCAGGGCCGCGGCGGCCGCACGGCCGACTGAGGAAGGGGCCCCAGAGGCTCCGGGGGCTGCGCCGGCGAAGAAGAAGCAGCTGTTCTCTCAAGATTGGGCCAAGACAAAGCAGGTGCCGGTTGATGAAGACGGGGCATCGGGTGCCACCTTCACCATAGGAGCTAGCCTCCCTCCAGATCAAGAAAAGGCGTTGGTCGACTTCTTGCGCGCAAACAAGGAAGTGTTCGCATGGGAGCCCAAGGATCTGGTTGGGATTCCGAGGGGAATAATCGAGCATCACCTAAGGGTGTGCCCCAATGCACGACCGGTGAAGCAGAAGGCGCGGCAGCAGTCCACAGAGAAGCAGTCGTTCATCGATCAAGATACCCGCAAGCTGCAAGAGGCTAGTGTAATTCGGGAGGTGCAGTACCCAGAATGGTTGGCGAACCCGGTTATCGTCCCCAAGAAGGGCGGGAAGGAGCGTATGTGCGTCGACTCTACTAACCTCAACAAGGCTTTCCCTCAAGACCCCTTTCCGCTTCCGCGTATCGATCAAATCATTGACTCCACCGCCGAGTGCGACCTGCTGTGCTTCCTGGATGCCTTCTCGGGCTATCACCAAATCAAGATGGCGGTGCAAGATGTTGAGAAGACGGCTTTCTTGACTCCATGCGGGGTGTATTGCTACACCTGCATGCCATTTGGGCTGCGTAACGCCGGAGCAACCTTCCAGCGGCTGATGCACATCGCTCTGGGCCGGTATCTCGGGAGGAACGCAGAGGCATACGTCGACGACATAGTGGTGAAGTCTCGAGAGGCAAGAACCCTTATTGAAGATCTGGAAGAAACATTTGCCAGCCTGCGCAAGGTGGATCTGTGGCTCAACCCAGAGAAATGTGTGTTCGGCGTCCCATCCGGCAAGCTGCTGGGTTTCTTGGTATCGCATAGAGGGATCGAGGCCAAACTGGAGAAAGTCAAGGCCATAGAGAGGATGAGCCCACCGCAGACCCTCAAGGAGATGCAGAAGCTGGCAGGTTGCGTGACCTCGCTGGGGCGTTTCATCTCCAAGTTGGGAGAACACGCCCTCCCGTTCTTCAAGCTGATGAAAAGGAAAGGACCGTTCGAGTGGACTCCGGAGGCTGACGCAGCCTTCCAAGACCTCAAGAAGTACCTCACCAGCCCACCGGTGATGGTGGCGCCACGTCCCCTTGAGCCCCTGGTGCTCTACTTGGTCGCCACGCCTCACTCAGCCAGCGCAGCACTGGTGGCAGTGAGGGAGGAGCGCCTGGTCAAGGGCTCACGCCAGGGCGCCCCGTCACCAGATGGGGCACCACGGTCTCAAGAAGGCGCCCCTGAGGCTCCGACTCCACCACCAGCCAACAACGCTCCTGAGACCTCAGCCAACCCCCCAAGCAGTGGGTCTCCTGAGGACGATACGCCTGAGGGTACGGTAGCCATGGTGGGTGATGAGGCTCCAGAGGACCCGCAGACTCAGGAGTTGCAAGACCTCACCAATGCTCCCTCCCACATCGAGCACCCGGTATACTTCGTCAGCACGGTGCTGCGAGACGCGCGAGCACGCTACCCCATGCCACAGAAGCTACTACTCGCGCTCCTCGTCGCCTCCCGAAAGCTGCGCCATTACTTCCAAGGCCACCCCATCAAGATTGTCTCAGCTTACCCTCTGGAGAGGGTGCTCCGGAGCCCCAACGCTGCAGGAAGGGTCGCCGAATGGAACATTGAGCTGCAAGCGTTCCAGTTGGAGTTCAGTACCACCAGGATCATCAAGGGTGCGGCCCTCGCTGACTTCGTGGCAGAATGGACTGACGTACCTGGCCGCGAAGTGTGCGAGGACTGCTCCCCCATACCCGGCGACGAGGCACCAGATGGTTGGGTCATGTACTTTGACGCCGCGTTCTCACGCCAGGGCGCGGGGGCTGGAGTTGTGCTTGTTTCACCCACCACAGACAAGCTCTACTACGCCGTGCAACTCTGCTTCCAACACAGCGAGAAGGTCTCCAACAACATTGCGGAGTACGAGGGCCTGATCGTGGGACTCAAGGCTTCTGCAGCACTGGGGGTCAGGCGCCTCACCATCAGGGGCGACTCGGAGCTCCTCGTCAACTTCTCCAACAAGGAGTACACCCCGAAGGATGAGCACATGGAAGCATACCTTGAGGAGGTACGCAAAATTGAGAAACGATTCTTGGGTCTGGAATTGCAGCACTTGCCGTGAGGCACAAACAAGGAGGCGGATGACATCGCCAAGAGGGCGTCCCGGCGTCTGCCCCAGGAGCCCGGCGTCTTTGAAGAGTGGCTCTTCAAGCCATCGGCAGCTCCACCCGCCGCAGAACCAACACCGCCTCACGAGGATCTCCCCCAGGCTCCTCCATCGGGCGCCCCAGCTTGTGGCCCGACCTCAGGAGCTCATCTCCTTCTCGCGATGGAACCTTAGGAGGGGTGCTAGACCGAGGAGTTCAAGGCGTACCTACTTCAGGGCACCCTGCCGGAGAAGGAGGAAGACGCAGAGTGTGTGGCCCGCCAGGCCACAGCATACTGCATCCAGGACGGTGAGCTCTATCGGAGGCGTCCAAACGACGTTTCTTTACGGTGCATCTCCAGGGACCAGGGATGCGAGCTGCTGGCCGATATACATGGTGGGGACTGTGGGCATCACTCTTCATCACGCACACTCGTGGGCAAGGCATTCCGCAGCGGGTTCTACTGGCCCACGGCGCTCAACGATGCAACCGAGCTGGTGAAGTCCTGTGAAGCCTGCCAGTTCCACGCCAAGCAGATCCACCAGCCCGCTCAGGGCCTCCAGACCATCCTGCTCACATGGCCATTCGCGTTCTGGGGGCTGGACATCTTGGGGCCATTCCCACGGGTGCCCGGGGGCTACCGCTACCTCTACGTCGCCATCAACAAGTTCACCAAGTGGGCAGAGGTGGAAGCCGTCCGCACCATCCCGGCCGGCTCGGCCGTCAAGTTCATCAGAGGCCTCGTGAGCCGGTTCGGGGTTCCTAACCACATCATCACCGATAATGGCTCACAGTTCACCAGCAACCTCTTCAAAACATACTGTGCTAACCTTGGAACGCAGGTATGCTACGCTTCGGTGGCACACCCCAGGAGCAATGGCCAGGCCGAGCGAGCCAACGCAGAAGTCCTGAGGGGCCTCAAGGCAAGCTCTTTCAAGAAGAAGCTTGAGGCCTGCGGCAGGGGCTGGCTCGACGAGCTCCAGTCCGTGCTGTGGTCCATCCGCACCACCGCGACCAAGCCGATGGGCGAGACTCCATTCTTCCTCGTCTACGGAGCCCAAGCGGTTCTCCCTCACGAGGTCAAGCATCGCTCCACGCGGGTCTTGGCGTTTGACGAGGCACGCCAGGACGCCACGCGGGGGATGGACCTCGTGCTGGGGGAGGAATGCCGCCGTGAAGGCTCGCTCCAAGCGGCAAGGTACCAGCAGGCACTGCGGCGGTACCACTGCCGCAGCGTCCGCTCCAGGACGCTCGAGGTGGGTGATCTCGTCCTGAGGCGGGTGATCTCCAGGGAGGGGCAGCATAAGCTCTCACCCATGTGGGAGGGCCCGTTCAGGATCGCCCATGTCTCTAGGCCTGGCGCCCTGCGCCTGGAGACGCAGGACGGGATCCCCATCCAGAACGCCTGGAACATCCAGCGCCTCCGGAAGTTCTACCCATGAAGCAAGGCCTCGTGTCTGTGAAGGTCTCCGCTCGTGACACTCTCACATAATAATGAGTGGGGATGTACACGCCCCGGAGTCTCCTGAGTGTCGCCCACGGGCCTCATGGGGGCTCCCTCCCACATCCTAGTGGCAGCACTTAGCTCCACGCTGGTGAGAAGACTAGACTAGGTGCCGGACACGGCTGTTCATTTGCTTGCTTTCTGTAGTTGGTTTGAACTTCTTAATGGAATTTGGAGTTTTCGCGTTTCTCGTTTGCCAAAGCTGGAACTTTCCTTTCCCCTGTTCGTTCGCCTCTCCAGCCATCTCCCAGGAAGAGCGGCAGTTGCCCGTCACTCCTCCTAACACGTCCCGCGCGCGGGGGCTTGGTAGGTGTGTGCACTCGGCGCTCGCCACGACCACACCTCACCAAAGCCCTGTCGTCCCAGTGCTTCGGTCCTTAAATCCTTGCGGGACGCTCTCAAACGAGCTCTTGGGCACGCGTACCTTCTCAAGTCCCTGCCTCCGGGCATCGCGACACGGTGCACCAGCCACAACGAACCCACGCTCGGGGGCTCGCGCAAGGAAGGGCATGACGCCCTGTGAAGTTTTCTAATGATTCGACAGCTGTACAATGCCCCCTGAGGCCCGACGGCTCTTGGGTCATCAAGAAGCAAACTTCGCCAGATGTTGCTGGAGAACCGCACCCTCGCAAGGCGGAAAACTACAGCAAGCACAACAAGCTAAGTTACTCTAACCGCTCCTGATTGGAATATCGGTATCCCGACACGATATCGAAATAACAAACATAGCATAATGGCACGAGTGCCTTGGTTCATTACACGCCCCAGCAGGGCCCTCTACCTTTTTTCAAAGTGCAGGAGAAAGGAAAGGTTAAACAAAAGTGGCCCGCGCAACCGCAACGGCTCCCGAGGCCAGGCTCCCGAGTCCCCGGGCTCACCTCGAGTCTTCCTCCTACTTCACCGGAGCACGGCGACGAGACGACCCGTCGCCTTCCCCGATGCAAGCCCGGTGGTGTGGTGGCTGGTTGTAGCCGCTGCTACTGGTGCTCTCGCCGGAGGAGGAGCCGCCGCTGCTGAAGGAAGCGCGGCCGTCGTCAAGGCCAAGCTCATCGTCGCCGCTGCCGTCTTCCGGACAGCACCCCGCACGACGGCCGCCCTCCCCGAACACCCTCATGAAGAGGGTCGCGAGGCCGTCATACCTGAAATGAAGGGTGCGCCTCCCGCTCAGGCCCCGCGCGCGGGCAAACGCATGCCAACCATGGGTCAAGGACACGGCGCCCGTCTCGGTGACTTCGACCCCAACCCAGGAAGCCTTGCTGCAACAGCCGTCAGCCTGTAGCCAGAGGCCGTCAAGCCCCGCGACCGGTAGCTTGCTCACGAAGAAGCGCGGGAGTGGGAGCCAGGTGCCGACGGGCTTCTCCGACCACACGACGAACTCCGGGAGCGCATCCGCCGAGTGGAAGCGCGGCCGAGGAGGCCGGGCAACCACAGCGCGCTGCCCCCCGTCACAGGGGCTGCCTCGCCCGTGGCGGCCCCTGCCTTGAGAAGAAGCGCGGCCGCGGCCGCCCAAAGCAACGCCGGCCCTCGGGGGAGTATGCCCGCGCCCCCGAGGAGCTACCGCCGGGGTCGCAGCACACTTGCGGGGGCGGCCTCGCCCTCTCTTGGGTGGCGGCGAACCCGGCCCCTCCTTGGGGGCCTTCCCCTTCTCGGCGGCAGAGAAGCTCCTCTTCGGCGCCATGGATGCTACGACAAGATGGGGAGGTGAAGAAGGAGAAGGACCGAGCAGCGAGAAGATGGAGATGAGTGGGGGGGGGGGGGCTCTGCCCCTCCCCTCATTTATAGCCGGAGGAAGGCCAACCGCCAGCCTCCACGACCCCACGCAATGATGGTTCTTCTCTGCATGCAGCGGAGTCTCGTAAATGTTGAACGATTGTCGAGGCAGCGTGGGGAATCGGAGATGCCCATGTCCCATCCATCGCCACGAGTCGACCAAGGCCACAGGCAGTTAGGGCCCGTGGCGCTCCGCACTTGCCCCTTGGCTTCGCCTCGAAGCCAAGTTCGAGCGCACCTTGGGCCCAGGGGCTACTGTCGGCGTTCTGGGAACGGGGGTACCCAGACATGCCTGCCTGTGGCCCACGGCGTGGCTCCATCGACGGCCTGGCACGGCCCAGCTTCAGCGACAACAACTCAAGACCCTCGCGAGGGGCCAAGCCTCGCGAGGCGGACGACACCAAGACCTCCACGAGGAGCGGCCTCCTCAGGCTGGCTCCCGAGGAGCGGAGATCTCTATGCAAGCCTCACTGCATGAGGCTCGGATGACGTGAGCCATGACGACCAAGGCCAGGCGGGCTCCAGTGGGTGCAGTGTACCAGTTTCCTCTTCAGTGCTAATGAGGCAAGCGTAGGCGCGAAGTCCCGAGGAATCAGCCAAAGGTTTCCATTCCGATGCAACATGACCAAGACCGCCAGGGCGGCAGGACGGAGGTCATCACCGAGCCCACCACGGCATCACGACCAGAGGCTTTTGCAGGCGAAGACTACTTTTGTCAGGATAGCATGTACTAGCTGTCTCCCTTCGAATTTGGCCATTGTGGGATCCCTTCCCGCCTTTCATTTGGGAAGAGGACCAAGGCCACTATAAATAGGGCTTAGCCACCACCGTAGTAGGCACCTGATCTGATCGACGGATCATCCAGATCACCCACACACTCACCAGCTCACCCGAGCTCAAGAACACCTCTCCTCCTAAGGCTGTTCGCCACGGTACTAGTTCATCCTCAACCCCTCGAGGCCAATCCACCGCAAAGCAGGAGTAGGGTTTTACACCGCAAGGTGGTCCGAACCTGGGTAAACTGCTGTGTCTCTTTTCCTTATAGTTCGTCGAGCTAGGCTGTGAGATTAGCGAGTAGGTAGACTGGGGAGGACGAGTTCTTCGCACGCACCCCAGAGTTCGAACATCTCAAGGGTTTGCGAAACCCAAAATCCGACAGTCCTGGCCGGATGTCCGGGTCCTGGAAGCTGTTCTCGGTTCCTTCCGTTGCTTCTCTTCATCCATGAACTAGTAGACTTGTCCGTCTTCACATGCATCTTCGAGAGGGTCCTCTTGGTACCTGAGCATGCACAACATTCTGGACTTAGGTAGTAGCCATGTCTTGAGAGGATCATATGGAATATCACTAAGGAGAGATGTCACCTCGTTCTCGAGAGCCCTAGCTCGTGCTCGTGTCATCGGTCCTCTTGGCACTTGGTGAGACGATGGTAGGTCCATGGGGATGACCATAGGATGCTCCGCATCACATTGCTTGTCACATTATTGACTTGATTGCCTCACACATGATGAACAATTGCTCTTTCTATTGTGTTGAGTGCCACATGATTTTCACTACACCCTATGAACGTTATGCTTGGATTGTCTTGCACTTGACCCATGTGTTTAGACACTTCATTTTATTTGGTGTTGTGAATGATTCCTATGCCTACCATAGACCTTTCATTGAGCGCTTTGTGACTGCTTGCTATAACTTTGAGGTACATGCTTATTCTCTTGTCATACATATTTGCATGGCTACCTCACATTTACATGCTTGTTTCCATGATGTCCTTCATTGTGCTCAATTTATGTGCTTACATGCCATGTCACAATCCTTTGTCACACCTTATGCTATGCTTGATGACGACACTTGTTGGGTGAATCACCACTTGAATGCTTGGTTTCGCACTAACGCTAACCACATTTGTTTTTCTAAGTGTTTGTTGTCCTTGCTCCTTTTGAATGAATCACTAGACGGTGCGACAATGGAGAGTACCCATTGCGAGCTTGAAGATGATGAGTACTTGGTGAACGTCCACTTCTACATGGCGAAGCCATCTCTTTCCCATGGTGATTTGGTTTTTGATCCGAGGTCGGATCTTTCCCAGGGGGGGAGATGATGCGGAGCATCCTACGGATATCACCATGTCAAGAGCCCGTTTGGCAAGTGACACATGCGACATCTACTTCACATACATAAAGGTGAATCATCTCCTTTGCACGTGCTCACTTGACCCCTTCGAGGATGGTATACTATTTGACACCCCTCACGTATGCATGCATAGGTATTGTCGGAGCTTCACGGATGACGAGGAGGAGTGCAAGCGCCAAGGAACAACTACACCATCCGTGAGGGAAGCATGGAAGCGAAGACGGAAGAAGACGGAGCTGCGAAGTCTACAGCGGCCGGACGACCGGAAGCCACCGGACGTCCGACACTCTACAGCGCCCGGATGACCGGCGTCCACCGGACAACTGATGCACCCTCGACCAGCAGTAGACCAAGTCTACAGCGCCCGGACAACCGACGCGACACCGGACGTCTGACGACCTCCAGCGACCGGACGACCGACATCGTCCGGAACTCCGACGCCACCTGTCCAGAGCCAAAACATCGGAAGTCCGACGCCCTCCGGACGTCCGGACCCCCGCGAGCCACCGGACGACCGACGTCCCTCGGACGTCCGACACCTACGCGTGCACAGCCGGGCCTTTGGCCTTGTATCCCTCTCCCACTTACCCCTTCGTGGCTAAGACTATAAATAGACCACCCCTTCTCCTTTCTAGGTTTAGCAAAGTGATAGCTCATTTGTATGTGAGCTTTGCTCCTACAACTCCTCCTCTTGAGAGAGAGAGAGAGAGAGAGAGACTACCACTCCCATGGAGTTCAAGACCTCCATGTGAGAAGATCCCTAGTGGATGAAGCCCCCGCAAGGGAAGATCCGTCTAGGATATCATCAAGACCTCGTCATGGAGATGAACTTTACCTTGTATCTTTCCTTTGTTGTTCATGTACCTTGTGGATCTTGTGTGTTTGATTGTCTAGTGGATGTGTGATTGGACTTGTTCTTGAGTGTTTCCCCTTGTGATTTCTCTCTGTTCTTCCCCGTGTTCATCGTGTTCTTTGAGGGAATCTACTCCAATCGTGAAAGATCGGCCTACACCGGGTTAGCCCCGTATCAGGAAGGAGGCGGAGGTGCTGGACAAGCGGCGGCGGGAGAACATCATCTTCTCGCTGTCGGACTTGGATGCCAACACTCTGATTGAGAGGTACGCATTCATGTGGGGGAGAGAGACCAAGGGCGGCCATGGAGCACCAGTGCCTCTCCCAGATGGAGCCAAGACCCCAGCAGATTCGTACCCCATCGAGGGTTTCTCATTTGTAAGCAAGGAAGGATGATGGTGAAGTGGTTAATGTCGATGACGACCTCGTGGCGATGATGAGTGGCGGTGTTCTCGTCATCGAACCGTTCCTAATTAGCCGAAACACCTTAGGAAACGGAAAAACTGCGAACTCAAAATCTCAAAGGCAAATGTGAAATGGTGGTAGCGGAATGCGGTTGTGGTTTTGTGGAAGCACAATGGGGATTGCGGAAGTGCAATGATGGGTTTTGGAGTAGGCAATGCGGAGGTGGAGGTGGTGTGTTATGCAGAGTCGTAGTTGAAGTAACCGTCCCTAAGTAGCCGAAACACCTTAGGAGGCACAGACCACAACTCAAACAAGCTTAAACAAAATTTGGTTAAGTTGGGGTGGCGGAAGTGTATGGTGGGCCAGGTTATGCGGAACTTATAGTGGTGGTTGATGAAGAAGTAACCGTCCCTAAGTATCATAAACACCTTAGGATACTCAAATCACTACTCAAGCAACCATAAATGATATGGGGATCAAAATGGGTTAGGTTGCGGAAGGCGGTGGTGGTAATGCGGACGATATGGTGGAAGCCCTAAGCAAAGATGCCAAAGTTCCAAAACATTGATGGAGTCAAATGATGGTGGTAGTATTTTTTTGGAAATGGGGATGTCATTAGCTTCAAAACGAGCTAAATAACGTCAAAATCCGAGTCCGAATGAATTAGTTATGGCCAAAACAAAAATCAGCCGAAGTCAGTTTCTACAGGTTACGGACGTCCGGAAAAGGTCGGATGTCCGGCGGACGGACGTCCCGAGAGTCCGAAAATCCGAGATTTTCGTTCTGTTG
The DNA here is from genome assembly GCA_011799875.1 of Thinopyrum elongatum. Lineage (NCBI taxonomy): Eukaryota > Viridiplantae > Streptophyta > Magnoliopsida > Poales > Poaceae > Thinopyrum > Thinopyrum elongatum. Next base: position 303,036,599 of record CM022300.1, read on the forward strand.
CGGGGTGCTGGATTTCCGGAAAGTACCGGTCGTCCGGTGCTTCAGGAGGGTCCGGACCTCCGAAAAAATATCGGTCGTCTGGTGGGTCTGGGTCAACTCGGGATTTCATATCCGGGACACGATTTTGGGCGGAAATTGGGGATTTCAGGGTCAAAGTTGATGAGATTTCGTGGATGGAAGTTGGGGAAAATTGTGGAGAAGCTAGATCCACTCGAAACACAGCAAATCCATGGATCAAATTCAACAAAACATCATCAAACCAACAAATCACAAAAAAATTTGGGGCTATTTTTGGTGGTGATTTTCGAAATTTAGGACAAAATCAAACAAAACTAGGCTAGAAAGTGGGGCTAGGGGCTCCAAATTCATGATCAACCAGTGGCGGAGCCAGAACTTTTGTGAAGCCTGGGCAAGGTTGAGCCAAGTGTCTAATTTAAAAATCAAAATCGAGTGTTTGGATATACAATATAGTATAAAATAGCCCCAAACTTCGGAGCCAAAAATCCACAACAATAATGAAGTGAAATATTAAACATAGTAGTAATTCAAATGTAAGTTTAAAGCAAACTAGTATTTCATCCGTCTCAAAATAAGTGCCTCAACTTTAGTACAGTTATTTTGGGACATAGAGAGTATATAATGTATCAATATTCAGTTTTATGCACTACTGCAATCTAGTTCTTTGCGGAGTACCAAGGGTATTCGGCGAAGGCCGATATCCGCTCGGCAACCAGTTTACCAAGTGTGACACTCGGTAAACTCTATTCGGCGTACCCTCTTCAGTTTCACCGAGTTCCTTCCCTCAGATACTCGGCAAAGACTTTACCGAGTGTCAACATGAGCTACAAGGCTATTCGGCGTACCCACTTGGCATGTTGTGTTTGTCGAGTACCTTTCGTACCATACTCCGCAAAGATAGATCCACTAAAGGGTGGCGTGTGTCCTCGACGTTTACGAAGTGTCGTCTTCAACAAAGTGTTCGCCGGTTTGCCGAGTACCTATTGCACGATACTCGGCGAACATGAGTCATTGGAGGGCGCCATGTGCCCACGTGTCAAAAGGCTCAGAGGCCATAAGTCATAAAGCAAGGCCATGCACAGAACTAAACTTGCTATGTTGCCATTAAAAGTATAGCTAAGCAGTGAGCTATCTAAAAACAATGAAAAAAATTAGCATCCAAACATCTTAGAGGACACTACAAGGTAAAAAGAATAAATTTCTAATTCACATATGAAAAGAGAAAAGATTAGGTGTTGTGATTTGATAGATTAGGTGTTGTCATTTGAACATATTCAACATAGAGAGGCTGTAAGAAAAGAGAAACATATAGAATATACCACTAGTGTGCTAAAGAACGAGGCAAATGCCCGATCACCCGACCTAGTATAAATTTAAGCCCTAAATCTATTAATCATCAAATTAGTGTAAATCTTACTTAAACATATGAAAAAGCAAGAAGCAACAAGTAGTCAGAGGATGTATAAGCCATTCCTAGAGATGGATTCGTTCCACCCGCCGTCGGCCGGACTTGCGCCTGTGCCAACCTCCATTTCACTAGCCGCTGGTTAGTCCCTACCGTACGTGAGAAACTAACAGCCGAAATGACTGCTCGTTTCCTCTCGAGTAACTGCTGAACATTATGCTTGGTAAAGTCGTTTGGCAGGCCTAATTAATTAGCCTATCACTTAAATATTAGCTGAACGCTTGGAGCCCACTTTTTTTCTGGTAGGAGTCCATTGTTTATCACCAGGTACACTGTTGCCCGGGTAAACCACCATGCATAGCAGAATTTGCCTCGTTGTTTATCACGTGTGTACACAGTCCCGTGACCAGTGAGCCCGGGCAAGTGCCCGGGGTGGCCGGGCGCTAGCTCCGCCACTGTGATCAACCATGGCTCATGATACCAAGATGATTTAGGGTGGAACCCTAATGGCCGATCTTTCACGAAATGGAGGGGATTTCCCGAAGAACACGATGAACACAAGAAGAACACAAGAGAGGAAACACTCCAATAGACAAGGCACAATCACACATATGCTAAATCCACATACACACAGAGAGATACATGATCCAAATCCAACAAAGGATGATACAAACGGTAGCTAGTTCATCCTAATCCATGAGGAGTTGAGGCCCTTAATCCGAGATGGATATTCCCTAGATGGGGTATTCAATCCACTAGGGAGCTTCTCCAATGGAGGTCTTGAACTCCAAAGGAGTGTATCAATCTCGCTCTCTCAAGAGGAGATGGGGTAAGGAGCAAAGCTCACATACGAGTGAGCTATCATATTTGCTAACCCTAATTAGAGGAAGGGGAAGGAGTATATATAGGCTAGTCCACGAAGGGGTAAGTGAGGAGGGGATACATGGGACTCTGGCCCGGCTGTGCACATGCAGGTGCCGGTCGTTCGGAGGCTCGCCGGGGTCCGGACATCCGGAGTGTCGGGGACGAATCCGCGATCACCTATGGGACCCAGGGAAGGACCCCTTTACGTTCGGCAGGGAGAGACGGTCGCACGAAGAGCAAATCTAGCGAAGAACACGACAGTGCACGAGAGAGATTTACCCAGGTTCGGGCCGCACGGATGCGTAAAACCCTACTCCTGCTTTTTGGTTTATTATCTGTATGATTGTTCTAGCTCCAGGAGCGCTACAGTACCGAGTAGCTGCGTACAATACTGGAGTTCTCCATCCCCCCGTTCCTCCCCCTCTCCACGTTGCCCATGGGCCTCCTTTTATACGCACAAAGGGGTCACCAACAGGTGGCAAACAGTAAAGGTAGAGGTGGAAAGTTGCTACAGTAAGGCCATTATTACCAGGATGACATGTCCTACCTACCACTGACGGCAGGGGACAAGGGCATTAAATGCCCATGCCTTTGCTGTCCACATACATGTACCCGGACGTCTTGGACGTGGGAAAAGCCTATCCCACCTGCTCCTGCACTGCTAGCTACAGTGTACCGCCGTCTACACAGTGCCCTGCCACACACGCTTGGAAGGACCCAGAGCGCCACGCTGGCAGAGGCACCGGAGCAGCACAGTAGCACAGTGGTACAGTAACGCTTGCCGCGGCAAGACCTTGCCGCACCTGACAGCTTGCCGCAACCCATAGCTTGCCGCGCAAGGTAACTTGCCGGGGCAAGTACCTTGCCGCAGCTGCTATCTTGCCGCAGCCAATACCTTGCCGCAGCCAATGACTTGCCGGGGCAAGTACCTTGCCGCGGCAAGTACTCTGCTACAGCAAACCTCAGGCTGGGCCTCAGCTGTCCCTCCCGGCAAGCTCCTCTTGCCGGGGCCTTAACTCTTGCTTTGTATACTTTGTTCTTGAATGGCTTAATAATCTTGAGCTTCTCTCTGGCTGTCCTCCCGCAAGCCTGGCCGCGGGATGCTACTACTGCCCGTGCACAAGTACGGGGTACTAGGGTACCCCTATTCTAGTACACCGACAGGAGCCCCCGGGCTTGGGCCACACACGGTGCCGGGCGTTGTTGGGCCAGGCCCAAACAGTGCACGGGCACGCGTGGCCTGGATAAGCCGAAACGTCCCTATGCTGTTTAATTGCACGCTCTCCCACGCGTCGCGCGTTGAATGCGGAGCGTGGGAAGCGTGCGCAGTTATCTCGAATGACGAAGGGGCGGATGGTTCCGCATCTTTCCCCATAAAAGGAGGGACCTGCAGAAGCACTCACACACCCCTCTCACCATTCTCGATCTCCAAATCTCCGCCTTCTTCTTCCTCCGCTCCAAAACAAAACGGTTTCCCAATCCTCCGCCACCGCGCGCGTCCGCATCTCCCTCGGTCCTCAGCTCCGCCTTCGCCATGCCTCCCAAAGGAGAAAAGGGGAAGACGGGGAAGTCCTCAAGGACGGAGACCCAGGCGCAGATGAAGAGGCAGAAGTACGCGCTCTTCGCTCCGACGCTCACGGGGGCGGATCTGAAGGCCAAGTTCCAAGGCATCTGGGCCGCAAGGACCAAGGCGCATCCGGCTACCCGCGTTCGCCCAGCCACCGACGAGAGCAAAGTGAGCAAGTACCCCTTCTTCGCTTGCTACTTTTGGTGCGGGCTCTGCCCACCGTACTCGGATTTCTTCAGCGACGTCATGTACACCTTCAATCTCCGTCTGCTGGATCTCACACCGAATGCCGTATCCACCATGGCAATATTTGCGCATCTGTGCGAGAACTTCGTCGGCGTCGCACCCAACACCGCGCTGTTCAGGCATTACTTCACTCCCCGTGCTGAAAAGGGGGAGCCTCTCACTGTTGGCGTCTCGTTCGTTTCAAGATTGGGCGCCAAGGAGCATTATCTGAAGGGGGATCTCCGCCCAAGATGGGGAGAAATCCGGTCTGAATGGTGTTGGATCATTGACGACGAGCCGCCACCATACTGTGAGCTTTGCAAGACCCCAGCAGCGCGTGGCACAGAATGGAGCGATCTGGATCCCCAGGACAAAAAGCTGGAGATTGCCGCTACCAGGATCATACGGCTCAGGGAGGCCGGGCTCACCATAGGGATGGTTGGCGCAGACTTCCTCCGCCGCCGCATTGCTCCTCTGCAGCAGAGAGGAAGGCCGGCCTCTGATTGGAAGAACCCAGCCGATATCATGCGGCTGCGCCCTGGACTGATCAACAACTTCACAGTTCTGCAGCACGACTTTTTCATGCGAGAACTGTTCAAGCAAGAGACAGATCCAGAGAAGCGCGACAAGGCGTTCACGCTGCCGAAGCACATCTTGCCCCTTTGCAACAACTCCGCATTGAGTGCAATCATCGCTATGATGCCGCTCTGCAATGCGCACAGCGTTGAAGCAACTTGGGACGTGCCGCTCGAAGAAGACGTGCGGCGATTCTTTGACTCCACGGTCGAAAAGCAGGTCCGGGTGGAGGAGTGGCTCGTCCGCAACACCACTGAGCAAGAAATAGAATTCATTGCTCGAAGAGTGGAGGAGGACAGGCTCGCCAGGGAAGCTGGCGATTTTGGTTATACTTTGGCGGAGCTCGACGAGGCACAAAAGGAGAGCCTTGCCGAGCAGGGGATGCTTGCCGGGAAGGGCGAGCTCGCCGCACCCGGCAAGGATGTCGGGCCAAGCCAGCCTGCCGACGAGTCAGGCAGCTCGGAGGATGAGGGCTCCTCTTCCGAGGAGGGCACCGAAAGCCCACCGCAGTCAGAGTCCCCAGCCCCTCTGAGGAGGAAACGCCTTCGCAGGCTTGGCAAAGTGGCTGAGCGGCAAGAAGTTCAACAACCGCCGGAGCGCCGTTTGACGCGCTCGACCGCGGCAAGGGCTGGTGCTGCGGGAGCGTCTCACGCGGCCCCGGCAACTGGAGCAGGTTCATCAAAGACCGCTGCTACTACCCCCACCAAGCGGCCAAGGAGCCCAGCTCCCCCTCCTCCCCCTCCTCACACGAGGGCGGACTTTGATTTTTCCGCCCTCAGCGAAGAGGACGACGAGGAAGAGTAAGTTCCCTTGCCGCGACCCTCAATCTTTGTAAGGTTTTGTTTCTGTCCTCACTTGTCGCGCTCCGGCCTTGCTTCCGCAGGGAGGAAACCTTGGCGGAGAGGACAAGGAAGAGAGCTAAGGTCTCGACGAGCAAGACTGTGGTGGTCGTCGAAGATGAGCCCACGGCAACCACCGGGAGAGCGTTTGAGACCATCCCGACCAGCTCGGAGCCCAGCCCTCGTCGCAGCCCCCAGCGCAGCCCCCAGCGTAAGTATTTCAACTACCTTTCGCTGGCGGTCGCTGAGGAACAAGCATTTTGTCACTAACATCTTTGGGCGTGTAGGAGAGGAGCAGCAAGTGGAGCCATCTGAAGGTGCTCCAGAAGTACCACCCCCCTTGACCACACCGCCAAGGAGAAGATCTCCGGTAAGGGCTCCCACTAGCGAGCTGAGCCACGAAGAGGAGCCGGCAAGCGCCGAAGTGCCAAGCACCAGCGCTGGCGACCCCACCCCAATGACAAACGTTGACGGGGGAGGGGAGCCCACCGCTCCTGAGCTCAACACGGGTAAACCCACTTGCCGCAAAACTCTTTCTGCTTTCTTTCTTTTGTCTTCTTGAATTTCTTCCTGAAGCTCTTTTTGCTTTACTTCTCGGGTTGGCAGAGCCCTCCTCGGTGGAGCCAATGAACATTGACTCTTCTGCCGAGGAGAACACCACAGGGACCATCGACGACGAGGCCGCCAAGGCCGCCGCTGCCAAGGCCGACAAGCTGGCAGCCGACAAGCTTGCCGACGAAGAAACTGCCAGGGCTGCCGAAGAGCCCGGCAAGGCCGCCGAGGATAATACCGCCAAGGCGCCCACCGATGAAGCCGCAAAGGCTGCTGAAGCTGAGGCCGCCCAGAAGGCTGCTGAGGAGGCCGGCGAGGGAGCCGGTGGTCGTACTAACGGCCCTGAGGCCACAGGAGCGCCAGGCGCTACTCCAACCACGGGTCCCTCAACCACTGACGAGGCGGCAACGCCCAACTCGCCTCCGCCAAGCAAATACATCCGGGTCGGCGAGAACGTCTACGTCAGCCTCCCCTGGACGGTGGGCTCCAGAGCGCCAACCGAGGAGGATGTTGTGGACGAGGAGATCCTTGCCGCTGCCGGGCTCCAGCTTGTGGATGCGCCAGGCGCCAGCAGCAGCAGCACGTCTGAAGAGGAGCAACTGCTTCAAAAGCTGCTGAATCTTCATCGCGCCCGACGGGAGAAGCTAGCTTCCAGGGAGGCGCTCATCGAGAAGGCCGAAGCTGACATGTTGAGGCGCGCGGAGATCTTGGTGAACGTCCGCGCGCGATCTCTTAATGCGTTAGAGGTCAAGCGGGCACAGCTGGCCGAAGAACGGCAGGCCCTCCTCCTGATGAAGCAAGACATTGAACAAAAACAGGAGGAGACCGCCAAGGAGTTGTCTGCTCAGGCCGGTGATCTGAACCAGCGGAAAGTGGACCTTGATGCCCACGAAGAAGAACTTGCCGAGCGCAAGAGGAAACTTGCCGAAACCCTCCAGCAGAAAGACGAGGAGGTGGCAAGACTTGTCGCAGAGCGGACCCAGGGGCAAGCACAAAAACACCAGAAGGAAATCGAAGCCTTGGCCCAGGAGTACGCCAGCAAGTTGGTGGAGGCCACCAACGCTGTCGCTGCTGCAGAAGTGAACAGGAAGGAAACGGAGGAGAAAGTGGCAAGACTAGAGGCCGCCCTCAAGGCAAACGGTGACAAGCTCTCAACGCTTGAAAGTGAGAGGGCAAAGGTGACCCACACTTTGGCGGAGATGCAAGTTACCATAGCCAAGAAGAACAATCTGCTTGCCGCCACCAACGACTCCAGAGCAGACCTGAAGCTGAAGCTGACCACGCTGAAGGAGATGCTCGACACCACCAGAAAGCGCGAAGGGCTTCTAATGACAGAGCTCTAGAAGGAAAAGGGTCTGCTTCAAGACGCTATTGCAACCCACAAGAAGTTCAGGGATAGCGTGGGGATCTTCACAGACAGGCTTGCTAGCGCCGCCAAGGACATCGACAAGGAGCTGACTGCCCTGAAGGTGCCGGACTTCGGGTACTCCACCGACAAGAACACGCAAACTAGCGTCAAGCTAGCCGAGTTCTTCGACGGAGTAGTAGAAGCACTCCAACAGCTCCAAGTCAATCACAAGGCTCAACTGGCCGACGAGTCATGCAGGCTTTGCCGGGGAGTTCTCCGGAGGTTGTTGGTGAAGATAGCATACAGAAACCCGGGCATCGACTTCAGCAACATCTTCAAAAGCTTGCCGAAGGGATACGACCCCGCGCCACTAGAGGCCCTTGTCGCGCCCATCGTGGAGAGGGTGGACCAAATCCAGAGAGTCGAAGGTGAGCACCGCAATTAGAGAGCCCATTCTTCTCCCTCCTTACCACCGCTAGACATGTTAAAGAACAATCTGTTTAAGCCGCGGCAACTTATCCTGTAATATAACTTGCAATATTTTGGAGTTAATGCATGTCATCTCCCTTGAGCAATTTCTTTCTTTGTGTGTACTTGCCCTACGCTTATAGGGAACTTGCCGGTGCGCGCACCATTGCCGCGAGCGCTGGGTGCGGGACTTCAGCAGCCTGCTGGCGGTGCCGCTGCCGGCAAGCAACCTTGTCGCGCTCAGTGCAGCCACTTAGGTTGTTGAGCGGACTCGAAACAAGGTAAGGGCGCAACCGATTACGCTTAGGTTCCGTCGCGCACAGGTTTTTCATACAAAGAGTAGTATCGTTCAAGGAAAATAACCTTGAAAATAGAAAAGAATTTGATTGTTCAAACTTTGGCACTTAGCTTTGTCGCTGATCTCTCCGCGGCAAGGTCTTGTCACTGCTTGCCGCTGTCTTCTTCCCGGCAAGGCAAAGTTTCTTTGAACGACGCCTGGTACACGCCTGGTCCATATCATTATCCCATCCCCCCCGGCAAACTTGTGCGCGAGGGAAGCTTCTGTCTCTTCGAGAAAAAGAAAGAAGAGAAAATAAAGATATAGGAGCTTGGCGGCTCCTTAATGCTTACCGGGGAGGCTGTACTGCACAGTATGTCAGATAATCATGCAAAATAAAAGTAAACATGAAATCGTCAAAAACTGCGAAATACAAAAGCTTTATTTATGCACAGGGTCTGCGCCTGGCTTTGTACAAAGGATTACATGCAACAACGGCAATACTTGTACAAAAGGTGGTTGCCGGGGAAGGGCCCGGCAACCGCGCCTTATGAAAAAAACTTACGAAGATGCTCAATGTTCCAGGAATTGATCACTGGAATGCCATCCTCGGTCTCCAGGCGGACATCGCCGGGCCTGGTGACTCGTTTCACCCGATAAGGGCCTTCCCACTTCGGCGTCAACTTGTTTGATTCTTGGCCGACTGAACGCGCCGAAGAACAAGGTCGCCTTCCTCGAGACTTCTGGCATTAACTTTGCGGCTATGGTAGCGACGCAAAGCTTGCTGGTAGCGAGCAGCTCTCACAGCAGCCTGAAGACGATCCTCCTCGAGGAGCACAGCGTCATCTTGCCGCAGTTGCTCTTGCTCAAGCTCATCGTAAGCGAGCACTCGAGGTGACCCGTATACGAGTTCCGTGGGGAGAACTGCCTCTGCTCCATAAACTAGAGCAAAAGGCGTCTGGCCAGTAGCTCGATTTGGCGTCGTCCTGATCGACCAAAGAACCACTGGCAGCTCCTCGATCCAGTTCTTGCCGCACTTGCGCAGCCTGTCGAAAGTTCTCGTCTTGAGCCCACGCAGCACTTCAGCATTTGCCCTTTCAGCTTGACCATTGCTTCGGGGGTGAGCAACAGAAGCGAAACAGACCTTGGCGCCAAGGTCTTCGACATACTGCATGAAGGCGTGGCTCGTGAACTGGGTACCGTTGTCGGTGATGATCCTGTTAGGAACACCAAAGCGACAAACAATTCCCTTGAAGAACTTGATGGCTGATTGTGCTGTCACCTTCCTCACTGCTTCCACTTCTGGCCACTTCGTAAACTTGTCGATGGCCACATACAAGTACTCGAAGCCCCCGGTGGCACGGGGAAAGGGGCCGAGGATGTCGAGCCCCCAGACCGAAAATGGCCAGGAGAGAGGGATTGTCTGGAGAGCTTGAGCTGGCTGATGAATCTGCTTGGAATGAAACTGGCACGCTTCACACTTGGTTACTAGTGCAGTTGCATCCTGGAGGGCGGTGGGCCAAAAGAAACTTTGCCGGAAAGCCTTTCCAGCAAGGGCTCTTGACCCTATGTGGTGACCACATATGCCTCCATGAATCTCCGCCAACAGCTCCTGTCCTTCTTCCCGGGGAATACACTTCAATTTCACATCGTTTGGTCTTTTTCTGCACAGCATGTCATCGACAAATTGATACATATTGGACCGTCAGGCTACTTTCTCCGCTTCTTCCTGCTCTTCGGGAAGTTCTCCTGTCTGAAGGAAACGGACGATCTGCTGCGCCCACGCTGGAGCCTGTGGCTCGACAACGAGGACTAAAGGCATTTCTTCTGCTGCAGGAACATCAGGCCCTACGGCAAGAGCTTGTCGCTCTACCAGAGCCGGCGGTTCCCCGACGAGCTTGGCGGGAACAGCCGCTTCAACGACAAGAGCCTGGGGCCCTGCTGGAGCGTGCTGTCCTTCAACAAGCTCGTCGGGAGCAGTTGCTTCAATGACGGAAGCCCAAGGCCTCGTCGGAGCATCTTGCTCCTCAGCGCTTCGATCAGGAGCGCCTGCTTCAACGACAAGGACCCGAAGTCTTGTCGGAGCAAGTTGCCCCTTTGCCTCTTGCCTAGGAGCACCCGCTTCAACGACAAGAGCGTGAGGCCTTGTCGGAGCAAGTTGCCCCTCTGCATCTTTGGCGCTGGCTTTGGCAGCCTTCTTGCCGGCGGCTTCGGGGAGCTCTGCCGGGAAGTAGTCGCCAGAAGCCAACTTCCTCTTCCTGCCTTGCCCTACTGATGGCGTCACGGATGGCTGAGTTAGTTGGAGCACAAATGTGCCTGGTTCCACAGGCAATTTGAGTGCGGCGCGCTTTGACAAACCATCGGCAATGTCATTCTCAGCACGTGGGACGTGCTCCATTTGTAGGCCGTCAAATCGTTCCTCCAACTTCCTCACCTCATCTACATAAGCTTCCATCAATGGGCATTGGTAGTTCTTGTTCACTTGCCTGACGACAAGCTGCGAATCTCCCCTGACAATAAGCTTCTTGATCCCAAGGTCTGCCGCGATCCTGAGACCGGCAAGCAACCCCTCATATTCTGCAGTATTGTTCGTCGCCTGTTCCTTGGGAAAGTGCATTTGGACCACGTACTTGAGGTGCTCTCCGGTGGGTGCGACAAGCAGTACGCCAGCACCGGCGCCTTGCAGCGAAAAGGCACCATCAAAGTACATAAGCCACTCTTTGCTTGTCTCCTTGTCGGGGAGAGTCGTCTCTGGGATTTCTTCGTCTGGCGTTGGTGTCCATTCTGCGACAAACTCTGCCAAAACTCGGCTCTGTATGGTTGATGTACTCTCAAACTTGAGACCAAAGCTCGACAACTCCAACGCCCACTCGACAATCTTGCCTGTCGCTTCTGGATTTTGCAAAATCCTTTTCAGCGGGAAGCGAGTGACGACGGTAACTTCATGTGCTTGAAAATAATGGCGCAGCTTTCTCGAGGCCATGAGAAGGCCGAAAAGCAGCTTCTGCACACCAGAATACCTTGACCTAGCTCCCTGCAGAAGAGAGCTCACAAAGTAGACCGGGCGCTGCACCATTTTCTTCTTTTGTATCACTTCGCCTGACTGCGCAGACGAATCCTTGTCGGCAGCAAAACTTGTCGGGGGAGCCCCCAGCTTGTCGCTGGACGTGCTTGCCGCAGTTACTGCCTCCTCATCCATCTCTCTCTCCGCTACCAGCGCAGCACTAACCACTTGATTGGTTGCCGCTAGATACAGCAACAACTTCTCTTGTGGTTTAGGTGCGACAAGTATTGGAGGAGAGGAGAGGTATCTCTTCAAGTCTTGCAGCGCTGCCTCCGCCTCCGGAGTCTATTTCAATGGACCTGCCTTTTTTAAGATTTTGAAAAATGGCAGGGCGCGCTCATCTGACTTGGAGATAAACCTACTGAGAGCAGCAACACAGCCGGCAAGTCGTCGTACATCCTTGACGCGCTTCGGTGCTTCAATTTGCTCAATGGCTTTGATCTTGTCAGGATTGGCTTCAATTCCACGTTGAGACACAAAGAACCCGAGAAGCTTGCCGGAGGGAACTCCAAACACGCACTTCTCGGGGTTGAGCTTCAGGTTGATCTTGCGCAGATTTACAAAAGTTTCTTCTAGATCTTGAACCAAAGTAGCCCTGTCCTTGCTTTTAACCACTATATCGTCCATATAGGCTTCCACATTTCTGTGCAGCTGAGGCTCAAAAGCAATCTGGACGGCTCTTGCAAATGTTGAACCAGCATTTTTCAAACCAAATGGCATACGTACGAAACAGTATGTGCCACAGGGTGTGATAAATGCGGTCTTTTCCTCATCTTCCTCAGCCATGAAGATTTGATGATACCCTGAATATGCGTCAAGAAATGAAAGCAAATCACATCCTGCCGTGGAGTCAACAATCTAGTCTATGCGGGGCAAAGGAAATGGGTCTTTGGGACAAGCTTTATTGACATCAGTGAAATCAATACAAAGCCTCCATTTTCCATTCGCTTTGCGCACGACAACAGGATTGGCCAACCACGTAGGATGGAGCACTCCTCTGACGAGGCCTGCTGCTTCCAACTTCTTGATTTCTTCCGCAATAAACTCTTGCCGCTCCACAGCTTGCTTTCTGGCTTTTTGTTTGACGGGCCTCGCGTGGGGACAAACGGCAAGGTGGTGCTCAATTACTTTCCTGGGAACACCGGGGATGTCGGACGGTTGCCATGCAAATACGTCGACATTCGCCCGCAGGAAAGCAACAAGCGCGCTTTCCTATTTGTTGTCAAGTGTGGCACTGATGGTAAAGGAACCACCAGTGCCGTCCTCCTTGGCGGGCACCTTCTTTGTCGCCGGCGGAGCGGCTTTGTTCTTTTTGCACTTGCCGGTGGAGCTCTCTGGTGCGTCCTCGATGGCAGCGCAGCACTCCGAAGAGGTGCGCTTGCCGGAGTGGACACAGGAGCTCTTGCCGGACTTCCTCTTGTTCTCCCCCCCGAGAGCTTCAGCGGCAAGTGCCTTGGCGGCAGTTGCGGCAGCTGCTTCCCGGTAGATCTTGTCGGCGCAAATAAGCGCATCCTTCTTGTCGCAGGGAACTGTGATAACACTTACTGGGCCTGGCATCTTCAACATGTTGTAGGCAAAATGAGAGGCTGCCATGAACTTGGCGAGCGCTGGACGGCCAAGTATCCCATTATAAGGCAATGGAATATCGGCAACGTCAAAGGTGACCTTTTCGGTCCGGTAGTTCAGCTCGCCGCCAAATGTCACTGGCAGCGTGATCTTCCCTTTCGGCTTGCTCCTTCCTGGATTGACTCCTTGGAAAGTACCAGTTTCCTCAAGCTCGCCGTCAGAGATTTGAAGTTTTCGGAGCACAGCGGGCGAAATCAGATTCAAGCCGGCCCCACCGTCAACTAACATCTTCGTGACCTTGAGGTTGCGGATCGTTGGTGAAACCAACATCGGCAAGCACCCGACCGCCGTTGTGCAGTCAGGGTGGTCCTCAATGTCAAAGACGATAGGCGTGTCGGACCGCTTCAGAAGCTTTCTGGCGTCAACAGATGGTTCCGCCGCATTGATCTCTCGCGCCCACTGTTTAAGTTGGCGGTGAGAAGAATGCAGCGAAGCACCACCGTCAACACACAAGACTTCTGCGGCTTTCTGAAATTCGTGCTCACTGGATTCTTCATCATCTAGATCATCATCATCATCATCTTTATCGCGGCCACGAGGAGGCCTGTCTCTCTGCTGGTGCTTGGCCTTGCGGCGACGCCCTCCTCGGGCAGTGCGCTTCTTGCCGGACCCGCCAGCACCTTCTGGGGCCTTCTCCTTGTCGCGCCTCTCATACTCAGCTTTCTGCTGTTCGACAAGCTGCTCGACTCGTCGACAGTTCTGGAGATCGTGTCCCTTGGTGCGGTGGATCTTGCAATATTGCTTGTCGGAGCCGTCCTGCTTGTCGGCAGCTGCCAAGGCCTGACAGTTGGCGCACGCGGCAATCTCCTTGCCGGAGCCCTCGACTTTGGCCTTGTCGGCGCTGCCGTTGCCGCTGGACTGCTCGACGGCAAGCACAGCTTTGCCCTTTTTCTTCCTGTTGTTTCGCCGCCGGCCCTTCTTTGCCGGGGCGGTACCTTCGCTGTCAGAGCTCCCCCCTGCGCCAACACCTTCACCGGGAAGTTTCCTTCCCTCTTCAGCGCGCGCACATTTGTTGGCGAGAGCATATAGCTGGCCAATGTCTCTGACCTTGGTCATCGCCATTTCCTCCCGCATCTTGCGGTTACGCACGTTCTGATGGAACGCGCTAATAACCGCAGCGGGGTGAACATCTGGGATGTTGTACTGTACGCGGCTGAACCTTTGAATGTATTTGCGCAGGGGCTGTCCTTCCTTCTGGGGGATGAGATGAAGATCACTCTCCTGGCCATGAGGTTGATGACCGCCAGTAAAGGCACCAACAAACTGATGGCACAGGTCCGCCCATGAAGAAATGGAGTTCTTCGGCAAGTGCATGAGCCATGAGACGACGTTGCGCTTTAACACGAGCGGGAAGTAGTTAGCAAGAATCTTGTCGTCTCGTCCCCCGGCAGCTTGCACCGCAATGGTGTAAATGCTGAGGAACTCCGACGGGTGTGTCTTGCCATCATACTTCTCCGGCACGTCAGGCTTGAAACCCTTGCGATTGGGCCACTGGACCTGCCGCAGCTCACGGGTGAACGCTGGACAACTTACCGCGTACGGCAAGTCGCCAGGATCCCCTGGCGCATGCATGTCAACAGCGGGCCCTGCGCGTCTGTCGGACTGACGATGTGCTTCTCTCCTTCGCTCGATAGTGGTACGAGCGTCTTCTCCTCTGCGTTCCTGAAGAACGAGGCGCTGGTCACGACGAGCTCGCGGGTCAGACGACGCCGTGGAATCATCGCCACGGGCGTCGTTTCGACGTGTCGGCGACCGAGGCCGTCTGGGTGGGGAGTGTACGGTTGTTGCCCCCTCGCCGTTCTTGTTGGTGATAGCATTGTCACCAGTTCTCTTGTCGGCCGCGCGCACCGGGTCGGCATCAGCGAAGCTGAGAAGGCTCTGAATGGTTCCCCTCCACTCGTCAAGCTTATCTGCTGGTGGAGGGAAGTTCAGGAGCAATTGCGCACGCGCCAACGCTTCTGCTGGTGAGGGAGGTATCGAGTGGCGTGAGGACTGTGGGATGCTCTTACTCCTAACAGTGTTAGAAGGAGCATCTCCACGCCCAGGCGACCGCACCTCGACCCCGCCAACGTGTTGTTGCGTATGGTGACTCCGCGCACCTCGAGATCGATGCGCAAGTTCATTATCCAGGGAGCGCCTGGCACCTGGGGCGTCAGGACGCTGCCTGTCGCGGGCTTCTTGCGAAGGCCGCGGCGTCTGAACCGGCGCAGGCGTTCCAGAACGCGCAGCACCGTTTCTAGAGCTTGCAGGGCCAGCAGCAGCGAGTAGCGCTGCGTTCCCAGACCCAGCAGCGCCAAGATTGGCGTTGCTGGCCCGGTTTTGGACAGGTGGAGGTAATAGGAGCTCTCGCTCTCCAGTCCCCCCAGCAACCGCAATCACGTCGGCACCCTCCTGCATGGGAGCAGGCGGGTTGGACGTAGACGCACCGATGGCTGAAGTCTTCTATTTTGGAGCCATAAGACGGAGGATGGCCCAAAAACTAACGCGCAAATCGCTAGATTAGGTTCACACAACCTCTATCTCCCCTACCTGGCGCGCCAAAGATGTCGGGGACGAATCCGCGATCACCTATGGGACCCAGGGAAGGACCCCTTTACGTTCGGCAGGGAGAGACGGTCGCACGAAGAGCAAATCTAGCGAAGAACACGACAGTGCACGAGAGAGATTTACCCAGGTTCGGGCCGCACGGATGCGTAAAACCCTACTCCTGCTTTTTGGTTTATTATCTGTATGATTGTTCTAGCTCCAGGAGCGCTACAGTACCGAGTAGCTGCGTACAATACTGGAGTTCTCCATCCCCCCGTTCCTCCCCCTTTCCACGTTGCCCATGGGCCTCCTTTTATACGCACAAAGGGGTCACCAACAGGTGGCAAACAGTAAAGGTAGAGGTGGAAAGTTGCTACAGTAAGGCCATTATTACCAGGATGACATGTCCTACCTACCACTGACGGCAGGGGACAAGGGCATTAAATGCCCATGCCTTTGCTGTCCACATACATGTACCCGGACGTCTTGGACGTGGGAAAAGCCTATCCCACCTGCTCCTGCACTGCTAGCTACAGTGTACCGCCGTCTACACAGTGCCCTGCCACACACGCTTGGAAGGACCCAGAGCGCCACGCTGGCAGAGGCACCGGAGCAGCACAGTAGCACAGTGGTACAGTAACGCTTGCCGCGGCAAGACCTTGCCGCACCTGACAGCTTGCCGCAACCCATAGCTTGCCGCGCAAGGTAACTTGCCGGGGCAAGTACCTTGCCGCAGCTGCTATCTTGCCGCAGCCAATACCTTGCCGCAGCCAATGACTTGCCGGGGCAAGTACCTTGCCGCGGCAAGTACTCTGCTACAGCAAACCTCAGGCTGGGCCTCAGCTGTCCCTCCCGGCAAGCTCCTCTTGCCGGGGCCTTAACTCTTGCTTTGTATACTTTGTTCTTGAATGGCTTAATAATCTTGAGCTTCTCTCTGGCTGTCCTCCCGCAAGCCTGGCCGCGGGATGCTGCTACTGCCCGTGCACAAGTACGGGGTACTAGGGTACCCCTATTCTAGTACACCGACACGGAGGGTGTCGGACTTCCGACATTTTGGCTCTGGACAGGTGGCGCCGGATTTCCGGTAGCGGTCGGTCGTCCGGTGGCTGTAGTGTGTCGGACGTACGGAGGTCATCGGTCGTCTGGGCGCTGTAGACTTGGTTTGCTGTTGGTTTCTTGAGTGGCTAGTCAAGGGTGTGTCGCATGTCCGGTGGACGCCGGCCGTCCGGGCGCTGTACAGTGTCGGACGTCCGGTGGCTTCCGGTCGTCCGGCCGCTGTAGACTCCGCAGCTCCGTCTTCTTCCGTCTTCGCTTCCACGCTTCCCTCGCAGATGGTGTAGTCGTTCTGTTGTGCTCACACTCCTCCTCCTCGTCCGTGAAGCTCCGACAATACCTATGCATGCACACGAGTGGAGTGTCAAGTAGTATACCATCCTCGAAGGGGTCAAGTGAACACGTGTAATGGAGATGATTCACTTTATGTATGTGAAGTAGAGGTCGCATGTGTCACTTGCCAAACGGACTCTTGACATAGTGATGTCTGTTGGATGCTCCGCATCACCTCCCCTGCCTGATGCGCCAAATGTCTGCGGGCGTGTGTAGAACACGCACGCGACACCACGGACTGGTGACATCCTCTTGCTAGCTCGTGGATGGGGCATGAAGGTGGGGGCCTATACTACTGACATGCGTGAAATGGACACGATGATTTACCCAGGTTCAGGCCGCATGGTTACGTAATACCCTACTCCTGCTTTTTGTGTGTTGATTTCGGTGTATTAAGAGCTACAAGTCCTTCCCTAGAGCTGGAAGCGTTGTGTACTCCTACTGATGTTCTACCTAGTGTCCAATCTTTCTTCCTCTCTATCCTCTCTTTTGTTCTTCCTCCTTTTTTCTTCTCTTCCCTAGCATGGCCGCCCTTTTATATTCCAAGGTGTACTGCAATGGCTTTGATGCGAAGGAAGTGGTCTAGGTCCAACCAGGTAGGTGAGGTATGATACGTCTCCAATGTATCTATAATTTTTTATTGTTCCATGCTATTATACTATCAATCTTGGATGCTTTATATGCATGTATATGCTATTTTATATCATTTATTGGACTAACCTATATTAACCTAGTGCCTAGTGCTAGTTGCTATTTTTTTGCTTCTTTTTGGCTTTACAGAAAATCAGTACCAAACGAAGTCCAAACGCGATGAAGTTTTATGATGATTCTTTCTGGACCAGAAGGGACATCCCTGGAAGGTTCGGGACGAGGCCAGAAGAGCTACGGGTGATCCACAAGCTCACAGGACGCGCCCAAGGGTGGTAGGCACGCCCCTGAGCTTGTGGGCCCCCGTAGCACCCCTTGACCTAATTCCACCTCTATAAATACAGAAATATTCCCAAACCAACAGAGAGCCACCCGAAACACTTTTTCTGCCGCCACAAGCTTCTGTTCTTCCGTGATCCCATCTGGAGGCCTTTTTTGGTACTCTGCCGAAAGGGGAATCGGTCACGGAGGGCTTCTACATCATCCTTGTTGCCTTCCGATGATGCATGAGTAGTTCACCACAGACCTACCGGTCCATAGCTAGTAGCTAGATGGCTTCTTCCCTCTCTTTGATGTTCAATACCATGTTCTCCTCGGCGTTCTTGGAGTTCTATCAAATGTAATCACTACTGGAATCAGGATCTTTGCCGTCAGCCAGCTCTTTGTCGTCCGCTAGCTGATGGCAAAGGCAAAGAACGTCTTTGCCATCAGCTTACGTAAAACTGACGGCAAAGAATGAGCTGAAGGCAAAGATCATGTTTGCCGTCAGCCTGCTCTTTGCCATCAGCTAGCTGACGGCATAGAAGCTTTGTCGTCTGCTAGCAGACGGCAAAGAGGGTGGGTGGCCCACTAACGAGGACGACCTAACGGCCACTTTCTTTGCCGTCAGCTAGCAGACGGCAAAGAAAGTGGCCAACCTAACGGCCGTTTCCCCCGGCCCCACCCACCTAGCTAGGCTCTTTGCCTTCTGCTAGCAGACAGCAAAGAGCTGTGACCTAACTAAAAAGCGGCCAGCGCGCACGCCCCACCCCTCTCTCTCTCTCTCTCCCCTCACCTCACCTGCGCCGCCGCCCCCGCCCCCGACCACCATCGCCCCCGCCGCCCCCAACCCCCAAGGCACCCCGCCGCTCAGGCCGCCCGCCGCCTCCTCCACCATCGTCGGAGCCAAGGTGAGTTTTTTTTCTACTGTTCTTTGCTATTTAGGTTTAGGTGTTATTAATAGGTTTAGGTTAGTGGTAGGTTTAGGTTACTGCTAGGTTTAGGTTTAGATAATTAGAAGAAGAAGAAAGATGAAAAAAAAGAATAAGTAGAAGAAGAGGAAAAAGGAAAAAAGGAAGAGGGTCGTGGATCGCCGGTCGCCGAGGGGATAGATGGTGGAGCCAGTGGGTCCCACCGGTCCCGACGCCGTCGCCCATGCCGAGAATCCCTCGATCCGATTGCTGACCCATCGACCGTGCGTCGCCATACTAGAGGGCGCCCGGGGACGAGCGGGTTAGGGGGTTCCTCGATGTTGATGGAACCCTAAATAGCAAGTATTGTCGGTGCGAGATACATGTGGCCGTCGGTGTCGAACACTACATCCATGTCCCGCAAGTAACACTGGCGTCCGGCGTCTCGCAGCAACAGTTCTCGGGGTCGATGGCGGTCGAACACCTATGCGAATTTGTCTTGCAGCCTCTGTGATGACGATTAAAAGCCAAGTGTTGAAACTTGAAACACCCAAACTGACTCAAGTCGGTTTGGTTGTTTGAAGTTTCAAAACTTGGCTTTAATACTCATCGCAGAGGCTGCCAGACAAATCCGCCAAGGTGTTTGACCATCATCGGCCCCCAGAACTATTGCTGCGGGACGCTGGACGCCGGCGTCACTTGTGGGACGTGGATCTAGTGTTCAACGCCGACCGCCACATGCATCTCGCACCGATGATACTTGCTATTTAGGGTTCCATCGACGCCGAGGAACCCCCTAACCCGCTCATCCTGTTGTAAATATTTAGTTAGGTTGATGGACAAAACAATATTGCTATGTTACTCATCTTTAGATTTAAATGTGCAGTTTTTTTGTCGCTACGAGGGTCTAGTGTTCGACGAGCTCCGCCCCTGCGTTCGTGGGTGAGCACAAATGACATCTCCTCCTCCCCCCTTCATTTGCTCTGTTCCGGTCTTCGTGCCGATGAAACTTGCTAGCTATAGGTGTCTTCAATCATCAGTATGCGTGACCACTATGTGTCTCCTATTCGAAAGGGTTACATCTATAAATATGCATGCATTTGCATATTTATAACCATGATTCTTTCGAATTGTCCAACGTTATCCATGGACAGCCTGAGTATGTGTAGATTGGGTTCGTTTTCCCATATGCTCTGCTCCGGATCCGATGCAGAATTTCGTCAGTGCCTCCTTGTTGTTCTCCGAGTACACATCCTCTATGCTTATTGCCGAGACGTGTATCAGGAGAACAGCGGGGAGGTGCTGCCAAAATTTTGTGTCGGATCTAGAGCAGAGCATGGGAAAACGAACCCAATCTACACATACTCGGGTGGGATTAGGACCTATCTTTACCTATTAGCGTCTAGGTTGCATGGACGTAATAAAAGTGACAAACTCCATTAACTGATGAATATATACATGCTTATTTATATATATATTTCTTATGTGTCTAGTAGCTAGGCAAGATGAGTGATCGTGCGTGCATGTACACCGGTCACACTAGTCAGAAAGACATGACCATTGAAGGGTTAACGAAAACCAAGGGGTTTCTGAGAGCTGCATTTGCAAATGGCCAGAGGACAACCTGGTGCCCCTGTGCCGGGTGCAACAATTGGCACAAGAGGACAGAGGATGAAAAGGGCAAACACATGCAGAAGAGGGGTTTTATGCCAAATTATACGGTGTGGACATTTCATGGCGAGTCTGCCCAACGTGCCAGAGCTGAGGTGCTTTGTCGTCGCACCGACGAGCATGGTACCGGGATGGAAGACATGGTGCAAGACTTTGATGATGCTCGGGACTCGGACGATGAGATGGAGGAATCTGCAAAGGCCTTCAATGAAATGTTGGAGTCTTCAAAATGTCCTCTCCACGAGCACACTGAGCTTTGTCAGCTGGATGCCATCTCAAAAATAATGGCTCTGAAGGCTCAATTCAACTTGGGTAGAGAACGCTATGACGCGATGATGACAGTATTTGGACGTTTTCTACCCAAAGGCCATGTACTACCTGCAAACCTGTACCAGTCAGACAAAATCCTCCGTGCTCTTAAGATGCCCTATGAGAAGATACATGCCTGTGAGAAAGGATGTGCCTTATTTAGGCTTCAGTATGCGGACTTGAACTATTGTCCCATTTGCAAGTCATCCAGGTATGTTGTGGTAGACAACGGTATGGGTGAGAAGACGCAGACCAAAATCCCCGTTAATGTTCTTCTGTATATGCCAATCGTACGAAGACTTCAACATCTTTTCATGGTCGAAGAGACAGCCAGACAGATGACATGGCACAAAACGGGCAAAAGAACCCAACTAGATGCAGATGGGAAGTTGATGATGGTGCACACATCGGACGGTGAAGCGTGGAAGCACTTTGATGCATTACATGACAACAAAGCGGCAGATCCGAGGCATCCTCGAGTCGCCATCAGCACGGATGGGTTCAGTTTGTTTGGTCTGACGGCAGCCCAATACAGTTGTCGGCCCGTATTTGTCATTCCACTCAATCTCCCCCCGGACAGATTATGCAAAGAAAGAACATTTTCCTGACGTTGATAATTCCAGGGCCCAACTATCTGGGGAAGAATATGAATGTGTACATGCAGCCGCTGAAGGTCGAATTGCAAGAAGCCTAGGATGATGGGTTCAAGACATACGACGCCTTTAGCAAACAGAACTTCATAATGCGTGTCTGGTACATGTACTCGACGCATGACTTGCCGGCGTATGCGCTATTCATTGGCTGCTGTGTGCATGGAAGGTTCCCATGCCCCACATGCAAGGGAGCTCTTCAGTTTCATTGGCTTCAGGCCGGTCGCAAGTTTTCTTGCTTCGACTTGCATAGACAGTTCCTGGATCCTCGCCATAAGTTCAGGAAAGACAAGCAGAACTTCATCAAAGGTAGAGTTGTCAAAAACTCTGCACCACCTCCGTTGACAGGCCAAGAGATCCTGGATCAGTTAAATGCTCTTGAGCCAGATCCTGAGCGTCTAGGGTATAATTCGGAACATGCCTGGACTCACAAGACATGCTTGTGGGATCTGCCTTACTTCAAAGACCTCCTTTGCCCACACAACATCGACATGATGCACACTGAGAAGAATATCGCCGAGGCACTTTTTGGTACATTGTTCGGCATAGATGGGAAGTCAAAGGATAATACTAAGGCTAGAGTCGATCAGGAGGCGCTATGTCATAGACCGTTACAAAACATGCAACCACCGAAAGGAAAGCAGAACTGGACAAAGCCAAAGGCATGATTCAATCTTGGAAGGCCAGCTATGAGGGAAATTATTTTGTGGGTGAAAATGCAGTTGATGTTCCTCGATGGGTATGCAGCGAATCTAAAGAGGGGAGCGAGTCTTGAAAAATTAAAGATATTTGGTCTCAAGAATCATGATTGGAACATATGGATTAAGAGGGTAATGCCAGTGATGTTGCGTGGCTTCATCCCTGAGGATGAATGGCTAGTACTAGCAGAGTTGAGCTATTTCTTCCGTGTTCTTTGTGCGAAAGAACTATCGCCTGGCCTACTAGAAGAAATGGAAGAGTTGGCGCCGGAGTTGATCTGCAAGTTAGAGAAGAAATTTCCGCCGGGCTTCTTTAATCCAATGCAGCACTTGATTTTGCATCTCCCAACCGAGGCAAGATTGGGGGGGCCGTGCAAAATCGTAGGTGCTACGCAACTGAGAGGATGCAGAAGACGCTTCGAGCAAAATGTAAAAATAAACGTAGAATTGAAGCATCGATGGCCGAGGCATTCATTACTGAGGAGGCAGCAAACTTCGTGACAGCACACTACGAAGCCAAAAATCGTCATTTGCATAATCCGAAGCCTCGGTACAATGCTGGCGACCCTAAAAAGGGTGGATCCAACCTCAGCCTATTCAAAGGGGATCTCGCACCAGCCGGTGCTTCTAATTCCTTAACATTGGATGTCAAAGAATGGCGGACCATTTCGTTGTATATCTTCAACAACCTAACAGAAGTGCGGCCGTACATCGAGTAAGTTCTCGTTACATTGTTTCGCAACTTCTAATTCCTTTGAACTACTCTTATTCCCGGATAAATTTGATGCAGTCGATACATCGCCAAATTCTCGTATGGAGCGGTGATCCAAAAGGATTCCGTCGAAGAGTATGAGCTTCTGGCAAGGCATGGAGGCGGCTATCCCGGTTTCATCTCTTGGTTCAAACAAACGGTAATTTCCATTAGACCATTTCATTTCTTTGTCTAATTTGTGGCTAATGCAACAATCCCTTTCGTATTAAACTTGTAGGCTAATTCAGAGTTTATGGACACCGAATTGAGACAAGTCGCTAATGGTTTTGACTTTAAGGTCCGTTCATTTGACAAATACAACATCAATGGGTATCGCTTTCGTACCTATGGCAAGGAGCTATCTATGGCCGACCGAAAGTCTACAAATTGTTGTGTCTCTGCTATTGGCGAAGGATATACCGAGTATTATGGAAGAGTTGAAGCAATTTATGAACTTCAATTCTATGGTGGAAACCCACCAAATGTCGTAGTCTTCAAATGTTATTGGTTCCAGCCGAAGGAGACTAGAAGGACTCATGAACATATAGGGCTAGTGGAAATCAAACAAAGCAACCATTTGGATGTTCCCGATGTCTATATTATGGCTCAACAGGCAACCCAAGTTTTCTATCTACCATGGGCCTGTCAAAGTGATCCAAATCTCAATGGTTGGGATGTCGTTTATGAAGTGCCGCCACGTGTTAGACCACCTCCCCCCAATGAAGAGGATTATGAACCTCACATTAACCCAGACACATATGAAGGAGAATTCTTCCAAGAAACACGTCTTTCCAAAAAATGTTTCAAGAACCGCTCTACTTCACCCCAGAACATTGAAGTAGACAGCGACAGTGAACCCGACTTCACCCCTCAGCCGGAACAAGAAGACCTGAACTAGAAGAGGTTACTGCTGCAGATGACCTGTCAATGCTTGACCGATTACGTAAAGGTGGCCTTCCACATGATGATGCATTTATTAATGATGATGATGAGCACGTCATTACTGATAGTGATGATGATGATGCATTTATTGATCCCGGAGCATTTATTGAACCCGACGATCCAGATTATTATTAGGTATTCAATTTTTTATGTTGTACTTGATTTATATAGTTACTTGTATGATTGTATGATTTATATAGTTACTTGTATAATTTTCTTACTTTGTATGATTGTTTGTTATACATAGTGCCATGGTCTTGATATCCGTCCCCGTCGGCCCTCGCCCGCTTTATGATTCGGATGTGGTAAATTCTCTTTTATAACTATTTGTTGCATTTCGCATTTATGACAATTATGGCCATCAAGTTGACATAGAGATATTTTAATCTAGGAGGTATGTGAACCGGAATTTGCAACCGACCCTCTTGTCGAGAAGTTAAATTTAGTTGAAAAAGAAAATGAGTATTTGAAAGAAAAAATTAAAAGAATTGAAGAAGAGAAGATGAAATTGGAGTTGCATGTTACCGATGTCGTCGATGATCACAAGATGAAGATGAATGCAATGCGCTTGAAGATGGATGCAATGCGCTTGAAGATTAAGAGGTTAGAAAATATGCCATTGATAATGAGACTTGGTATCATTATGCCATTGGATCAATTGTTACCTTAGTTGCGATCTTCATCGCATTTGTTGTGATGAGGGTAAGTTTTCTCTAGTGTTTTGCTTAAAAATGCATACTTAGCTTATTTTCCTCCTAAATGGCATAATTACCTAAGTTAGATAAAAAATGAGCTATACTGACGTAAGTTGGCTCAAAAATGGCATCATCACCTAGGTTAGCACAAAAATGACCTATACTTACCTTATTTTTCTCCAAATTGACATAATAAGCTTACCATTTTGTCTAGGATAGCTCTAAAATGACCTACACTTACCATTTTGTCCTTCAAAATGAATAAATATGCTTAGTTAGCTCAAAAATGGCATAATTACCTTTGACCTATACTTAGCTTCTTCAGTTCATTTATGACATAGTTAGCATACTTAGGTCAAAAATGGCATGATAATCTTTGTTACCTCCAAAATGACATAGACTTAGCTTATTTTCCTCGAAAATGACATAATAACCTTACTAAGCTCCAAAATGACCTATTTACCTAGCTTAGCTCTAAAATGACCTACACTTAGCATTTTTACCTAGCTTAGCTAAAAAATGGCATTTTTACCTACCTTAGAAGAAGAAGAAGAAGATAAAGAAGAGGAGAGGAGAAAAAGAAAGAGAAGAAAAATTCTTCTTCTTCTTTTTCTTTTTCTTTTTCTTTTTCTTCTTCTTCTTCTTCTTCTTCTTCTTCTTCTTCTTCTTCTTCTTCTTCTTCTTCTTCTTCTTCTTCTTCTTCTTCTTCTTCTTCTTCTTCTAGCTAGTGTTCTTCTTCTAGTCTTCTTCTTCTTCTTCTAACTTTCTTCTTCTAACTTTCTTCTTTCCCAATTTGCATATTTGCTTTAGATGAGGAAGCTTGCGTTGATGGAGTCTAAGCTTCTCTTTGTGCTTCCTTTTTGTTTTGACTTTGTAGGATGAACATTGTGAAACTTGCTACCTATATATGTATGTATGGATGAAACCATTGTATGCTTGTTGTTGGATATGTTGGCTAGCTATATATGTTGCATATGGACTTTTGATTTGGTATGTATATGTGTTGGATGATCATATCCATATGGCAGGGATATGATTTGGTATGTATATGTGTTGGTATGCTTGTTGAAAGTATTTTCATATGTGTATATATATATCTGTGAAATTGATTGCATTTAAGAAAAAACAGAAAAAAACAGGGGCTATATAGGCACTTTGCCGTCTGCTGGCAGACGGCAAAGAGCTTTGCCATCAGCCAGCAGACGGCAAATCTGCCATGTGTCAGCTATCTGTGCAACCTGGGGTGCACTGGGCTTGCCTATATGGCATGCTTTGCCGTCTGTTGGCGGACGGCAAAGACCTTTGCATCTTTGCCGTCCGCTAGCAGACGACAAAGCATGCCATGTGTCAGCTACCTGGGGGCATCTGGGCTGGCCTATTTGGGCGCTTTGCCATCTGCTGGCAGACAGCAAAGCACGCCGTTAACCTCTTAATGGACCTAAGCTGCCACGTGTGCCGTCCAGGCCCTTTGCCGTAGTTTGTTCAGCCGGATGTGTTGCCGTCTGCTGGCTGACGACAAAGGCCTTTGCCCTCCGCCAGGCATGCCTTTGCCGTCAGCCATGGCAGACGGGAAAGTTCCTGATTCCTGTAGTGAATCTTCTTTTGCATTGTGTTTGTTGGGATCCGATGAGTTGTGGGTTTATGATCTGAATTTCATGAGAAGTAATCGAGTCTTTTCTGAACTTTATTATGCATGATTTTTATAGCATTGTATTTCTCTCTGATCTATCCATTTGGTTTGGCCAACTAGATTGATTTATCTTCAGTGGAGAGGTGCTTTGTGTTGGGTTCAATATTGCGGTGCTCTATATCCCAATGATAGAAGAGGACAAGACATGTATTTGTATTGTTGCCATTAAGGGTAAAACAACGGGGTTTATTCATATTGATTGGGTTTACTTTGTCTACATCATGTCATCTTGCTTAAGGTATTACTCCGTTTTTTATGAACTTAATACCATAGATGCATGCTGGATAGCGGACGATTGGTGGAGTAATAGTAGTAGATGTAGGCAGGAGTCAGTCTACTTGTCTCGCATGTGATGCCTATATACATGATCATTGCCTTGGATATCATCATAACTATGCGCTTTTCTATAAATTGCCAAACAGTAATTTGTTCACCCACCGTATGTTATGTGTTCGAGAGAGAAGCCTCTAGTGAAAACTATGGCCCCGGGGTCTACTTTAATCATATTATAAAAAGCAAAATTCCTTTGCTGCAATTTTATTTCTTTTATTTTGTTTTGCAATTTATCCATCTATCTATACTAGATTTGATCCTTGCAAGTAACGAGTTAAAGGGGATTGACAACCCTCTTGCCCGCGTTGGGTGCAAGTATTTGCTTTTGTGTGTGCAAGTGATGTTCACGAGGATTTGCGTGATTCTCCTATTGGTTCGGTAAACCTTGGTTCTCAGTGAAGGAAATAATTATCTCTATTGTACTGCATCTCCCCTCCTCTTCGGGGAAAATCCCAACGCAGGTCACAAGTAGCACGAAGAATTTCTGGCACTGTTGTCGGGGAGAAATCATCAAAACCTATCAAGTACATACACACAATCTATCATCTACTTTTTATTTGCTTTTTTATTTTCCTTTGCCTCTCTTTTTCATCTCCCTCACTTCTCTAAATAAATCAAAAATATTTTGTGTGCTATGTTTGCTTGTGCTGCCATGTGCCTTCTATTTGCTTGCATATTCGCTTGCTAAAAATCTATTGATATGGATCCTCGTCCACTTGCTAATATTTTCAAAAGATCCAATTACGATGAACCAATTGCTAGTGAGTAGAGTGCACTTGATTATCTCTATGAAGTCCTGCTTGAAAATCATGAATCCGAAAATTGTGATGATGTGTTACAAGAAGAAATTTATAAAGTGATTCATAATAGTTCCTTGAATGAAAAGCAATGATGTTATTATAAATTCTATTAATGTCAATTGTGCTAATGATATGCAAAACTACAAGCTTGGGGATGATGAATTTGTTATGTCCACTACTTATTGTAATGATCATGATTGAGGTGATGCTTCTTATGATCTTGAAAAATTATTTAAGCCTCATGATGAATATGTAATTGATAATAATGCTTGCAATAGTATTGAAAGAGGGTTTGGAAGAGTGTCAACTTTAGGAAAAAAGAATCCCACATATTTGGAGAGTGTTCAATCTTATGAAACTATGGATAAAAGTGGGTTTGGAGAGGTCATGACTTTAGTTGATGTTAATCTCACCATCTTGGAAGACTATAGGATTTGCATGCATATGGGTCATAAAGAGAATGTTTTACATGATAGTTATATTGTTGAATTTGAATATGGTTCTACATGTAATTATTATGAGAGAGGCAAATATGGTTGTAGAAATCTTCATGTTACTAAATTACCTTTCTTCGTGTTGAGAATGCTATTATTACATTCTTCTTCCTTGCATATGCTAGCTTTTTCTTGCCTTGATAATTTGTTTGCATATAAAATGCCTATGCATAGGAAGTGGGTTAGAATTAAATGTGTTTGTTACATGATATATGATGCTCTCTTTGTGCTTCAATTCTTATCTTTCATGTGAGCATCGTTAAAATCTCAAGCCAATCTTAATGTCTACAAAGAAAGAGCTTGTTGGGAGACAGCCCAATAGTTATATTTACTTTTATTTTCTGTTTTTAGTCTGTTGACACACTTATGCTACTGTTATGATTGTGTTTTTATGTTTTAATTAGTGTTTGGGCCAAGTAAAGCCTTTGGGATGATTTGGTTGATAGTTCACTTGATTCTGTGAAAAAACAGAAACTTTTGTGCCTAGTACTAGAATTATTATAATTCACTGGAATGTGATAAAATTCTAACTTTTTGACACATGATTGATGTACAAATTTCCCATGTTGTTCTAATTTTTCAAACTTTTTGGAGTTACAGAAGTATAATATTTGTTCAGATCATTACAGACTGTTCTGTTTTAGACAAAATCTGTTTTCTATTGCATAGTTTGCTTGCTTTAATGATGCTATGGATTATATCAGAGGGTATAAGTCATGGAGAAGTTAGAATACAATAGGTATTATGGAAGAATAAAATATGTATGGGTTCATAATAGTACCTAAAGTTTCTGATTTGCTTATTATACTAATGGATCTCACAAGGTTTCTGTTGAGTTTTGTGTGCTGAAGTTTTCAAGTTTTGAGTGAGATCACGATGGATGAAGGAATAAGGAGCGGCAATACCCTAAGCTTGGGGATGCCCAAGGCACCCCAAGGTAATATTCAAGGAGACCCAAGCATCTAAGCTTGGAGATGCCCTGGAAGGCATCCCCTCTTTCGTCTACAATCCATCGGTATACTACTTGGAGCTATATTTTTATTCATCACATGATATGAGTTTTGCTTGGAGTGTCTTTTATTATAGTAGTCTTTTCTTTGTTTGCTTTTTAGTTTGCCAAATTGTTTGCTGCGCATACCTTTTGAGAAGGACACGCATTTATTCATGATTTGTTAGAATACTCTATGTGCTTCACTTATATATTTTGAGATAGGCAGTTGCTTTAGTGCTTCACTTATATATTTTAGAGCACGGTGGTGGTTATATTTTAAAGAAATAGTTGCACTCCCATGCTTCACTTATATCTTTTTGAGAGTCTACTAAATAGTGATGGCGATATGCACATGTTATGAAATTGGTCCTAATATGATAGATATTCAAGAGGGATATAATAAAAACTTTTATGTAGATCACTGAATATGATAAGTTTGATTCCTTGCAACAATTTTGTGATATTAAGATGGTAATATGTGGGGGTACTAGTGAATGATTATGTTTTAGTAAGAATATTGGTATTAAGGTTTGTGATTCCCGAAGCATGCACGTATAGTCTCTAGTTATGCGATGAAGTTGGATCATGATTTATTATTGGGTGTCTACCTTATGAGTGGTGATCGGGGACGAGCGATGGTATTTTCTTACCAATCTATCCCCCTAGGGTCATGCAAGTAGTACTTTGACTCGAGGGCTAATAAGCTTTCACAATAAGTATGTGAGTTCTTTATGACTAATGTGAGTCCATGGATTATACACACTCTTATCTTTCCGCCATTTGCTAGCCTCCTTGGTACCGTGCATTGCCCTTTCTCACCTTGAGAGTCGGTGCAAACTTCACCGGTGCATCCAAACCCCGTGATATAACACGCTCTATCACACATAAGCCTCCTTATATCTTGCTCAAAACAAGCACCATACCTACCTATCATGGCATTTCCATAGCCATTCCGAGATATATTGCCATGCAACTTCCACTGTTTTTTGTGACATACACATTCATTGTCATATTGCTTTGCATGATCATATATCTAACATAGTATTTGTGGCTCAAACACCGTTCATATCATACATGTTACGCTAGCATCATTGCATATCCTGGTACACTGCCAGAGGCATTCATATAGAGTCATATTGTTCTAGTATCGAGTTGTAATATTGAGTTGTAAGTAAATAAAAGTGTGATGATCATCATTATTAGAGCATTGTCCCGGTGAGGAAAGGATGATGGAGACTATGATTCCCCCACAAGTCAGGATGAGGAACTGGACAAAAATAAAGAGACCAAAAAGAGCCCAACAAAACAAAAAATGAAAGAAAAAGAGAGAATGGGCAATGTTACTATCCTTTTCCACACTTATGCTTCAGAGTAGCACCATGTTTTTCATATAGAGAGTCTCGTATGTTGTCACTTGCATATACTAGTGGGAATTTTTATTATAGAACTTGGCTTGTATATTTCGATGATGGGCTTCCTCAAATGCCCGAGGTATTCATGAGCAAGCAAGTTGGATGCAGATCCACTTAGTTTTCAGTTGAGCTTTCATACACTTATAGCTTTTTGTGCATCTGTTGCATGGCAATCCCTACTCCTCGTGTTGACATCAATTTATGGGCATCTCCATAGCCCGTTGATTAGCCGCGTCGATGTGAGACTGTCTTCCTTTTTGACTTCTCCTTATTGATCTCTATCACCGCATTCTATTCTATTCCACCCATAGTGCTATGTCCATGGGTCATCCTCATGTATTAGAGGTTGAAAAAGCTGAAGCGCGTTAAAAAGTATGATGCAATTGCTTGGCTTGTCATCGGGGTAGTTCATGATTAATACTTTATGTTAGGAAGACCAAGCATGACAAGGCTATATGATTTTGTAGGGATAGCGTTCTTTAGCTTTTTGATTTTGAAAGGCATGATTGTTTGTTGGTATGCGTGAGTATTGATGTCTTTATATCAAATTATAGACTATTGCATTGAATCATCGGATCTTAATATTCATACCGTAAAAAGAGATTACATGATAAACATGTTAACTATCATTCCACATCAAAAATTCTGTTTTTATCATTTACCTACTTGAGGATGAGCAGGAATTAAGCTTGGGGATGCTTGATACATCTCCAACATATCCATAATTTTTGGTGGTTGCATGCAATTATATTATCAATCCAGGATGCTTTATATGCATCTATATGCTATTTTATATCAATTTTCGGGACTAACCAATTAACCTAGTGCCCAGTGCCAGTTGCTGTTTTTTGCTTGTTTTTGGCTTTTCGGAAAATCAGCACGAAACGAAGTCCAAACGCGATGAAACTTTACGATGATTTTTTCTGGACCAGAAGAGACCCTAGAAGGTTCGGGAGGAGGCCAGAAGAGCTACGGGTGAGCCACCAGTTCACAGGGCGTGCCCCCTGAGCTTGTGGCCCCTCCGTAGCACCCCATGACCTAATTCCACCTCTATAAATTCAGAAATATTCGCAAACCAATAGAGAGCCACCTGAAACACTTTTTCCTCTGCCGCAAGCTTCTGTTCTTCCGTGATCCCATCTGGAGGCCTTTTTTGATACTTTGCCGGAAAAGGGAATCAATCATGGAGGGCTTCTACATCATCCTTGCTGCCTTCCGATGATGTGTCAGTAGTTCACCACAGACCTATGGGTCCATAGCTAGTAGCTAGATGGCTTATTCTCTCTCTTTGATCTTCAATACCATCTTCTCCTTGGTGTTCTTGGAGTTCTATCCGATGTAATCTTCTTTTGCGGTTTGTTTGTTGAGATCTGATGAATTGTGGGTTTATGATCTGAATATTCATGATAAGTAATTGAGTCTTTTCTAAACTTTATTACGCATGATTTGTATAGCTTTGTATTTCTCTATGATCTATCCATTTAGTTTGGCCAAGTAGATTGATTTATCTTTAGTGGGAGAGGTGCTTTGTGATGGTTCAATCTTGCGGTGCTCTATATCCCAGTGACAGAAGGGGACAAGACACGTATTTGTATTGTTACCATTAAGGGTCAAACAGCAGGGTTTATTCATATTGATTGGGTTTACTTTGTCTACATCATGTCATCTTGCTTAAGGCGTTACTTCATTTTTTGTGAACTTAATACCATAGAGGCATGCTGGATAGCAGTCAATTGGTGGAGTAATAGTAGTAGATGCAGGCATGAGTCAGTCTACTTGTCTCGGACCAGATGCCTATATACAGGATCATTGCCTTAGATATCGTCATAATTATGCGCTTTTCTATCAATTCCCCAACACTAATCTGTTCACCCACCGTATGGTATGTGTTCGAGAGAGAAGCCTCTAGTGAAAATTATGGCCGTCGGTTCTACTTTAATCATATTATAAAAACCAAAATTCCTTTGCTGCAATTTTATTTCTTTTATTTTGTTTTGCAATTTATCCATCTGCCTATACAAGATTTGATCCTTGCAACTAACGAGTTCAAGGGGATTGACAAGCCTCTTGCCCGCGTTGGGTGCAAGTATTTTCTTTTTTGTGTGCGGGTGTTGTTCACGAGGTTTTGTGTGATTCTCCTATTGGTTCGATAAACCTTGGTTCTCACGGAGAGAAATACTTATCTCTATTGTAGTGCATTGATACGTCTCCAACGTATCTATAATTTTTTATTGTTCCATTCTATTATTGTATCAATCTTGGATGTTTTATATGCAATTATATATCATGTTTTGGGACTAACCTATTAACATAATGCTACCTGCCAGTTGCTATTTTTTTTTTGCCTCTTTTTGGTTTTCCAGGAAATCAGTACCAAACGAAGTCCAAATGCCACGAAACTTTTTGAAGATTTTTTTCTGGACATAAGAGATACTAGAATCTTCGGGAGGAGGCCGAAGACGAAGGAGTGGGCCACGAGCCACATGGGCGCGCCCAGGGGGTAGGTGCACCCATGTGCCTCATGGGCCCCTTATTCCTCCATTTGACCTAATTCCAACTCTATAAATTCTCTCAAATGAGGAAACCAGTGGGGAGCCACCCAAAACACTTTTTCCGTCACGGCAAGCTTCTGTTCTCGCGAGATCCCATCTGGAGGCCTTTTCCGGCACTCTGCCGGAGGGGGGATCCATAACAGAGGGCATCTACATCAACCTTGTTACCCTTCCAATGATGTGTGTGTAGTTTACCACAGACCTAGGGGTCCATAGCTAGTAGCTAGATGGCTTCTTCTCTCTCTTTGATCTTCAATACAATGTTCTCCTCGGTGTTCTTGGAGATCTATTCGATGTAATCCTTTTTTTTGCAGTGTCCTTCTTGGGATCCGATGAATTGCTGGTTTCTGATCAGATTATCTATGAATATTAAGTCTTCTTTGAACTCTTTTATGCATGATTATTATAGCTTTGTTTTTCTGTTCGATCTATCCGTTTGGTTTGGCCAACTAGATTGATTTATCTTGCAATGGGAGAGCTGCCTTGTGATGGGTTCGATCTTGCGGTGCTCAATCCCAATGATAGAAGGGGACATGACACATATTTGTGTCATTGCCATTAAGGATAAAATGATGTGGTTTATTCATATTGATTGGATCTACTTTGTCTACAGCTTATCATCTTGCTTAAGGCGTTACTCCATTCTTTATGAACTTAATACTCTAGATGCATGCTGGATAGCGGTTGATGTGTGGAGTAATACTAGTAGATGCAAGCGGGAGTCGGTCTACTTGTCTCGGACGTGATGCCTATATACATGATCATTGCCTTGGATATAGTCATAGTTATTCGCTTTTCTATCAATTGCCCAACAGTAATTTGTTTACCCACCGTATGCTTTTGTTCAAGAGAGAAACCTCTAGTTAAAACTATGGCCCCTGGGTCTATCTTTATCATATATTAAAATCCAAAAATACCTTGTTGCAATTTATTTACTTTTATTTACTTTTATGTTTTTATTTATCTATCTATGACTACGAGATTTGATCCTTGCAATTAACCGCCAAGGGATTGACAACCCCTTGTTTGTGTTGGGTGCCAGTATTTGTTATTTTGTGTGTATGTGTTGTTCACAAGGTGTCGCGTGGTTCTCCTACTGGATTGATAACCTTGGTTCTTAAATGAGGGAAATACTTATCTCTACTGTACTGCATCATCCTCTCCTCTTAAGGGAAATCCCAACGCAGCTCACAAGTAGCAGGAAGAATTTCTGGTGCCCTTGACGGGGAGACATCACCAACACCTATCAAGTACCATCGCATAAACATTCATCTCCTTGCATTTACTTTCATTTGCCATTTGCCTCTCGTTTTCATCTCCCCCACTTCTAAATCATTTTCATAAACACACAAAAGTATTTTTCGTTTGCCTTTTTGTTTGCTTGCTTGCTTGCTTGCTTGAAGTTGCTACCATGTATGAGTTTGTTATTGAGAAAGGGGATGGTAACATCCCTAGAGTTGAGATTCCCCAAAATTTGGATTCTAAATTTTTTGTTGCGGTACATGGGAACATTATAGATAAAAGTGTTATCCAAGAATTCTTTAACTGCACAGGGATGTTAGCTTGTAATGATATTCCTATTCTAAAAAGAACCAAGAGTTATGCTGAAGCTATTCATTGCTTGTTCTTAAACTTGAAAGAAAATTTATGCGTGCTCACCCCACTTTGCAAAGGTTTTTGTATGAGTTACCTATTATCAACAACCCTAGGGCTAAGAAGATAGCTAATCTCGTCCTTATGAATGAGTTTGATTATATATAGCTACTCTCGTCCTTATGAATGAGTTTGATTATATAGTATGAAAGGCTAGAGAGATCTTTTATTTTATAATATGAGCCGTGAACACCCGGTCATAGATGAAATTTTGTATGAAGAGGATTATCTATTGAGTCATTTGTTTCGTGATAATCATACCTTTGATGAAAACACTAAAAAGGAAGTTCCTCGTGTACATATGATCCAACAAATCTTCAATGGTATTAATCAACAATATTCTTGGATAGTAAAGGGAAACCAACAAGGGTTTGAGGAAGGTTGCTTTGATAACGCTAAAATCTTGGTTAATGATGTTTTCCCTATTATTTTTGAAAAGCCTCCCGATGAACCCGTGCCTAATGATGCAAAAACTAAGGATGACAACACTTGAAACTATGCATTATGCCTAGCTAGGGGCGTAAAACAATAGCGCTTGTTGCGAGGCAAGCTAATAGCTATCATAGTTTTTCTTGTTATTTTCCTATTTTTTGGTGTGCACACAATTACCTACTGTTATTATTGTGTTTTTTATTTTAAATTAGTGTTTGTGCCAAGTAAAGCCTTTGGTATGATTTGGATGATAGTTGCTTTGATTCTGTGAGAAAAAAGAAACTTTTGCACCCAGTAGCAGAATTGTTAAGATTCAGTGGAACATGATAAATTTCTTAGTTTTTTACACATGATTGATATATAAATTTCCCATGTTGTCCTAATTTGTCAGAATTTTTAGAGTTACAGAAATATTGTCATTGTTCGAATCATTACAGACTATTCTGTTTTTGACAGATTCTGTTTTCGTTGCATTGTTTGATTGTTTTGATGAATCTATGGATTGTATCAGGGGGTATAAGACATGGTGAAGTTAGAATACAGTAGATATTATGCAATAATAAAATATGAATGGGTTTACAACAGTACCTAAAGTGGTGATTTGCTTGTTATTCTAACGAATCTCAAGAGTTTTTTGTTGAGTTTCGTGTGCTGAAGTTTTCAAGTTTTGGGTGAGATCACGATGGATGAAGGAATAAGGAGTGGCAAGAGCCTAAGCTTGGGGATGCCCAAGGTACCACAAGTTAATATTCAAGGACACTCAAGCATCTAAGCTTGGGTATGCCCCGAATGGCATCCCCTCTTTTTCTACCAACTATCGATAAATTACTTGGAGCTATATTTTTATTCATCACGTGATATGAGTTTTGCTTGGAGCATAGTGCATTATATGAGTCTTTGATTTGTTTGCTTATTGGTTTTCCACAACATCTTTAGTGCACACACCTTTTTGAGAGGGACACACATTATTCGTAATTTGTTAGAATACTCTATGTGCTTCACTTATACCCTTTGAGCAAGGCAGTTGCTCTAGTACTTCACTTATATATTTTAGAGCACGGCGGTGGTTATATTTTAAAGAAATAGTTGCACTCTCATACTTCACTTATATTATTTTGATAGTTGATAATAGTAATGGCAATATGCACAAGTTATTAATTTGGTCCTAATATGATAGGTATTCAAGAGGGATATAATAAAAACTTTCATGTAGATCATTGAATATCATAAGTTTGATTCCTTGCAATAATTTTGCCATTTAAAGATGGTAATATGTAGGAGGTACTAGTGAATGATTGTGGTTTAGTAAGAATATTGGTGTTAAGGTTTTTGATTCCCGAAGCATGCATGTATAGTCTCTCGTTATGCTATGAAGTTGGAGCATGATTTATTATTGATTATCTTCCTGATGAGTGGCGGTCGGGGATGAGCGATGGTCTTTTCCTACCAACCTATCCCCCTAGGGCATGCGTAGTAGTACTTTGCTTACAGGGCTAATAAACTTTCACAATAAGTATGTGAGTTCTTTATGACTAATGTGAGTCCATGGATTATACGCACTCTCACCTTTCTGCAATTTGCTAGCCTCTTCGGTGTCGTGCATTGCCCTTTCTCACCTTGAGATGTGGTGCAAACTTCGCCGGTGCATCCAAACCCCGTGACATGGTACGCTCTATCACACATAAGCCTCCTTATATCTTCCTCAAAACAACCACCATACCTACCTATTATGGCATTTCCATAGCCATTCTGAGATATATTGCCATGCAACTTCCACTATTCCCTTTTTTATGACACACATCATCATTATCATATTGCTTGCATGATCATATAAGCTGACATAGTATTTGTGGCTCAGCCATCGTTTATCTTTTTTTATACATGTTACGCTAGATCATTGCACATCCTGGTACACTACCAGAGGCATTCGTATAGAGTCATATTTTGTTCTAGCATCGAGTTGTAAGTAAATAAAAGTGTCATGATCATCATTATTCATTATTAGAGCATTATCCCAAGTGAGGAAAGGATGATGGAGACTATGGTTCCCCCACAAGTCGGGATGAGGTACTGGAAGAAATAAAAAATATAAAAAAAGAGGCCAAAAATAGCCCAACAAAAAAGAGAAAAAAATGATAAAAAATATAGAAGGGGCAATGTTACTATCCTTTCCACACTTGTGCTTCAAAGTAGCACCATGTTTTTTCATATAAAGAGTCTCCTATGCTTTCATTTTCATATAACTAGTGGGAATTTTTCATTATAGAACTTGGCTTGTATATTCCAATGATGGGCTTCCTCAAATGCCTGAGGTCTTCATGAGCAAGCAAGTTGGATGCACACCCACTTAGTTTTATTTTTGAGCTTTCATACACTTATAGCTCTTAGTGCATCCGTTGCATGGCAATCCGTACTCCTTGCATTGATATCAATTATGGGCATCTCCATAGCCTGTTGATTAGCCTCGTCGTTGTGAGACTTTCTCCTTTTTTTGTCTTCTCCATATTATCTCTACCACATTATTCTATTCCACCCATAATGCTATATCCATGGCTTGCGCTCATGTATTGCGTGGGGGTTGAAAAAGCTGAAGCGCGTTAAAAAATATGAACCAATTGCTCGGCTTGTCATCGGGGTTGTGCATGAAAAATACTTTGTGTTAAGAAGATGGAGCACGACATGGCTATATGATTTAGTAGAGATAATGTTCTTTAGCATTCATATTTTGAAAGGCATGATTGTTTGTTGGTATGCCTGAGTATTGATGTTTTTATGTCAAATTATAGACTATTTCTTTGAATATTTCAGATCTTAATATTCATGCCACAAAAGAAAGATTACATGATGAACATGTTAGGTAGCATTCCACATCAAAATTTCTATTTTTATCATTTACCTTCTCGAGGACGAGCATGAATTAAGCTTGGGGATGCTTGATACATCTCCAACGTATCTATAATTTTTTATTGTTCCATGCTATCATAGTATCAATCTTTTGGATGTTTTATATGCAATTGTATATCACTTTTTGGGACTAACCTATTAACATAGCGCTAAGTGTCAGTTGTTGTTTTTTGCATGTATTTTGTTTTCCAGGAAATCAGTACCAAACGAAGTCCAAATGCCACAAAAAAATTTAACGATTTTTTTTCTAGACATAAGATATACTAGAAGCTTCGGGAGGAGGCCAAAAGACGAAGGAGTGGGCCACGAGCCACATGGGCGTGCTCAGGGGGGTAGGCATGCCCATGTGCCTCGTGGGCGCCTCGTTTCGCTGTTTGACCTAATCCCAACTCTATAAATTCTCTAAAATCGGGAAACCAATGGGGAGCCACCCAAAATACTTTTTCCACCGCCGCAAGTTTATGTTCTCGCGAGATCCCATCTGGAGGCCTTTTCCGACACTCTGTTGGAGGGGGAATCGATCACGGAGGGCCTCTACATCAACCTTGTTGCCCTTCCGATGATGTGTGAGTAGTTTACCACAGACCTACGGGTCCATAGCTAATAGCTAGATGGCTTCTTCTCTCTCTTTGATCTTCAATACAATGTTCTCCTCGATGTTCTTGGAGATCTATTCGATGTAATCCTTTTTTTTGCGGTGTGTTTGTTGGGGTCCGATGAATTGTGGGTTTATGATCAGATTATCTATCAATATTATTTGAGTCTTCTCTGAACTCTTTTATGCATGATTATTATAGCTTTATATTTCTCTCTGATCTACCCATTTGGTTTGGCCAACTAGATTGATTTATCTTGCAATGGGAGAGGTGCTTTGTGATCGGTTCGATCTTGCGGTGCTCAATCCCAGTGACAGAAGGGGACAAGACACGTATTTGTATCGTTGCCATTAATGATAAAACAAGGGGGTTATTCATATTGATTGGATTTACTTTGTCTACATCATGTCATCTTGCTTAAGGCGTTATTCCGTTCTTTATGAACTTAATACTCTAGATGCATGCTGGATAGCGGTTGATGTGTGGAGTAATAGTAGTAGATGCAGGCAGGAGTCGGTCTACTTGTCTCAGACGTGATGCTTATATACATGAGCATTGCCTTGGATATCGTCATAATTATTCACTTTTCTATCAATTGCCCAACAGTAATTTGTTACCGTTTGCTTTTGTTCGAGAGAGAAGCCTCTAGTGAAAACTACGGCCCCCGGATCTATATTTATCATATATTAAAATAAAAAATACCTTTCTGCAATTTATTTAATTTACTTTTATTTTTTGTTTTTGTTTATCTATCTATCACTACGAGATTTGATCCTTGCAATTAACCGCCAAGGGATTGACATGCCCTAGTTTGCGTTGGGTGCAAGTATTTGTTATTTTGTGTGTAGGTGATGTTCACGAGGTCTCGTGTGGTTCTCCTACTGGATTGATAACCTTGGTTCTTAACTGAGGGAAATACTTATCTCTACTGTATTGCATCATCTTCTCCTCTTCGGGGAAATCCCAATGCAACTCACAAGTAGCATGCATCTCCCCTCCCCTTCGGGGAAAATCCCAAAGCAGCTCACAAGTAGCAGCGTATTAAATGCTTGGGTGAAGTGTCGATGCCTTCTGTCATCCGAAAGCGAGCGCCTGTCTTGTTAGCACCGACCGTGGTGATACTTGCACGGCGCATGACACGTCTCCGCACAGGTGTGCATCATGTGACGGTGTGGGTGAGTGGCTCACCCCTTGTGTCTTGTCCAGCTCCTAGCGTGCTTGCCCACCAGCTG
Organism: Thinopyrum elongatum; assembly: GCA_011799875.1. Lineage (NCBI taxonomy): Eukaryota > Viridiplantae > Streptophyta > Magnoliopsida > Poales > Poaceae > Thinopyrum > Thinopyrum elongatum. The sequence goes on from CM022300.1 coordinate 303,075,962, forward strand.
CATGGCGTAGGAGTTCTTCGAATGCAGAACAGCTGCGCTACGTGTAGGTGAGGCGATAGCTTGCTGTCGAAGGCTTGTTGAGTGCGCTCCAGCTAAGGACAGTCATTGTAGGGCAAGGTCGTTCACGAGTCTTGGCCGGCGGGAGTCGTTGCTACACGTCTTGATCTGGACTTCTTCTTGTCTTGGACGGGATCGCTTGGTGGGCATGGAGGTCTTCTTGACAAAGATCTGCATGCCACCACCGATTCCGAGCTTCATATGGTGAGGCCGCTTGTTGTTCTTCACGAAGATTTGCATACCACCACTGAGAGAAGTAGTAGCGAGCAGCTCCTCTGTCTTCTTGAATATGGTCCAGGGGCGATCGTGGCGCATGCACAGTTGGGTGCATGACCCAAGCCGTCACGGTGCCGACAGCAGTGCTACACATCCGCCGGATGATAAAGCAATTAGATGGGTCGACTCAGCAACCGTTAGATGCCATCCGAAATAGCCGTCCGATCTTCCACCCCAGGCAGTCGAGGATGTTTGCAACAACTACCTTCTTGCGCTTAGGGGGTTTACTACAAGGACCTTGTTGTAAAGGTCCAATGATACAGCACGCCACGCGCCTAGGCTAGAGCGTAGCCACCGCGCCGCCGTGGGCTGAGCGTCTTGGGCATGGAGCGCCGCTGCTCGCCGGAGTTTCTGCTCCTCCTCCGCCTCAGCCCCGCGAGTAGCTATCAGCTCCACTCCATCACGACGGCGATAACTTCTCACATCGGACGGTCCTTCAGTGTTTTCTGCAACTGGAGATATGTTTCTGGAACATGTCTCATATTGCAATGTCTAACCACTCACTCTAACGTTGGGCGCTCCTCTAGCGCTTTCTGCAACTCGGACTATGTTTCTAAAACAACACCCCTGTTGCGAAAAAACCCTTCACCACCGAACCATTTTTAATCTTTCTGAAACTAGACGTCTACTGCAGAAACCTTTTGAAACTAGACTCCTATTGCAGGAAAAAAATCTTCACCACCGAATCGTTATTTTCTTTCTGAAACTAGTCTTGTGTTTCAGAAATCTACTGAAACAAGACACTTATCACAAGAAAAAACTGGCTGCAGGACTGACTTGTGGCCAGCGTGAGTGGTCGATCAGGATTGATCTAACGGCTAAGGAAGCGGCGGACGCTGCACTTGCATCCTCTGGCTAAAGGGTAGTGTTTTCCTTTTCGTATACTTCACGCAGACTACTAAGCGTGCATGTGCAACGCATGTCTCTCAAATAAAAAATATGTCTTCTGAATTCTACTTATGTGTAATCGAGTAAATATGCTGGTGCTTGCAACATGAGAAACAAAATCCTTGCGCCCCCTAATGAATAATATGTGTTCTACTTATCCTCTTCCCATCATCAGGTATGGGCACACATGCTTGGGGATTGTCATGGTCGAGCATGTAGTTCGTGAACTCTACCTCCTTACCGGCTCTTGTCGTGTGGCCGTCATGGGAGTGCTCGAAGCGGAACTCGATTTTATGATGAAGTTAATTTCACTAAAGGAAAATTTAAACATATAATATGGCTAGATAACTTGCCTCTTGGAGCTCCCCCAATTTGGGCCTTTTCTCGCCATTCGATCCCACTCATTTTGAGTATACGCCATCCGATCTTCACCTCTTTGGTAATTTTGGTTTCACCTTGGTAGTTTATTTTTAGCCTATGACCTGTGGGCTCGTATGTCGTGGGTATTGGCTGGGTGAGACATCCGGCTGGTGCGAAAGAGTTTTGGCCAATCCTCTCCTCGTGGCACGTGACTTTGCTTCCTGGAGAGCCCATTGGTCGCGTGGAACCCTAGACTCATTTCCCCAATCCCATAGCCGCCCCCATCCTCTTGTGCTCCACCCTGAGCACCGTCTCCTCCGGCCTATACCTAGGCTCTACCTCCTCCTCCATCCCTTCTTGTCAGCGCCTCTCCGGTACCAAGGCCACGCATCGTCACTGACAAGGACGACCTACTTAGCAGCGACTCGCCCTGCTCGTTCGCTGCCCAAAGACCAGCTCATGTCAAGAGGCCCAACCTGCGCATCACTGGGCTAGAGTGGACCCAGTGAGGCCCAGCTCGTAGCTCCAACTTGAAGCCACACCGACTAGTGGAACGGTATCCAGTGGATCAGACAAACTGACCCGGCGGCTACCTACTCTGCTCATTCCCCTTTCCTGTAACCCTAGTTCATCTGTATCAGGAACAAATTCCTCTCTGTGATTGCTGTAAGCTACTCTAGATCGTGAGCAATACATCCACCCTCTTACATCTGGTATCAGAGACCAGTCCACCACCCTCTCCGATCATCGCTCTGGCGCAATTTGTGGAAACCAGGAGTATTCATCAAGGCCGATCTCTCCCGGAATCGATGGATCCGTTGATCTAGTCCTTCCTCGACCGGTGGGAGTCACTCATCGCCGCCAACACCAAGGCCCAGCAGGCCACGGTGGCCAAAATCGACGATCTCTTCACTTGGCGACCCGATCTGGAGTGACGCGTCTCCGAGCTGGGCGAGGCGGTTGCAGTGCTGCAATCCGCGACGCCGGTGACGCAGCCAGCGAGTGAGGACACATCGGCGGGTACGACTCCCGTCCCTCCACCGCCAGCGATGCTTGGTGCCCGTCCAGGTGTCGGGACCGGCATGACGCGCGTTCCCCACGGGTCTGAGGACCACATCGAGTTCAACATCACACGGGGGCCGCCGGCGGCATCGTTCCAAACGCCGCCGCCGCTCCCGGCAAACGGTCAGTGCGATCGCCCTCTGTCCCCAACTACTCTATCCCCGTTCATTCACGATAGCAAACTCCTCACCGGGCTTGTACAGGCGCATCCATCCATTACCTTTCTGTAGTTCTCGGGGGAGAAACCAAACTTGTGGAAGACCCTATGCGAGCAGTATTTTCACATGTTTGGGATCCTGCCTGCGTTCCGGGTACCTATGGCAGCCTTGAATTTCTCGGGGTCGGCTTCGATCTGGCTTCAATCCATCCAGAAACGCCTCTCTGAAATTGATTGGGATGCTTTCACCGCATTGCTGTGCATGCATTTAGGCCGCAATCGACACCAAATGTTGATCCGATAGTTCTATACTGTCCGGCAGACTTCTACTATTGCTGATTACATTGAGAAATTTGAATTGATCATTAACCATTTGAGTTCATATTCTGGCACTATTTACCCATTTTACTTCCTCACGCATTTTGTGGAGGGATGCGGAAGGATATACGAGTGATTGTCTTGGTCCAACGACCACCGGACTTGGACACGGCGTGCGCCCTTGCGCTCCTGCAAGAGGAGGTGGCGGACGGAGTGTTCGGTTCTCTCCCACCATCGCCTGAGCCGGCGCCACGACTAGGAGCGACGCTGCCTCTGCCTCCCCCACCGGCGCGTCCTGTGGCCACGACGGGCGCCTCTGACCGTCGCGGCACCAATGCAGCGTGAGCTGACAACACCAATGTCAAGGCGCTGCGGGATTATCGCCGCGCTGATGGGCTTTGCTTCAAGTGCAGCGAGCGCTGGGCCCCAGATCATGTTTGCCCCACCTCAGTTGAACTTCATGTGGTGGAAGAGATGCTCGAGCTTTTTGGCATCAATTCCACTCCTGACGGTGGCAGCGAAGTTCATCAAGGGTGTGACACTGTCATGGCCATATCAAGACCCGCGCTCAATGGCGGGGTTTCACCCAAAGCGTTCCAGCTTCTCGCCACCATGCAGGATAAGGAGGTGCTGATATTGGTGGACTGTGGTAGCTCGACATCCTTCATCAAGAAGAAGCTTGCCGCCCAGCTGACCGGAGCAGTTCCTCTGCCTCAGGCCTCACGCATCAAGATAGCTGACAGCGGCGAACTTCTCTGCACTACTTTGATCCCAACCTGCCATTGGTCGTCTCAAGGGCTTGATTTCGTCATAGATATGAAGATCTTGCAGTTGGGAGTGTATGATACAATACTCGGGATGGATTGCTTGGAGTACCACAGCCCGATGACAGTTGACTGGAAGAACAAACACCTCCAAATTCCTACACCTCTGGCGCTAGCTAGCTTATTTGGTCATGAGGCGAATTCCACCACTGGCCATGTGATCAACAATGTGCAATTGCAACAACTGCATCGCTAGGGTTCCCTTCTGCACATCTACTTGTTGTACCTAGTTAGTTAGGATCGGAAGGGCAAAACATCTGAACCACATGAACTGCAGTAGTTGTTGACTGATTTCGAGGATGTCTTTGGTGATCCACAAGGGCTACCACCTCGGTGCGCCTGTGACCACACAATTCCTCCTATGTCGGGGGCACGGCCTATCAATATCCGAGCATACAGGCACAAAACTAAGCTTAAGTCTGAAATCGAGCGACAGGTGCAAGAGCTGGTTCAGTCCGGGGTGATTCAGCGCAGCCAGAGCAGTTTTTCTTCCCCTGTCATCCTCGTTAAAAAGAAGGACGGGGCGTGGAGGTTGTGCATCGACTACAGGCACCTCAATGCGATGACTCGCATCAGTAAGTTCTAGGTGCCCATTATCGAAGAGCTTTTGGATGAATTGCATGTTGCTCGATGGTTCTCCAAATTGGATTTGCGTGCCGGTTACCACCAGATCAGATTAGCTGAGGGCGAGGAGTTTAAAACAGCGTTTTAAACTCATTCTGGCCATTATGAATTAAAGGTCCTGTCGTTTGGCCTCGCGGGAGCTCCTGGAACATTTAATGGGGCAATGACGGATACTCTGCACCCTCTGTTGCGCTTTTGTGTCCTGGTCTTCTTAGACGATATTCTAGTCTTCAGCAAGACTTGGGAGGAACATTTGGAGCATCTGCATCACGTTCTTGTGTTGCTGCGGCGAGACCAATGGAAAGTCAAGAGATCTAAGTGTGAATTTGGCCAGCAACAATTGTCTTATTTGGGTCATGTTATCAGCTGATGGGGTGTATCCACTGAACCCAGCAAGATCCAAGCAGTAGAAAGGTGGCAGACACCCAACGTTGCAAAAGAGGTGCGCATGTTTTTGGGACTGGCTGGGTATTACCGTAGGTTCGTGCGCGGTTTTGGCATCTGATATGTCCATTTTGCATCATACTTTTATGTTGATATTTATTGTATTATGGGTTGTTATTTCACTTTATGGTACAATACTTATGCCTTTTCTCTCTTATTTTACAAGGTTTACACAAAGAGGGAGAATGCCGGCAGTTGGAATTCTGGATCGAAAAGGAGCAAATCTGAGATACCTATTCTGCACAACTCCAAAAGTCCTGAAATTTTATGGAGAATTGTTTTGGAATATATAAAAAATATTGGGCGAAGAAACTACAGTAGGGGACCCACCAGGTGGCCACAAGCCTGGGGGGCACGCCCTACCCCCCAGGGCGCGGCCCGCGGGCTTGTCGGCCCCCTGGCCACTGTCTGGTGCCCCTCTTCTGCTATATGAAAGGTTTTGACCTAGAAAAAATAAGAAGGAAGCTTTCAGGACGAAGCACCGCCGTCTCGAGGCAGAACTTTCCTCACTGGGACATGCTCTAATAATGAATAATGATGATCATCACACTTCTATTTAGTTACAACTCAAAAGAAATAAAAATTACAACTCGATACCTAGAACAAAGTACGACTCTATATGAATGCCTCTGGCAGTGTACCAGGATGTGCAATGATCTAGCGTAGCAGAGATATCAAAAATTGGACAAGCCATGGAAATATCATGCTAGCTATCTTACGATCATGCAAAGCAATATGACAATGAATGCTCAAGTCATCAAAACGGAAGCGGTGGAAGTTGCATGGCAATATATCTCGGAATGGCTATGGAAAGGCCATAATAGGTAGGTATGGTGACTGTTTTGAGGAAGATATAATAAGGCTTATGTGTGATAGAGCGTGTCATATCACAGGGTTTGGATGCACCGACGAAGTTTGCACCGACTATCGACGTGAGAAAGGGCAATGCACGGTACCGAAGAGGCTAGGAAATTGCGGAAATGTAAGAGTGCGTATAATCCATGGACTCACATTACTCATAAAGAACTCACATACTTATTGCAAAAAGTTTATTACCCCTTGAAGCAAAGTACTACTATGCATGCCCCTAGGGGGATAGATTGGTAGGAAAATACCATCGCTCGTCCCCGGCCGCCACTCATAAGGAAGACAATCAATAATAAATCATGCTCCAACTTCATAGCATAACGAGAGACTATACATGCATGCTTCGGGAATCACAAACCTTAACACCAATATTCTTACTAACCACAACCGTTTACTAGTACCTCCCACATATTATCATCTCTATATCGCAAAACTATTGCAAGGAATCAAACACATCATATTCAGTGATCCACAAGTTTTATGTAGGATTTCATGACTAACCATGCAAACGACCAATTCCTGTTGACTCTCTAAATAGATATAAGTGAAGCATGAGAGTTTAATTCTTTCTACAAAATACTATGCTATAATAAATATAAGTGAAGGAAAAGCGCATTCTACAAATACGGTTTTCTATGTGTAGAGAAACAGACAATCCAAACTTCAAATGATAATAGTGACGCACATGAAGCATTCTATAAAGCAATACTCAAAAGATATAAGTGAAGTGCAATGAGCATTCTATAAATCAACCATGGACTATCTCATACCAGCATGGTGCATCAAATAAAAATGAAAACTAAACACAAAAGACGCTCCAAGATTTACGCATATCACATGAACGAAACGAAAACTGAAACATACCGATACTTGTTGAAGAAAGATGGGATGCCTTCCGGGGCATCCCCAAGCTTAGATGCTTGAGTATCCTTGAATATTTACTTGGGGTGCATTGGGCATCCCCAAGCTTGAACTCTTGCCTCTCCTTCTTCTCCTCATATCGAGACCTCCTCGATCTTTGAACACTTCATCCACACAAAACTTAACAGAAAGCTCGGCGAGATCCGTTAGCATAATAAAGCAAATTACTACTTTAAGTATTGTGGTAAACCCATTCATATTTCATTTTTGCATTATCTCTACTGTATCCTAAATTCTCCATGGCTTATACCACCGATAAAGTCTATAGTTCCATCAAAACAAGCAAAATAATGCATCAAAAACAGAATCTATCAAAAACAGGATAGTCTATAGTAATATGAACTTTGACTATACTTCTGTAACTCCAAAAATTCTGAAATATTAGGAAAAAATAAAAAAAATCATAGAAGTAAATTGTAAAAATTTCAGAAACTTTTGACGTTCCAGTAAAAAATGTAAAATCACGCAGTACAGCCAAAGTTTCTGTTTTTGCACCACACATACCAACAAGCAATCTAATCATCCCAAAGGAAAATCTTGGCACATTATTCTTATAATACAATGGATTTCTACAATGGGATAATTATTTTTGTTGAAAAGTTTCTGTAATTAAGATTCACAAAGTTTCCATGGGCATGAACAAAGTTCAAGGCTAGCTCCCACTTTAACAATGCTCGTCTCTCTCACTTTCACTTTTCTTTTTGAAAAAGTTTTAGGTTCCCCTCTATATTTTTTTGTTTTTAAACTTTATAAAAGCACACAACAGAATAAAATGACTCACTAAAACTTCCGGGTTGTCTCCCTGGTAGCGCTTTCTTTAAAGCCATTAAGCTAGGCATAAAGTGCTCAAGTAATGGATCCACCCGGATCCCAAGGTATATCAAAGCCAATTTTAATTAACAATGATTTGGAATTTAGTTGTGAGCACAAAGCAACATATATCATGCAATGACGAAGTCTAACTCTCTTCCTATGCATCGGCATGTCATAAAAGAACAATTCATGCACATCAAGTAAAAGCCAATACATAGCATAAGCAGTTTCTTGCAATTTTACTGTGTTGGAAACATAGAGAGGCGGAGATGTAGTTCCTCTCTCATAATAATTGCAAGTAGGAGCAGAAGCACATGCATATTATGTTCATCAAAATCATCATGTGCAACGGTAAAAGGCAACCCATCAATGTAATCCGTGATAAGTGCAAACTTCTCCGATATAGTGTAGTTTGGAGAATTCAAAAAGATAATAGGACTATCATGTGTGGGTGCAATAGCAACAATTTCATTCTCAACATAAGGAACTATAGCAAGTTCATCTCCATAAGCATAATTCAAATTGGCATCATGGCCACAAGCATAGCAAGCATCAAGATCATCAAAAAGGGATATTTCAAACGAATCAAAGGGATCATAGCAATCATCATAGCATTCATCCTTCGGTAAGCATGAAGGGAAATTAAACAATGTATGAGTTGAAGAGTTACTCTCATTAGAAGGTGGGCACGGGTGATCAATCCGTTCTTCCTCCATTTGTTCTTCACTCTCCTCCTCATCTTTTTCATCTAATGAGCTCATAGTTTCATCAATTTCTTCTTCCATAGTTTCCTGCAAAATATTAGTCTCTTCTTGGACAGCGGAGACTTTCTCAAGAAATGCATCAATACCAGCATTGTATTTATAATTCTCATAGCAATATTTAAGAATAGCAAAAATTTCGGGTCTATACATTGGTACAGCGAGGTGCTATACAAACGGTTTTTAATCCCTTTCCGCGACGGCATTTTCAACCGTCGCCAAGTGAGTGTGGGTGATAGGGGGTCCTTCCCACACGACCCAGAAACCGTCGGGGATAGGCCCTCCGGTCACACACACTAGGCAAAATGAGATCGTGTGCGACGGGCGAGCGATCAAATACCATTATACAGGCCCAATCGGTTTCGGTCGTAAGTACATCCCACACAGTCAGTCCCAGACAAACGTTTCCGTTTGTTATGTACATTCCACACAGTCAATCCAAGGAATACATTTCCGTTCTTATGTACATCCCACACAGTGAATCCAAGAAGTACGTTTTCGTTCGTATGTAAATCTCACACAGTCAATCAAGGGAAAACGTTTCCGTTCGTATATACATCCCACACAGTTTTATGTATAGCCTCGTGTGTGATAGGTGTAACTATCACACATGCTCTGCCTCGGTTAACCGTTAGCTTTTATTCAACTACATCACACATGATTGGATGAAGAAAACTGTATGGCATTGGGCTATCCATCACAACCACTTTTACTGGTAGAACCGTTTGCAAAGTTCCATGACCCATTTAGCAGGTTTATTAGTTTACAATTAATAATTCTAGTATTACGCAAATTCACATTTCATATCGAACAGCTGTTTGCCAATTTCATATCAGGCACATAAATATATTTTAACATCACAGTACGATAGCTACCTGAAAATAGCACAGTACAACATATAGCTAGTTCACCTTCATAAGAACAATACATTCATTTCCCTAATCGAGATCATCTAGGATCATCTTATCCACCTCTGCTTTCAGTTCAGGAAGAACCTGTTTTGCACTGACCAACTGGGAAAGTGGCTCCTCCTTCACCAACACCATCTTAGCAAAGTATAATTTAAAAAATCTGAGCTCATTCTCCATCTTCCTCTTTTTCGCGCATCTTGAAATATTCTTCAGCGTTGACAACACTTTCTCTAAGCCTACCTCTGTTCTCTTCCTTATACATGCTCCAGAGCTTTGCTAGGCACATCTTCAAACACTGTGGCCACTCTTGATCAACCCACTCCATGTCGTGGTATAACACGGCCACCTATGGGGCCGTCGGCCCCTTGTGGCTCGGCAAGGGGGAAGAGCATATTGCACAAAGAGCGAAGAGCATAGAGCAGCACGGCAGCGATGACACGAGCAGTTTTTACCCAGGTTCGGGCCGCCGCGAGGCGTAAAACCCTACTCCTAATTTGGTTGATTGATGAGGAGACCGTGGTGGAGACGCAATGCTCTAGCCCGGCAAGGTCGCCTTAGGACGAGAGCAGCTACGCGCGTATGAGTGTACAGGGGTCTGAATCCTTTCTAAGGTTGCCACGGCCCTCCTTTTATAGGTCAAGGGGTCATCACAATGGCAAATCAGTCATTACGTACTGATTGGATAGCAAACAGTGCTATCATACCTAACTCTGGCAGTTAGGACAAAGTGCATTAAATGCACCGCTTAACGTCACGTCACAGATGCGGCCCGGCAAGCCTTGCCGTGCGTCTTGGTCATCTCCTATCTGCCTGTGCGACACGCGTCCGTACGGGTGTCACACAGGGGTAATCTTTTCTCTAAACAGCTGCCACGCGCTAAATGGCAGCCAATTAACCACATGGGGGCTCGACACCACACTGATAGATGACTTGCGTCACTGTGAGGTGGAGCGGTGGCGCCTTGGCGGGGTAGTCCGCCCTCGATGTCCCCAGCAAGCCTGCCGGGGGAGCCTTGAGACTTGACTTTTGGGTAACCTCGACCCCGCCAGGCTCGCCTGCCCGGCAACGGAGGTTTCTCCTTAGTGATATCTTGCTCACTTGGTTGGTCTTAGTCTTCTTGATCCGCCCTTTGATTTCTCAAAGAGCTATCTCTTCAGCTTGGCCTCGTCTTGGAAACTTGGATGTTGTCGTGGTGGAGGCCTGCCGTCCGTGCACAAGTCAGGGGAAACACACACCCTTGTTTGTGTACCCCGACAGAAGCCCCCGGGCCTGAGCCATACGTGTCGCCGGGCACGTTGGGTTAGGCCGAGGGTGTAACACCCTGGATTTTGCCCATTTTCTTTTGCTTTTAAATTTTGGTCCGGATTTGCTTTTCTGTGACTTAGTGGTCTTGAAACCTGGAGAGATCACCTTTGATTCCTCTCCCCAGTGGCTTGTCAACTTCCAAACCATCCCAAGACCATGTCATTTCCATCTTGGACCAACTCCCAATATTCTTTTTCTTGGGAATATTCCTTTTTCTATTAAAGGAATAACTCTGTTTGCCCTGAGTTGTGGAGCAACTCATATTTCCATCGTTCCCAAAATTCTCAAATAATTCCCATAAATCCTTTGGGACATATCTTATACAGATATGTCAAAATATTCCTTTCCATACCCAAAAATATTTCACAAATATTCCTTTTCCGATTCTGCCCTATCTGTCATATTGAGAAGCAAGTACCCTTTATATTTGATTGCTTGCTCTCAAACTTTTTGTGCACTCTTTCCAACCCATATCATTGCCACATGCCAAAATTCAACTTTATTTGGATATTAAATCTCTCTTGGCTAATTTCCAAAGTTTCTAGGCAACCGGAATCTTTGTGAAGCAAGTGCTAGCTAGGAGTATCCAAATGAGTAGAAATTTTGCAAGCATCTTAATATACTCAAATCATGACTCTCCACCAAGTTTCAACCTTATCCAATCATCTATGTGAGCATAGCATCAAATCTTTGTTTCTGGTCATTATCCTGGGTTGTGAAGCAACTATGTTTTATGTTGCTCCATAACTCCTGAAATTTTACCAGGACATTAACCTATCTATATAACACCTCTCCACAAAATTTGGGCTCAATTCATCTACCCAATAATTCCCTAGAATTTCCCTAAGATTCTGTCCAGTGGGGTGCTGTGTGAAGGAAGTACCACTTTGGTTTATCCAAATGGTATGAAATTTATACAGTATCCTCATATGACCAAATCTTCATGTTATACCAAATTTTAGCTCAAGTGGCTACTCCATGTGAGTGCTACTTCAAGATTTGAAATTCTGGCCAGTGTGGTCATTTGTACTGCAAGTGCTATTTCTCCTCATCCAAATGGGCTGCAACTTTGCAGAGAGGACCACCTTAGTGTGTGATCACTCGCAGATAAAAGCCTTGAGTCTAGTTCCTGCTCAATCCCCCTCAAATCATATCAAACACCTTGCTAGTGCATTGTAACCAAGCTTCCTCTTGTCAACTCCTGGCTTCTTTAGATGATCTTTCACTTCCAGAATGCCTTGAGGATCAAGGACTTGCTGCTAGACAACGAATTAGGCAACAGAGTGCACCGTGTACACCAGTGCACATAGTGACCACGCAGCCAATGTGCAGTACTGGCGCTCTGTGCAATGGGGTCCTCGGCCTCGGCCGTTTCCTCGCGGCCTCGCCACCTAGTTATGTCCAGCAGCTTCGTTTCTTCGTCGCCCACACTCTGGACCCATCTCCTCCTCTCACGTCCCCTCCCTCGCAGTACACGACGGCTCCCGTGACATGGCCGCCCCCTGTCACTGACGGGACCGGTCGATGGAGCTCTCCCGAGCCATCCCGACCCTGCCTGAGCTCTCTCCGCCCCTCCCTGACCGTCCGGGAAGCTTCTCCCCTCCTCCAAGCAAGCTCTGGAAGCGCCGGGACGCCGGCACACGCGTCGCCGCGGCGGTGCTCGGCCCTCTCCGTCGCTCGCCTATAAATAGGCAGCCCCGAGCCCTCACAAGCTTACCATAGGCCTCCCCTAGTTCCCAGGACTCCGCCCCACTTCTTCCCCGAGCCGGAGAACCTCTCTCCGACCACCATCATCGTCATGGCCGCCGCGGCCCTTCTCCTAAATTGGAGCTCAGCCGAGCCCCTCTCCTCCTCCCGAACCCTCCACCGTGTTTCCCTCCTTTCGGCGAGCCGCCCCACCCCATCTCCCCTCGCTGGAGTTGGCTGCACCACTGAGTCCCTCCACCACCGCCCGCTCCCTGTACCTCTCCTGACGCCGCCCGTCCCCGCCTCCCCACTCCTTCCCGGCGCCCGCTTTGCCTCTGAACGGGTGCGGCTGGTCTTCCCGCGCCCGTCGGTGCCCGCGCCGTGGTCGGAGACGGCCGGAGCCGGCCGGCCCCCTCGCCGCCTTCCCTCCACTGCTCCTTCTCTGTCTCTGTGAAGAACAGGGCGAGCGGGAGGAGGGGGACGAGCGCCCGTGCCCCTCCCCTGCCCCTGGGCCCCGCCTGGAAGTGGCTCCAGCCACGGGTCCACGTGGATAAGTGGAGACGCCTTCTGCGGTTTCCGTTTGCTCCAAAGGAAAACGTATTCTGCGAAAGTGTGCGATCCGCCGAGCTGCCAGGGACCCCGTTGGAATTATTCTATTTGCAGATAGGTCCCTGACAGAAAAACCTTCATAACTTTTTGCTCAGAACTCCGATCGAGGTGATTCCAAAGCCCACGTCTTCGTCTCGTCGAGCCCGTTCCGATGGAGTCATTTTCATAATGTTTACACACTATGAAAATGACCATTTTGCCCTTGTCCGTAAACAGCCCCTCCGAGAGAGAACTGTTTCCGGCAATCACTTCCGCGACCATTCCGCACTTCTCCCCGGTGTATCCCTTCATCCCCAGGCAAGCCACAACTCTCATCTGCATCATCGCATTGCAATGTCATAGTTTGACTATTTGCTTTATCAGTAAGTATGAGTATCTGTGAAATGAATTGGATTATGCAATGATCGAGTTAATTCTCGGATAGGTGACTACCATGTTGAGTACCGGATTATTAGTGACTAGTAGCCTACCCACTTGTTGATACTGTGATGTTGAGATCACTGTCTATGATTATTTTGGAGTTCATCCGGCAGTTCATAGAGATGAATTAGTAGCAGTGGCTTAAGCATATTGGTTCTTGGATTGTTTATTCGGGGATTAGATATTTCATGGTTGACCTTGAGTCACCTGTCCGGACTTATCCGTGCAGCCACATTTGCCGGTATGGGACGGCCTTGACTTGGTTTGATCGCGTGCTCTTTCACCGGTACCGCCCGACAGGGAAGGTTATGCGTGCGCGCTACCCTGGCCCGGTAGGCGGCGATAACCTTGTGAGCCCAGTTGAGTTTTGTGCCGGCGTCCCCGTTTGGGACAGTTCAGTTTGGCCACGACGGTGGCAGGTGTCACGAGGTGACACAGGGGCCACCCAGGGCTTGACTCCGGGGGAGGATGATTGCTGGTGGTACGATGGGTGAGTCACGGGTCAGGCAGGTTTCGTTGGAGCAACGCTGATCCACCCGAATGGGATCACGAGGTCAGTGCTCCATAGTGTGGGTAAAGTGCGCAACCTCTGCAGAGTGTAAAATCTATTCGAATAGCCGTGTCCACGGTATTGGACAGTCCGTCCAGACCTCACTAGGTGGTCAACCATGGTAGTGATGATAATGATGGAAGAACTCGTCGTATGATCAGAAGTACTCGGTGGTTCATGAGTATTCTGAGGGTTGTGAGACAACCCGGAGGAGAGTAAGTTTGTCAGACTTGTCGTGCAGATGGAATCAGGTATTTGATATGTTAGCCATGGGATGGCTGTGAGTTGAGTGGTCGGATGACCACATGCTTGGGTATTGGACTTGGTACAGGTTCAGATTGGAGCCTGAGATTATTTGAAGTATGGATTTAATACGCTTTACCTTACTGCAGTCATTTCAGTAGCTACCTTGCTAGATAACCATGCTGGTTAATTTTGGATTGCTATGATGTTGTCTTGCTTTAATGCTGATGTTTGCTGTGAGCTTGCGAGTACATTCAAAGTACTCACCTGGCGTGTCATGCCAGTTTGCAGGTCATGCCGTGATTGCTTGCTTGCCGAGGTTCCTGTGCTTGCGATCTATGATACGCGTTCTAGCCAGAGTCCCTGCGGAGTGGAGTCCATCACCGCCGTCGCTGTTTCGCTGCCGAGAGAGAGTTACTCCGCTGTTAGCATAGAGCTACCCCGGGCAGGCATAGTGTTGCCATACCGATGTAATCCTTGTACCGTTGTAACCATATCTATTGCAATAAAGAGCTGATTTGTTCTATGCCAACAGTGCCGTATTCTAGAAGACTTGTCCTTGGGCTGGAATACGGGGCGTTCCGGTTTACTCTGAGCCGGGGTGCCACAGAAGTTGGTATCAGAGCAGGTCTAGCTATAGGATGCCCTGGTCAGCGCGAGCGTTAGTAAGCGGTAGTATAGAGCCTTGTCGGTTTGCTGCACTTGTTTATTGCACTTGTTTGCTACATAGCATGCATATAGACTAGTTATCATTAACGGTTGCCCTGGTGAGTGTAGGTGGCATCGGTTTCGATTCACTACCTGCACCCTCCAGTTGCATGCTCCTTGGTGTTTGGTGTCATCTTCGTCCCAGCGGAGTGATGCCAAGGTGCCTGGTTGTATCGATCCCTTGCAGGATTGATGCACAGGTACCACACCAATATATCCTTTTCAACCACCCCTATGGTTCGGTGATAGACATGTTTCTATCCCGGATCGTGCCATTCCTCTAGCCATTTTGGCAACCCTTACTGATCCTTGCTATCAGAAAAGGGCAATGCCTGCAAGCCTTTCTCTCCACCACTATCTTATTCCGCCACCTATTCTTTGGACGTGTACGGTTTTCTTCCGTACGCTTGATGATGATGTGGTTGTAACCTCTGTGTTCCGACCCCCGACCACCAAGTTCGTCCTCGCCACCGGTTCCATCCGTGTTAAGCCCGTGTTTGGTGTAGCCTTGTTTACAACAACTTCCTTCCACACATTGATTCACTTTCGTGCACATCGCCATAGCATGTTAGACCGTAACACCGGAGTTCTTGCGAAAGTGTGTGCTTAAGTAGGAATGCATATTATTGCCGTGAATAGCTTTAGAATGTGATATTGCTTGTGTGTGTGATCTTGCTGCTTTGTGTGCTTTTGTTTAGTCGTTTATTTTGTTGTTTTTGGGCCCTTGGTGTTACCTTATTTTCCCTTATGGAAGTTGCTCACCGACCCTGAACCCAAAGAAATCAGTGAAGAGACAGCCATTTGGAAGCACAGCTCAGCAATATGGAACCTTCAGCAGACTGTGTTATATCAGGAATATCGTGCCTGAATATAAATGATATCCTGACTGGATTTGTTATCAGCACCAAGTATACATCAGTACAACTTTCACAACAGCAATGATCACATCAGCAAGAAGACAAATTGTGTACATGATCCACAGTGCATTCCGTGCCAAAGGTATGATTCAAGGTTTGAGTCTGCTACGAGTACAATTTGAACCCTGCTATGTCTTGGAAGCAAGCCATAATGTGCTATGAACTTAGAGTTCAGCAAGAAGGATAGCCGAATACCCTGTTGCATACAACAAGTAACCGACAGCAGAAACGGTAAGGTATATACATAATAGTGAGCTGTATGGGCCACGGATGAACCCTTGCCTATTTTTCTTTGGTGACGGCACCACGCCTGTGTTCTGAGCTGTTTTCGGCCGTCCGGGGTGGATGCCGATTTTTATTTCTCTTGTCAACAACTGTCCGTGTTCTGAGCTGCTTTTCGGCCGTCTCGGGCAGCTGTTGAATTTCTCTTCGTAGCAATGACCCTATGCTCTGAGCTGTTTTTTTCGGCCGTCTTAGGGAGTTGCTACTTTCTTCTTATCGACACTGTCTCATGCTCTGAGCTGCTTTTCAGCTGTCTTGAGTCGGGGTTGAGTTATTCCAGTAAAAGTCCCAGATCTGAGTTGTAAAGACTGTTCTGGTGGCTACTGGTTTATTTGCCGGTTTTATTCAAGGGTTCAGACGATCGCTACCCTACAGCTACAACTTGTAAAGTAACATGCCTGCCGGAATATTGCACCTGACAACACCATGGTCACACGGAGAATCAAGAACACATAAAGCCAAGTTCTTTCAGTAAAGGATCCAGGCAAAGAGAACTATAATGAAAAAGCAAGATTGGCCATACAGATATGGTAATGGTGGCAAGATCAATATGGTACATATACTCAGAGCAGTCGGGTTCGATACCAACCACCATGGGTACATACCCACGGGTCTATCCCAATTGCAAGGACCCCATACCGAGACAACCCGCTCAGCCAACCAGATATGCTCAGAATTGTCAGAAAAACGCAACCAAGCGGGTTAGGTCAATCGAAAGAATAACTCAGCAGTTCAAATTCAACAACCATGTTAAAGTATTACACGGCCTACCATCCATATGGAGATACTGATAGACTGAATAATCAGAAGGATGAACAACAGTTTTGAAGCATATGACCTCACAAATGGAAATCAGTTAAAGACTAACCTGCCGTGAACAGGATTCTGTTGTCAGGACCACTATCAGCCAAGTCTATGGACAATATCACAATAAGACCGTACACCTTTACGCTGGTCACGACAGGTGACAGTCAAATATTTGGTAGGAGCCTTATACCCAAGACAGTGAAGATACCCAAGATGACCCAGCAATCCGTGTGAGAAGTCAGATTCCGCCAGGAGAATGGTACGATTTACAATACTATTTTTGAGCCTGGAGGACACACATCCATTTGAAGTCACCCACTGAAATGAGTAAAAGATTTCGTGTCCACCAAGAGAACCTATTCACAACTCAGTGAACAATCGTTCATATTGGACCTCGTCACGACACATCCATGAGGAATCACCCTCGGACTTACGAGCATGGCACATTGTTTGGTCAGGATAATTTATTGCCCTAGACAGGTCAGCAGATATAAAAGGATTGGAGTCAGAGTAACATATGAGGTAAGATTGGCCAGAAAAAGGGTCCAGTGAAGCAAACCACCCCGAAGCAAGGCAGTCCGTCATATAAAACTCAGTGGAAGCATTATACAAAGGAAAAAAGGAAACCCGAGTTGGAAACGGTTTCCTCAAGAGGAAATGTTCTGGTTTGATCCCTGAGCAACCAAACCTCGAGGACGAGGTTTCTTTAAGGGGGGTAGGATTGTAACACCCTGGATTTTGCCCATTTTCTTTTGCTTTTAATTTTGGTCCGGATTTGCTTTTCTGTGACTTAGTGGTCTTGAAACCTGGAGAGATCACCTTTGATTCCTCTCCCCAGTGGCTTGTCAACTTCCAAACCATCCCAAGACCATCTCATTTCCATCTTGGACCAACTCCCAATATTCTTTTTCTTGGGAATATTCCTTTTTCTATTAAAGGAATAACTCTGTTTGCCCTGAGTTGTGGAGCAACTCATATTTCCATCGTTCCCAAAATTCTCAAATAATTCCCATAAATCCTTTGGGACATATCTTATACAGATATGTCAAAATATTCCTTTCCCTACCCAAAAATATTTCACAAATATTCCTTTTCCGATTCTGCCCTATCTGTCATATTGAGAAGCAAGTACCCTTTATATTTGATTGCTTGCTCTCAAACTTTTTGTGCACTCTTTCCAACCCATATCATTGCCACATGCCAAAATTCAACTTTATTTGGATATTAAATCTCTCTTGGCTAATTTCCAAAGTTTCTGGGCAACCGGAATCTTTGTGAAGCAAGTGCTAGCTAGGAGTATCCAAATGAGTTGAAATTTTGCAAGCATCTTAATATGCTCAAATCATGACCCTCCACCAAGTTTCAACCTTATCCAATCATCTATGTGAGCATAGCATCAAATCTTTGTTTCTGGTCATTATTCTGGGTTGTGAAGCAACTATGTTTTATGTTGCTCCATAACTCCTGAAATTTTACCAGGACATTAACCTATCTATATAACACCTCTCGACAAAATTTGGGCTCAATTCATCTACCCAATAATTCCCTAGAATTTCCCTAAGATTCTGTCCAGTGGGGTGCTGTGTGAAGGAAGTACCACTTTGGTTTATCCAAATGGTATGAAATTTATACAGTATCCTCATATGACCAAATCTTCATGTTATACCAAATTTTAGCTCAAGTGGCTACTCCATGTGAGTGCTACTTCAAGATTTGAAATTCTGGCCAGTGTGGTCATTTGTACTGCAAGTGCTATTTCTCCTCATCCAAATGGGCTGCAACTTTGCAGATATGACCACCTTAGTGTGTGATCACTCGCAGATAAAAGCCCTGAGTCTAGTTCCTGCTCAATCCCCCTCAAATCATATCAAACACCTTGCTAGTGCATTGTAACCAAGCTTCCTCTTGTCAACTCCTGGCTTCTTTAGATGATCTTTCACTTCCAGAATGCCTTGAGGATCAAGGACTTGCTGCTAGACAATGAATTAGGCAACAGAGTGCACCGTGTACACCAGTGCACATGGTGACCACGCAGCCAATGTGCAGTACTGGCGCTCTGTGCAATGGGGTCCTCGGCCTCGGCCGTTTCCTCGCGGCCTCGCCACCTAGTTATGTCCAGCAGCTTCGTTTCGTCGGCGCCCACACTCTGGACCCCTCTCCCCCTCTCACGTCCCCTCCCTCGCAGTACACGACAGCTCCTGTGACATGGCCGCCCCCTGTCACCGACGGGACCAGTCGATGGAGCTCTCCCGAGCCATCCCGACCCTGCCTGAGCTCTCTCCGCCCCTCCCTGACCGTCCGGGAAGCTTCTCCCCTCCTCCAAGCAAGCTCTGGAAGCGCCGGGACGCCGGCACATGCGTCGCCGCGGCGGTGCTCGGCCCTCTCCGTCGCTCGCCTATAAATAGGCAGCCCCGAGCCCTCACAAGCTTACCATAGGCCTCCCCTAGTTCCCAGGACTCCGCCCCACTTCTTCCCCAAGCCGGAGAACCTCTCTCCGACCACCATCATCGTCATGGCCGTCGCGGCCCTTCTCCTAAATTGGAGCTCAGCCAAGCCCCTCTCCTCCTCCCGAACCCTCCATCGTGTTTCCCTCCTTCCGGCGAGCTGCCCCACCCCATCTCCCCTCGCCGGAGTTGGCTGCACCACTGAGTCCCTCCACCACTGCCCGCTCCCTGTACCTCTCCTGACGCCGCCCGTCCCCGCCTCCCCACTCCTTCCCGGTGCCCGCTTCGCCTCTGAACGGGTGCGGCTGGTCTTCCCGCGCCCGTCGGTGCCCGCGCCGTGGTCGGAGACGGCCGGAGCCGGCCGGCCCCGTCGCCGCCTTCCCTCCCCTGCTCCTTCTCTGTCTCTCTGAAGAACAGGGCGAGCGGGAGGAGGGGGACGAGCGCCCGTGCCCCTCCCCTGCCCCTGGGCCCCGCCTGGAAGTGGCTCCAGCCACGGGTCCACGTGGATAAGTGGAGACGCCTTCTGCGGTTTCCGTTTGCTCCAAAGGAAAACGTATTCTGCGAAAGTGTGCGATCCGCCGAGCTGCCAGGGACCCCGTTGGAATTATTCTATTTGCAGATAGGTCCCTGACAGAAAAACCTTCATAACTTTTTGCTCAGAACTCCGATCGAGGTGATTCCAAAGCCCACGTCTTCGTCTCGTCGAGCCCGTTCCGATGGAGTCATTTTCATAATGTTTACACACTATGAAAATGACCATTCTGCCCCTGTCCTTAAACAGCCCCTCCGAGAGAGAACTGTTTCCGGCAATCACTTCCGCGACCATTCCGCACTTCTCCCCGGTGTATCCCTTCATCCCCAGGCAAGCCACAACTCTCATCTGCATCATCGCATTGCAATGTCATAGTTTGACTATTTGCTTTATCAGTAAGTATGAGTATCTGTGAAATGAATTGGATTATGCAATGATCGAGTTAATTCTCGGATAGGTGACTACCATGTTGAGTACCGGATTATTAGTGACTAGTAGCCTACCCACTTGTTGATACTGTGATGTTGAGATCACTGTCTATGATTATTTTGGAGTTCATCCGGCAGTTCGTAGAGATGAATTAGTAGTAGTGGCTTAAGCATATTGGTTCTTGGATTGTTTATTCGGGGATTAGATATTTCATGGTTGACCTTGAGTCACCTGTCCGGACTTATCCGTGCAGCCACATTTGCCGGTATGGGACGGCCTTGACTTGGTCTGATCGCGTGCTCTTTCACCAGTACCGCCCGACAGGGAAGGTTATGCGTGCGCGCTACCCTGGCCCGGTAGGTGGCGATAACCTTGTGAGCCCAGTTGAGTTTTGTGCCGGCGTCCCCGTTTGGGACAGTTCAGTTTGGCCACGATGGTGGCAGGTGTCACGAGGTGACACAGGGGCCACCCAGGGCTTGACTCCGAGGGAGGATGATTGCCGGTGGTACGATGGGAGAGTCACGGGTCAGGCAGGTTTCGTTGGAGCAACGCTGATCCACCCGAATGGGATCACGAGGTCAGTGCTCCATAGTGTGGGTAAAGTGCGCAACCTCTGCAGAGTGTAAAATCTATTCGAATAGCCGTGTCCACGGTATTGGACAGTCCGTCCAGACCTCACTAGGTGGTCAACCATGGTAGTGATGATAATGATGGAAGAACTCGTCGTATGATCAGAAGTACTCGGTGGTTCATGAGTATTCTGAGGGTTGTGAGACAACCCGGAGGAGAGTAAGTTTGTCAGACTTGTCGTGCAGATGGAATCAGGTATTTGATATGTTAGCCATGGGATGGCTGTGAGTTGAGTGGTCGGATGACCACATGCTTGGGGATTGGACTTGGTACAGGTTCAGATTGGAGCCTGAGATTATTTGAAGTATGGATTTAATACGCTTTACCTTACTACAGTCATTTCAGTAGCTACCTTGCTAGATAACCATGCTGGTTAATTTTGGATTGCTATGATGTTGTCTTGCTTTAATGCTGATGTTTGCTGTGAGCTTGCGAGTACATTCAAAGTACTCACCTGGCGTGTCACGCCAGTTTGCAGGTCATGCCGTGATTGCTTGCTTACCGAGGTTCCTGTGCTTGCGATCTATGATACGCGTTCTAGCCAGAGTCCCTGCGGAGTGGAGTCCATCACCGTCGTCGCTGTTTCGCTGCCGAGAGAGAGTTACTCCGCTGTTAGCATAGAGCTACCCCGGGCAGGCATAGTGTTGCCGTACCGATGTAATCCTTGTACCGTTGTAACCATATCTATTGAAATAAAGAGCTGATTTGTTCTATGCCAACAGTGCCTTATTCCAGAAGACTTGTCCTTGGGCTGGAATACGGGGTGTTCCGGTTTACTCTGAGCCGGGGGGCCACAGAGGGAACGCTGCGCGTGCAGCAGTTCGTCATGATGACCAACTGACCAACGTCCACTCCGCCTAATTACCACGGGCCGTGGTGTCGTGGGACTATAGCAGTTAATGTAAAACGGTAACTTTCTGAGGGAAAGTTGCAAAGAGTCGCCCCTTTCTCCATGCTCGTTCCTCATGAAGAGGGAAAACGCGAAGGGGCGCGGCTCATTCGCACCTGTTTCTCCAACCATCATCATCTTCCTCTAGCCACGCAGTCGCTCCGCGCCCATTCTCGCTCTCATTTGCCTCATCTGATCCCCCATTCCCTCATTGCCCATAAGGATGGAAAGGAAGACTGCCGTCGACAAGGGGAAAAGAGCGGCCGCCGCGAAGATGGTAGCCGCAGAGGGGAACAAAAGGAGGGCGGCGGAGTTGGACAAGAAGGAGCGGGGAGTCGTGGTCTTCTCCCAGTCGAGCTTGGATGAGGACACCTTGGTCACAAGGTATGGGTATATGTGGGGGACGGAAGTTCCAAAAAGGTATGGGGCGCCCGTGGTCTCGCCGGAGGGAGAAGAAGATCCACCGAATTCATACCGGTAACTTATTTGTTTTTCCTTTATAATCTTGTGCCAAGTTCTTGGTCTTCCAATGTTTCTTCCCCCTCATGACTGCTCGTTTGCTCTAGCTTGCAGTACCCCTGGCTGAGGAGCTGGAGTTGTTGGAGGAGGTGGCCAGCATCGGGAAAGACGCTGCCAAGGAAGCCGCCAAAATTGCTGCCGCGGAGGGGCAAGAACACGCTGCCAGGGATGCCCAGGAGCCCCCGCAGGAGGTAGGGCAGGCCCCTGGCAGTGTGTCAGGATCGGGGATGTTGGTTGAGGAGAAAATCCCGCTTCAAACCATGAGCCCTCCTCCATCGTTTAGCACCTCAGCTGGGATCCCGCAGCCAACCTCAAGCCAACTGGCATTAGTGCTAGCCCAACCTGGTCTCGGAGGCCCCGGTTCTTCAGAAGCAGCGAGTGCAGAACTAGATGAAGGGATCCAGCGTATCTTGGCGCTCCTGTCTCAGCAAATCGGAGAGACCGAAGGCTCTATCGATGCAGCCTTGGACCTGTCCTTCCTGGAGTCCATGGCGGCGCGCATCAAGGACATGCAGAACCGGTACGGCCAGAAGTGGCAGGCACTCAAGGAGCAGGGTAAATCCACCAACAGCATCAACCAAAAGCTAAGGGACAAGGGCAATGAGCTGTGCGAGTGGCACGGCAAGCAGTTCCAAGTCCTCTTGCAGCAACAGGAGACGATCTCCATGGTGAAAGAGGATGTCGCCGCCCGAGAAGCTCGCCTGGCGGAACGCACAGCACTTCTGGACGCCAAGGAGCAGAGCATCTCTTCCCAGGAGGAGAACCTCAGGCCATTCTCCGCGCCAAAGACGATGAACTGGAAGCCCTCGTCCAGCAGCGTACCAAGGAGCAAGAGGACAAACATAAGGCAGCCATGGATGCTCTTACTGATGACTCTGCCGCCCAACTGAAGAACCTTGCTGATGATCTTGCCTCTGCATCTATTGCCAAGGCTGATCTCGACCAACAGGTGGCCAAACTAACAGAAGAGCTTACCGGGAGTGCCAAGGAAGTCGTGACCCTCAAGGAGGAGGCATAGAAAGCAGAGATCCTTCTGAAGGAGGTGCAATCGCAGCTCTCCTCCAAGAGCTAAGACATTGAGACTACCAACGGCACCATTGAAGACATGAAGGCCAAGGTTGGCACCCTGGAGAGCTCGATCGAATCCGGCAAGGTCCGCGAGAAGTAGCAGATGAAGGATCTGGACAACGCGAGACTCCTTTGGAAGGATGCGGAGGACAAGCTGGCAAACCAGTCCGAGCAGGTCGACCTTTGGATCAAGAGCCTGATCGACATCGCCGAGCGCCTCACTGCCCGGATTGCAGCGATGGGCATGGAGGGGCCAGTCTTCTCGGTGGACAGACATGAGGTCCTGAGCGTCAAGTTAGGGCTCTTCTTCAACGAGTTGATTGAAGGGTTGAAGACCCATGAAGAAGGAAGAGACGCCCTTTTCGAAAGCGAGTCTCGAAAGCTTGCCCGCAACGCCCTCTTCATGGTCTTGAGCAACCTCACCTACTGCCACCCCGAGCTCAACCTTGCTGATGGCTTCAGGAAGCTCCCGGCAGGTGCTGACGTTTCCCCTGCCAAGGAGAAGGCTGCCCCCTACGCCGACAAGGTGCTCTCCGTTCCCAGGGCTCCATAAGGCCGCCAAGCACGACCTTGAACCATTCACGTCGCCGTGGTGCCCTGTAACAAAACATTATGCATGTCCTGTGTTTAGACACCGTACTTCTTTTATTCGTGCTGAACTGATGTTTAATCAATTCCGAACGCATGCTATCCCCTTTGTGTTTTATCCATGGATGTTCGTACGGTTAGTTTCTTTTTACATGTTCTGGTTGCCTGCCAGCAACATGCCGCCGCAATTGCTGTGAGGAGCGGGTCCTTAGCATCGGCTGACAAGGACATGTCCTGGCAAGTTTTTCCCTTAGGAGTCTTTGATGCAGCCACCCGCTCCGTGGCAGGCTCAGAACAGAGCGGGGGCGCAGACGATCCGTCAAGGTGCCATTACACGAAAAAGATTTCTTCATACGAAACCCATTGGTATCTGGGGGATAAGCAAATGCAGACTCTGGATCTATAAAAGAGCAATGATCACGTGGACTTAGCTTTCATCCGTGCTTCCTCCCCTCCTTCCAGCCGCAGCCGCTCGTCGCATCCACGTATCTTGGGAGGATGGTGCCTGGCATGTTGCTCCCAGATTCCCGGCAAGGGCCGGAAGGAATCATAGATATATTGTGAGCGATAGAACGCGATGCAAGGCTGGATCAGTTTCTCTCTCCTCCTCTTTACACTTCTAACGATCTTACGGCCGCTGGCACAAAAGTCACGCTGGCGCGGATGGCCTTGCCGGAGCATGCTTGCCAGGGTGTCAATCAACGAATTCGCACCGGCGCTCTACTCAGGATTTTCCCTTAGCAGGGCAAATACTAGACCGAGTTTCACGCGGGCTCATCTACGTTGACGACGCTAAACCCAGTGTAGCTCGATCGTCGACAAGTGAAGGTGGCGGAGAGAGGA